>CM031957.1:4712531-5377531 GCA_018749465.1 Paracanthobrama guichenoti
ATGGCAGATTAATCTAGCAGGTAGATAAATTATATATACAGATCAGTTTAATTATTTTCCCTCTTTTTACACTTTTCTTACGAACTGTATTTAATCTCTTATAATGTCTCGGTTACGTATGTAACCCTCGTTCTCTGAGGAGGAAACAGAGACGTAACGTCAGTGACTGACGAATGGGGGTTTCGCCTAGAAGCCTATCATCTTCGAGATCTAGAAAACACCCAGTGGCAGTGCCAGTGCCATGGGCATGCGGAATTTGCATAGCGTAACTCCGCCCCACAGTGTGGGTATATAAGGAAGTACGCTGGCATGTTGCATTATGTTTCTGCTTCAGAGCCAAGAGCATCTCTTACATTTACATTTATGCATTTGGCAAATGCTTTTATCTAAAGCGACTTACATTGCATTCAAGGTACACATTTTTACATTTTGTCAGTTCTTGCTTTCCCTGGGAATTGAACCCATGACCTTGGCGTTGCTAGCGCCACACTCTTATTGTTTGAGCTACAGGAAAGCAGAGAATTCTGAGTTCTCTCTCAGTTCTTCAAGACGAGCAGTTCTCCAGGGTGTTGGTGTGATGGTGCATTCCAGCGATCTCGCATTGCCTGCCTGCTGATCTGTGCAGTGATCTGCAACAAGCTGTGTGTGTTTTCCCTGGGCACTTCGACACTCTGCCGAGCTTTCCTCTCAGAAAAAGAGCTTGCGCGTGGCACGTCTTTTTAAAGGCAGTTTGCCCGCGCACTTCCAGGTAAATGTAAATGTAAGAGATGCTCTTGGCTCCGAAGCAGAAACATAATGCAACATGCCAGCGTACTTCCTTATATACCCACGAGGCGGGGCGGAGTTACACTAAGCAAATTCTGCATGCCCATGGCATTGGCACTGCCATTGGGCGTTTTCTAGATCTCGAAGATGATAGGCTTCTAGGCGAAACCCCCATTCGTCAGTCACTGACGTTACTCGGAGTGACTGAATGAAAGGGAACTGCATTTTTATGTCCCTTCTTGTAAGATCATTCTGTATAGTGCTTCAAATTTGATCAAAGGTGGAGAGCATCTCTTTTTTCCCAGGTTCAATCATCAACATATTCATGGAGTCAATCATGCTAACTGGCTTCACCATTCTAGATCGTGTATGCAAGGTACCCTCTTTTTGTTTTATTCTGTTATCTTTCTCTCTTCTGTTACACTCCTCAACACTCTCAGCATTATTTTCGTTAGTACTGGCTGCAGATAAAGTCTTAATGGTTGGTGATTTTAATATCCATGTAGACAATGAAAAAGATGCATTGGGATTGGCATTTATAGACATTCTAAACTCTCATCGTACACTCACCTGAAGGATTATTAGGAACACCATACTAATACTGTGTTTGACCCCCTTTCGCCTTCAGAACTGCCTTAATTCTACGTGGCATTGATTCAACAAGGTGCTGAAAGCATTCTTTAGAAATGTTGGCCCATATTGATAGGATAGCATCTTGCAGTTGATGGAGATTTGTGGGATGTACATCCAGGGCACGAAGCTCCCGTTCCACCACATCCCAAAGATGCTCTATTGGGTTGAGATCTGGTGACTGTGGGGGCCATTTTAGTACAGTGAACTCATTGTCATGTTCAAGAAACCAATTTGAAATGATTCGAGCTTTGTGACATGGTGCATTATCCTGCTGGAAGTAGCCATCAGAGAATGGGTACATGGTGGTCATAAAGGTATGGGCATGGTCAGAAACAATGCTCAGGTAGGCCGTGGCATTTAAACGATGCCCAATTGGCACTAAGGGGCCTAAAGTGTGCCAAGAAAACTTCCGCCACACCATTACACCACCACCACCAGCCTGCACAGTGGTAACAAGGCATGATGGATCCATGTTCTCATTCTGTTTACGCCAAATTCTGACTCTACCATCTGAATGTCTCAACAGAAATCGAGACTCATCAAACCAGGCAACATTTTTCCAGTCTTCGACTGTCCAATTTTGGAGAACTTGTGCAAATTGTAGCCTCTTTTTCCTATTTGTAGTGGAGATGAGTGGTACCCGGTGGGGTCTTCTGCTGTTGTAGCCCATCCGCCTCAAGGTTGTGCGTGTTGTGGCTTCACAAATGCTTTGCTGCATACCTCGGTTGTAACGAGTGGTTATTTCAGTCAAAGTTGCTCTTCTATCAGCTTGAATCAGTCAGCCCATTCTCCTCTGACCTCTAGCATCAACAAGGCATTTTCACCCACAGCACTGCCGCATACTGGATGTTTTTCCCTTTTCACACCATTCTTTGTAAACCCTAGAAATGGTTGTGCGTGAAAATCCCAGTAACTGAGCAGACTGTGAAATACTCAGACCGGCCCGTCTGGCACCAACAAACATGCCACGCTCAAAATTGCTTAAATCACCTTCCTTTCCCATTCTGACATTCAGTTTGGAGTTCAGGAGATTGTCTAGACCAGGACCACACCCCTAAATGCATTGAAGCAACTGCCATGTGATTGGTTGATTAGATAATTGCATTAATGAGAAATTGAACAGGTGTTCCTAATAATCCTTTAGGTGAGTGTACTTTAGATCTAAAATCTAATAACTGCCCTTCAGATGAAACGTTAAACTGAGGTCCTGACTCTCTGTGGTCATTAAAAAAATCCCAGGGTGTTCTTCGGAAAAAGAGTAGGGGCGTAACCCTGGCATCCTGACCAAATTAGCCAATTGGCCTCTGTCCATCATGGCCTCCTGATCATCCCCATATACCGATTGGTTCATCACTCAGTCTCCTCTCCACCAATCAGCTGGTGTGTGGTGGGCGTTCTGGTGGATGCTACACATTTGTGTTGGTTGAGAGACCCCCATGTAAAGCGCTTTGAATACCCAGAAAAGCGCTATATAAATGTAACAAATTATTATTATTATTATTATTATTATTATTATTATTATTATTAATATTACTGTCACATGGAATAAATGTAGATGGCATTGAAATTCTGCAGCAGAGCGATAACATCTCAGATCATTATCTAGTCTCCTGTACACTTAATTTAGCCAAGACTGCAAAGCCATCTCTTTGTTACAAATATGGTAGAACGGTATCATGGTACCATTCCTACCACTAAAGATTGCTTTATAAATAATCTTCCGGATCAGTTTCATCTCCTCAGCATCTCAGATTTAGAAGAACTCGATGTTGCAACAGAAACTATTGATTCTCTCTTTTCCAGCACTTTAGACACAGTTGCTCCTTTCCGCTTAAAGAAGATTAATGAAAATAGTCAGATGCTGTTGTATAACGAGCACACTTGGGCCCTTAAGAGAGCAGCCAGAAAAATGGAGCACAGCTGGAAGAAAACAAAACTAGAGATTTTTCGCATTTCATGGAAGGTCAGCGTTACTGCATACAGAAATGCTTTAAAAACTGCTAGATCTGCTTACTTTTAGACTCACTGAAAAAAAACAAAATACAAACAAAAAATATCATAGGTAGTCCACAGCAGTAATAACTTTATGAATTTCTTTACTTAGAAAGATTGATACTATTAGAGAGAAAATTATAACCATGCAACCGTCTACTACAGTATCACATAAGACACCCCCTGGGGAAAAGTCCCATTCATTCTCTGCTGTAGGAGAGGAAACAGTGTCTAAACTTGTTAAATCACCATAATCAACAACATGCATGTTAGACCCTATACCAGGGATGAGCAAACTCAGTCCTGGAGGGCCACTGTCCTGCAGAGTTTAGCTCCAACCCTGATAAAACTTACCGCATAGCCTTCTAGTAATACTGAACACATTGATTAGCTGGTTCAGGAGTTTGACTTTGTATATATAATCTTCAAAACTGTAATAACTCCCACTAAACATCCCACAGATTCCTAAAACAAAAATGTCTGTATAATTAATAATAATAATAATAATAATAATAATAATAATGATTATTACAGGTGAGTACAATTTCTTATCTAAATAACTCTGTATATTGTTCTTTTGAGAGTGATTAAGGTTATTCCATGCACTATTGTCTTGAAAGAAGAAAGCAAACTGAATCTAGCAGAGAGAGAAGTGGACGGCCCAGGTGCACAACAGCAAGAGAATAAGTACATCAGAGTTTGTAGTTTGAGAAACAGATGCCTCTGGTGCCCAGCTGCAGCTTCACTAAGTGAAGACTTGAGAATACCTGAGGTCTACAGCTGTCATTACTGCACGTAGATGATTCTTTGATGAACAGAACGCTTGAAGAATAACATTTATTTGAAATAGAAATAGTCATTTGTAACATTATACATGTCTTTACTGTGATTTCTCAACAATGTAACGCATCCTTGCTCAATAAAAGTATCAATATCTTACAAAAACATAAACATTTCATAGTAATTCCAAACTTTTTAATGATAGTTTTTTTTTTTTTTTTTTTAAAGAAAGGTTTCTACTCATTTTGTTTTAAAATACCTCTTTTATAAGGTTTTGTATGTCCCTATTGCCATCATTGTCAGATATGACTATCGGGTAATAACAACATCAGCCTTCATTGTGAATGTCTTCATCCATATTTCATCAGCTATGAGTTCAAGATAACACAGCATTTGGTTATAGTTTATATTTATTTATATATAATTTTAGATAATCATGCTTTAGTGTCTGTTAACCATTACATGGAAACTCCGCCACACAAGTTTTTTTGTTGTTGTTGTTGTTGATGATAATTTTAGAGGGGTTCTACTATGGGATCACAACTCTTTGAATTCAAAATGGTACTGCATTTAATACATGTGTAATATCCAAAATATGATCATTTTAAATTATAGATTTCTCAAGTCACACTATTGTTACACATTGCCACACTGTTAGTATGCATTGGTTTTGTATCTGATAATTTTATCAGACAACTTCAAATGAAAGAAAGTGCTAGGGGGGAAAAAAAAACTTTTTTTTTTTTTTTTTTTTACCCAAAACTAATTTTTAGTGTCGATCAGAGATTTGGAGTGGTCCAAGACACTAGGACTTTTGTCATACTTGAACCACGAATACACACACAAAAAAAAATTGACTGGATTTGAGAAGTCTTGTGGTTGAAATTTAAAAAAGTAACAAATCCTTCCCTTGCGGGTCAATTTGACCCCCATTAGAATGAATGGAATGTGCGGAATCCTTCAACACACATAGAAAAACCTAAAAATACTCAATATTCAAAGTAAAAAATGCTAAAACTTTACCAGAATTTTTTATTTTAAATTTTTTTATAATGTCTACATGTGTATCTGAATGCATACTGAAGCGAAATGACTTTAGGACCCAGCGGAACAGCTCATTTGCTCCATATAGAGCTATAAGGCCATCTAGAGTCATGAAATATCATGTTATATATTTTTTTTCAACAAGAGTTCGGCAAAAACACCCAATGTACAATGAGATATTTTGAGCTGAATAAATAGGGTTATGCATGGCATTGTAAGTTATTTTCAATTTAAAGTATAACTTTAGGGCTTTGTGTCATTTTGACCCAGGAGGGAAGGATTTGTTACAAAGTGCGAGGGAGGGATGAGGGAAATTCACTGTAGCTCCTGGAGTTGAGTTGGAGGTGTCCAAATGAAAATGAACTAGTAGTCAAAACCTGGTGCACTGATGCCTTAAGTAAGTTTGACTCATTCATGTTGTTTGTCTGAGCAACCATGGCTGCGTTCCACTCCACTTTTAGACATGCACTTGCGAACTTCCCTAAGCACTTCTCAGGGGAATCCCTGCTGCCACTGGGGGGGCGCTCGCGAGCACTCTTCGGAAACATAAAATAATGAATGGGACACCCTACAGTCTCGTGGACTTAACAGACACGGTGCACGTGGCAGCCATTGTAAGTTTACAAGACCGAAAGTGCACATGAAGTGTGCCATTTGGGATTCAGCCTGAGGCCCTGTCCCAAATGGCACACTTCATGTGCACTTTCGGTCTTGTGGACTTACAATGGCCGCTGCGTGCGCATGTCCGTTAAGTCCACAAGACCGTAGGGTGTTCCATTTGTCATTTAAGCTTAAAGAATGGTGCTCGTGAGCTCCCCCTTTGCGGCTGCTAGGCGCCCTCGATGCGCACTTCAGCTGAGCCTGCAAGACTGTGAGCTACGCAGAGGACTTCTACCCGGCAGTCAAAGCGGCATTATGTTGTGAAAGTGCGGACTCAGAGGAAGACCGGGAGGGTTTAGGGCGCCATTTGGGACAGGGCCTGAGTCTACTTCATATGTACACTTCAGGCAGCTCCATATACCACAATGCAACACGAATGTGACGTCACCGCATATCACGTTTAATTTACCCCACCACAAACAACTCTATGATATATTAATTATTTTTTTTACAAACATTTAAAACAACCCAAACACACCTATATACATAAAGAATTCTGCATTAAACAATTTCGTAAAGGAAAAAAATAAGTAATAAATCAACTCTATAGTTCAGTCCATTGCAAAGGTTCCGCCAGTAGTGGGCACTCATGCAACGTAAGCAACGTAAGCAATGACGCACATCCGAGTGAACGAGACGGAGGGAAGTTAGAGAGTGAAGGGCATAATAAAAACGAACTGGAACGCAGCACATGACCTATAGCATTTGACTTTTTATATATTGGAAGGTGGTCATTAAAAAAACTAATGTCACATGTTTTTAGAATTTTTTTTTTTTTAAGATAACAAAATCTGCTTTGCTTTAATGTGAGTGAATGAATATGCTGTTTGTCTGCATGTGCTGGTTTTCAGATGACTGTAGAGAAATTTACACAGAAAGAGCTCCTCCTACAGGCAGTAGTCAAAGCTTTTATAAACATTTCAAAAGACATCGCAGTGCCATCTGTTGGTTATGATCGTGGATGTGTGTCTGAGTCTGTAACCCGGGCACAAAATATACTCTTGACTTCCTGTGGGCTGGACCCTCTAGATTTTTCTGAATCTTGACATTATTTTAAAATTATATATATAATATTGATTCTCATTACAGCCATTTTTACATTGTCGTCATGACAAGCGTCATATGATTTACAATTTTGGTCTTTGTGTTTAAGGCAAGCGTATTTTAACTGATGTCTAGACTGACATTCGAAAGGCAGGCTTGACAACTGAAGACATGAATGGCAAAAACGAATCATGAAGTTTTGCATTAGATATAATTTTTTCATCATTCTGTCTGTATACTATTCTCACCATTAGACACATTTTTCAATTATAGTTTAGAGACTGTGTCATTAGTTTGTCTCTTTATTGTCAATCATCTTGGGTTTATTTTTCATTATGCATTACTGAATACATTCATATCTGTTAGTACTTCAAGATGTCCAAGAATTACGAAATTATTAGTAAATCCAGTGTCATATTGCTCAATTAAAATATCTCCTCTTTGTTGCGTGTCTTACACAAAACAGGCCACACCATCTACAAACAGGTGAATCAGATACCATTCATTCAAGGAGCTGCTGGAGAAAACTGCATATAGGCGTTTACGTTTCTTCCACGGTTCTCTCTTCGTGTCACACATGCTCTGCAGCTCATCAGATGAAACTACCGTAGTCACAAAAAGCTCAGAAAGAGGAAAAAAAGACAAGAGAACCCAACAGTTTCAATTTTCTAATCAAACCAGATGTGTGCAAACATGACTAAGGACTTTATTTACCAAATCTTTTTTTCTTTCCCTGTATTATCCACAAATAAAAGTGATTTCTTCATGTGTGTGTGTATATATATATATATATATATATATATATATATATATATATATATATATATATATATATATATATATATATATATATTATAATATATATTATAACATATAATGTCATAACATATATTATAACAATTATATAATCCCTTAGTGTGACAAAAAAAAAAAAAAAAAAATCTCTTGGAATTAATTTTTTTATTTTCAGGTCCCCATGCAGTCCTTAGAAAGCACAACATTCTGAGACGACTGGAAACTGTGGACGTGTGTCCTCAAAGTTGGACTCGTTGTCCTTCATCCATGTCTTCTGCGATCGTCAGATACACTGCTGCGATAAACAGCTACGAAATTGCCGATCACATCAAAACTGTAGAGTCATGGATAAAGAAAGCAATGTCTTCCTGCAGAGCTGACCACACCCCGACTTTTTAAAACCATTTTTTGATAATTTTTCTCTATTTTTATATAATAATAATAATGACTATAGAATTATCCTTGATATAAATTCAAAAGTAGTTCCTCTGTCAATTTAAATAAATAATTTTGGCAATCTTCATAACGGTGGTATTTAAAATAAACGAATGATTACGTAAAAAATCCAACTTAGTCAGAAAAGAGGGCAAGAGAAGAAGGTGAGAAAAAGAAAGAAAGTGTAAAAAAAAACAGCAGAGAGAGTGAGATAGACAGAAAGAAAGTCAGATGCAAAGAAAACTATCCACTTCTTTAGGAATTCAGAATGTATGTACAGGACTCATCTCTGAATCAGAAAAGCGCTCGTCTTTGCAGCAGATCCTCTCACGTTTGTGTGTGTGCGCGTGACAGTGCAACGTGGTCCGTAGCTGTAGTCCTGTGTTATACAAGTGTGTAGGACTTTGCGTAGGGGTTGTTGCTTTGTTTCAGGTGTCCTCTGGAGTCTAGCAGCGATTCCTGGGAGCTGCTGAGTTTGGCAGCCTGGGCCAGGTCGCCCGGCTCGCGCTGTGGCAGTGTAGAGGCAGTTCCCGGCTGCCACTGCTGTACTGCCTCTCTGCTGGGGGGGCCGGAGGAAGAGAGGGCTGACGAGGGGGTCTCCGAGGGGGTGGGGGCCAGCAACGCTGGCCGCTTCGCCAATCGGCTCTTCTGTGGGTCCATACAAGTCTGTCCTGTGGCCTCCCGACCTGAAGGGGCTGCTCCCCGGTTCAAAAGGAAGTCCATGCGTAGGTAAGGGGGAAGATGGACCAGCTCACCTCCTATGAGACAGACAGGGTCATGTAAGTGTGAGCACTGCTCAAAGATCAGATTTGCTTTGTGTTAAATGTGATAAATAAGAAAAAAAATGATGGAGAATATAGTCTTTAAAGGAATGTTCTGTGTTCAAAATAATCTGCCAGGTTCAAGCGATATCGACAGGGCAGGGCAGGACAGGACAACATATGTTATGATAAATAGGTTATGTTTAGGGTGGGAAAGGATAGGACAGAACAGAATAAAGTAGAATAAGTTAAGATAGGTTTGTTTTAGGTTTTGGTTTGGATAGGATAGGATTTGATTAGGATAGGATAGTTCATATAGTTGTCTAATAGTATCCTGTACAGATCAGACACGTCTCGCTCTCTCTCTCTCACACACACACACACACACACACACACACACACACACACACACACACACACACACACACACACACACACAGCTAGCATTTTTGATCATTTTCACGAAAGTTTCAATGCCCCCAGAATATTGTATTGTATAAATATATCTGAACATTCAATAGGTCCAAAGAAAGAACACACCCTCTGCTTTAAAAAAAAAAAAAAAATTCTGTTTATTCTAGCTTCATGCAATCCTTTTTTTATCAAAACTTAAACATGGATAAGTTTCATAAAAAAGCAACATTTTGAGCAAAAAGCTGAGAAAAATCACATTTTTGTCAAAGACTACATCCAGATTGGATTCAGAGCGAGTATATCGAGTCCATCAACACCCCCAAAGCTTTCACAGTCCTATAGCTCATCCTGGGTCGCCATTTCATTCAGTAACATTAGGCAGTTTTGTGTTGTTTATGTGCTGTTAAATATTGATGACTGCATTATTTTATGCATACATCTGCTTACATATGATATTGTTTGTTTTGCTTCTTTTTCACTTGTATTTTGATCAGGAGATTCAGTACTCTCTCAGAAGATGAGTAATAGCGCCCCCTACAGTAACAGTGAAAACATGAAAAGACGGAAATTTCCGTTGTCTCACAAATTACGGAAATTTACCTAAACTTGTTCCAATAAGGCCAGTGATTGAAGTTTCTATGACATTCAACGGCTCCATTGTGATAGTAAACTGCTGTTTTGTAAAGACAGATGATACCGCCACAGCACAGGATGTAGATTGCCCCTATTTGCCCTTATGGAACAGTGCCAGGTGCTCTCACTGACCAAAAGCTTCCTGTCTGGGAGAATCGCGCAGGTACATTCACAATGAGACAGTAACACTAAACTCTAACCAGTAACCCAAGAACCGTCTGGGGCCTGAAAGCAGCCCTGGGTGGCCCAGACGCCTGCCAGGTTAAGCCCATTGATGTGAAAAGAACATGGCAGTGTGTTTGGACAAGAGCCTTCAAGCCTGTACCCATCAACACAGGAATTGATAGCACACTGCAAGAGTGACAGCTGACTGGTGAAGAGGTAAACTGAGGAACATGTGGAAAAACACAAGAAAACCGACTCGCACACATATCTACACTACTGATCAAAAGTTTAAAATTACTTGTTTTTTTATTTTTTATTTAGGAAAGCGGCTATTTGCACTAAAGTAATTTAAAGTCCTATTTATCACTATATGCTATAAGTGAATATAGCATCAAACAACTATTTACACTTAGTGCAAAGAAAATACTATATGTATGCAAATATTTTGCAGTATTATGCAATAATTTACTATTATAAAATAGTATACAATATTAATATATTCAGTGTAAATTATTATATTTATTAAAGACATAAATGGATGCTATTCCTTAACCCTACCACTAAATCCTTTATTTCCTCTATTAAATACCTCTTAGAAACTTTATTTCCATTTTTCAAATATTTTCTCAATTTTTATTTAAAATAAATGCCTCTCTGAGCTGATATGTGATGGGAAAAAGACGGATTCAAACTCGGTTTGGTTGTATCAAAAGCTAACGTCACCCGCCTTACTCTCCACACCACTGATCCTGCTATCAGCAGAATTTATTTCATAATTTCAACTGGCTTAATCAAATGATGGTGGGCAGAGTTGTGTAAATAGCCTCTGCCAACAAGACTATTTGCACTTTGCACTCTATAAAAATAGATTATGTTTTTATGTTTTTGAAAGAAGGCTCTTATACTCACCAAGCCTGCATTTATTTGATCAAATATAAAGTGAAAACAGTAATATTGTGTAATATTGACTCTTCTAAACTCTTCTAAACTCTTCTTCAACTACCTTGCTCCATTATGCTATGTAACACTCATTTTTCACAATCCAGTCAAATCAAATCCAGATGGATAAATTCAAATCCCATCCTACTTTTTCTCATGTTGAATATCCTGTTATTAGTAAAATACTTCACAGTGTTTTTAGAGATTCAATGATAATTAAACTCCACCATAAAAAGTGTGGAAATGACTTGCATTCCCATTGGAATTAACATAATTTATAAATAATTTAGTGGTCAAGAAGGTGTTTTCACATGATTTAATAAACAGGATTGTTGTATTAAATACAGACACCAGTGTTGCTGTTCTTAAGAGGCCTACACACTAGAGAGTTCCTGTACACTAGCAAGTTCCATTTCGATGGTGTGGAAAGAGTTGTGTCAGTTTAAAATCAAGAGGGAACACAGCAAATTGGTTTTCTGAAAGCACAACCAGAGCTTAGGCAGTTGACGCTTTAACATGTTTGTAGCCTTACCGGGTCTGTGTGCTTTGGGCACGGCCATATTCATGACCCGGCTGGCGTCTTGTGGTTTGGGCGGGGAGGCGGTGAATCTGCAGATGCCTGACTCTGACGGCGTGCTGGACGTCAGGCTGTCTGTGTAGTCATTGGTGCCGGCCGTCATCTGTTCGGATGAAGTGTCTGAGATGAAGCATTCTGTTATCGTGAACTTAGCGTGTCGCAGCTGTTCCTCCATCTTAGCGTGTTCGTAGGCACGGGCTAACTCCTCGTATGTGGAGGAGGCGCTTTCTGTAGACACCATACTGCTGCGAGCTCGGTCTGTGTTAGAGAGAACACACACGTCATTATATATCACAAAGCTTTTTATGTCAATGTCTACTGAAACATTATAGCTAAAGGGGTCATATTCAGCTCTGGTAATGTATTCCACTGATACTGTCTGTCAAGGTTTTGTGCACCAAAAAAGGTTTTTCATGACCACCTTCTTTCTGACAGTTTGAAATTTTTGCTGCCAGTTTTTTGCTATAATTCTATGGAAATTACATGATTTGCTAACTGCTTCGCCTGTGAAATATGAAAGGTTGTTAGTTTGCTGTCGAGTCCACTGTAGTTGGTGCAATCTGGTGCAATCTGGTCCACTGTCACTTGTCTCTAACATTGAGAGACACCTTCCAAACCCATTTGACTTTTGTTCATCTTCAGGACACAAATTAAGATATTTTTAGTATTCTCTCATCATTTTTGTCCACCCATTGAGAACCTACGCAAACCAAAACTATTGGTTATATATACACCGATCAGGCATAACATTATGACCATATATCCATATATAACATATATCCTGATTGGTCCCCCTTTTGCTGTAAAAACAGCCCTGACTCGTCGAGGCATGGACTCCACTAGACCCCTGAAGGTGTGCTGTGGTATCTGGCACCAAGATGTTAGCAGCAGATCCTTTAAGTCCTGTAAATTGCGAGGTGGGGCCTCCATGGATCGGACTTGTTTGTTCAGCACATCCCACAGATGCTCGATTGGATTGAGATCTGGGGAATTTGGAGGCCAAGTCAACACCTCAAACTTGTTGTTGTGCTCCTCAAACCATTCCTGAAGCATTTGTGCTTTGTGTCAGGAGCATTATCCTGCTGGAAGAGCCACAGCCACCAGGGAATACCGTTAACATGAAAGGGTGTACATGGTCTGCAACAATGCTTAGGGAGGTGGTACGTGTCAAAGTAACATCCACATGGATGGCAGGACCCAAGGTTTCCCAGCAGAACATTGCCCAAAGCATCACACTGCCTCCGCCAGCTTCCCTTCTTCCCATAGTGCATCCTGGTGCCATGTGTTCCCCAGGTAAGCAACGCACACGCACCTGGCCATCCATGTGATGTAAAAGAAAACATGATTCATCAGACCAGGCCACCTTCTTCCATTGCCCCGTGGTCCAGTTCTGATGCTCGGCAGTAGACAGGGGTCAGCATGGACACACTGACTGGTCTGAGGCTATGCAGCCCCATACGCAACAATCTGTGATGCACTGTGTATTCTGACACCTTTCTATCAGAACCAGCATTAACTTCTTGAGCAATTTGAGCTACAGTAGCTCGTCTGTTTGATCGGACCACACGGGCCAGCCTTCGCTCCCCACGTGCATCAATGAGCCTTGCGCTTGCCCATTTTTCCTGCTTCTAACACATCAACTTTGAGGACAAAATCTTTACTTGCTGCCTAATATATCCCACCCACTAACAGGTGCTGTAATGAAGATATAATCAGTGTTATTCACTTCACCTGTCAGTGTGTCCCTCAGCTGTCATAATGTTATGCCTGATCGGTGTATGTCTGCATATAAAAACATTTTAAAAGTAATCCACATGAAGCGAGCCATTTAATCCAAGACTTCTGAAGAGACACAGTCGCTTTATATGTCAAACAGAATTAATTTGGGTGTTTATTCATTTATCAGCACTGATCAACGCACACATACATAGAGCATATCAAATTTGGTAAACGGACGCTCAAGCATGCTTACTTGATGCGCTACAACAAATTAGGTTTGTTCTTGCATTTTATACAAGCACATTTCAGCTTCTGCAGAACCAGTGAGGCTTGTTCTGGCACGTCAAGCATGTACACTTGAGCTTCTGGTCTGTTCTCTTCAGAAGACTTAGATTAAACCGTTTGTTTAATACAGATTACACAAAGTCTTTATGAACTTTTTGAAGCTTGAAATTTTTTAAAGCCTGAAAAATTCTAATGGATGGACAAAAGTGATGAGAGAATATTACAAATATCTTAATTTGTGCTCCAAAGATATATGTGTTCTTATGGGTTCGGAATAATGTGAGGTTGAGTAAATTTTCCTTTTTGGTTGAACTATCCCTTTAAAAATAATATGTTGTCTTTATAATTATTATTTCACTATAACTGGGCAGGCCAAGTTGCTTTATAGGCGTTGACATGTAAATACGAAAATCAGAGAAATCTACACCCTGGGGAGGACGTTTTGAGATCTAAAGTACAGAAGCTGATATCTGTTACCTGTGTCCTGAGAGGGACTGACACTGTAGCTGTCGCTCTCTTTGTCCACAGAGCCCGTGGCGCGTGGTGTGGGCAGCCTCCAGTCAGTAGTTAGAGTGTGTGAGGAGACGGGAGGGTGTGGTCGGTTCAGGGTCCACTGGCTGGCGTAGCGACTGCGTGTGGCAGGACCTGCTTTAGCTGTGCGGCGGGCAGTGGGGTCTGAGGGAACAGAGACATACACCTGTTAAAACACCTGTTAATACAAAGTGACCAATGTGAAGTGAACCCAATCTCTGCCCTTGTGGTTGTACTATGGTGCAGTATCAGATAGCAATACCACTGTAATTTGGTACTTTACCAAATCCCCCTCCATTGTATCTACATATTATAGAATAACTGGCAACAAAAGCTAACTGTGTTGTTGCTTCGCGTTGTGTGTCAGGAATAAAAAGCTGAGACTGAAACACAGTAGTCTATATTAGTCATTCAAAAAAAGGGAAACATACTAGGACTGCAGATACAAACCAAAAACAAAAAAGCGTTTGCTTGCCATTTTGAATATGAATCATGTTGATAACTTTCTTCATTCAAGACAGCCTTGTTGTTATGAAAATATTTGCCTATTTGTGGCTTAGGTAAGATGTTGTAAAATTAAAAGAGCCTTCTGTCTGTGCCCTCTTGACTTCATCATTTACTAGCTTTCATCACTTTTGCTTTTTTCTTGTGCATTTGTTCAATAAGCTGAACAGCCAATCAGAGTCTGTCGTCTCACTGACAGCCTGATGTAAATTCAACATACTCAAGCGGCCAAAAAGCCACAGACAGGGTCTGACTAGTGCAGTGGATGGCCATCTTTTTTACTTCAAGGGTCCCTGATTGTCCACAACAATATTTTAAAGCCTTCCCTGTTGAAAAAAAATCAGCATATGCTGGTTAGGTATGTTTTAGAAGATCAGGCTTCCTGATCTGTCCTTCTATCCGTGCAGACGTGTTTTCTCTCTGCTCCCGCTGTGCTCTAGCGCTGTTTTGTTTTATCTAGTGTTTCGTCTCTTCTCTTTCTCTCTGACTGCTGCTTTGCTGGACTCCTGAAAATACTGAAATGGAATTGATTAACTGGTCAATCAGCGCGATCGACAAGATTTTCTCACTAAGGAAGGGTGCCCCGGGAGAACCCACCTGCCCGGACGGGACCTTTGCCGCAGGGTACGTGAGGGACGCATGGAACAACTGGCAAGTCCTGTGCCTGGAGGCTCTGTCCGTGGAGGATGCGGAAGATTTATACATGATTGGATTATTGATGGCGGGGTTCCTATTCTTTGGCTTTGGGATTGCCCTGACCTATCGGAAGATTGGTAAGACAGCTGCAAGCAAATTCACCCAGCCGCTGTCTGTGGAAATTAAAGAATGCTTGGGGTTGTGTGTGACCGTCTGAAGGAATTAGATCAGAGAGTGATAGGAATTGAGGAACTGAACCGTAACAACGCAGTCCGGACTGCGGATACGCAGGGTAGAGTGGGCTCTATCGGGGTCAGATCGGTGAACTTTACGGACTGTAACCGGTCTGGCCATGAGGCTGGACGTAATGTCTAGGGAAACTGCACAGACCGGACGCTTGGCGCTGAGGACCAGATCTGATTGATTGATTATGATCCGGACAAATTACCGAAGATCATCAAATGGATTAAAAAATAATAAATTGTATTTGCCTGACCTAATCCCCACTTGGTCCTTTCTCTCGGTTGGGAGTCCAGCAGGGCAGCGGGCAGCTGTCTTATCTCCCTTCAAGGACAAACCATAGAACTGAACTTGAAAACATCTGAAGTTATGGCTAACATTCTCACAGACTCACTCGCACCATACACAATACCTCACTACTACCGTCTGCCTGTTATCTATCGCCTCCCCCAGTCCATACAAAAAATCCCATCACGTGACCACGTGTACTGTGTCATGTTTATGTTTATGTTTTGTTGTGTGTTTTGCTATGTAATGCTTGCTAAACTGCATTCTTGTATTTCTGAAGAGCGTGTGGCGGCGCCTGACTAGTCGGCTGCGGCCCGGAGGCTTGCTCCAAACTCATTTCGTTACACTGTACTTGTACATGTGTAATGACAAATAAAATATTCAATTCTATTCAATATTCAATTTTGAAGCATGGGAGCTGGTTTAAGCTGGTCCTTAGTGGTCATGAGCTGGTTTAAGATGGTCCTGAGCTGGAGACCGTCAACCAGCTTAAACCAGCCCATGACCACTAAGGACCAGCTTAAACCAGCTCAACCCAGCTGCTATGCTTCAAAACATAACCAGCATATGCTGTTTTTTTCAACACTCACAATTACCACTCACAATTTTGTAACTAGAAAGATGTATATTTTAGGAATATTAAGAAACATCATGAGTTATTTTAGCTTATTTTAATGCTTGCTTTATCTTATTTAAATATTTTTAAGTCATCTTGACTCATGACACAGTCATATGGGTTTGAATGACATGAAGGTGCATTTTCAATTCGTTTAAGGCAAAGCTGACGAAATGATCCACCTGAATTATCAATGACTGTAATCATGACCAGTGTCAGAGAAATGCTTCTCTTCAGTTCAGCTCCACTGAAGCCATCAGTGAGCAGAGGAACCTACTCTAACCTTCACTCTAGATATTCACTTCCTGTGAACTCAATTAAACTGCTCATGTGCTGTACATGTTGTTTAAATTATAGGACTGGTAGAGGCAACCTCAATATTCTTTAAGGTCACACTCAATGGGTTGATGTGAAATTAAACAATGCTCAGGATGATTATTCAGGATATCGGACAGGCCAGAGGTGAGGAGGACAAAGCATTAATCTAATATTAGTTTGAGATGTGGCACTCCTGAATGTTTGATTCTGAAACTTTAGCCATGTAAACCATTAAATCCAAATACTTTCTCAATCAGATTCAAAAACACCTTGCACATATATGCACAGTGCAGTGATGCATATGTGTACATACATCTTGTATGTCTTACAAAAGTATGTATGTTTTTTTTTACGTCTTATAAAGTACTAATATTAATATCAGACTGAGCATTCTCTTTAAGTTGTGTACAGTAGACCCTCTCTCCTTAAATAGGTATTTTGTCCAGTAGGATTGAGCATATAGAATTGGGAATGTACTTAATTACATTAAAAATAAGTCCTTTTGTACTTGAGTAAAATGCAGTAATAGTTAATTACAGTATATGTACTTAAAAATACCCTTTGAAAATCAATCTATAAATTCTATCCAGGCATCTTTGGCATGGTATTTTATGATTTGCAATCTGATTTTGCATACTTTTCACATCTGCTTAAGTCTGTTGATGCCATTACTTATAACTGTCTGTGACTATAAAATATCTACACAAATGGGTGGCTTTATAAGACTTTATGACATCAACAGAACCAAGACGACTAGTTCAATTCTTACTTGTACCAGGTCTAGCGTCAGACACGTCTACTAGTGGTCCAGTGGCCTGAGATAGAGACTGGTAATGCACTGTATGGGTGACGGTTGAGGACTTCTGTTTAGACGTTTCTCCAAAGTCATTATCTGTCAATAGTACTGTGGAGCGGTCATCTGAAAGACAGAAGAAAACAGGTATATGAAAACAGAGACGACCATTATGCAATATAGATTTTCTGAAGAAAACATAAGTGGTGGATGTTATTGGCTTTTTTCCTCAACAAGTCACATGGCTCCATTACCATCACTCACTGTATTCCCAATTTATAAATCATGGCTAAATTAAACACTGCAAGAGACGGAAAAATTAGAAACCATGTGACTGAGAAGACAACATGTTGATTATAGAAAATAGGAAAACATAGTTACGCCCTGAGCTAAAGACAACCATCAAATTGCGGCTACTATGAAGAAACAAGCCATCTATCCAGTCTTGCCTCACATCTTTGCTTTTTTTTACTTAGTTTATTTTCCGTTGTGACTCTTGTTTTCTAAGTTAAGTTTTGCTACATAGTTGTAGACTCCGACTCTCTAGTCTTTGCCAGCCTTCCAATGCATCGTGAATGCGATGCATGTGTGCTGTGTTGATGCGAGAGCAGACATTGTTGTGTAAATGCGTGTTAGAGATTAATATTTAGCAAATATAGAGGTAAATTGTTTTTTGCACAAACAAAGCACTGTTGTCGCTTCCACTGGAGTCACATGGATTACTTAAATGATGTCTTTCTACCTTTCTGGGGTTTGAAAGTAGTAGTTGCATAGACTGTCAATGGAGGGACAGCTTCTTTCAGATTTCACAAAAAAGATCTTCAATTGTGTTCCGAAGATGAACAAAAGTGTTACAGGTTTGGAACAACATGAGGGCGAGTAATTAATGACACCCTCATTCATGATGAACTATTCGTTTAATTCTAAAAAATAAAAAAAAAATAAAAAAAATAAACCTAACCCAGAGGTTTTAATTATTGAACCAAAACCTCTACATTTAATAACCTAGAATACTGAACACATGATGGCTGATCTGTCAAGTCTTGGCTGATGGCTGATGGCTGATCACCTCAGTGACCTCAAGGCTAGATTATGGTGTGGTTAATGCTGGGTAGTTGTCCTGCACACTTAATAAACAAACTCCAGCTGTTCCAAAATGCAGCAGCTCGAGCTCTTACTAGAACCAGGAACACTGTCAACACTGCACTGGCTCCCTATTAAACATCATATACATTTTAAATCTCGCTAATTACTCACAAAGCTCTAAATGGTTTAGCTCCCCAGTACTTGAGCGAGCTCTTAACACATTATACTCCATCACGTCTATTGCGGTCTCAAAACTCTGGCCAGTTGATAATCCCTAGAATATCAAAATCAGCTGCAGGCGGTCGATCCTTTTCCGATTTAGCACCCAAACTCTGGAACAGTCTTCCTAGCATTGTTCGTGAAGCAGACACACTCTGTCAGTTTAAATCTAGACTACAAACACATCTCTTTAACCATACACAAAGCACATTATCTTCTATATCTTTTCCACATTTCTATAATTCACATCCATTAAATGATTGTTAGGCTGCATAAAGTTGGTCAACCGAAAATGGGAACACTTCCTATAACATCCAATGTACTTGTTACATCGTAAGAGGAATGGCATCTATGCTAATATTAGTCTCTCTGTTTATCCCAAGGGTTACCGTAGTCAGCTGTATCCGGGCCATATCCAGATCAGATGGTGGACCTGCACCTAGACACGACCACAACACGACCACAACCCCTGAATGTCAGCAGAGACAGTGTCTACTAGACAATCCCCTATGAAGGCCTCATCGACATGACAGCCATCGGCACAGATCCTCAGCAAAGACCACGAGAACCAGACAGGTCCTCTGCACAGACCCTATGACCAGCTTCGGCTCCATACTGGTGTGATGAATCTGATCTTCAAGCAAAAGGAACTGGATAAATATTTTAATTCTACCGATCCAGATCTGAATTCTGACTTGTGATGCAGCCTGAATCAAAATGACAACGTGTTTGTTCGTTGGCTAGAGGAGAACTGGCCCCCCGACTGAGCCTCTCCCAAGGTTTTTTCTCCATTCTGTCATTGATGGAGTTTTAGCTCCTTGCCATTGCCACCTCTGGCTTGCTTAGTTGGGGACACTTAACATTCAACAATATTATTGATTAGACTGTACTGACACTATTGGATGAGAACTGAACTGAACTGAACTGAACTGAACTGGGCTGGATGATGAAATCACTGTTTTCTGCAGAACTGCTTTATAGATGAAATTAACTAATTTAAAATTTGATGATCTTTACAATGGAACTGAATCATCACTAAACTGACTTCAGCTGAACACTTTACCTGCTAATAGTGCTTTTACTATACTTCAGATATTAATGTCCACTGCAGAGTTGATAGTTATGGCCTGTTTAAAAACAGTGATTTTGTCAAAAATCCTTACAAATACAACTATCGATTCCATCTGAGCTAAATTTACCTGTTTCTTGTACATATTCATGTTAGCAGAAACGATGCAGGATGAGTTATGTTTAAATACTTGTTTGGTGTTTATTAGGAAAAGGCAGACCCCTAACATAACATAATGGTCTCTTACCGATTGTCTCCATAGTGTCTCTCTCCTCAATGAGGAGCTGAGCACGTGGGATATCGATGTGCATCCTCAGAGTCTGCTGTTGCTTGTTCACGGTGTCTGGTGTACGTGCATTTTTACTGGAGAAACACATCCAAGAAAACAATTACTGTACATGCACTACTTTATGACAAAGTGCACTGATTTATAAGCCAATACTATAGTTATTTACCTCATTAGCATCTCTGCTAGGCTCTTTGCATCTGTTGAATTAAGTGAAATTTAAGAAGATATGAATGGCAAAACATTAATAATAAGAAGAACTTTTTGAAGATCTATGATTTTCAAGATATGGTATGTGTCCACACACCTCGTAATCTCTTGAGTCTCTGCTCTCTTCTCCTCCTCCTCAATACCAGAAGAACAATAAAAACCATAGAGATTGCCACCAGAATGCATATGATTGTGACCATCATCTTTAGTCCTTCATTGCCCTGTCTGTTCTCCTGGCTCGGGTCCACAGTCTCTGGCAATGGAGCAATTGTGCCTGCAGAAAGAAGACTGAGTAGTTGAAAAACTATTGTGATTTTTAAAGGTCTGGTCATAACCCAGTTTTGATATTTTTTTAGTTCATTATTTACTGGTATATGCTGTTTAGTGTTGATTTGCTGCTGGTCTGACTGGTAAACCAGCATCGGTATGGTTAAGCAAAAATGCTGCTTAGACAACAAGGTCTGAACAAGGAAGTCTTACTGGTTATGCCATTTAAGCAACTGCTTCCAAACACTGAACTGAGATAACATAGATTTTGACCCTGTGTGGTAATATAAGATCTAGTACTCACTGCCATCCACGTTTAGAGTGGCAAACAGCACCCTCTTCTCTGCTGTTCCTGCACTATTGCCCACTCTCATCTGGAGTTCGTACCAGGTGGCCTCCTGTAGGTCGTACAGAATGTGGTTCTTGGTGAAGGAATCTCGCTTTACCATGGTCCACTTCAAAGTGTCCACGGGCCGATATTCCAGTGTGAAGGAGTCGATCGGACAGCCACCGTTGTTCCAGCCAATGAGGTTGAGCTCCACACGGGTAGAGTTGATACTTGAGAAAAGCTCATGGTCTTTGGCGAACTGTGGTTCTGATAATGTGGAGAAGAATGAGATTATGCAATTCTGAAGTTAGAGAAAACTGTACTGTCAAACTTTTAGGAATTAAAATAGAATTAAATCTATGGCCTAAGTAGTCATTTAGCAGATGGTTTAATCTAAAGTGACTTCTACGGATTAATCACTTGAAACTAAAATAATTGTAGGACATTGTGTCAGAAATCACCCGATACGCTTATTCACTATTCCCTACATTAGTCCACTAATACAGTTCAGTTGAAAGAGTGAATGAAAATGAGTTAGTGAATTCAGATGTTAAGTTGAGTCTTTGTTGTATGCCCTCATGGGGGTGCTGTAAGTGTTCTTGTTGAACAGAATGGTTGTTTGTGCTTGTGGGCCTGTGCTCATGGTGATCGGGCGGTGTTTTGCTGTTTTGGGGCTGAAAAATAAAATGTCAAACAAGAGAATCTTGTCTGTTGTCATTCAGTTTTAATATCAGACACTGAGTTCGCCGGAAGTGCTTCTGCTATTGTGCTTGCTGCTTTAATAATAATTTGATAACTAGCTTGTATAAACCTTAGTGAAACAATCTAATATTAATTAAATAGGAACTTATGGTGAAATACGGAAAGTCATTTGGTACAAGCATTATTGATATTATCAAGCCATTGAGTGTATATTGGTTGTAGGCCTACACTTGTTATTTCAGTGCACTGAATGAGTGGAGTGTCCACTATAGTTTCAGACACAACTTCAAAATGGCTGTCCCTTCAAATAGTGCACTATAAATGGGCATAGGAAGCGATTTCAGACATAGCACGTCTTTTAGCTTTGGCGCCACCTGTATGCTAGTTCACGTCAGTAAATAAACTGAGAGCAGATACAGTATACACAGGAAAACAGACCAAAAGTATTGATGCCATCATCTCCTGCTCAGGGGTGTACATACAGTTTTTATTATTCATGGCCTGCTTTGAATTCAGTTCAGTTACCGTTCGGTTATCAGTCACGCACTTTAGCAACTAAAGTTTGCCATAATTAACAATGAACACAACATAAATTACACAGATTTGTACCTTTCCCATGGGTTTTAGCCTCAATGATTTCACTGATGCGTCCAGGACCAACTGCATTTTGTGCAGTCAGTGTAAATTTGTACCAAGTACCACACTTCAGATTTTCCAGACGGTAGGACCGCTCACTGGGGCTGATGGAGAAACTGCCCCACTCTTCACTGTTATCCTCAGAGTACTGCAGAATGTAGCCTGAACAAAGAAGCATGCACCACACCACTTTATGCTCAGTACTTGTGTTGACTTTGACAAATACAACCCAAATGCCAAACTCTGTTTATTCACTTTTACGTGCACTGTAAATTGATACAGATCACCTACTGTTCTATGCAATGTTGACCTTTAAGGTCATCAAAATATCACACATTAATGTGGATGAAAATATGGAATACAAATATCAGTGCAGTCTAACCTCTGATGGAGCTTCCTCCATTGTCTCCAGGTATCCAGAACAGCGTGATGGAGGTGGTCGTGGTTTTAGTCACTGTGAGGCGTGGTTGGTCCGGAGGTACTGAAATATTTTGAGAGTAAACACAAAAAGATCAGCCACTAAAAGTGTAGTCACATTTACCATTGTTCACCAAATGTTTGTGGGTGAAAACCATTGATTTCAATAGAAATCAGAAATTTCCAAAGATTTTCACATGCAGATTTCATGCAAATTCGAAGCGTTGCCCAACAGAAAGCATCCAAAACAAATCTGTTTTGGATAATGTGTGAATAATGTGGTATGGTATTCCTAGTTAAGTCTGTTATTAGCATTTTTTTTGCATTGACAAAGGCACAAACTGTGTAAATAATTCATTACACACACACACACACACACACACACACACACACACACACACACACACACTAAAAAAAAACGATTATATTCTGATCACAAACACCTTGGACCTGAAGATTTAGCATGATCTCATCTGAACCCCAATTATTGCTGGCAACACATCTGTAGTACCCAGAATCCTCTGCTTTGACGGTACGAATAACAAAGCTGCCATTGCTGTGAGCGCTGCGCCGACCATCAATTGAAACTGGAGCAGGTGTACCATTACTGCAGGAAAACACTCACATCAGTTTCATAGCAAATAAGCAAGAATGAATTCATTCAGGTGTTTCATGCATGATTTGTAAAAAAAAAAAAAAATTACAAAAAAGTAATATTTTCCCCAAAATCTAGAAGAAACTTTATAAAATTTGTCATTGTACAAACAAGATTTACAAAATGATTCATTATTATAAAATCACACCTTAAGTGCAAGAGTGTTTTGTCTGGATAAAAGTATTTTCCATTTTTAAATGTAAAGAATATAGAAATCAACCATACTTTCCCTTCAGCCACTTGATGGTTGGAGGAGGGTCTCCGACTGCTTTGCATGGAAGGACAATGTCCCTCATCCAAGGGGTGGTCACAGTGCCACTGAACGTCAGGATTCGAGCAGGGGCTTGGGAAACAAACAATACTGTTACAATGGCAGACTCAAACCCTCACACTCTTCTGTGTCATTTTGCTTCTGTTGCTGTTAATGGTACAATAAAGTGCTGCAGGGATGACATATTTTTTTAGTGGCCAAAAACCCAGAAATTAGCATTTTAGCACTTCCATTGTCATCATTATTTATTTATTTATTTATTATTGGTTTTTGGTTAATTAACATCAGTAATACCTTCTTGTGATTTTTTTATAGTTTTTACTTGTCTTGAAAAGGTGATTACAGTTTGTTGGGAACTTAAATGTCATTACACCAAACATAAAAAAAAAATCTACTCACTAGTCCACTTTTACAGCCTCACTGAATTTATAATCACACTCTTGCAAACTATTCTAACTCAAATTTCAGGGAAAATGTTTTTTAAATACAGACTGAAAAAGCTGTCAGAAGCGTAATGTTGGTGATATTGAAGTCACTTCACACTTGTATTTAGGCTCCAAAATTTCAAAGAAGTTGTATCATGATGAACAAAACATAAGGTCATGAACAGGTTATGAACAGATTCATAAGGTCACAGAACTTATTTTCTCTGTGTGAAAAAAAAAAAAAAAAACAATGGAAAAATTGGGTTTTTGTTGAGGGAACCAAGGTGACGCAAAGGTTGCCGTTCAGATCGCTCCGCGAAGACTGTGCTTTTATTTACTATTTTACTTTCTTTTGCTCTCAATTATTATAAATGTATCATCTGCATTGATCTACTACGACAGCAAAACTCTTTTGGACATTGGTTACCTCTACACTGGACTGTTTCAGGACACTGTCGCCGATCCTCTGTGGCCATCTGAGATTCATCGGAACGCCGAGTTGAACAATGGCCAGAGTCGAAGGCGAAGAAACAAGAAACACCGTGGGAAACACGCAGGGATCCGCAACAGACTGAGGAAAAGGGCATTCAGCCCTCCTCTCCCGAGCATTCTGCTAGCAAATGTTCAATACTTGGAGAATAAGTTCGATGATCTTAGAGCCAGGATCAGTTTTCAACGGGACATGAGAGACTGTAACATCTATTGTTTGTCTGAAACATGGCTCACGCCCGCGGTCCCAGACACAGCTGTGACGCCGTCGGAGAACTTCTCTGTTTTTCGGATGGACAGAACAGCCGAGGCCGGTAAATCCAAAGGAGGTGGAGTATGCTTCATGATCAACAAGAAATGGTGCGACCCCAGGAACATCACCATTCTCTCGCGGTCCTGCTTCCCTCATCTGGAACATTTAACAATCATTTGCTGTCCATTCTATCTGCCGAGGGAGTTTTCTGCGGTTGTCGCGACTGCCGTTTACATTCCACCACAGGCAGACACAGCGCTGGCTTTATCTGGCCTTCATGATATTGCCAGCGGCGTCATAAACAAACACCCCGATGCTGCTTTCATTGTCGCGGGCGATTTTAACAAAGCAAACCTAAAGAAAGTCTTGCCAAATTTTCACCAGCACGTCTCCTGTCCTACACGAGGAGCAAACACACTGAATCATTGCTACTCTCCGTATAAGAACGCCTATAAAGCGCGGTCACTTTCAGCTTTCGGCAAATCGGATCATGCCGCCATTTTCCTCACACCAGAATACAAACAAAGGCTCGTTCAGGAACCCCCGGTGAGGCGGGAAGTTAATCGTTGGTCACCCCATTCAGAGACCGCGCTACAGGCAGCTCTGGATGACGTCGACTGGGACATATTCCGGGCGAGTTCAGCTGATGTCAGGGAGTTCACGGGTGTGGCGCTTTGCTTCATCAACACGCTTACAGAGCAAGCCACACAAACAATAACAATAACGTCCTTCTCAAATCAGAAACCGTGGGTGGACAATTCAATCCGCGCTGCAGTGAACACACGCACTGCCGCATACAACGCCGTGTGGACGTCAGGAAAGCTGCTGGGCCGGATGGTATTTCAGGCCGTGTTCTGTGGTCCTGTGCTGTTGTCCTGGGCCTCATTTCCAACAACAATGAGACGGCATACTTGGACGAGGTGGAGCATCTAACATCATGGTGCCAGGACAACTGTCTCTCTCTGAATGTTGGCAAGACCAAAGAAATGATTGTGGACTTCAGGAAGAGACAGCAACGGACATACTCCCCCCTCATGATCAGCGGGTCACCAGTAGAGAGAGTGAGCAGCTTCAAGTACCTGGGTGTAAACATCTCCGAGGACCTGACCTGGACTGCTCACATTCAGACACAGGTGAAAAAAGCCAGGCAAAGACTGTACCACCTGCGCCAGCTGAGGAAATTCAGGGTTTCACCAGCTATCCTGAAAACTTTCTATTTAGGGGCGATAGAAAGTGTATTAACTCTGCAAAGCCCTGCAAAGAGTTGTGCGCTTATCCGAGCGTATCTCAGGGTCAGCTCTCCCGTCTCTGCAGGACGTCTACACTGCAAAGGTAGAGCTACCAAGATCATCAAGGACTCTAATCACCCTGCAAACCCTCATTTCACGCTGCTGCCATCTGGTAAGCGCTTCCGAAGCCTGATGGCCAAAACTGAGAGACTCAGGAGGAGCTTCTTCCCCCAGGCCATCAGACTCCTGAACTCAGTCACTTAACATCACGTGACCATCGATACACTGACATTACACTGCACTTTCTGTTCTCGTTGTTACTGTGTAACAACCTGTTATAATACTCTTTATACATTTGTTAACCACATATTTATAAGTCTACAGTTTACTCACTGCACAGTTTACTTCATTAAACAGTTTATTTTTTCTACTTGACTTGATTTATTTATAATTCTACAGATATATATATATATATATATATATATATATATATATATATATATATATATATATATATATATATATATATATATATATATATATAGTACTTTTTTATTCTATTTCTATTATAATTTCCTCCTTGTGTTTTTAACTGTGAATTTGCACTGTCCATGGAGCGGACCTGTTTACATTTCACTGCCGGTTGTATATTCTGTATATAACTGTGTATGTGACAAATAAAACTCTTGAATCTTCCATACCTTTAGCTTGGGGCTCTACGGTGATAATTTCACTGGCATTCCCACGACCTGCCGCAGTGACTGCCACAACCCAGATGCTGTACTGCCAGTTCTGATTCAGGTTGGTCAAACGTCGGAAGTAAACATCAGGAGCGGCCTCAAATTCACTGATCACCTGTAATGGCACCCAATGAAAAGGCTTCATAAAAACAACAAACAAACAGAAAAACACTCTTTCATTGTGTTTTTACATTTAAGGCATGGGTGTCCAATCCTTCTCCTGAAGAGCCACTTTCCTGTAGAGTTCTGCCTGCATCCAGTGATCCTAAAAACCTTGGCTGTGTCTGAAATCGCCCCCTATACCCTTAAATAGGGCACTGCTGAATCAATCATCCATCCATTTTCCAAATCGCGCTGTTCCAGCGTAATATCATACAGGTATAAATTCCTTTTCAATTGATTATTGAATTGTTTAATTATGGTCTGCTACATTTCAAATAATTATTAAACAGCAAGCACAGCAAACTATGCAAAAGCGGCAGCCCTTCTGGTGCACTCAGTGTCCGAATTCATTCCATTATATTAGAGAAGTAATGTAGGGAATAGTGAATGGAAGGTATAGGGGGCGGCGGAAGGGCTGAAATAGATGGGTCAGATAAGGGAAACTTAATGTGCACTTTTGGGGGTGCCTCCAGGAACAGGACTGGAATTTCGAGAATAAAATATTGTTTGGTAAATCATGAAATTTGAAGGGCTGTTTGAGCTGTGCAGAATCACACGGAGCCACAGCTTACACTCACCGTGGGGTAAGGGTTGGAACAGAAGACAGTGTATTTCCGGATGATTCCGTTGAGCTTGAATGGAGGCAGCCAGGAAACAAACACCACCGAGCTTGTGGAAGCAGCTGCCTTAACTCCAGCCGGAGGGCCAGGAACTGGTTTTAGAAAGAGAAATAACATCATTCATTGAGGAGAAGCACTAGAAAAGACACCTTGTATACTACGGAGGAAGTCCTACAGCTTCTAACTGCATGTAAAGGTGAAGTCACCCTTTCTGTTTGGATTGGGTTGAGATGTCTGTGCAAAGAACTCAACATACAAATGGCTTAATGAAGGCAGTATTGGACTAGTTGACTCAAAAACAGCTTCACTTTGGTCAGGACTGTTGCTCCTGCTGAAGGATTGTGCTCTCTTCTATTTGAGTTCTTTTTAACTTTTCAATCAAGAATGGAGGAGTGGTGACAAGCTAAAGTACTGCCTTTAACGCTTCTTAGTCACTGATTGGCAAAATGACCAAGAGCACAAAATACATAACTGCACTGTTAAAAATGTTAGTGTGAAATTACAGTATATTCCAGGTTAATAACTGCATGACTTTCACAGTAATTCCCCAGTAAGATTTCTCTTGTCTCTAACTGCACTCTATATAGTCTCAGACTGTAGAATATCAGACTGTATATCTACAGGGCATATTTACTATGTAAGTACCCAGCATGCAGTGAGGCAGGAATATAATCTATATAATCTAGCTGTGGAGTTACTTGATTCTTGTTGGTTTGATCTGTGCTGCTTCACTTTTAGCAGTTTGTGTTTGTTTATTTTGTAATGTTCGGTATTTGTCTTTATTATTATTATGTTGAGTGTCACCATTGTTTTATTTTGTATGTCGAGTACTGATGTCTGTGCATCATTAGGTGATGGGGAAAAATCTTGTGTCATAAGATAAATCTCAGCAGCTGATTCACTATTGTGAAATACCCACCTACAAACAATTATGAATTTGAAATAAGATATTGGTAAATCTTTATGTTGAAATTACCCTAATAATATAGTCTGACCAAGTTAAAATCAGCCAATTATCTTATTTTATATTCTAGCTTGTCATTATTTTAACAAATGTTTTCATTTCTTGGCTAGATCAGAAATTTGAATATGAATGCATAAGGTCCTCAAAACAATTACAGTACTGAACAATATCATTTCTTACAGTGGCAACTTTATCATGTGACAACTTTATCATGTGAATTCACAGCGAAACAAGAGCAGTAAATCACTGTGATGTCAGCATCATTCTGCTGGTGATTAACAGTCATTCATTAGGAAATGACCCAACATGAATTAATTTCACTGTAAATTTCTGACTACAGCAATTTATTGTAAAATAAACTCTTTAATCCTGTAAATTCCTGCCAATTTTTTAGTGTGTAATATAATGAAATAGTATGCAATTTGTGCAGTGAATTTAATTTGGGATGTGAATTTGTTTTACCAGGGTATGTCATAGAAAGCATATGTCCATTTGCAACTTAAGTGAGAGAAAAAAAAGTTGTTTAAGTGCACTAAAACTGCAGAAAACCCCTTGGTGGGTATAGAATCACCAAGTATAACAACTGCCATTTGTTGTTTTACTGAACAATCATTTTAAACCTGGTGGATGTTGTAGACTTGAAGATGTTAAATTACGTTTACGACTGAAAATTGGCTAGTGGGACATCACCTTTTCTATTGTTTCTGTAGATAAAAAGAGTATTTTAAACTGAGGAAGTATTTTAACTTAATACAAATTACACATATAACCTAAAAGAATGCAACTGTGTGCAATTGGAGGGTGTCTCACCATCCTCTTTGGTGCGTGTGTAGATCTGCTCGCTACGGACTCCGTCTCCAGCTCGAGTGAAGGCCAGGACCTGGATACTGTAGTTGGTGTATTTCTCCAGCCGCTCCAACTCTAGTGAAGGCTTGGTGGTTGTGATGTTCCTGATCTCTCCCAGCTCTACAAAACACACATAAACTGTTAACTGATGTGTGGGTAAAAAAATTAATAAAAATTTAATAACTTATTATTAATAACTCATTAACAACTCAATTGTTTTTCTACATCAAACTGCAATTAAATGGAGAGCAAATGGAAACTTAAGGGGGTGTGCTTACAGAAAAATCACCTGCTTTTCATTTTTCCCACCTGATGAACCACCCATAATCTCACTTGTGTCAATTTTTCAAGGACACAAGTGAGTTCCCTTTCGTTCAGTCACTCCAAGTTACGTCAGTGACTGACGAATGGGGGTTTCGCTTAGCAGCCTATCATCTTCGAGATCTTATAAAACGCCCAATGGCAATGCAATGCCATGGGCCTGCGGAATTTGCATAGCGTAACTCCGCCCCACCTCGTGGGTATATAAGGAAGTACGCTGGCAATGTCGCATTATGTTTATTTTATTATGTTCGGAGCCAAGAGTATCTCTTCACTCCTCAAGCCTAATACTGAGATTGTCAACTTCTTTGACACGAGCATCTCTCTAGTTAGTGTTGGTGTAACGGCACGTTTCAGCGAGCTCACACTGCCTGCCTGCTGATCTGTGTAGTGATTTGCATTCAGCTGTTTCCCTGGGCGCTTCAGCACTGCTTCAGAGTTTCCTCTCACAAAATAGCTCACACGCGGCGCATCTTTTTAAAGATGTCTCGCCCGTGCGCTTCTGGGTGTGGTCGGTCTCTTCCGCCTTCTGATGGGCACAATCACTGTCTGACGTGTTTGGGCTCACAGTACGCTCAGGCAGCATTTGTGGATGCATCATGTTCTCACTGCAGGAACATGACCATCTCGAGACTCAATGAACTCCATCCTGGAGTAAGAGTCCCCTCTACCACACCCCAGTCTCTTTGCATGCCATGGCCATCCTGCAGGTCTACCAGGCCCGGATGCTCAGGGACATGCACAAGAGCAGAGCTGACTCAGGGCTCATGGATGAGCTGCATGCCGCTGACGCCACCGACCTTGCCCTCCGGGTGACGAAGGTGACCACACGCTCTCTGGGTCAGGTGATGTCCACAGCTGTGATCTAGGAGAGACCTGTGGCTCAACCTGGCTGATATGCGGGATGCTGAGGGAACACATTTCCTCGACGCCCCATATCCCAGGCTGGGCTTTTTGGCGGCGTGGTTGAGAACTTCGCCCAACAGTTCTCAGCCGCCCAGAAGCAGACTGAGGCCATCAAACACATACTGCCACGGCAGCCAGCTGCTACCGCCACCCCACCACCGGCACAGTTGCCTCAGCCTGCTTGCTGCCAAGGGCGCCCTCCCACGGCTTCCGCCCCTCCCCAGCAGAAGCCTTCACCTGGGCTGCGCCATGGAGGATGCCGTAGGAAGGTGCCCCAGTCCAGGCTAAGCGGCACTCCTGATGCGGACAGCTCACCCATGACCATGTCAGCCATGTCAGCTCCCAGTGACAGCACACTGGGATGCTATGCCTCCCATGTCTGGGCCGTTCACGCCACCTTGCTGCCCCACCCGGGGTACTTCTGTGGTCCGCATGACACCGCTGGTTCAGTTCCTGGGAGCCTGGCTAGAACTTCTCGGGCTGTCCCGCTGGGTTGCGGGGACCATCAGGCTTGACCAATGTGATTCAGTTCGCATGGTCTCCTTCCCGCTTCCGGCTAGTCCGCTACACCATGGTGGGCCCCAATACCACTGTCATGCATGCAGAGATTGCTACCTTGCTGGCGAAGGGTGCAATCGAGATTGTCCCTCCAGTCAAGATGAAGTCTGACTTCTACAGCCCCTACTTCATTGTACCCAAGAAAACCAGTGGGTTACGACCAATCCTGGACCTGCGCGTCCTGAACCGATCCCTTCACAGGCTTCCGTTCAGGATGTTGAGAGCCAAATGCCTTTTCGAATGCGTTCGTCCAGCAGATTGGTTTGCAGCGATCGACCTGAAGGACGCATACTTCCATGTCTCCATTCTTCCTCAACACAGACCGTTCCCTATCGTTTGCTTTCGAGGGGCGGGCATATCAGTACGCCGTTCTCCCATTCGGGCTAGCTCTGTCCCCTCGCGTCTTCACGAAGATCGTCGAGGCAGCCCTTGCGCCACTCAGTTCAGGATGCCCCGTGCTGCCTATCTCGACGACTGGCTGATCACTCTCGAGAGCAGGTGCGCGAACACAGAGATCTGATTCTCCACCATCTTGCCCTTCGGGTCAACTGGGAGAAGAGTAAACTCTGCCCCGTGCAAAGGATCTCTTTTCTTGGTATGGAGATCGACTCGGTCACCATGTACACACAGCTTACGAGCGAGCGTGCACAGTCACTGCTGACTTGCCTCCGTCAAATTGAGAGAAAGAGCGCGGTTTCACTGAAGTTATTTCAGAGGCTCCTGGGGCATATGGCATCTGCAGCCGTGGTCAGTTTGCTTCATATGAGACGGCTTCAGCACTGGCTTCGTGATCAAGTCCTGAGATGGGCATGGCAGCAAGCATGCTCCGGGTCCAAGTGACTCGGGCATGCCTACAGACCTTCACCCTGTGGTCGCACCTCAGTTTTCTACGGGCTGGAGTTCCCTTAGAACAAGTTTCCAGGCATATTGTTGTATCAACAGATGCCTCTGCCATGAACCGTGCAGCCGACGAGCTCTCACAGCTTCAGCCACTTCCGGGGGAATGGAGACTCCATCCCCAGATGGTTCAGCTGATTTGGGAACAGTTCGGCGACGCGCAGGTAGACCTGTTTGCTTCCCATGACTCTTCCCACTGACGCCTGTTTTATTCCCTGACCGAGGGAACCCTCAGCACGGATACACTGTCGCACAGCTGGCCACGGGGCCTCTGCAAGTATGCGTTTCCCCCAGTGAGCCTTCTTGCACAGACACTGTGCAAGGTCAGGGAGTACAAGGCCGATTCCTCTGAGGAAGGACCTCCTTACTCAGAGATGGGGAACCCTTTGGCACCTACGTCCCAATTTCTGGAACCTGCACGTGTGGGTCCTGGACGGGACACGGCAAGTTTGAGTACTCTACCACCTCAGGTTCCGCTAGGGCCTTGTCTACCAGACACGCCTATGCGTTGAAATGGAACCTCTTCGTCACCAGGTGTTCTTCTCGCCAAGAAGACCCCCAGAGATGCCTGATCGTGTCTGTGCTCTCGTTTCTCCAGGAAGGGTTGGAACGAAGGCTGTCTCAGCCTACCATGACCTCGTGGAGACATAAAAAGATAAGTCAGCACTACCTGGTCATCAGTTTTCTGAGGGGGGCGAGGAGACTAAATCCTCCTCGCTTTCCCCTCGTACCCTCTTGGGACCTCGCAGTGGTCTCATCCGCCCTGCAGAGAGTTCCCTTTGAGCCTTTGAGATCAGTCGAGCTTAAGTTCCTGTCTATGAAGACAGCGCTTCTTATCACTTCTGATCGCTCCAAGAGGGTAAGGGACCTGCAGGCATTTTCAGTTGATGAAGCGTGCCTGGAATTCAGGCCGGCCAATTCTCACGTGATCCTGAGAGTCTGGATATGTGCCCAAGGTTCCCACCACTCCTTTCAGGGACCAGGTGGTGAACATGCAAGCGCTGCCTTTGAAGGAGGCAGACCCAGCCTTGGAACTGCTCTGTCCAGTACGCGCCCTCCGTGCTTACGTAGACAGAAATCAGTGTTTCAGGACCTCAGACCAGTTCTGTCTGTTAATGGTGGGAAGCTGAAGGGAAAGGCTCTCTCCAAGCAAAGGTTGTCGCACTGGATAGTGGACGCCATTGTCTTGGCTTACCAGACACAGGGGCCTCCATGCCCCCTAGGGGTGAGGGCACACTCCACTCGGAGTGTGGCCTCCTCCTGGGCTCTAGCGCATGCCGCCTCGCTGACAGACATCTGCAGAGCTGCAGGCTGGGCGACACCCAACACATTCGCCAGATTTTACAATCTCAGAGTGAAGCCAGTGTCCTCGCCTCAAGTAGTAGCCGGTAATTGGACTGGCTCAGGTGTCTTCGCTTGCTCGCCATACCCCTCCATGGACTGGATACGTGCAATATTTCCTCAGGTGAGCTTCCTGGAAGCTCTGAGTCCCTCCAGTACTGTTGACGCCGACATCAGATTGCATGCCCGTTCGGTCAGCTCTCGTGTTTGGCCAGGTGCCTCCATGTGCATGGTTCCCCCTCTGGGTGACCCCCACATGTGTATTTCCACTGTAAGCCTCTCTGAGCATGTGTCTTTCCCTTGGCAAGCCCCTTGCTACCCCTGGGGGTAAAGGTTTCCACCTTCGGCTGGTTACCTCAGAGATTCTCCATATGCAGCCCCTTCACGGGTCATATGTGTATTCCTAAGTCTTCCCTACGGGCAGGCACAGTGGTGCATGTTTCTATCTGGAATATGCTTCCCAGTGTACCTTGGTATTCCTGTGATAAGTGGGAGTCCTTTGTCCGTACTAGTCTTATGACAGGGAGCTCACACTTACGCAGGGCACTGGAAGACAACCGAGTGGCGTGATTAGATTGGACCCCCATTCATCAGTCACTGACGTAACTCGGAGTGACTGAACGAAAGGGAACATATGTATGAACATCTCGGTTACGTATGTAGCCCTCATTCCCTGAGGAGGGAACGGAGACATTACATCCCCCTGCCACTTCGGCTGTACCGCTGGAAAGGCCGGGAGTTCAGTTTTCGGCTCCTCAGCAGGTAACATAATGCGACATTGCCAGCGTACTTCCTTATATACCCACGAGGTGGGGCGGAGTTACGCTATGCAAATTCCACAGGCCCATGGCATTGCATTGCCATTGGGCATTTTCTAAGATCTTGAAGATGATAGGCTTTTAAGGGAAACCCCCATTCGTCAGTCACTGACATAATTTCTCCGTTCCCTCCTCAGGGAACGAGGGTTACATACATAACCGAGACGTTTCAAGGAGCTCAACAGTGTCTCCAACTGTGCTCAGACTTACCAAGATAGTCTGCAATTAAACTTTAGAGATTTCAATATGAAACGTTTCTCATAAAAAGACCACATAATGTGAGGAATACAACTGCACAATGCTAAATTCATTTAGTAAAATGTTATTCAAAATCATTCAAAATCAACACAAATTAATCTTCCTAACAAAATATCTATATTTTGGCATGTGCCATATATCATGCAAGGGTAATCTCAAAATTGTGTACATTTGAGTGAACTCTCATCATTTGCACTGGACAATTAATTGCATTTTTGCAGAGATCACTGTGTCCTGTACAATACTACAATATACAACACATTTACAAACTGCAGCATGTGCCAACATCCCTTTTGATTTTTACTCTTGATTCTGTGCATCAATATCTTATTGTAGTTCAATTATTAATGGCTCTGCAGTGCAGCCTAGAAAACGGCCACTGCTCTTTCTGCTGTGTGCTCTCTGATACTGACATTCATCATGCTTTCAAAAGAAGGTTAAGAAGGTGACATTTTCTGAAACTAAAAATTTATTTTATCTAGATTTTATCTACAAATTATCTTAAAAAAGTTCCCTTTGTCTAAGGAACCAGTTGTGATCAGGTTGAAGTCTGATCAAAAGATGAATCAAAAATTGATGTTTAAAATCCTATTAATGTCACTTTGCATTATGAAATACTGTACAGTATCCCATGTGGTGTGATTTTCTGTATACTAGACATTTTGGCAAGTGGATCTCAACCCTTGTTTACTCTTAGTAAAATTGCCCACAACAATATTAGAAGGTTTGATACTTTACTTCGATTGTAAATTCAATTTCAGGATTTACACTCTTTTTAACCAATTAATTTATGTCACTTTTTCAGTCAATCTTGATTTTCTTGATTTTTTTCCCCTCAAAATTTCAGACCTACAAAATCATGGCTCAGAATAACTAGAAAAAAATTGCATTCATTATAAAAATTGTGTTTGATTGATTTTCTGTAAGATTTGTATTAATGTACATGAATTTTCCAGGTCTAGAGTATTCCATGTATAAAATGAATTTACATACTGTCCATAGCATGCAGTACATACTGCAAAAACAATACTAGTGTTATGTTTTATGCATATAGCCACATTCTTGGGACTGGTACAAAACCGTCATCCAGTAAATCAATTTCTGGTTTTGTAAATCACTTTAGATAAAAGCATCTGCTAAATGAGTGATTGTAAATTTAAATGTAGCCAATCTGTCCATTAAATATGTCCCACTTTGTGTTTCTGTGTTGACAGCTCCTTCACTTCCTGTCCCCAATACAACAAGGCCACCATGCCCTCTGGTGGTCTGAAGTATAAATCCAATTGAATTGATATGTGTCCCATATGTATTCTCATTAAGCAGAGTATCCACCTTATTTTGCAATGTGGAAATAAGCTATTTTCTGTGAATGTGTGAGATTTACGATTAATTAGCCGCTATAGGTAAATAACTAGAAGAATAACAAAAAGGTAAAACTACCAAAACAGTTTTTATGATTATGGTAATAACTTACAGTAACAGTAACAAAAATTCATACAGTAAACAAAAAAAAAACAAAAAAAAAAACACTGTAATACTGTCAAATTATTCCTGTGATCAAAGCTGAATTTTCAGCATTACTCCAGTCTTCAGTGTCACATGATCTGTCAGAAACAGTCTAATATGGGGATTTGCTGTGAAATTATTATTGGTCCTAAAGTAATGATGGTTGTTATTATTATCAATGTTGAAAACAGCTTTTACTGCTTAATATTTCCAGGATTCTATGATGAATAGAAAGTCTTAAGCAACAGTTTTTATTAGAAATAGAAATCTTTTGTAACATTATACATGTCTTCACTTTTGATCAATTTAATGAATCCTTGTTGAATAAAATAGTTATTTGCAATTTTTTGTTTTCATCTTAATTACCCCAAACGTTTGAATGGTCGTGAATCACAGGTTAAGCAGCAAAAATGTTTTCAATGTTGATAATAATGTTTCTTTCTTCATATTAGAATGATTTCTGAAGGATATCCTCCAGTTGGCCGAGACACTGCAATTTACAACAATAAAAACTTGCATTATCTAAGAACACACATGAAGAACTGGGGGTTGACATCTGTGCGCTACATAATTATGCATAAGTGTATGAAAGTGCCTGACCTCCGTCAGGTAGATTGGCCCAGTAGATGACACGATATCCAAGCAGCATGCCATTGAGGGCTTCTTTGGGCAGAGCCGACCAGGACAGGGAGATGGTCTCAGGGGTGGTGGCTGTTGTCACAACATTTTCAGGTGGGCGACTGGGCACTGTGGTGCGTAAACAGAATAGTGTTAAGATAGTGTTAAGGCCCTGATATAGGCCTACTTCAATCGAAAAGTGCAAAGAATGAACTGGTGTGACGTCATTTAGAACAAAAGCAGGCTTTCTCTGCAAAAAGAAAACAAATTTGAAAAAAGCTGGCTCTGGATGCTAAACACCGTATGCTGATTTCACATGCTATTGGAACATTTCCAACTTCCCACTTCTAAAGTCATGATTATGAGCTTGTCGCGTTCAAGTGCTTTGTTGTCGGAAAGAGCAGGAATCATGAAGGACACAAGGTTTATTCTTGCCTATTTATTGGGAAAACTTATTAAAGCAAAAATTATATTTAGCATCCCATTATTATTATTATTTTTTCTTTATTTATACAGCACTTTTTACAATATAGACTGTTTCAAAGCAGCTTTACAGTGATAACAGGAAATAATGCTACAAAATTTGATTCGGCTGGACAGCCGAAAACAGTGATGTCATTGTCCAGCTCAGTTCAGTTCTCATACAATGTTGTCAAAGCAGGCAGATTAATAATATTGTTGAATATTTAGTGTCCCCAACTAAGCAAGCCAAAAGCCAAAGGTGACAGAGGCGACAGGAACCAAACAGACCACTCATCAAGGAACCCAAACTCCATCAGGTGACAGAATGGAGAAAAAAACCTTGGGAGAAACCAGGCTCAGTCTGGGTGCCAGTTCTCATAAGCATTCACTGCAGTATCTAGATAAAGGTGCAGTATACAATCTCCCAACAATCATTGTTGAACACTGTTGATATTTGAAATGAAACCCAAACAAACCCAGCCCTCTCTTGCTCCGCCTTTAAAATTTGCCTTTACTTTACACACTTTACCATCCACTCTGAGCAGGTATCAAACCCTGATCTGCTAACAAGGATGCTAAACACCGAATTCTCTAGTCTAGCATCACTAGCTAGCCTCCATTGCACACATAATGTAAAAAAGGATGTCTATTTATCATAGCAGAAGCAAAGCAAAATAAGGCTTCATGAAAAATAAAGATGTTAATCAAACGCAAATAAAAAAAAATAACATACGGTACACAAGAGTAAATACAAGCAAGAGTTGGTTAGTTGCCAGCAGCACCAGTTCCAGACAAACAATGACACTCAAAACAGTCCTGTTACTAGAGCTAGAATTACAACAGCAGCATTTCTTGGTTCTGTGAAACCGCACAACCAATGTTACTCACGTATGGAGCATAAACGACGTAACCTCGGAGTCCGCTTTCAGGCCTTTCCGTGTAAGTCTCTCTAGCACTGGAAAGCTTTTCTAATATTAACACGGGTCCTACAGCTCTTCCCTGATCATAACCCTTGTTTTCCCAGTGATATTCAGATCTTTTCTCTTTTGGATTGTCTCTCATCTCACTTTCAACAGTTGCTTGTTTGCTTTCTCTCCTCCACCATCATACGCCCTCTAATGCGGATTGGCTACACGTTTGTTGTGGTGCTCGGTCTGACAACTTTTCAACAGCATTTTTTGAAAAATCGCTTACTGCTCCTGTAAAGTTTATGGCCCGCCCAACTTGGGTATCAAAATGATCCCAGATATTCTCAGTGGTAAATACGACTTGAGAGGGTTGATTAGGAAACTCGTATTTATGATAATTCTGATAACATGTGAAAGCAGCATTAAACTGTCATTGGTCCATGGTGATTATGTAATAGGAAGGTGTGGCTCTGGGGCTCCGCCTTCTTTGATGTGGAAATCTTCTTAGTTAATTTCCACCACAGACCAATGGTAGTTCAATGGTATTTAGCAGCCGGTGCAAACTTTTCCGGAATGTTCGCATTGGCAAGCTGTTTTGAACTCCCGAAACAAACTCCAATCAAACTGATCCCTATTGGGGCCTTTAGTTAATATACATGCTATTAGCTATCATGTAATCGCAAACTATGTACGTGCTTTACTGTGTCATACAGATACAATTGGAAGATGATAAGTGAGATAATAACTATCATAAATAGTTGCATAATTTAATTAATCTAAAATGCAAGTCAATGGGATTTGTTTTCCACTACAACACAAAATATGTAAATTAAACAAAGGTTATGATCACAAAATGACTAACCATCCTCTAGCGTGGTCATGGTGATTTCCTCTGAGGTGGGACCCATTCCTGCCCGATTGGCCGCTTGCACCCGCACCTCATACTGGGTGTACTTCTTCAGGTTATCCAGAGTGAGGGTTTCGATGTCCCCCGTGGTGTCTACATTGATGGTGTTGTACTGGGGGCTGCCCCCTGTACCAAACTCCCGATAACACACTTGGTAGCTTCGGATCAAACCATTCTGCAAGTGTTTGAGGGGGGGCTGCAAAGACACAATAGAATAGATTTTGTAATATCAGAAAGGCAGTTTCCCAGCAAAATATGGCTGCATTGCAATTAGCAAAACTAAGTACTTCTCTGTAGTTTTGAGTATGGCATAAAATTGTGTCTCAATATTAGCAAAATTCCTTACCTAAAACTTTTAGATTCATTTAACAAGCTGCTGTGGTGGCTTCAACATCACATTTCCCACCATCTGTCTATACTCTTCTCATTCACCATTTTCTTAGCAGAAAATATCAGTAGGGAATGTCACAAATTCTCAGTTGTAGTGTACGGGGTTGTGATGCAGAGCCAGTATAAAGAGGAAGGAGACGGACCACTCATAGAAAAAAAATATAGTTGAAAAAGTAACTAGTTAAAAGAGCCAATCACTTCTGTCTTCTTTTGTTTATTTACTCTAGAACTATATAAAGGGACTGTTCAGGGTTCAGTACAAGTGAAGCTCTATCAGTTTTGTAGAATAATGTTAATGTTAAGGCAGCGGCTATTTACACTGTGAAAATAGCATATTTTCTTAGCGATAATTGCTATTTACACCAAGTGTTACAAGCAACTAGATTCTATTTACACTCAGTGAAAATAACATATTTAGATGATAGATGATATTTACACTAAGTGCAAATAGCTGTAGATGCTATTTACTAAGTGAAAATAGTGATATATTCTATTTAGACCATGTAAAATTAGCAGTTCTTTGCAATATGTGTAAATAGTAATTAGATATTATACTTTATACTATTTGTACTTTATTTTGACAGATACATGCTATTTGCACCTCAGTATTGTTGTACATTAACTTTAACGGGACAATAAAAGCCCTCCCTACACCTACCCCTAATCCTACCCAATAAATGCTTTTATTAATATTAAACATTTCGTTAGTCACTTTATTTCCACTTTTAGAACATTTTCTTAATTTTTATTTTCCGATGTGATTTGTGATGAGAAAAGAGAGAAGAGCAAGCTCTGCAAAAGGCAGATTCGAACCTGCATAGATTGTGTCAAAACCAAGAACATTAAGCCTTATGTTTTACTGATTGCGCCACTGAAAACATTAAAAAACACACATTTTTTAAAATCTTGTTTGGCCCAACCAGACATTGTTAGCTAGCTAGTGTAAACAGAACTTGCCAACAAGGCACATTATGTGCACTTGGTGTGAATAGACACTCCGTAATGTTAATTACCAGAAAAAAATATGTTAAACTGTTCAAAATTATATTTCAGTGTTCTTGTGTTCCCAGTTGTATTTATTCGCCCTCAAGTTGCCCTAAAATTGTATGCATTTCTTTCTTTTGTTGAACACAAAAGATATTTTGAAGAATGTCAGTAATCAAAAGGTTGACAATTTTTAGTAATAGTATTTTTTACTTTTTTTAGATGCTATGGAAGACAGTAGATACCAGCAATCAACATTCTTCAAAATATCTTCCTTTATGTTCAACAGAAAAAAGAAATGAATTTACATTTTTGGGTCTACAAGTCCTACGTAGAATCAATACCTGTTGCACCATCTAGGCTTAGTGCACATCTGAGACTAAATCTTGTGCCTAGTCAAAGGTAGGTGTAAAGTGAAAAGTCATGATTGTTGTTTAGGACAAGATTAGGATAGGACCAGGATAAGCAATACAACATTGCTGAGGTGTTTCTGCACACTGGCGACACAGGTAACTGACCTAACACAAAATTTCTGTAATTATGTAGGAAATATTGAACATATCTGGGATTATTAGCAGAAATTGTATATTAGAGAAATGAGGGACAAGTCAAAACTATTTTCTCTGATAATCACCATTATCTCACTGCTTTCAATATAGCCTAAACCTAAAAAGTTCTTCTAAAATGTACTATGATGTAGCCACCAGCCAGCACAAATTCAAATTTTGCACACTATTCATGCGGGATATCATGCAAATTTGGTTTCTGCCATGGGTGAGTATTTCCTCAGTAGTACCTTCCACGTGACTTTGATGCTTTGAGATGAGATTGCTTCCAGCTGCACATCTTGAGGAGCGCCATCAGGTGCTGGATTGATCACATGCAGGTCAGACAGAGAAAATAATGGACTGAGCCACTAGGTGGCAGCACAGATAACACAATGTCTGATACAACAGCGTACTATACAAAAGCTGACAGCCAAGGCTCACATCATTTTCAGTTGTAGCAATACTCACGCGCTTCATCTGTGGTGATGGTCAGCTCATTGCTTGGCCGGCTTTCTCCGATCTGGTTTTTGGCAAACATGCGGATGTTGTAGGTCGAAGCAGGGTGGAGTTCAATGATGGTGGCCTGATTGAGCTGAGGGGAGACGTCTTTGGTCATTTGAGATGAGGCCCATGAAGCTTGAAGGAAAACAGAGCAATACAGAATGTGTGATAATGCAATAAACCACAAGAGGCTATGTTACAGTCTGTTACTCTGTCTCTTAGAGAGAGAGAGAGAGATACATATATACACCGATCAGGCATAACCTTCCTAATATTGTGTTGTCCCCCTTTTGCTGCCAAAACAGTCCTGACCAGTCAAGGCATGGACTCCACTAAATCCCTGAAGGTGTACTGTGGTATCTGGCACCAAGACGTTAGCAGCAGATCCTTTAAGTCCTGTAAGTTGCGAGGTGGGGCCTCCATGGATCGGACTTGTTTGTTCAGCACATCCCACAGATGCTCGATTGGATTGAGATCTGGGGAATTTGGGGAATTTGGAGAAGTCAACACCTCAAACTCGTTGTTGTGCTCCTCAATCCATTCCTGAACCCTTTTTGCTTTGTGGCAGGGCACATTATCCTGCTGAAAGAGCCACAGCCACCAGGGAATACCGTTAACATGAAAGGGTGTACATGGTCTGCAACAATGCTTAGGTAGGTGGTACGTGTCAAAGTAACATCCACATGGATGGCAGGACCCAAGATTTCCCAGCAGAACATTGTCCAAAGCGTCACACTGCCTCCGCCGGCTTGCCTTCTTCCCATAGTGCATCCTGGTGCCATGTGTTCCCCAGGTAAGCAACGCACACGCACCCGGCCATCCACGTGATGTAAAAGAAAACGTGATTCATCAGACCAGGCCACCTTCTTCCATTGCCCCGTGGTCCAGTTCTGATGCTCACATGCCCACCGTTGGCGCTTTGGGTGGTGGACAGGGGTCAGCATGGGCACCCTGACTGGTCTGAGGCTATGCAGCCCCATACGCAACAAACTGAGATGCTCTGTGTATTCTGACACCTTTCTATCAGAACCAGCATTAACTTCTTGAGCAATCTGAGCTACAGTAGCTCGTCTGTTTGATCGGACCACACGGGCCAGCCTTCACTCCCCACGTGCATCAATGAGCCTTGGCCGCCCATGACCCTGTGTCCGGTTCACCACTGTTCCTTCCTTGGAGCACTTTTGATAGATCCTGACCACTGCAGACCGGGAACACCCCACAAGAGCTGCAGTTTTGGAGATGCTCTGACCCAGTCGTCTAGCCATCACAATTTGGCCCTTGTCAAACTCACTCAAATCCTTACGCTTGCCCATTTTTCCTGCTTCTAACACATCAACTTCGAGGACAAAGTGTTCACTTGCTGCCTAATATATCCCACCCACTAACAGGAGCCGTGATGAAGAGATAATCAGTGTTATTCACTTCACCTGTCATAATGTTATGCCTGATCAGTGTATATGTGTGGGTGTATTTGCATAACAACTATTAGCCTTCAATCTCATGTTTGAGATTAAATCTTCTAGCTGAATGTTTAATATGCTATTTAATAAATTATTTTAATATGCTTAAAATAATACAATAAAAAATGTGTGTTCTTTAAGTTTTTTTATGTAGTAACACAATGTACCTATCAACAGATCTTTCGTTTAAAGAATATAAATAAAAACTTAATTATATATTACTTAAGCCGGAAAAAAAAAAGAAAAAAAAATTCTCATACCAGATTTGTTTTTATAGTTGATGTCATATCCTGTAATAGGGCTGTTGCCATCAAAGCCCATTGTCCAGCGAAGTGCGATGGTTCGGTCCTTTACCTCTCTGATCTCAACCTCAGGAGGGTCAGGACGATCTGTGGGAAAATATTGGAAGAGAGAAGAACAATAATTAACATACTTTGTCTTAAAAAACAAAACAAAAAACAACTGTAATATAATTTAGAATAATAGAATATTATTTACCAACATAAAGCAGAAACTTTACCTTGCACTATCAACTGAATGATTCCTTTATCTTCACCATAAGAGTTGATAGCAATGCAAGAGAAAAAGCCAGAATCTTCTCTGACAGTATGTAAGATCTGTGAAGACACAACATTATGATTTAAAAGAGATATAATCTTTTGACTAATACATAAATAGACAATTTGGTCAATGCTATAGGAGAATATTGCTATTACTGTTTGATTTCACATTCCAGTCGTTCATGCTTCAAAATCAATTTATAGAGATCGGTGGGATAGATATTCATGATTATGTCAGGTATACAGTCATTTGAATTATTATATTTGAAGGATTGCAATTATGTAGAGTACAAAGGCTCCAGTAAGACCATCAAATTAACAAATTAACAATATATACACATATATAGTACATGAGCAATATTTAAAAGTGAAGCAAAATAAGAAAAGAAAAAAAACACAATCACTACAGAAATTCCCATGACATTTCCACATTTTAAAGGTTTTACTAATTTCCTTGATTTTTCATGTCTGTGAAAACACTGAATCATATTTTCCAACGATTTCCTTGCATGTGTCCTCAGAATGGACAACACACACTGCAGCGTCTATGAAGGCTTGTGTTTTATGAAAAACATATTCGGATTTCTGCAAAATTCTGCACACTGTTTCTAATCACTGTAGCATGATTTCTGAGCAAACATATCCAATAATACTTACTGGAACCATCAAGTGCTCATTTAAATGTTTTCAAAGGCTCTTTATAATAGCAGGTCAATTTCTCTTCCAGTGTCATTTCTTTTATATATATATATATATAATATATAAAGGATTGTTTGATTCATTTATTTATTAAATTTTTTCTGGTCTTCAAAATGTATTGCCATTTTGAAATAATTAACCATCAGCACAGGATTCTGATCATGAGATTTGTTTTTGTATCAATATTAGTATTATATTAGCGTTAGTGTTTAGTGTTTTTTTCCCCCTTTTTATGTAGAAAGGGCTCAGAATGCTGAGAGTGTGTGTTAGAAATCAGGAATGGTTAGAGAACATTGTGCTTGGGACGTTTTTCCTCTTCAAACCAAACTTGAGTCTTCAGCCGACAAAGTTTAAATCCCGTCTGGCTAGAGCACTTCCCATAATGTTCATGCCTTAGGTCAGTCAGCGGAGAGTAGACGGTCTTTTGTGTCTGTTCAAACACACTCGACCACATGAGCGTTTACACTACAAAAGCAATCCGGTCGAATGTGTTGCCCGTGTGTATTTGACTGGACTGCCAAAAGTTAAGACATTTTATTTATTTATTTACAATTAATTGTGATTAAAAAATAAGTGTATTTATTTCTGAGGTAATCCCATATGCCATTTTCTTTTTCTTTTTTTTCTTTTTCACAAAATATATTTTAAATATATGCTAAATATATGTTGCAACAGTGAACTAAATGAAATATATTTGTTAAATTGAAAGTTACAGTATTACAGTTGCCATAGGTTAAATGCAAATGTGCATACTAGAGATCAAAACTAGATTTATAATAATTTAAATGTTTATATATAGTAATAGTGTAGTTTTTTTAAACAAGTATGTTCCTTTCTGATTTTTATTGTTTTTATTTTTATATTAAAACCAGTGTTAATGTTTACACGTTACAAATAGTTGTTACAATGTTTTTCTTCAAATGTATTTTCTTGGATTTAAATATATGGATGGCAAAATTATATTTTAAACGCTTTTAAAAATATATTTTTAAAACAAATGGCCAAAAAATATATATTGGAAGAAAATATATTTACATACGCTCACTTAAAGGATTATTAGGAACACCATACTAATACTGTGTTTGACCCCCTTTCGCCTTCAGAACTGCCTTAATTCTACGTGGCATTGATTCAACAAGGTGCTGAAAGCATTCTTTAGAAATGTTGGCCCATATTGATAGGATAGCATCTTACAGTTGATGGAGATTTGTGGGATGCACATCCAGGGCACGAAGCTCCCGTTCCACCACATCCCAAAGATGCTCTATTGGGTTGAGATCTGGTGACTGTCATTCTGACTCTACCATCTGAATGTCTCAACAGAAATCGAGACTCATCAGACCAGGCAACATTTTTCCAGTCTTCAACTGTCCAATTTTGGTGAGCTTGTGCAAATTGTAGCCTCTTTTTCCTATTTGTAGAGGAGATGAGTGGTACCCGGTGGGGTCTTCTGCTGTTGTAGCCCATCCGCCTCAAGGTTGTGCGTGTTGTGGCTTCACAAATGCTTTGCTGCATACCAGCAGTAAGTGGACATTTCCAACACCGTGACCATCCAATCGGTCACCGACGGCTTCCCCTGTATTTTTGTTTTATTGAATATAACTTGGAACTACGTCACATTAGAAGTATAAAAGAGTTGCAAGTGCAAGTTTTATGTTGAAAATAAGGACAAATATATTGTGAATTATTGTGAAAATGCCGGGTGATTTTTGACAGGAAATGATGTCGCTCACTGACAGCAAGTTCAGGGCAAACCTTAATATGTCTCTTGGAAATGAGGCGTATAATTGCATTCTCAGTTTAGATGGAACTTTGCTCACCTGCAGGGTGGATATGACCTCATCGCCCACTTCCTTCACAGTAACCACATAGCGGCTCATGTCTGGGTTGATGATATGAGATTCCTTCTCCCAGCGAACCTTGATGGGCTTTTCACCGTGAGCAGTGCAGCTCATCTCAGTCATGTGACCCTGTTCTGCCCGTGTGGTGTTGGGGTAAGACGTGATCATAGCAGGAACTGAAGAGGAGGAGACACAGATTGACATTATACATGAAATGTTATTTAACGTCAGTGACCACCCAACCATAGCACTTACTTTCACAAGATCAGCACAGAAATATAAATATTCATCATAAAAAAAAAATCCTGTCAAGAACATGAGCGGGTCATATTTTAGCCAAATTATATTTTGCATAATAAAATGAAATACATATTTTTAAAACAATTAAGATTTCTCATTGCATTATGCATACATAAATAATTATCAGTACCATCATGTGAAAATTATATACAGTAAATTATATACAAAGTATAGCAATATTGTAAAATCCATTAATAAGATTTAGGATTTTTAACAATTTAAAAGAAAGAAAAGTGATGGAAAATGAAAAGAAATATTTGCACCATTTCTAGCAAACATGTGACATTAAGCATGCAAAATCCTTGGTATAAAATGGGCCTGTCATTCACACAAACACTAAACACCATCATGGTTAACACACATGACATAAAAACTGCAATAAACATTAATTAAATGTAAAAAAATTCCCCAATGTACATAACTGGTTAGAAAAAACTAAGAAGAAACGGTTATTTCAACTAAAATACAGTACTGTGCAAAAGTCTTAGGCACGTTGGTATTTTCACACAAAAAATGTTTTTAAGCCAGTTGTTTATATCTTTTACTGTAGTGTGTCAGTAGGAAATCTACAGTACTGTGAAAAGTTTAGGCACTTGTCAGAATGCTTTAAATTGAGAATGCTGTCAAAAATAATAAAATAAATAGCTTTTATTTATGAATTAACTTCTATTAACTAAATCAAATCAATATTTGGGGTGAGCACCCTTTGTGTTTAAAACGGCTTTTGTCACCTGCATCTATTCCTACACCTATTCATGTAGCTTTGCAGGGAGGTTTCTTCGAGTGTCTTGGAGACGTTGCCACAGTTCTTCTGGATTTAGTCCATCTCAGTTTTTCATGTTTCTTCATGTGATCACAGACAGACTCGATGAAGATGAGATCAGATCTCCATGTGGAGCATAGAGACTATTGTCAGACTCTTTATGCATACAAAAATCTCACTGGATTATTACAATTAATGGCAATTCATTTATAAAAGACTTTTGCACAGTACTGTACATCAAATGTGAAGTGTCACGCAGGGAATTCTGGGAATGTCAGTTTATGGTTTTTCACTGTAAATTATGATTACAATGACTTTTCTTTTTCACTTCCAAAACTATAAATTGAATGGTATTTTACTGTAAAATGACATTAAATGTACATTTAGATCTATTAGTTATTCACCAATTAATAACTTTCTGTTAACCAATTCAGTTTTTTTTCTGTAGCATTGTTACAGTCTTTCACCGTTAAAAATCACGATCATTTTTACAGTGTTGGTACAAACCCGATTCCAAAAAGGTTGGGACACTGTACAAATTGTGAATAAAAACAGAATGCAATGATGTGGAAGTTTCAAATTTCAATATTTTATTCAGAATACAACATAGATGACATATCAAATGTTTAAACAGAGAAAATGTATCATTTTAAGGGGAAAAATAAGTTGATTTTAAATTTCATTTAAATTTCATTCAATCTCAAAAAAGTTGGGACAAGGCCATGTTTCCCACTGTGTGGCATCCCCTCTTCTTTTTCTAACAGTCTGCAAACGTCTGGGGACTGAGGAGACAAGCTGCTCAAGTTTAGGAATAGGAATGTTGTCCCATTCTTGTCTAATACAGGCTTCTAGTTGCTCAACTGTCTTAGGTCTTCTTTGTGGCATCTTCCTCTTTATGATGCTCAAATGTTTTCTATGGGTGAAAGATCTGGACTGCAGGCTGGCCATTTCAGTCCCCGGATCCTTCTTCTACGCTGCCATGATGTTGTAATTGATGCAGTATGTGGTCTGGCATTGTCATGTTGGAAAATGCAAGGTCTTCCCTGAAAGAGACGACGTCTGGATGGGAGCATATGTTGTTCTAGAACTTGGATATCCCTTTCAGCATTGATGGTGCCTTTCCAGATGTGCAAGCTGCCCATGCCACACGCACTCATGAACCCCATCCCATCAGAGATGCAGGCTTCTGAACTGAGCGCTGACAACAACTTGGGTTGTCCTTGTCCTCTTTAGTCCGGATGACATGGCGTCCCAGTTTTCCAAAAAGAACTGACCACAGAACAGTTTTCCACTTTGCCACAGTCCATTTTAAATGAGCCTTGGCCCAGAGAAAACGCCTGCGCTTCTGGATCATGTTTAGATATGGCTTCTTTTTGACCTGTAGAGTTTTAGCCGGCAGCGGCGTAATGGCACGGTGGATTGTGTTCACCGACAATGTTTTCTGGAAGTATTCCTGAGCCCATGTTGTGATTTCCATTACAGTAGCATTCCTGTATGTGATGCAGTGCCGTCTAAGGGCCGAAGATCACGGGCATCCAGGATGGTTTTCCAGCCTTGACCCTTACGTGACAGAGATTGTTCCAGATTCTCTGAATCTTTGGATGATATTATGCACTGTAGATGATGAGAACTTCAAACTCTTTGCAGTGTTTCTCTGAGAAACTCCTTTCTGATATTGCTCCAGTATGTTTGGCCGCAGCATTGGGGGAATTGGTGATCCTCTGCCCATCTTGACTTCTGAGAGACACTGCCACTCTGAGAGGCTCTTTTTATACCCAATCATGTTGCCAATTGACCTAATAAGTTGCAAATTGGTCCTCCAGCTGTTCCTTATATGCACATTTAACTTTTCCGGCCTCTTATTGCTCCCTGTCCCAACTTTTTTGGAATGTGTAGCTCTCATGAAATCCAAAATGAGCCAATATTTGGCATGACATTTCAAAATGTCTCACTTTCAACATTTGATATGTTATCTATATTCTATTGTGAATAAAATATAAGTTTATGAGATTTGTCAACTATTGCATTCCTTTTTTATTTACAATTTGTACAGTGTCCAAACTTTTTTGGAATCGGGTTTGTACATTGGCACTGCTCCATAAGAATCTTTCTTCAAAAGTAGTTTTATTTTCAATCGGGCAGTGATTGGATCACCTCATATGAAGTAAATGAGCTGAAAGCAAACTGAGCTGTTCACTGGTGAGGAGTTCACACTGCAAGCGCAGACATGAGAAGAGCCGCAAGACCATTCTCAGGCCTGTCTCACCCCCTCTGTCTGAAACCTTGTTACCCTGGAGCAGTGTGAGGGATCTGTCTCTCTCTCTCTCCTGGCAGGCATGGCTATGATTAAAAGATGAGCACACTTCGATTATTCATATAGATCCTTCTGCTTGTTTTGCTCAGCAATACAGTGATTAAAACTCACCAAATCAACATGTGCAAGAGTTGGGCCCTATGGTGTACCTTGTGATGCTACAACGTGGCTAAAGGCACACCTTTAGAAAAATGTGCTTCACTACTCTCATAGTGTATGACTGCAGAAAAAAAAAAAATACATACTGAACATTTATGGAGCAACAGATTTTGTGTGAAAATGTGCATAAAATGTATGAGGTGACAAGGGAGACACCACTTTAATCCCATAATAATTAAATATAGATTTACATTAGTAACAATAAATTATATTTTATGATATGATTAATATAATACTATGATTATAATTATAAATATGGTGATTATCTATAAGGTGGACACCCACCTTAATATATGATATTTACCATCTCAATCTAACCATGTCATGTCAACAAATGGAAAAGTCAAACAGCTGTTTGTTATCATGTTAATTATTGTGCCTTTTACCCCAAATACCATAATTTTACTGTACACATTCTTCCGTTATTGAAAAACTGTTTTTGCTTTAATTTGCTAGAACAAAACTGAAAATCATTAAGACCTTTGTCTCAAAATATATTCAATAATTTTGGCGATTCTCTTTTGCTACTTAAATCTACAACATTTAAAAAATTTAAAATAAAATAAAAACAATAACATAAAATATTAGATCAAATTAGCGCAGAATCAACTTTGCACTTTTGTCCGCGATTGTGTCAAGGATCAGACAAATTTCCACATGCATCTTGAAAAGCAGATGTTTTGGAAAGTGCCGCAGCAGGTTTTTGTGCCATCTAGCGGTTTAGAGGAAAATAAAATCAAAGGTACCTTTTACCCCAGTGCGACCTTAGCCCCGTTGTACCCTATGTATCAATTGCTAGAGATTTTGCTGAACCGTTTAGTTGGGAAATCAGAAGCTCATAATTTAATTATCTAGTTAGTTAAAAAAATTATGTAGAAATGTGAAAATGCCCCAAAAGAGTAATGTCCTGGAAGAGCGGGGTGTAACACCTTGGACATATGGCCCACCCCAAATATTGACCTGTTCAAGGAAAGAAGGAAGAAAAGAAAGACAAAAAGCATCACACACATGCAGTCTCTAGGGTTCAGCTGCCCTGTGCCCAGGCTCTGAGAGGCATATGCTGGTGGGGTTTAGTGCGGTGTGAAGTGGCGGAAGTTGACATGATGGAGAGTGTCAGAGTCAGGCCTGTGAATGTTTAACTCTCATCTCTTATTCACTCACAAGCTCCGCACAGCAGCACCATATGAGAGAACGCTGATTTATTTTGCATGACAACTATGAATGTTAAGTACGACACATTAAAAAATGAAAATATCCCTCTGCCTTCTCTAAATGTTATTGCTCTTTAGCAGAGGGTGCTTATCTCTGAAGATCTAATGTGAGTCTGACATCTGCACTGAAGCAAGATATGGGGAAGAAATTTTGTATTTTACAGACTGCCCATTTTATCAGAAGCCTAGATTAAGTATTTTTTCCCATTCACTTCTCTACAGAAATTTAAAATAATACTTCAATAAAAACAAACCAACCAGCTCCAAGATGAATAACAATCTTTGATTTAAAATAAAAAAGGTCAGCACATTTTACAAATTGGTTCCCTCATTTTAAATAAATCGTGCACAGAATAAAATAATTTGTTCCTTGTTTTATTAAATAGTGTGCACAATCGTGGGAATTAATTCTTAATTACTAAAATAACTAAAACATGGCCACAATTTACGAAAACGAGAGAATGAATTCTTAACATGGACACAATATATATATATATCTGTCCGCATGTCATGTGTGGGCCTCTGTACATATGGGAATGGTCTGTCACTGAGTTCTGTTTCCATGGTGACACTGTCTTTTCCGATTGGTGGAGCTCTCTTTAAGATTATGGGTAGTGTAGTCCTTCACCATGAATTCCATTATTAAACATGTGTAACGTTTTGGTGTAGTAAGCTATACGCACAAATATGCAAGTGCAGCTCCTATCTCTTAGAATGGGGAAACATAAAATTCTCCAAAACTGTTTGCCAAGCTTACGATTAAATTTCATATTTGAAATCATCAATGAAAGGACAGGACCACTATCATCAAAGATGATTGACAATTAGCATACAGTTTGGATTGGCGGTATGCTTCTATTCTGGGCAAGAACTCCCTGTGCATCCATGCAGCCTAGCATGGATAAGAGCAGCAATAACCAGCCACGGCCGGTGGGTGTGGCTGGGAGACTCATCAAGTAAACTATGACCACCTGTTCTTCCCTCTGTAAAGCCTAGGCTTTGTTGACGTGGTGTTGTTGCTTCCTCTTGGTTACTCTGTTCTTGATTTTGGCCCTGGTTTGTTTATTTTTGATTCTGTTATTAATTTAAACTTGGTTCTGTCTGATGTTTTGATTTATCAGGTGTCTGACAGAAATGGTGTTTGATTGTGTTGATTTCTCCTTTTTTTTTTGTTGCAACCATACCAACCTGACTATGTCCTCCATTTCATTTGTCACGGTCGTGACACCATATTGGGCATTGCACTTTCTCCCATTCATAAGTAATTGAATTGCACCATCTTTCTATATAAAGTCTTTGCTAAACATAACCGTAACAGTACTGCCCCCTCCTGGAAGGCGCATCCCCACGCTGTAACAGATAGTTTCCAGTTTGGAGAGAAGGGGCTTTGGAGGAAGGTGCGAAGCTGGGGATGGACAGGGTTGAGGAGAAGTCGGTGGAGAGAGACACAATGGTAGAGAGAGACACCATGGTGGAGCAGATGGTGGGAGGAGCCAGGGTAGAGCTTTGGCATAATGCTTGGGTGGAACCTGGGGACCGACTGACAGAGGCAGAACTATGGTGCGTGGAGAAACCACTGGAGTAAATAGGCCGATGGACCAGGGCCACATCCCATAGTGGAGCTGCTGGCTTGTAGGGCCGAGGCGGAGACAGGGGCTCTGCAAACGAAGACGCCCGATGACGGAAGTAGTGAGGACAACGAGGAAGTCAGGGGGAAGAAGCCTCATGGAGCCGGACAGGTGGAACTTCGACAATTGACTGAGGCTGAGCCGGAAGGATGAGGGAGGTTCTAGGGCTGACAGACCATGGCAGAGATGAGGGAACTTAGAGTTGGGACAGGTCGAGGTGGAGACATGGGCCTGGAAGTGTGAGGTGAAGCCGGGGACTAACCTCATGCCGAGCTGGTGCTCAGGATGCCCGAGACGGAGCCAAAGAGCAGAGGAGCCGACGGATCCAGGGGACTCGATGTAACCAGTTGAGGAGATGGGACCAGAATGTTGGGTGGGAAGTAAGGACGAGGAATATCTCTGGACTAGACCAGAGCATCCACATAGCCGGACGACACTGGCAGTCAGAGAAGCCAAAGATTCAAGGGTGGGGACTCGGGAGGGAACTGGATCCGTGGACCATAGATCTATTAGGCAGTGGTCAGCTTCTGGCTCTGGGATGGACTAAACAGCAGAGACTGAGATGGTAGCTGGCTCTGGGTCCGGGACGGTTCACAGTCTGTGCGCTGGGAGTCACCTTGCTGGAGAATCCACCACAAATATTTAACAAAAGGCCTTTGTTCAGGGAGGAGGAGATGACACACAGTCCTTTTTTTCTTTACTTTTGTGGTCAGTTATTCTCCAACTTGTCGGTGTAGTAAACCAAATACTAAATACTAAAGTCTTTAATTATAAATGCAGGAGTCTCACTAGTGCATTTTTATATGACGTGGCAGAAGACATTGATACTGAATGCAATGTGGCAAGCCCTCACAATATGGTGAGTCCTCAGTTTTTAGAAATTGTCCTTAGTACACCTCCAAAACAGTGTGTATAATCTCATTTAAAGTCTTGCAATCAGCAGCCGAGGGGCTTCAGGCAAGAGGGGCTCTAAATGGTATTCCCATAACAGCTTAGTTGATGTATATTTTTAATATCCAGCAATATTACAGGCTCCTGTAATAAAGAGAGAAGGGGGAGCGCTGATGGCAGCTATAACTGCACTTCAAACAGAATCTTCCTTTATTCATTTCAGCAGCCATAGAACAGCACCTAACTATTATTAAACAAACCAGGGAAAGCCACAGGGAGCACAGAAGACAGTTTGATATTCACAACATGTGAGTAAATATTATCTTTTCAAGATAATTACAACATTAATGTGTTTTATAGCCATTCTATGAAGTAAGACTTAAAGGTGAAGCATATAAGAGTTAAAAAGCATGAAAGATGATCATCTGTTGGTGATGCAGACTGATAGTGGCTGAGCAGTCAATGACCTTGGTGCCAAAAAAGGGTACATATTTATATTTTTATACAGTATGAAAACTGTAATAATGACAAAACTGTAATCACAGCTCATTCAGATTCTTTCAGTGCACACACAGCAAGTGAGCCTTAAAATATTCTTGGCAATTTGGACCAGCATTTACGGCTGGGTGTGTATTAACTATGATAACTCCATTTGTGTTTTCCACTTTGATGGCCATGTTGAATATGATTAGTGTGTATGGCATATCATGCCGTATGAATACAGAGGCTGCAGCAGCAGCAACTCTGGGTGTATATAATCCATTTCAGCCCTCATTTTATCAACAGTACAGGGGCACCCTGGGAAACTAGGCCACCTCGTCACGTTGCCACGCCTGAGTGGGCCATCTACCCCCTTCTCTCTCTCTCTCTCTCTCTCTCTCTCTCTCTCTCTCTCTCTCTCTCTCTCTCTCTCTCTCTCTCTCACACACACACACACACACACACACACACACACACACACACACACACACACACACACACACACACACACACACAATCACACACATTGCCTTCTCTGAGCAGGCCAATAGAATGAGATATATTCTGTGCTGGGAGGGGCAGCACGAGTGTGAGTGTGTGTGTGTGTGTGTGTGTGTGTGTGTGTGTGTGTGTGTGTGTGTGTGTGTGTGTGTGTGTGTGTGTGTGTGTGTGTGTGTGTGTGTGTGTGTGTGTGGTGTAGTGCAGCAGGCTGCCATGCTGAAGCAATTCCCCCTTTTTCTTGCACAATTGGTCACAGTCTGAGCATGTGCTCTCTTTGATACTGAAGACGAGGGAGTGCCACCAGACCCACACAAGGAGAAAGATGACAATATAAAGCAAAAAAACACTCTCTATCAAGCCTAATGACTGTAACTGAACATATATTCTCTCCACTTACACATCACTTACACACACACACACACACACACACACACACACACACACACACACACACACACACACACACACACACACACACACACACACACACACACACACACACACCTTGTTTTGCTATCTTTGTGGGGACTCTCCATATGCGTAATTATTTTTATACTGTACAAACTGTATATTTTATCACAGAAAACGTTCTGCATTTTTACATTTTCAAACAAAAAAAGTAATTTAATATGTTTATTAATCCATTTCCCTCATGGGGACCGCTGGCTGGTAATATCAACCTGTACACACATTACACACACTTAGCAGCAGCAACACGTATAGCATTTTGACCTTAATTGACATTCATTGTGTAAGGAACATGCAATGTAAGTGTATTGTTCATGAAAATCTTGACATCCACTCTAGCTCTCTTTGCTTCGTTTATAAGAGTTCATGAGAGAAGCAGCAGTCTCTGAATTATGAATGAATTGTCCTTTTGAGTTGGCTCTTTTTAATGAATCAATTGATCCATTTCACAAAACTTGGCCAAACCACTGAACTTACTGAATGAATTAGCCAGAAGAAGAAATGATGACCGAATTTATATTTTGGGGGGAAATATATCTTTAATATATTTTGCAATTTGTTGCTTAGGTAAATGTATCTTTAGGAATGTTGCATATTTTACTGTATACCACTTTTTGTAAAGGCCCTTGAGTAACAGATCACTGATGATAGAAAATAACGAAATAATGAAATGTATTCATGCTGTTGAATCTTTGTTATTGGATACTATTGATAAATGGATACTATTTCCACTGTGACCATTTCCACTCCCCTCGAAATTCTGTGCAATTTAAACTGAAATATTGTGTAAAATAAGTGTTCATTGCGTTCATAAATTTTGTTTACATCTTGCTACATTTCCCTGATGAAAAATCCAGCTTAGCTGGTCACCTGTATAAGGTATTATTTGCATGCTGGGACCAGCTACACCAGCTCAATGCTGGTCCATCAGCTAGACCAGCACTATACCATACTGTAAAAAATAAATACCAGGATTTTACAGTATTAAAGAGTAGTATAATTTTATAGTAAATTACTGAAGTCAGAAATTTACAGTGAAATGAATTCACTCTGGGTCATTTTCTTACTAATTACTGTAAATCAACAGCAGAATCATGCTGACATCACAGTGGTTTACTGCTGGAAGAAAAGAAATCTTGTGTTGCAAGAAGATTTCATCCCTTTCAAAGATAATATCTCAGCAGCTATTGTGAAATATCCAACTTTGAATTTGAAATATGATATTGGTAAATCTTAATGCTGAAATAATAATATAGCTAATAATAGTATAGTTTGACTGTTAAAATAAGCTAATTAGCTTATTTTATATTCTAACCTGTCATTGTTTTAACAAATGTTTGATCAGAAATTTGAATATGAATGTATGAGGTCCAAGATCCCAAGCAAATGTAACACTGATCACCATCATGGTGACTTCAAAACAATTACAGTACTGAACAATATCATTTCTTACAGTGGCTAAAGACAACTTTATCATGTGAATTCACAGCAAAACAAGAGCAGTAAATCACTGTGATGTCAGCATCATTCTGCTGGTGATTAACAGTCATTCATTAGAAAATTACCCAACATGAATACATTTCTGACTACAGCAATTCATTGTAAAATAAAACTATTTAATCCTGTAAATTCCTGCCATTTTTTTACAGTGCAGTTTCAGCAAGCAAACCACATCGATGACTACTCAAAATACTATTTTCATGCACAATTTGACAATTTCACCTAGATTTTAAAGGTACAGACAAATAAAAATGTTTAAATTCTGGTGTTCCCCAAGGCTTTTTCCTGGGCTGCTCACACTTTGATGCAAAACGTTGTATGGTTTCCTTTTATGGTGGTTTTTGTCATTGCAGGGAACTCAACAGCTCCTGCCCCAAATCATTTTCACAGCATAGAAATATGCATCATAAACATTCTTTCTGATGTCTCTATTTATTTTCCCATTTTCAGTAGTTAATATTTGCTGATTTAAATGGGTGGTGATGTTTAGACCAAAGGAATGTGACGTAATGCGAAATACGAGTGGCACTGCTAGGTTGGTTTAGTCTTCTCCTCATGCCAGAGTGAGCATAAATGCTGTGTAGTGGGTTTAATGGAGGGGATGTAAGTCTTTGCCTGCTCAACAAATAAACAGTTCACCAAGGAGCACAATACCGTACACACAGCAGTCAACAGGGCAGAAGACCCTCAGGCTCAGACACACACACACACACACACACACACACACGCACACGCACACGCACACGCACACACACACGCACACACACACACGTTGTGTTTCCTTGTTTTATGGGGACTTTACATAGACATAATGGTTTTTATACTGTATAAACTGTATATTTTATCCCCCTACACTAACCCTACCCCTAAACCTACCTTTCATAGTAAACTTTCTGCATTTTTACATTTTCAAAAAACATCACTTAGTATGATTCATAAGATGTTTTTTCTCATGGGGACCAAAAATTGTCCCCACTAGGACAAGGATTTCGGATATTGCCATCTTTGTACAATACATACAGTTGCAAGAAAAATTATGTGAACTGGTGAATTACATTTTCAGTAATGGCGCCGCTGTGTTTGGTCGCCGTTCAGGTCGCTCCGCGAAGACTGTGCTTTTATTTACTATTTTACTTTCTTTTACTCTCAGTTTTTACAAACTTATCATCTGCATTGATCTACTACGACAGCAAAACTCTTTTGGACATTGGTTACCTCTACACTGGACTGTTTCAGGACACTTTCGCCGATCCTCTGTGGCCATCTGAGATTCTTCGGAACGCCGAGTTGAACAATGGACAGAGCCAGCGGCGTAGAACAAAGAAACACCGTGGGAAACGCGCTGGTATCCGTAACAGACTGAGGAAAAGGGCATTCAGACCTCCTCTCCCGAGCATTCTTCTAGCAAATGTTCAATCCTTGGATAATAAGATGGACGATCTTAGAGCCAGGATAAGTTTTCAACGGGACATGAGAGACTGTAATATCTATTGTTTGTCTGAAACATGGCTCACGCCCGCGGTCCCGGACACAGCTGTGGCGCCGCCGGAGAACTTCTCTGTTTTTCGGATGGACAGAACAGCCGAGGCGGTAAATCCAAAGGAGGTGGAGTGTGTTTCATGATCAACAAGAAATGGTGCGATCCAGGAACATCACCATTCTCTCGCGGTCCTGCTCACCTCATCTGGAACATTTAACAATCATCTGCCGCCCATTCTATCTGCCTAGGGAGTTTTCTGCGGTTGTCGCGACCGCCGTTTACATCCCACCACAGGCAGACACAGCGCTGGCTTTATCTGGCCTTCATGATGTTGCCAGCGGCGTCATAAACCAACATCCCGACGCGGCATTCATTGTCGCGGGCGATTTTAACAAAGCAAACCTAAAGAAAGTCCTGCCAAACTTTCACCAGCACGTCTCCTGCCCCACACGAGGAGCAAACACACTGGATCACTGCTACTCTCGTTTAAGAACGCCTATAAAGCGCGGTCACTTCCAGCGTTTGGCAAATCGGATCATGCCGCCATTTTCCTCACTCCCGAATACAAACAAAAGCTCCTCCAGGAACCCCCGGTGAGGCGGGAAGTTAAGCGTTGGTCACCCCACTCAGAGACCGCGCTACAGGCAGCTCTGGGCGATGTGGATTGGGACATGTTCGGCGAGTTCAGCTGGCGTAAGCGAGTTCACAGGCGTGGCGCTTTGCTTCATCAACACGCTTACAGAGCAAGCCACGCAAACAATAACAATAACGTCCTTCTCAAATCAGAAACCGTGGGTGGACAATTCAATCCGCTGCGGCAGTGAGCATACGCACTGCTGCTTACAACGCCGGTCTCCATTCAGGAATATGAATGAATACAGATCGTCCTGCTATGCTCTCAGGCGAGCAGTTAAAGCATAAAACTCCGTTATAAAGACCGAGTGGAGTCTCACTTACAACTCAACGTCTCGCGGCGCATGTGGCAAGGTCTGAGGTCCATCTGCTCCTTTGGATCTAAATCCTCTGCAGAGGCAAGCGTTGATCCGTTGCTCGTGAACGAGTTAAACTCTTTCTATGCTCACTTTGACTGTAACCGCGGCACGCGACTCCGCCAAGTGGCGCGTTAGAGGAAATTACTCAGAGCAGCAACAATCACGTGATCTCTGTCTCGGAGGATGAAGTTCGGAGAGCACTCAGCGTCTGGGCGTCAGGAAAGCTGCTGGGCCGGATGGTATTTCAGGTCGTGTTCTGCGGTCCTGTGCTGATCAGCTCACCGGGTTGTTTACATCTATCTTTAATGAGTCCTCGCTACATCTGTGGTCCCCACCTCCTTCAAAAAATCCACCATCATCCCTGTCCCTAAGAACAGTAAACCCTCTTGCCTAAATGACTATCTCGTCCAGTGGCTCTCACGTCTATAGTCATGAAGGTCTTTGAGAGACTCATTAAAAACACCATTTGCGCCTTCATTCCTGACACTTTGGACCCTCTTCAGTTTGCCTATCGTCCCAATAGATCGACTGAAGATGCCATCTCTCATGTCCTCCACTCCTCCCTCACTCACATCGACAGCAAAAGTGGGAACTACGTAAGACTGCTATTTATTGACTATAGCTCAGCCTTTAACACCATAGTTCCCACCAAGCTAACCTCCAAACTCCTGGATCTCGGCCTGAATCCTTCTCTCTGCCACTGGATTGAGGACTTCCTCACTGGCAGGCCTCAGGTGGTGAGAATAGGCCAGTCCACCTCCACCTCCATCACCCTGAGTGTGGGAGCTCCACAGGGCTGTGTCCTGAGCCCCCTGCTCTACTCTCTCTACACGCATGACTGTTTGTCCACACACAGCTCCACCTCTATCATCAAATTTGCTGATGATACTGTTGTCCTGGGCCTCATTTCCAACAACAATGAGGCGGCATACTTGGGCGAGGTGGAGCATCTAACATCATGGTGCCAGGACAACTGTCTCTCTCTGAATGTTGGCAAGACCAAAGAAATGATTGTGGACTTCAGGAAGAGACAGCAACGGACATACTCCCCCTCATGATCAGCGGGTCACCAGTAGAGAGAGTGAGCAGCTTCAAGTACCTGGGAGTAAACATCTCCGAGGACCTGACCTGGACTGCTCACATTCAGACACAGGTGAAAAAGCCAGGCAAAGACTGTACCACCTGCGCCAGCTGAGGAAATTCAGGGTTTCACCAGCTATCCTGAAAACTTTCTATTTAGGGGCGATAGAAAGTGTTTTAACTCAGTGCATCACAGCGTGGTATGGGAACAGCACCAGTCATGACCGCAAAGCCCTGCAAAGAGTAGTGCGCTTATCCGGCGTATCTCAGGGTCAGCTCTCCCGTCTCTGCAGGACGTCTACACCAAACGCTGCAAAGGTAGAGCTACTAAGATCATCAAGGACTCTAATCACCCTGCAAACCCTCATTTCACGCTGCTACCATCTGGTAGCGCTTCGAGAAAGCCTGATGGCCAAAACTGAGAGACTCAGGAGGAGCTTCTTCCCCAGGCCATCAGACTCCTGAACTCAGTCACTTAACATCACGTGACTTCACGTCAGGATAAACATCGATACACTGACATTGCACTGCACTTTCTGTTCTCGTTGTTACTGTGTAACAACCTGTCATAAACCTGTTTGCACATTATACTCTTTATACATTTGTTAACCACATATTTATAAGTCTACAGTTTACTCACTGCAAAGTCTACTTCAATTATTTTATTCCACTTTATCCTTATTTGTTACCTTTTTTTTCTCTTGACTTGATTATTTATAATTCTACAGATATAGACATATATATATATATATATATATATATAGAGAAGTACTTTTTTTTATATCCTATTTCTATTATAATTTCTTCCTTGTGTTTTTAACTGTGAATTTGCACTGTCCATGGAGCGGACCTGTTTACATTTCACTGCCGGTTGTATATTCTGTATATAACTGTGTATGTGACAAATAAAACTCTTGAACTCTTGAACTCTTGAACTTGAACCGCTTGCAGACTCTGTAAAATGTTAATTATTTTAAGAAAATAAGAGGGATCATACAAACCGTGTTATTTTTTATTTAGTGCTGTCTTGAATAAGATATTTTACATAATTGTTTTACATATAATCCACAAGACAAATGAATAGCTGAATTTATTAAAATGACCCCGTTCAAAAGTTTATGATTCTTAACACGGTGTCGTTCCCTTGATGATCCACGGCTATTTTTTTGTTTTGTGATGATTGTTCTCGAGTCCCTTGTTTGTCCAGAGCAGTGTTCCAGTCCCAATGTTCTTCAGAAAAATCTTCCAGGTCCAGAAAATTCTTCATATTTCCTTTTGCATATTGAACCCCCTCCATTAGAGATCCGTCTTTTCACACTGAGGATGACTGAGGGACTCAAACACACCTATTAAAGAAGGTTCAAACATTCACTGATGCTCCAGAAGGAAACACGATGCATTAAGATCCAAGTGAAAACTTTTGAACAGGATGAAGATGTCCAAATATTTCTTATTTTTAGAAATAGCTTTTCTTTTTTTTCTTTTTTATTTAGAACTGCCCTTCGGAAGCAACATGAAGCAACATGAGATACCCAGAAGACAAATTAAGTACAATTTACCTTGATCTTCAAATTCAAAAATTCTTGTTTCCTTCTGGAGCATCAGTGAATGTTTGAACCTTCTTTAATAGTTGTGTTTGAGTCCCTCAGTCGTCCTCAGTGTGAAAAGACGGATCTTAAAGTCATACAGTCACTGCCGGAGAGGGTTCAAAAATGCAAAAGATGCTGAAAACCTGAAGAATGTGCAGGACCTGGAGGATTTTTCTGAAGAACGTTGGGCAGTTGAACTGCTCTGGACAAACAAGGGACTCGAGAGCAAAAAAACTCCCATGGATCATCCAGGAAATGGCACATAGTATTAAGAATCAAGGGTTCATAAACTTTTGAACGGGGTCATTTTAATAAATTCAGCAATGTTTTGTCTTGTGGACTACATCTAAACATCTTTTATGTAAAATATCTTATTCAGGACAGTACTAAATAATAAAAAAAAAACATATAATGATCTGTATGATCTCTCTTATTTTGTTAAAATTATTCACATTTTCACAGATTCTGTAAGCGGTTCACATACTTTTTCTTGCAACTGTATGTCTATTAATAGTAATACGATTACATCACAATCACCATACATTATTTAATTCATATACACACACATTTGGAGACACACACATACACTCAACACGCTCCACTTGACAGGGTCTTACTTTTAACGGTGAGGTACATGCTCTTGCTGATATCGGCTCCCACGTCATTGCTGACCTTGCACAGATAAAATCCAGCATCTTCCTCCAGGACGTGTTTTATGAGCAGAGAGCCCTTCTCCAGGAGCTGGATACGTGAGCCAGAATTCAAGGCGATGGGCTGGAACTGAGGTACGCCAGCACCTACGACAGAAAACAGACCAATGTAAGATTATAAAATGTAGCATATTATATATATTTAGAATATTTAGAATATTATAATAAATGTTTTATTTGTATCACTTTTTTTCTATTAGCATAACAAAAAAGGCTGCTATATGTATTACTGTAATCTGGAACATCTGATAATCCATCAGCATTACACCCTTTTTCATGATCAATATCAATTCTAGTTATGCTGTGTGTTTACATTTGATGATTTCTTTATTGGATTTAAAGATCTCTGAGGGGAATTATTTTGCATCTGGTGTGTCATGTCTGGATTAGGATTAGAGGATACTGTGAGATTCAATAATACGAAATAAATAATAATACCACATGAGCAACTTAATCTGCCAAAGCTATAACAAAAGAAAATAATCTTGAGTGTCAACACATGTAGAAAAATGGTACATACTAGAATACAGTACCTGTTATGAATAATTGGGAATTGTTACATAGTGGTAATAGTAACCCTATAAAGTTAGCTGTGAGTTATGTGAACTGTTCTCCTCTGTCATATATGAAACCAAAAAAACAAAACAAAAACATATGCAAACATTTATTTTTCGACTTAAATACTGTTCCGTTTGAAAGATAAATGATAAAGGATACTCTATTAAGTTTATTCAGGGAATCTTGTAATTTGATAGAATATGCCAGAAAATAGAAGAAAATACTCTTTTACCCACAATGCCACAATGCATTTCTATCCCCTTCAACCTCATAGACGCCATCTAGCCCTCTATTCTTTCATCCAAGCCCCACTGAACTCCACCCTCCCATTGTGCAAGCCTTTTTTTGTTGTTGTGTATATGGATTTCCATTTGCGAGCTTTCATCTACAATGTGTAGTGAGTGCTTCAAACGCTCCTTCTCCTTCAGGAAGAATCAAGGTCGAGTGAGTCACCTGCTCCTGTTCTAATCCAGTAATCCAGTTTTTTTTGGCCATGGCCTCAATGCAAACATACACCTGTGCCCAGCCCACCTGTCCAGATAACCCATAACCACATTACTGCCAAAGCCTGACTGAAATGATGTCCACACCAAATGTGTCCCCTTTATTACATGATCTTACCTTCCCTTTGAGATCTCACAGCAAACAGCAAACACAAAAATTGGTTAGTGAGTACCAAAAACCTTTTTTAGAAGTATAATGACTTCAGAACAGCAGATATTTATGGTAATATTTCCTCAGGCCAAAATACAATTATTTTTATTTAAAGGGCACCTATTATGCAAAATTCAAAGTTTGAACATAAATGTGTGTTGTCAGTGTGTGTACACAACCACCCTATAATGGTAAAAATCCACCCACTCCTTTTTTTGAATCCCCATAAATCATAAGCAGTGTATCAGAACAAGCCGTTTGCAGATTCCTGGTAAAGTGACGTCACATTTCACAGGCCCCGCCCACGAGTGTTGATGGACACTGCCGTATTAGCATAGACCCTGCCCTCAGTGAGCTGTATACAGTCCTCCATGTTTATCTCCTCGCCAGAGCATTTAACAGCAGCATTCATATAAGAAATGTATTCTCATTAAAGCTACTGAAGTTATTCAATCAAGAGCAGTGAGTGATTTTCTGTTTTTCTTTTGTTGTTTGATTCATAATAACAGCATATACTGTATATTGTGAGTATTTGACTGTTTAAATGCATTAAGACGTGAAAGAGAACTTAGTTTAATACTCACGGATGCACTGACATCCAGCTCTCTGTGCGCTCTCTGTGCTTTGGATGTGTGCGACTATTTTAACTGATATGGCTTTAAAACGCATGCAGATAATAAACTTTTTTATGATGATAAAGAACTGCAATGTCACGTGAGCATGACCGCGATGAAGATAATTAAAACCAAACAGATGTTTTCGTTTTTGGCAGAGTATCCAGGGCATGAGCTGTACAGGCTCCGCCCTCTTCTGGAAAGTGGGGTGGGGAGCAGCAGTTCATTTGCATTTAAAGATACAGTACAAGTACAAAAATAGCATGTTATTCCTTCCCCTCAAAAAGCATTTACAACATGGTATAATAAATAATCTGTGGGGTATTTTGAGCGGAAACTTCACAGGGACACCAGAGACTTATATTACATCTTGTAAAAAGAGGCATAATAGGTCCCCTTTAAATCATCACAAATGACAGTATTTTATAAAATGAAATGGATGTAAATATATGTTGTTTTTCCAATAAAGCTGCACCTCAGTGCCTGCCGACATCAACAGTGTTTACTGAGGATTTGATGACTCATGATCTGAAAAGAATGTGATTACTACTACTAATAATAACTGGAAAACAGTTAATAAATAAAATATTTTACTGTATATTATTTTTGAATCAATGACAAATGTGTACTAACCCTGCATAATGGTAATTGGAATTGGAATTGGAATTTGAAACAATGCAAAAACATTCATTTTCTGATTTTGGGGAGAACCGTAACCTGGAAATGCTTTTGTGAGGAACATTTCATGAATATTTCCTTTGCATTTTTGCCCATCGTTGGTCATGTCCAACAGGAAATAATATACAATTATATTTTTTTCAAATACTAGCATACCTTTGGAGTGGTTCCATACTATAGTGGGGATTGGGTTTCCTTTTGCTGAACAATTCAGGATCACCGATTTCCCATATATGCCGTCCTGGTCTCTTGGCTGTACCTCAAAATGTGGTGGAACTGAGTATAAAAAGAATGTTAATATTTAAAAGATGTATGATATAAAATGATATTGATTAAATCAAGGCTTAGAGACTATTTAAAGAACAAAAGATATTATGCTTTGCTTTGCAAAACATTTAAATTGATTATAAACAGAAAACATTATTGTTAAAAGTTAAAAGAAAAACATCTCAAACCTTTAACGATGAGCTGTATGCTATGCTCGACGGCTGCAGCCTCATTACGGGCAATGCAGGTGTAACTGCCGTTGTGAATTTCCGACAGGTTTGAAATGCGTAATGAGCTGGTAAAATCTATATTGTCGATGGTGACCCCCAGGCTGGCATTAATTGGTCGTCCATCTTTGTGCCAGGTTATAGACATGGGCAGGTCGCCGGATATGACCACACAGGGGATGAAGACACGCTGACCGATGGAAGCGCTCTGAGAGTCGGAGTGTTGGATCAGAGGGGGCACTGAGAGAGACGATCAGAAACAAAGATGCTCTTAGAAATGCAGGTGTTTAAACAAAGCAAACAATTATAATATACAATTTTTGCATGATTACACAGCAACGTTTTAGCACACTGTAAAAATAATCATAATTTTTAATGGTAAAATACTGTAAAAACGCTACAATAAAAACCTGGTAATTGGTTAATAACAAGTCATCTTATGATTTAGTGTATGATTTTCTCTCTCTCTCTCTCTCTCTCTCTCTCTCTCTCTCTCTCTCTCTCTCTCTCTCTCTCTCTCTCTCTCTCTCTCTCTCTCTCTCTCTCTCTCTCTCTCTCTCTCTCTCTCTCTCTCTCTCTCTCTCTCTCTCTCTCTCTCTCTCTCTCTCTCTCTCTCTCTCTCTCTCTCTCTCTCTCTCTCTCTCTCTCTCTCTCTCTCTCTCTCTCTCTCTCTCTCTCTCTCTCTCTCTCTCTCTCTCTCTCTCTCTCTCTCTCTCTCTCTCTCTCTCTCTCTCTCTCTCTCTCTCTCTCTCTCTCTCTCTCTCTCTCTCTCTCTCTCTCTCTCTCTCTCTCTCTCTCTCTCTCTCTCTCTCTCTCTCTCTCTCTCTCTCTCTCTCTCTCTCTCTCTCTCTCTCTCTCTCTCTCTCTCTCTCTCTCTCTCTCTCTGTCTCTCTCTCTCTCTCTCTCTCTCTCTCTCTCTCTCTCTCTCTCTCTCTCTCTCTCTCTCTGTCTCTCTCTCTCTCTCTCTCTCTCTCTCTCTCTCTCTCTCTCTCTCTCTCTCTCTCTGTCTCTCTCTCTCTCTCTCTCTCTCTGTCTCTCTCTCTGTCTCTCTCTCTCTGTCTCTCTCTCTCTCTCTCTCTCTCTCTCTCTCTCTCTCTGTCTCTCTCTCTAAAAATAATCATAATTTTTAATGGTAAAATACTGTAAAAACGCTACAATAAAAACCTGGTAATTGGTTAATAACAAGTCATCTTATGATTTAGTGTATGATTTTCTCTCTCTCTCTCTCTCTCTCTCTCTCTCTCTCTCTCTCTCTCTCTCTCTCTCTCTCTCTCTCTCTCTCTCTCTCTCTCTCTCTCTCTCTCTCTCTCTCTCTCTCTCTCTCTCTCTCTCTCTCTCTCTCTCTCTCTCTCTCTCTCTCTCTCTCTCTCTGTCTCTCTCTCTCTCTCTCTCTCTCTCTCTCTCTCTCTCTCTCTCTCTCTCTCTCTCTCTCTCTCTCTCTCTCTCTCTCTCTCTCTCTCTCTCTCTCTCTCTCTCTCTCTCTCTCTCTCTCTCTCTCTCTCTCTCTCTCTCTCTCTCTCTCTCTCTCTCTCTCTCTCTCTCTCTCTCTCTCTCTCTCTCTCTCTCTCTCTCTCTCTCTCTCTCTCTCTCTCTCTCTCTCTCTCTCTCTCTCTCTCTCTCTCTCTCTCTCTCTCTCTCTCTCTCTCTCTCTCTCTCTCTCTCTCTCTCTGTCTCTCTCTCTCTCTCTCTCTCTCTCTCTCTCTCTCTCTCTCTCTCTCTCTCTCTCTCTCTCTCTCTCTCTCTCTCTCTCTCTCTCTCTCTCTCTCTCTCTCTCTCTCTCTCTCTCTCTCTCTCTCTCTCTCTCTCTCTCTCTCTCTCTCTCTCTCTCTCTCTCTCTCTCTCTCTCTCTCTCTCTCTCTCTCTCTCTCTCTCTCTGTCTCTCTCTCTCTCTCTCTCTCTCTCTCTCTCTCTCTCTCTCTCTGTCTCTCTCTCTCTCTCTCTCTCTCTCTCTCTCTCTCTCTCTCTCTCTCTCTCTCTCTCTCTCTCTCTCTCTCTCTCTCTCTCTCTCTCTCTCTCTCTCTCTCTCTCTCTCTCTCTCTCTCTCTCTCTCTCTCTCTCTCTCTCTCTCTCTCTCTCTCTCTCTCTCTCTCTCTCTCTCTCTCTCTCTCTCTCTCTCTCTCTCTCTCTCTCTCTCTCTCTCTCTCTCTCTCTCTCTCTCTCTCTCTCTCTCTCTCTCTCTCTCTCTCTCTCTCTCTCTCTCTCTCTCTCTCTCTCTCTCTCTCTCTCTCTCTCTCTCTCTCTCTCTCTCTCTCTCTCTCTCTCTCTCTCTCTCTCTCTCTCTCTCTCTCTCTCTCTCTCTCTCTCTCTCTCTCTCTCTCTCTCTCTCTCTCTCTCTCTCTCTCTCTCTCTCTCTCTCTCTCTCTCTCTCTCTCTGTCTCTCTCTCTCTCTCTCTCTCTCTAATCATAATCTTTAATCTCTCTCTCTCTCTCTGTCTCTCTCTCTCTCTCTCTCTCTCTCTCTCTCTCTGGTCTCTGGTTCTCTCTCTCTCTCTCTCTCATCTCTCTCTCTTTAGTGTCTCTCTCTCTCTCTCTCTCTCTCTCTCTCTCTCTCTCTCTCTCTCTCTCTCTCTCTCTCTCTCTCTCTCTCTCTCTCTCTCTCTCTCTCTCTCTCTCTCTCTCTCTCTCTCTCTCTCTCTCTCTCTCTCTCTCTCTCTCTCTCTCTCTCTCTCTCTCTCTCTCTCTCTCTCTCTCTCTCTCTCTCTCTCTCTCTCTCTCTCTCTCTCTCTCTCTCTCTCTCTCTCTCTCTCTCTCTCTCTCTCTCTCTCTCTCTCTCTCTCTCTCTCTCTCTCTCTCTCTCTCTCTCTCTCTCTCTCTCTCTCTCTCTCTCTCTCTCTCTCTCTCTCTCTCTCTCTCTCTCTCTCTCTCTCTCTCTCTCTCTCTCTCTCTCTCTCTCTCTCTCTCTCTCTCTCTCTCTCTCTCTCTCTCTCTCTCTCTCTCTCTCTGTCTCTCTCTCTCTCTCTCTCTCTCTCTCTCTCTCTCTCTCTCTCTCTCTCTCTCTCTCTCTCGATAATTAATTCAAATAAATTATATGATTCATTAATTCAAATAAATGTAATCTCGCTCCCTTTTTAGGTACTAAATCGTCATTGGAGGCTGACATGCTGCTCTTACTCATAGGTGTTGTTGTGCGTGTTAGGGAACGTAAATGCGCCACACGTCATTGCGTATCATTGATATCGCGATATGACACTTTTTTTATCATGTAAAAATTCAAACCGGTGTTATCGTGGATATTTCTCAACATGATGCCAATATATTGAAGCTGCTAAATTGCGAACACGTATTGGATATCTTTAACAGTGTTGCCATGGAAAGGGAGTAAAAATAGTGGGAGGTTGGAGGGGAGTGGTTAAGGATATTCAAACCCAAGTAAAACTAAGTAAAGTAACCAAAGTAACTTTTCAGATTTTGATTAAGATTACTGCGACAAACAATTTTTTTCCGTGTATTAACTTGCACGGATTAATTGTTCACCCTAAGACCTTTAATATTTGCTAACAATGTAAATAGGGTAAATTTTGATTTCATGAGGACTTTAAGTTTAAGGGAATGGGCCCATCATCGCTGCTTGCAGCTATATGTAATATTGATTTCTCACAACTTGTGTGCTTTTTCTGGTTGAGAGTGAACTGAGACACTAATAGTCTTATGAACACATAGCTGACCAACGGCCAAGGTCAGGTTTTTCATTAAATAATACTTACAATTTTGATTTGTTTTTCACCAATTCCTATCGCATACCCCCAGCCACATGGGATCATTCTGTGATACTTTTGCATCTTTTTTTTTTAAAGCTTGCTGGTTGCTATTCACTACCATTATATGGACTAGTGTGAGCAGCTGGCTTTTTTTTTTTTTTTTACCACATTTTAAATTTAAAAAAAAAATTGTATTGCTACATTCTCCCCTATATCAAACAGCAAGCATGATATAATCATTGACCAAAAACTAGCGGTTAGTGTCTTGACAAACGGCTCAGAACACACACAATATGGGCTGGTGGATAGAACATATGTGATCACACATGTACAATTAACTGTGATTTGCAACAATAAAGCTCCAGTCGGCCTTCATAACAAGTCATTACGGCTCTGAATCTAGAGATTTCACAGAGGAGGAGGCATAATGTGAACTAATGAGGGAGAAACAGAGCAAAGTAAGACAAAAATAAAAAAGACTATAAAAGCAGCCTTTCGTCTCCCAGTAAATTCGGCATAATGTGTTCCCCGGAGACTTTGCAAGCATGGTGCTAGTCAGCCTGTCGCGTTTGAGAATCAATGAGTTAAAATAACATTGAAATAAAGCAGCACTTCAGTGCTTATTTAATTCACAACAAAATGGGGATAATGGACTCCAGGGAATCCCTTCGCACGCTTCAGAATTTTAAGCATGAATGGAGCAAATTAGCTAACTCAATCACATTTTTTTCTGTCTTTATGACTCTAAACTCACAAAAACAGATGCTTGCTTGGTTATTACATAACAACAGGATCAAATATTTGAAGTTTAACTAATGTCTATTTTAACTAACAATATAAATGTCTGGGTTATTGTAATTGGTGCTCTATCTGTGCTTTGAGGTAAAGCTTTTATGTCATGTTGGAATTAACGTAACTAAAAATATAAAAATCATTAGTCTTTATAGAACTTGGGTAATTGGTAAATGACATGCAATTCGTTTGGAAAGCTAAATTGTTCTGTGGTTTGACATGTACAGGTAAAACTATTGTGAACAGCATTTTGTTCATTCTATTATAACTACACGTGCTGATACATGAGCTCATATTGATTAAGAGATTACATGGAATATTTGCAATTTAAAATAATTATCTGTCATGCAATACCATTTCAATTCTCCACTGAACTATTGAGCACAAATGATTATTAAAAATTTAAATCAGCCCTCCTTAAATCACAATGTTTGGTGTCTCTTTATACATTTTAAGGTCTCCTTCACTTTTAGCACATACTAGCGAATTGCAATTTGCAGTTTCTTCCAAGGAAACAAATAAAATATATTGATAACTCATTCTGAACTATGTGGACTACCATGACGGAGTGAAAAAAGATTAATTCTGGCGAATGATAGTGGAGGCGCTTGAGTCCTAGCATTAGCATTAGGCTAGTACAACCATTATTTGTTTACGCTCTTGCTACCAGAGGCAAATCACTAATTCCACCTTCTTGATGACACCACACATGTCATAAAAGAGTGTATGACATGTTACTTGTCCGCGACACAATGAGAATTTTGGAGTCAAAATCACATCATCTGACACAGTGACTATCGTAACAGACAAAAATATTGTGTAGTCGGAACCCGAAATCAGTCATTTCAAAAGGAATCTGTGTGATTGGGTATTTCGCTTGAGTGCAAAAGATTTCCCCACACTTTTTCCCCAGATTTTTGCATCAGGTTCAAGTTAAGCTGGGTGCACACTGTGCGATTTATAATAGTCCTTTATGATTGTTCCTTGTCAGACTGTACGAACATGATCCCCGCTGTAAGCCATGTCACACTGTAAGATCTCAGTTGTCATTAATGTCAGACTGTACGATAGTCAACGCGTGTTAAAACGGACGCATGTAAGAAAACTTGTCCAGAGTTTTATATCATCAATGATTCGTTCGGTGACAGTGAGCTGCATTACACATGGGACTGAAATGGTGGCTACAAAAAAATGGTTTGTCTTGAAAAATTAAGACAATTTGACGGTCGTCCTAGGAGAAGTCACACTGCAGGACTGTGCTCCAAATCTTCTGAGACTGCCAGAATTTCGTCCAAGGTAAAATTTGATCGCAATGGTCATTAATTGGCTGTCGGTGAACATGTCTAACTAACGATCACACACTTCAGATTTTAGCCTAATATCAGAGGAATCTTTTAGGATTTGCAAAATTAGTCTCAGACGGCCTAATCGTGGCCAAAATCACACAGTGTGCACCTGGCTTTAGTCGTGTGAATTTGCAATGTTTACAAACCGAAAGCTGCTTGGTTTGAAAGGGACTTCTATGTGAGTGGTGAGTCATACTTCACTATGCTACACTATTGGCACTATTGTAATTTGGACAAAATTTCATATGACAGCACCTTAAGTTAAAAGAGCCCACTTCCAACAAGTTTCTATGATATTATGGTCTTCTTTGCCAAGGTCTGATCTCTCCTCAAAAAGCACAATTCGAGGTATCTTTCATGTAGCACAAACAAGCTGGCCAGGGTGTAGTACGTAAGGCCAGAGTATACTTCATTTTCCACGTTCTGCTCCACTAGTCTTTCAAAAGATAATCTCCCTTCGCCGTGAGCATGGAAAGATGTTTACGGCGCGTGCACACTATCTAGTGGACTTTATTTTCAAGCGCTCAAGTCTCATGTACATGCACTGTTGTACGCGTACCATCCGCGGACCCTCCTGATGACATAAAATTACATCATGCATACAGTGTGTGGACCGTCGCAAAACATATACTTTAAATAATACTTTGGGCTTTAGGGTTAGGGGTTTGTGAATCGCTAGTCATAAGTCCTAGCAATAGCCCCAGTTATGCTAGCCTTAACAAACCAAGGCCATGTCTTGAACATTGGGGGGACAATTTTTTTATTTTTATAAAATACAAAATTCTAGGTCTAATTCTAGTTGGGAAATAATCATTTTTGGAAATAATATTTGCATTAATTTTCGTCAAATATATTGTTAGTCTCTAGATTCTTCCCGTTAGTGAATAAATACATAGATCTGCATTTGAGTTAGCACTCAAATTCCTTAGTGGTCTGGTGGTAGAATTTTTGTAAACCGTGTCGAAGGTTACATGTTCTAATCCGCCCTCATATAGTTTTTTTTCTTCGTTAAAATCAAAGATGTTCAATGATTGTATATTAAGAGCATGGACACGTTTGTGTGCATTTTGTTTTGTGATTTCACCGGAAAGAATAGAGTCCCCGCAATGGCATTAAGCGATAGATTGTCTGTGTGAAGACTGTGAACGAGCCAAAAGAGAGCTTAAACCCCGCCTACTTTGATTTGATTGGCCAATCAAATCATTTTGACATTGACAAGCACCGTTAGACCAGAGGCAGACCAGACTAAAAATTTAACTTTTAAACCTTTTTTTCTTCCTAACATACAGAGCAGTGCATAATGGAGTGCAGGAGAGCAGTGAAAGAAATTCAAATATTGGGGGGGACAATTTGACCATTTCTAATTATTGGGGGGGGGACTTGTCCCCCTCAATGTCTATGGTGGTTACAGCCCTGTAACAAACATAATTGAAAATGACAGTGATCACTGTTGAGGTCAAACCCTGGTATTAAAATCTAGTCTTCATGTAATGGCTGACTTCTGTCTGCACAGCAGTACCTTTCACTGTCACATGAACACTCCTGTGAATTTGTTTCTCTGGATCCACCAGCACGTAGCATGTGTACTCTCCCTCGTCTGAGTTTTGGACATTGGACAGCTTCAGTGTGCCGTTGTTCTCAAAGGCACGTTGGCGATGGTTGAATGGGAGCAATTTGGAATCCTTATACCACTTAATAGAGTAGTAAGGGTAACCGATGATGCGACAGTGAATGTATGTGTCCCTCCCAGCGATGGCAGTGACATTTTTCATTGGTCGAATACTGGCAGGGCCTGTTGTGAGAAAGAATTATCAGTATACAGAGTCTTTGAAAGTCAGTTGATAGGCTTATGTAGTACGTGTCAATATTTTACTTTTCAACTATTAAATACATATAGTCTGAACAAATTGACAGTAACTAACTAATAATAATAATTCACCCTAAATAATAATTAACCCCCTCATGGAGAGTTTATCTTCAAGGGATACTCTACCCAAAAATTAGAATCACTCAACCTCATGCGGTGCCAGATGTATATAGCTTTCTTTCTTCAGATGAACACAAATGGTTTATCTTGGTTTAAATTATTTTTAGGAAAATAATTAATCACTTTGAGAGAGAGCGAGAGAGAGAGAGAGAGAGAGAGAGAGAGAGAGAGAGAGAGAGAGAGAGAGAGAGACAGAATTAAAATATATTAAACTTAACAATAATCCATTGCTTTCAGCCCATTATCATATGAGTTCACGCTTGGTGTAAACGTCAGCATGTTGTGACGTGATTGTGAAACGGGTCAGAGATGGTTTAAAGTTTAAAAACGTAGAAATATTAGTATTTTTCTCACACACACCAATAGTTATGATACTGGGGTTGTATGGGTTATCATCGTATTCGTTTTGGATGTTTTTTGAAGCATCAGCTTTAAGGAAACTATACACTTGCATTACATGGACTATGGATAATATGTGTTCACCTGGAGGAAGAAAGTCATGTACATCGGGCGGCATTAAGGTGAATAAATGATGAGAGATTTTTCATTTTTTGGGTGGAGTAAAACAGTTTTAAATGAGCGCAACATAGCAACAACCAATGGGAGTGAAGGCAGTAAAGCTTGACTGTAGAGGAAGTGTATCATACTTGCATTTCCATTCATCTAATTATCATTCATTCCTATTTCTTTAGTAATTAGGCAGAGGGCTTTTTGCACTAAGTGCAGTAGAGGTGAACCTGATTTCACCAAGTCCAATATGTTCCTGGATCAACATTTTTGTTAATCCTGGAACAACATTCCAATCAACCAATCAGATCTGAGAGACAAGTTTACAGTTATTGTCAAATTTAGGCTTAGGTGCTTCTACATTATTGGTATTCACCTATCATTTTCCCTCTGAATAATTTATGGGTAGGGTTAGGTTTAGAGGTAAGGATACATTTAGGATAAAATTTTCGGACTGGAATGTTGTTCCAGGATCAACCGTGCATTAGATGCTATTTACATTAGATGCTATTTACACAAGTGCAAACAGCAATAGATCACTTGGTTGCATTGGTCATGCCAAAAGCTATTTTAATTCCATTTTAATTCGCTTTTTTATGCCCTTCTCTCGCTAACTTAACTCCATCTTGTGGGACACGGATGTACATCATTGCTTACACTGCACGGTGCAATAGGTTGAAATGAATTGGACTCCACTAGACCCCTGAAGGTGTGATGTGGTATCTGGCACCAAGATGTTAGCAGCAGATCCTTTAAGTCCTGTAAGTTGCGAGGTGGGGGCTCAATGGATTGGACTTGTTTGTTCAGCACATCCCACAGATGCTTGATTGGATTGAGATCTGGGGAATTTGGAAGTCAACACCTCAAACCATTCCTGAACCATTTTTGCTTTGTGGCAGGGCACATTATCCTGCTGAAAGGGTTTACATGGTCTGCAACAATGCTTAGGGAGGTGGTACGTGTCAAAGTAACATCCACATGGATGGGAGGACCCAAGGTTTCCCAGCAGAACATTGCCCAAAGCATTACACTGCCTCCGCCGGCTTGCCTTCTTCCCATAGTGCATCCTGGTGCCATGTGTTCCCCAGGGAAGCATTAAAGAAAATGTGATTGATCAGATCAGGCCACCTTCTTCCATTGCTCTGTGGTCTAGTTCGTGGTCAAAATTTGAAGGTCATATCACAAAAATCATACAGTTTCCTTGGTGACAAAATGTCAAATTTCACAGGATGAATTTTGTGTGTTTAAGCTTTCGAATGATACCTAATTTATGACGATTACTAAAATATGTTAATAAGCATGCCACTACTGTGATAATGACAGTTAACAGGCTATTTGCGAAGTGGAACGTACCCCTGCTCAACTGCAATCTCTAATGCTGCATTCACGCCATGTTGTAATTACCTTAGTCGCAAGTGACTCTGCAGCGGTCAGGTGGTATAGCAGTCACGTGGTACAAGTAGGAGCTCTCAGACAATTCCTATCTTACAAGCTGTAATAACAAGCTCTACGAGAATGTGAACGCTTTTTACAAATTTAAATAACGTAATTGCGGTAATTTCAACTGAATGCACCTCAGTAGGCAGATTGCAAGTTACACTGCCTTCACTCCCATTGGTTGTCTCCACATTGAGTCGGTGCTCATTTGCATAAAGTTAAACTTTTCTTTTTTGTGCCGTCATTAGTCACTGCTTAAGAGCCAAATTTCAATAAAAATCAAATCACTACAACAAAGCACTTTTAGAAGGCTGCACTGCATTGGCAATCTAAAACTACAAAGTTCTCCTTCTTACTAAAAATTCTACATAGAAAACAGACAAACCTAAAATTGTTGTGTGTGGTTGTGGTGTGGTGTGGGTGTTTTTGAGGAGCTGATCTGACAAGCACCTCTTACGTTTATTCGAGCCTGGTAGGAGACCGATCCGGCCGAGTTGTTGCAGGTGCAGCGGTAGACGCCCCCATCGCTGACCTGTGTGTGAGACACATTCAGGTAGCTGAGCACGTGACCTTCCGTGGTGATGATGCGATCCATGCGGTGGTTGCTGTCTTTGATGACGGGGTCGTCATCCAGGGTCCAGGTGACGGTGGGGAGGGGCGTTCCTTTCACGTGACACACCAGCGAGATGGGCTCATTCGGGCTCACCACCTTCTCACTGAAGGCAGAGAGGATCTTTGGTGTCCCGTCTAGAGAAGTGGAAGACAAATTTGTAGACATATGGTTTAATGATGCTATTTCAGCTATCAATATTTTAGAAAACATACAAAATAACAGTCTAAAAAAATACCCTTCAATATCGCAGTATTCCAAAGACATATTCTTTAGGTGATACATTGTTCATAAATTAAATGTGATATTTAATCTGTCGTAAAAATGTCAGATTTTCATATCTTAAATTAAATTGCTGTTATCATAAATAAATCACTTTTTAAAAATCATAAAAAAGCTGAAGATAAAAAAGTTACATTAAAAAAGCATGTTTAATTATGTGTATGATATGCAAATTAAATAATAATTTAATTTACGCTGTGGGCCGGGCAGCTAGTAAACAATTTTCCTTGTTGTTGTTAGTAGATCATATGGGTCAAAACGCGATGTTAACATGACAGATGTGCAGTAGTATGTCCAGAAATATATTTTTACTCCACACCTGCAAAATCTAAAAGAAATACTTCATCAACCTAAGAGGTCTATTTTGCATATTCTGGATTTTCTCAAATATTTTATGTAGTGCTGTTAAATTAATTAATCGATTAATCACATCTAACATAAACGTTTGTATATATATATGTGTGTGTGTGTGTGTGTGTGTGTGTGTGTGTGTGTGTGTGTGTGTGTGTGTACATTAGTGCTGTCAAATGATTAATCGCGATTAATTGCATCCAAAATAAAAGTTTGTGTTTACATAATATATGTGTGTGTACTGTGTATAATTATTATGTATATATAAATACAAACACATGCATGTATATATTTAAGACAAATTTGAAATCTTTAATCATTTTCAATTTTTAATCATTTGACAGCCCTAATACACGCAAACACACACACATACACACACACACACACACACAAAACTTTTAAGTTAGCTGCAATTAATCACGATTAATAAATTACAGTACTTTGTTTTTTTTTGGGGTTTGTTGCTAAGAGTCAGGAAAACTGGACTGCATTTACAGTGGGTACGGAAAGTATTCAGACAAGTCGGAAAAGTATTCGGAAAGTATTCAGATATTTCAGTTTTTCCTTTTTAATAAATCTGCAAAAATGTCAACAATTCTGTGTTTTTCTGTTAATATGGGGTGCTGTGTGTACATTAATGAGAAGGAAAAAAATGAACTTAAATGATTTTAGCAAATGGCTGCAATATAACAAAGAGTGAAAAATGTAAGGGGGTCTGAATACTTTCCGTACCCACTGTATGTCCAAAAACCTGACAAAAAACACATTAAAAAAGGGAATATGAATTTCGTGCAAATATTTTCAGCCCTGTTTTCAGCAAGAAACAGCTGTGTTTTCAAGCTTAGTGGGACCCGAAATCCTTACCCTCTGATCATCCTGTTTTTTTTTGGTTTGTTTTTTTACATCATTATAGATTATCAATATCCTCTGTATGCAGTTTTGTGGCAATAGGAGACAGTTTCCCCAGCAACCGAGCTGAAGCAACAAATCTTTTCAGCTGCAGGCCTGAGGAGCTTCAGTAGAGTCCAGTAGAGGCTTATATTAAAACACATGCACAGTTACACATACAGTATGTTCACAGTATCACTCCACAATCCACAATTTCACAGGTCATTAAAAATTCAAGTCATGTTGAAACGGAAGTAGCATCAGATCTTTTCTTCCGTATTGTGATGTACATCTGGGTGTTATGAATTTTTGGAAAAGAAAAAATATACGGTGGGGACTTGGTTCTTATGCTTCAGGGTTTTGATGAGATGTGGGTGTTGCACTCAAAAGCACTAGCTTGCAGGGGCAGGATTTAAGTAGAATAAATGAATGGGGAAGTCCAAAATAAATAAAAAAATTTAAACATAATGAACTGTTCCCAATCAGATCTATAACATATATTTAGAAAATAGATGATTTTTTATTTCATACCGACTATAAAGAAAACATGCAGCAAAAATGTTCTTCACATTTATTCCAAAGTATATTTATATATAGTGTGTGTGTGTGTTTATACTACTTGTATATTATATTCATTCATTACACACAGACTGATATATTTCAAATGTTTATTTATTTAAATTTTGATGATTATAACTGACAACTAAGGGAAATCCCAAATTCAGTATCTCAGAAAATGAGAATATTGTGAAAAGGTTGAATATTGAAGACACCTGGTGCCACACTCTGATCAGCTGATGAACTCAAAACACCTGCAAAGGCCTTTAAATGCTCTCTCAGTCTAGTTCTGTAGGCTACACAATCATGGGGAAGACTGCTGACCTGACAGTTGTCCAAAAGACGACCATTGACACCTTGCACAAGGAGGGCAAGACACAAAAGGTCATTGCAAAAGAGGCTGGCTGTTCACAGAGCTCTGTGTCCAAGCACATTAATAGAGAGGCCAAGGGAAGGAAAAGATGTGGTAGACAAAAGTGTACAAGCAATAGGGATAACCGCACCCTGGAGAGGATTGTGAAACAAAACCCATTCAAAAATGTGGGGGAGATTCACAAAGAGTGGACTGCAGCTGGAGTCAGTGCTTCAAGAACCACTACACACAGACGTATGCAAGACATGGGTTTCAGCTGCCGCACTCCTTGTGTCAAGCCACTCTTGAACAACAGACAGCGTCAGAAGCGTCTCGCCTGGCTAAAGACAGAAAGGACTGGACCGCTGCTGAGTGCTCCAAAGATATGTTCTCTGATGAAAGTAAATCAGGGTCCCAGAGTCTGGAGGAAGAGAGGACAGGCACACAATCCACGTTGCTTGAGGTCCAGTGTAAAGTTTCCACAGTCAGTGATGGTTTGGGGTGCCATGTCATCTGCTGGTGTTGGTCCACTGTGTTTTCTGAGGTCCAAGGTCAACGCAGCCGTATACCAGGAAGTTTTAGAGCACTTCATGCTTCCTGCTGCTGACCAACTTTATGGAGATGCAGATTTCATTTTCCAACAGGACTCGGCACCTGCACACAGTGCCAAAGCAACCAGTACCTGGTTTAAGGACCATGGTATCCCTGTTCTTAATTGGCCAGCAAACTCGCCTGACCTTAACCCCGTAGAAAATCGATGGGCTATTGTGAAGAGGAAGATGCGATATGCCAGACCCAACAATGCAGAAGAGCTGAAGGCCACCATCAGAGCAACCTGGGCTCTCATAACACCTGAGCAGTGCCACAGACTGATGGACTCCATGCCACGCCGCATTGCTGCAGTAATTCAGGCTAAAGGAGCCCCAGCTAAGCATTGAGTGCTGCACATGCTCATACTTTTCATGTTCATACTTTTCAGCTGGCCAAGATCTCTAAAAATCCTTTCTTTGTATTGGTCTTAAGTGATATTCTAATTTTCTGAGATACTGAATTTGGGATTTTCCTTAGTTGTCAGTTATAATCATCAAAATGAAAATAAACATTTGAAATATATCAGTCTGTGTGTAATGAATGAATATGATATACAAGTTTCACTTTTGAATGGAATTAGTGAAATAAATCAACTTTATATATGATATATATATAATATAATATATATATATATATATATATATATATATATATATATATATATATATATAGAGAGAGAGAGAGAGAGAGAGAGAGAGAGAGAGAGACTTTTGTCCAAAAGCTGAAAAAGCATATGGAGTACATTAACTTATGAAGGCATTAATGTACACAAAATAAATTTTGTTTAAGATTCTGCTCACTAAGATGCCTTTATTGGGTTGGATTTTGAAATCAACATATGTACCCTTTATTATCTATGATTTCCTACAATCATGTGCATGTGGTTCAGTGGATGGTTGGATAAAAATAGCATTTGAAGGAGTGGTTTAAAGAACTAAATTCATTCATAAATGTCAAATATTAATATGCATAACAGAGAGATTTGGGGAGGGTGTTTGTTGGCCCATTTGCATTAAGCGTAATCATCTAGCTAAAATCCGTTTTGTGTGTGTAAGTATATTCAAAGTGAAAGTGAAAATGTTGTAATTTACTCACCCAATTATTTATTTTCTTTTGCTATTGTATGATTTTACCCAAGTTATAAATGTAAATTGTCTTGACAGTATAAATTATTATTCACATTTGCTGTACGGAAAAGAGAAGCTCTGTCTTATAACGTTTTGTCTTTCATTAAAGAAAGAAAGTGATATTGGGTCAAGGGCCTTTTACACTGAGTGCGATTAAGCAATGAGAATGTAAGACGTAATGACGCTCTTGAATTGAAACGATAGATTCGCGGAGCTACAAAGTGAGATTTATGTTGCTGCTGTACAATATAACTTACATGCATTACAAATAGTAGATCTATTCGGGGAAGGGTTTCTGAAAGTGCACTGCGCTGCTAAGGCAAATGCTAACCAAATATTTGAAGGTTGAGCAGCAAGCTCATTGGCTGCTGATACAGATGTGATTGCAACCGTTTGAGTTAAGGACCTATTAGCCTACACCATCTAGAGTTTCATTACAGAAGTTTGTATTTGAGCCTGCTGCTGTTGCACAGAAGGGTGAGATTGGTGAGTTCTTTGGTGTCTGGGAATTTTTTTATAAAAGTCACAGCAACTAAAATCGTTTAATGCACAGCTAGCCATGGATTATCCCTTACTTATTTATGTCCCGCAATGTTTGACATATGTTATCTGTACTGGCTCGTAATCTGCATACTAGTAATTTAACACTAAAGGCTGATTTATACTTCTGCTTGCAGACATACACTTACGTAGCAAGCTGCTTCTTCTTCGGCTTTGTCTTGATATTGTGGATTACACCATCAACATGCCTACTGCCAACTAGTGGCCTGCATGTGTAATTGCACGTTGATGAGGACAACAGCGCAGAAGTTACAATGAAAACCGACGCATAGACTAGAAGCTACGCCATATGTCTGACACAGAAGTATCAATCAGCATTAACAAGTATAACACTATTTCTTCTACTTCCTTCCAAGATGGACTTACCTTCCAAAACGACCTGAACTAAGTCTTGTGTGGACATCTTGCCATTTCGAGCAAAGCACTGATACGCTCCTCCGTCACTCTTGGCCATTCCTTCCATCACCAGGTTCTCGTTGTTGATGCCCGTGATACGCACGTTTATACCCTGATAGATCTTCTCACCGTTCCTGTACCAGGTGATGTCATACTCGTCAGAGCCAGTCACACTGCAGAACAGAGACACCTGGCTACCCACGCTGCCTCTCACCTTCCGTGGGCTCACCACTGCTTTCAGAGGCTCTGGGATAGATGGAAATACACATATTTGCATATTAATACACCATTAAATAAAATGATTGTGTCTAAATTAGTTTCGTCTTTATACAGACCATGTTTTTGAAAGGATTTGGACAAAAACTTTTGGTCACACTTTTTAAGGTGTCCTTTAACTACTATGTACTTACAAAAAAATAAAAATAAAAAAAACTACAGTGTACTTCTTGTGTTTATATTGTAATGCAAAACACAAAACACACTGCTACTGAGGTGGGATACGGGTAAAGTTAGGGACAGGTTTGGTGGTATGGGTAGGTTTAAGGGTGGGTAGGGGGTAAGGCTCAACAGTGTAATTATATATGTTATTACAGAAATTGATTACAGATGTAATTACATGTAGGTATTTTAAAAAATGTAAGTACAATGTAAAAACATGTACATGTATGTAAAAACAGTGCATTGTATCAAATTATTAATTTAAATGTTAGTATAGTAGTTAAAGACACTTATGAAGTGGGACCAAACTTCATATTTCTGACTATATCATCAGCAAAAAAACAACCAACACCCCCTGATCACATTTTCTCTTGGCTTTTCTTACCATAACAAATGTGCTTCATAAACACACAGTTAAAGCAGCGAGAAAAAAAAAACTAATGTTAAAGAGTCAAGGGTCAAGAGCACAACTAAAGCAAACACTGAACACCACCATGGTGACAATGAAACTATTATTTTCATTAAAACAGAAATTACAGAATTGAAAAGTTAGTCTGTTTAGTAATGCATGAATCTGGTAATGCTGTTTGTGGAGTTGTTTAATCCTCCTCTGCTGAGATCTTCAGAGATTTAATGTCTTATTTTATCTCCAGTTGATGTCATCTAAAGCTGTGGCTGAAGCCAGTTGTAGTAATTGTGTTTCTCTTTCTTTCAGTGATTCTGCTCATTATCATCAGGTGTTCATCACTAATGCTCAATCATCACTTAATTAATCACTTAATTTCTTCATTGCAATGAGGGTCTTCTTTTTAGTTCAAAATACTCATAACTATTGTTTTCTAATGTTAAAAAAGAATTAAGGTAATCAGTGTCCTCAAATTTAATGAGTTAGCTTAACTTACTAGATTTGACTTTGTGTGTGCTATTGTGAGCTGGCAGTAACTGCAAGTTCATTTAAAGTTTGTATTTTCAGTGGTTTTACTCAATATAGGGAAGTTTCAGCTATATCAAGTATTTTAATGCAGTGTAAAATTTAATTGTATATTAAGAAATATCCTTGTTTTAGTGGACAATAAAAATAAGTGCAGAGTACTCATAACTATTGTTTTTTTATAAACTTAAATGGTTTGAGGTAATCGGTGTCCTGAAATGAAATTAGTTAGCTGAACTTGTTGGGTTTTACAGTGTACAAATAATGCCCTATTTGATGGTATAGGGGGTGATTTCAGATTCAGCCAGAGATTGTCTTATTATTGGGAGATGCGAGGCCGAGGTCTGTGGCTTTTACCATTGGAAAAAGCGTAAAAGCTAACTTGGATCACATGAGGCACCTCAGCCTATCATATAATGGCAGCGACGTCAGTGGCCAGTGTTCAGAATTTTATAACAGTCAGTTACAGTTTACATTACACTCAGTTTCTTGTGGATTAGCATGTTCGTCTTGTGAATAAATATTCTTTATTTGGTGTTGTATCACTAGTAAACGTAAAGTAGGACTGCAATGTTTGTGTAATGTGCTTTACTGAGCGGTAAAAAAAGAGTGTGAATTGAAAAAATCATAAAAAATCTGCTTATTGGGCATACATTGAAGTTGAAGTTGAAGTTGAAGTTTATTCGTCATTACACATGTACAAGTACAGTATAACGAAATGAAGTTTGGAGCAAGCCTCCGGGCCGCAGCCGATTATTCAGGCGCCGCCCTACGCTCTCCAGAAATACAAGAATGCAATTTAGCAGTGATACTAGTCATTAAAATGTAATTGTAATTTAATTGTTGAAATCTGGAAGCCATGGAAAGAATACATTTATTTATTAAAATTTGTTTACCTCATTGCAGTCATAAATCATTACAATTCAAGTCTAATTCATTTGTTGAAACCAGGAAGCCATAGAGAGAACACACCACTGTTTTATTTTTTAATTAAACAACAATTTAATACAATATTTATAATTAAATTCTTTTCTTTTTATTCTTAAAAATGCATTATATCAACATCATAATCAGTCATGATCATTCAAGTCGTATTGTAATTGTTAAAACCTGAAAGCCAAAGAAAGAAAACATCGATATCCATCGTCTCCTTCCCTGCGTACCACCAAAACTGGAGCGTTAGCTTTAGTCGTTATGCTTTTTTGGCTGAAGGTTGCAGGCTTGCCTTCCAGTGGCTTTATTAGAAAACACCAGGCAGGTGAGTTTGATCTAGGTTGGAGCTAAACTCTGGAGTAAAATGGATCTCAAGGGCAAGAGTTGAGAACGCCTGCTTTAAAAGATAACTTACGCTTGACCACCAGCCGTCCGACCACTTTGGCATTTCCGAAGCTGTTCCACACCTCACACACATAACTGCCTGCGTCACTGGGTCTTGTGGCCTCGATGAGAAGGCCCGATACACTCTGGTGGTAGCGGCTGTCTGATTCTAAGGGGCTGTTGTCTCTCAGCCAGCGATACCTGGGCGGGGGGTGACCAGACGCTTTACACGGGAGCTCCACCCGGTGTCCCACCATAACCTCCCTCCGTTCAAACCCATCCAGAATCACAGGAGCGGAGTCCACAGGTTCTAAAAGAGAGTGAGAGAAAATCCATTTTCTTATATAGCAGTGGGAAATGAGGTCTACGTCTACCCATTCATCCCATATGTTCTATTGTAATTACTACAATCTGATCTTTTTTTCTCACGTATGGGTCTGAAACATGGAAATAAACTAAAAATATATATAGAGAGAGAGAGATCATTGATGGCAGTCAGAAGAGAGAAACATTACAAATGTATAGTTGCTGTATTAGAAACTCAATTGCAGCAATGCTAGTTAATGTTAGTTGATGACTCGTTTTTTTTGTAATTTAATGAAGTTGTAACACACACAGTAAAGTGTTATAAATGTATTATATTGCAACTGTTGCAGAAATGTGTTCCATAAATGCGTCATCACAGTCTGTGAAAAGGTTATTTATATATTATAGTATAGCATTTTACATGAGATGTTTTAGCAGTGCTTTTTTTTCAGAGGGTCTTAAAGGTCCACTGAAGTGCCTTGAAACGCACAGCATTATTCTTAATTTAAAAGGTCAATTATACTTAAAATCCTAATGAACATGCTTACATTAAAACCATGCTTTCGATCCTGGTTTTAAATTAAATTTAAGATTTAAGATTCCTTATTCCTGTTGCTCCATAATTTTAAACTCAATATAAATCTCAATTAGGGATTAACTTAAAATTTACATATGGAGTTTTAAATAATAAATAATAAAATAATACATAATTTAAAAAAATAATAATTTAAATAATAAAGAAATCACCTACAATTAAAATATGGTGCTGACCAAACGGAGACAGAAACATTGGGTGTGGCGTGTTACGGATTTGATGTGGAACAAACTCACAAAGGCGAAGGAGAACTCGGAACTTGGAACTTTAATCACAAACTCGGGAAACAAACAGGGAAAACACCAACAAACGCAAACGAGAACCGCCAAACACTGAGGGCACACAGAGGGCTTATATAGACAGGGGAAACAAGGTGATGAACTAATTAACAGGACACAGCTGGGACAAATTAACTCATAATGAGGGTGATACAGGAGTGGCGGGAAAACTAAACAAAGGAACATGTGACCGGGCAACACAACATGTGACATTACGCCCCCGAGTAGGCGCGTCCTCGCGCCGTAAAAGGGATGGTGGGAGTGGGGGGCTCTGGAGGCGGGCACAGAAACAGGGATTCAAAAGGTCCAAACAACATGGGTCCATGGGCGTGGAAGGAGGGAGGAGCCAGTGGGGAGCCTGGAGCAGGGGCCAGATGGCACAGAAACCAGCCAGCGATGGAGCCACTGGAGGAGCTGCCAGGTCGAAGAGCCCGCACGAGACCGGAGGCCCAGGAGACCGAGGTGAGGCCGCAGCGACGAGCGTCCAAGGTGGAGCCGGAACACCACAGGACAGAGGCTGAGCCGGTGCGACCGAGGATGAAGGCGGAGCTGGGGGGAAGGCGGAGCCAGAAGAACCGAAGGTGTAGGCAGGACGACGACTGACCAAGGCGGAGCCGGAGAGACGAGGGAGCCCGGGAAGCCGAGGGATGGCGAAGGTGTCGGTGGAGCCGAGGGGGGGAGGAGCCAAGGCTTAGCCGACGTGTCGACAGGCCGTGGTGGAGTGCAGGGTGAGGAGACTGGCAGTGACGACAGGGGATCATCTGTGTAGGGCGGAACTGCTGGACAGAAGACCCGAGGCGAGACGACACTGCCTGTGGGAGGAGCAGAGGGGATGAAGGACAGCAGTGAAGGCAGGGCTGAGGAACTGGCTGACTGAGGAGGTGGGAGAGGGAGGCTGGGTGGGAGTCTTGAAGACTCAGGAGAAACATGGGACGCTGGAGAGACAGGGAGCACTGGAGACACAGGGGGACTGGGGATAGCCTCTCCAAAAAAAGTCAATAAGATCCTCCTTGACAATGCCTTGTAGTTCCTCGCGGTAACCGCCAGAGGTCCCCGTTACTTCCACCGCGGCTGGGTGGTGGACGGGGCACCCTTCCCAGCCCTCAAGCGCCACGAGTAATCCCTCCACGACGCACAATGTTGCCGGCTCACGCACCTGGTCAGACCCTCGCTGTGGTCCGGGCTCCGGGGCGATGACTCCTCTCAACCTCTGCCTGGGTTTGAGCTCGTCGATCGCGGCAGGCCGGTCTCCACGGTCTGCGGTGGGCACAGGCAACTCCCTCGTGCCGGTCGTGGTGGGTGGTGGATGGCTGGTCTCTGGCGGTGGTGGAGCGGTACTGGTCATGCTGTCCTCAGTGTGGCCGATGGTAAAGGGCGAGTTGTTATTGACCAGTACCCACTCCACGAAGGCGACGAAATCCTCCTTTGAACTGACCGCTGAACGCTGCGTGCTTCGACCGCTCACTCAGGTCCGCATAGAAAAACCCCGAGTGAGCAGTCAGGGAAGTGCGTCTGCCACGCTAGGTCAGGAAGTCCCGTGTGTGCAATTCCAGCGGGCAGTCTCCCTGCTCCAGGCAGAGAAGACGAACAGCGGGAAGGGCCATCGGGAACACAGGGAAAACTCAAAACAAAGGAGAAAAACGTCGCGCAAAAAAAACTGTTTCGGTCGGTTCTTCTGTTACGGATTTGATGTGGAACAAACTCACAAAGGCGAAGGAGAACTCGGAACTTGGAACTTGGAACTTTAATCACAAACTCGGGAAACAAACAGGGAAAACACCAACAAACGCAAACGAGAACCGCCAAACACTGAGGGCACACAGAGGGCTTATATAGACAGGGGAAACAAGGTGATGAACTAATTAACAGGACACAGCTGGGACAAATTAACTCATAATGAGGGTGATACAGGAGTGGCGGGAAAACTAAACAAAGGAACATGTGACCGGGCAACACAACATGTGACATGGCGTCAGGTCTCAGAGAGGTGCTTATTACAGATAAACATGAATGTAAAAACGCATTTAAAGTGTGACAGCCATGGCTGCCTGCCTGTCAGTCCAGGACACAGCTCCATTGGTCACCTCAGACAAAGAGTAAAGGAGAGGTTGATCATGTAACAGAAGCTGTGATTAGGTGAGAGCCAGTAATCACGCGCCTCTCCTTTTACATGCCTGCTTCATGCGAGACTCGTGCAACAGTATTCAACTTCAGAGCAGTTTCACAGCAGTTTCAGGGTAGCAGGCACTGCAGGCCAGCATTCTCAAGCCAGGAGTTAGGCCATGTGTCCACCAAAGCATTTTTAGCAAGCTCTGTTCTGCTGAAAACGCCTTGCTGTGAGCACTTGAGAGCGTTTTGGCAGCTTTTTTTTCAGTTGAGACTCTGCTTATTATGATACGGAATATCCGCGGAAGTATTACTAATATCTAATTTCACAGGTAGTTTGTTTCTGTATTGATTCTATATAAAATTGCTGATACAATGTAAAGTATTTGCTCTGGCTCTTGTTTTAAATTATTTTGTACCGTTATTATACTGCTTGTTTTCATCTGTTGACGTTGTACAGTACAAACAGAATGTAGCGGTTGGTTGCTGTTGTATTTATCCCTCCCCTCCTCCACTGTGATTGGACGGCTGGGTGAAAAGTGACAGTGATGAGTGCTGTGTTTTACTCAAAGTTGAACAACTCTTGGCGACCAGTAAAAACTCAGAACACTCAGTGCTTGAGAGTGAAATATTCGCTCAGCGCCTCGCTACGCTCATGGCGTTCTAAAAACGCGATGTTCCCATTGAAAACAATTGAATACGCCAGCCAGCTGTGTGAAAAAACGCTTTGGTGGACACACAGCCTTAGGGTGGAGACTATAGCCTTATTAATGTTTGGGTTAGTGAGTTGTGGTTAGGCATTTGCTAAGGTGAAGCTTACCCAGAAGGCACAAGATGTAGACTCCAACGTCGGTCAGATGTGAAAATGAAAGTCGGGTTGACGTCTAAATCCAGCGTTTGTTTGATGTCAAGCTCCAGTGTTGGGCAGACGTCGAATTTTGGTTGAAATAAACACCAAAAAAAAAAAAATTTAATAAATAAATAAAATCAACATAAAAAAAGTTGAAATGCATGGCAGTACACTTATTACTAGCCAGACTGACTTACAGTCATTATCAGAATTACAGTAGCAAAGTTTGGTTGAAAATGTTTAGTTTGAAGTCACCATTATGGTGATCAGTGTTAGCTTTACTTGTCCAGTATGACTCGTGAATTTCTAACATTAGTTTTTCTCTTGCTGCTGTAACTGTTATGAAACTAACATAACTTTGTTATGGCCAGAGAAGCTAAATAATTGTTTTCAGATGTTGTTGGCTACTTGATGGTCTAATAGATCCTGCTAAAATTGTTTAGCAGACAATGTAGAATTGCAGACTTGCTATAATTAATAAAACAAAAGATTTTGGATGAAATCAGTCAAATAGACCACTATATGATGATTATATCTTTATCATCAAGTAGATAATATTATCTGATCACATTTTCTCTTGCTTTTCTTGCCATAACAAATTCAAAGTCAACAAAGTCAAACTACCCAACTAAAGCAAACACTGATCACCATAACATTGACTTCAAACCAAACTATTATTTTTTAATAAAACATCAACAACAACACCTCTGTTAATTCTCAATAAGAACTTCTGTAGATGTCTGACAGAAATAAAGTCAATATGGCTAGTAATAAGTGAAGCTGGTAATGCTGTTTGTGGAGATGTTTAATCCTCCTCTGCTGAGATCTTGAGAGATGCAATGTGCTGACATGCATTTCATCCTTTTTTGCAGTGCTGTGCTTATTCCAACCAAAATTCAAAGTCTATCTGACGCTGGAGCTTGACATCAAACAAACTTTGGGTTTAGACGTCAACTCGACTTTCATTTTCAACCAAAATATGATGTCTGAATGACGTTGGATTAGTTGGAGTCCAACGTCATTCTGACATCATATTTTGGTTGAAAATTCCTGACGTCGCATTGGCGTACTGTGCTTGCTGGGTATAGGTTTAGAAAAGTTAGGGTTAGTGGTGGGGGCAGGTTAGGCAATCGTCAGCTCAGATCTAAGACCACTCTGGCCTGGCACTGCTGTCCTGAAACTGCTGTCACACATACCACTGAGGCTCTGCAATTGGACATTTCAACTCATGAGCAGTCTGGCTGCAGGGCATCGAATAAATGGGGAGGGTGGCGCTGTCACAAGCTCCACAAATCATACCTGTTGCTTTTTTGTTATTTGACATTTTTTCCCCATAAATTATGCTGCTGTATTAGTGAAAATATAAATATCAAGGCTTGTGAAATCCTTAAGCGCTGATGCAATATTTTCTCTGTCTGCTTGATTCTAACTCTCTCAGCAACAGTAGCAATTGATAAAGAAGTTGACATTTTACACATTTCCTTTAGAGAGAGAGTTTCATCAATCAAACGGGAAATGGAATATCAACATTGTTGCTGTTTAATTACATCAATTAAATCCATTGTGAGGGACACAATAAACCGTAGAGGAAACTCTAATCCATGGTTTGTTAATCTGTGTTTAAAATTAAGTGGTGCATCACACCTAGATCAGCCTTGCTTAGCTTAAAAAACTTATCTTTATTGGTGCAACCTACCCATGAAGTCTTGTTTTCTTAAAAAAAAAAAAAAAAAAAAAAAAAAAAAATATATATATATATATATATATATATATATATATATATATATATATATATATATATATATATATATATATATATATACACCTGTTCAATTTCTCATTAATGCAATTATCTAATCAACCAATCTCATGGCAGTTGCTTCAATGCATTTAGGGGTGTGGTCCTGGTCAAGACAATCTCCTGAACTCCAAACTGAATGTCAGAATGGGAAAGAAAGATGATTTAAGCAATTTTGAGCGTGGCATGGTTGGTGCCAGACGGGCCGGTCTGAGTATTTCACAATCTGCTCAGTTACTGGGATTTTCACGCACAACCATTTCTAGGGTTTACAAAGAATGGTGTGAAAAGGGAAAAACATCCAGTACGCGGCAGTCCTGTGGGCGAAAATGCCTTGTTGATGCTAGAGGTCAGAGGAGAATGGGCCGACTGATTCAAGCTGATAGAAGAGCAACTTTGACTGAAATAACCACTTGTTACAACCGAGGTATGCAGCAAAGCATTTGTGAAGCCACAACACGCACAACCTTGAGGCGGATGGGCTACAACAGCAGAAGACCCCACCGGGTACCACTCATCTCCACTACAAATAGGAAAAAGAGGCTACAATTTGCACAAGCTCACCAAAATTGGACAGTTGAAGACTGGAAAAATGTTGCCTGGTCTGATGAGTCTCGATTTCTGTTGAGACATTCAGATGGTAGAGTCAGAATTTGGCGTAAACAGAATGAGATCATGGATCCATCATGCCTTGTTACCACTGTGCAGGCTGGTGGTGGTGGTGTAATGGTGTGGGGGATGTTTTCTTGGCACACTTTAGGCCCCTTAGTGCCAATTGGGCATCGTTTAAATGCCACGGCCTACCTGAGCATTGTTTCTGACCATGTCCATCCCTTTATGACCACCATGTACCCATTCTCTGATGGCTACTTCCAGCAGGATAATGCACCATGTCACAAAGCTCGAATCATTTCAAATTGGTTTCTTGAACATGACAATGAGTTCACTGTACTAAAATGGCCCCCACAGTCACCAGATCTCAACCCAATAGAGCTTCTTTGGGATGTGGTGGAACGGGAGCTTCGTGCCCTGGATGTACATCCCACAAATCTCCATCAACTGCAAGATGCTATCCTATCAATATGGGCCAACATTTCTAAAGAATGCTTTCAGCACCTTGTTGAATCAATGCCACGTAGAATTAAGGCAGTTCTGAAGGCGAAAGGGGGTCAAACACAGTATTAGTATGGTGTTCCTAATAATCCTTTAGGTGAGTGTATATATATATATATATATATATATATATATATATATATATATATATATATATATATATATATATATATATATATATATATATATATATATATTTTTTTTTTTTTTTTTCTTGTATGTCTTGTTTAGGACAATAACAAAAATATCTAAATAATGAAAAGGGAAAACAATTATTTTTCTTACCCACTGACATATATTGTTTCTTGTTTTAAGCATAAACTTGATATTTTGATACATTTTTCACAAAACAAGACTTACTATCTTAAGTTTGTCAAGAAAATGTGATCTTGATTAAAGAATTTTTACAGTAGGTAATTATATTGGAAGACAAGACAAAAATAGTAAGAAAATAATTTTTGATAATGTCATATTATAAAGTATTATGAATGTGTGATTTGGTATACATTCATACAATCTGACTGGTACAAAAGCAAATATTTTGTAGGTAAAGCGTCACCATAAGGGCCAGCCTTAACCAAGCCCTTAAAGCTAAACCTCAGGAGCGAGCAGATTGTACAAAAACATACGAGTGAGATCGCACAAATTTGCAACCAATTCAGCAATTGGTAAAATACTTAAGAGTGCACTGGGTTGCCTTGTCCAAAATCCCTGTTTCCCATTCAGTCAGTCACTCTCGACGCCACGTCGGAGTACCGACGAATAGGAATCTCGCTCGCGAGAGCCAATCTACTTCGAGTGTAACTAAAACGAGCCAATGCACATTGGCATGCAATGATTGCACCAGGTGCTCATGCCACGCTGTGCGGGTATAAATGAGACACAGGTGATTGCATCAAATTAGCATTTTGCTTCGGAGCCGAGTGGTAGATGGTTACTACAGATATCACTCCTTACTTCGCAGTCCTGACTGAAGACGGAAGCCGCCTTTCGGAAGCGATCTCTTCATTCGGTGTTGGTGTGACGGCACAGCAGCGGGTCGTGTGGTTTTCCGATCATCTCTCTTTGTTGTTTGAACAGAACGATCACAAAGGCTGTTCTCACAGCCGGTTCGGTGCGCTAGGTGGAGAGCGCTAAAAAGCCGTTCCCACGGCTGGTAAAGAGCGCCGTGTGAGAGAGCGCGCACGTCAGGCTGCACTATCCCTGACGGTGTCACGCGACCCCTCCCCTGCGTGCTTCAGCACCAAGGAGCGTCCTTCTGAAAGAGCTTACACAGATAGAGCTTGCATCTTTTTCAAGATGACATTCTATCTGTGTGTTTCTGGATGCGGTGGTTTCCTGTCACCGAGGGATGGTCATCAGCGCTGTATCTCGTGTTTGGGCGTTCAGCACGCTGAGGCAGCGCTGGTGGATGAATCATGTTCTCACTGCGGGAACATGACCATCTCGGAGTTGCGATCGCGGCTCCGTCTCTCGCAAGGGCGGAGCCTCTGTGCCTCTGCCGCGATCTAACTCTCCTCAGAGAGTTACTTCAGGCAGTAGCCCGGCTGATTTGAGGGTTACGGTGAGCGCGTTTCCCCCAGGGAACCAACCCCCGGGGAACCCTCATCCCTCTCGCACTCCGCAGCCAGTAGAGCTGCCATTGGAGCAGCGGTGGGCCGTCCACGAGGCGTGCACCATCCGTATCCTTTGGGGCTCCCCTTGAGGACCAGATGTCCATCGCTGCATCGGAGGGAGGGTCAGAACTCTCTGGAGAGGATGTGTCGGCGCAGGGGGCTCCTCCGGGTAGACCCGCTGTGCCCGATACTGATCCGGAGATGATGGCTATGCTTGCCCGGGCCGCCGAGAGAGTCGGGCTCGTGTGGAACCCTCCACCGTGTCCCGAACCCTCAAGGCTGGATGATTGGTTTCTCGGGTGGCCCGTGCTGGTTCTCAGCGCCCCACCCGGTGCCTTATTTCCCGGAGGTGCACGAGGAGCTCACAAGGTCATGGGACGGCACCTTTTACTGCCCGAAACCGGCCTAGTGGATCCTCCTCCTCACCACCCTCGATGGCGGACCTGCAAAGGGATACACGCAGGTTCCCCGTGGAACGGGCCGTTGCTATGCAACTGTGCCCTAACTCCACTTCCAGGGGGAACCCGTGTCTTCCCTCCGGGGCCTGTAGGTACTCATCCGATCTGATCGGGAAGGCCTACTTGGCTTGTGGAGAGGCAGGCTCCGCTTTACACGCTTACGGCGTTGTTGCAGGTCCATCAGGCCCGGCTCTGAAGACCTTGCACGAGGGTGGTCACGCGATCCCGCAGTTCTCCAGGAACTGAGAACCGCAGCGGACCTCGCGCCGTGTGACGAAGGTTACGGCGCGGGCCGTGGGTCGTCGCGATGTCCACTATGGTGGTCCAGGAAGCGCCACCTCTGGCTGTGTCTGGCGGACATGAGGGAGACTGACAAAGTCAGGTTCCTTAACTCCCCCGTCTCCCAGACTGGCCTCTTCGGCGACGCGGCCCAGAACTTCGCCCATCAGTTCTCGGCCGCACAGAAGCAGACTGAGGCGGTCAGTCACATTCTGCCTCGGCGGTCAGCTGCTGTCTCCACCCCGCCGGCCGGCAGCACCTCAGCCTGCTCGTCGCCGAGGGCCGCCGCCTGCGTCTGCCTCCGCTCCTGCGCGCAGCAGCAGCCTCCACCCAAGCGGCGTTGTGGCCGGGCGCAAGCAGGCCGCCCTACCCCGTCCAGATGCCTGCCAAGAGGGTGGCAAGACCAAGGGCAGGCTGCCACGAGGCGGGCGGCGACCCGGAGGTGAGGAGGACTGCTCTTCTGGAGATGGTGACCACACCGCTCCATCCCCCGGTGGAGGGCCGGGAGGAGAATCTTGTGTTCCATTTTGTCTCTGTTCCGCCCGGCTCCACAACCCAAATTCTCAACACAAGAGCAGTTCCTTCCATCTCCGGGTCTGCAGGGGGCTCGGAGAGTTGTGGCCGGTCAAACGCCAGACCACACTCATCCTCCCTCTTCGCCAGCGGGCAGCAGTGGACAACCCCCTCATGTTCCTGCTGCCCACCTGTGGAATCAGGTAAGTGTTGCACGGCACACTCTCACCTCGCTGCGGGCCGCCTCCACGAGACAGCCGCCCCAGTCCGGTACCTGCATTCCACCTCGCTGCCCCACGGTGGGTACGCCGGTGGTCCCTATGGTCCTGCTTGTACGGTCCCTGGGAGCCTGGCTAGTGCTCCTCGGTCCGTCTCGCTGGCTCATTCGGACCATCAGGCTCGGCTACGCGATTCAGTTCGCCTGGCGCTCCCCCAGGATCAGGGGCATCCGCTTCACTTCGGTGAATGCTGCAGATGCCCATGTCCTGCATGTGGAGATCGCTGTCCTGCTGGCGAAGGACGCGATAGAGCCGGTCCCTCCAGCCGATATGAAGACCGGCCTCTACAGCCCGTACTTCATTGTACCCAAGAAAGCCGGTGGGTTACGGCCAATCTTGGACCTGCGAGTCCTGAATCGGAGCCTCCACAAGCTACCGTTCAAGACGCTCACGCAGAAACGCATTTTCGAATGCATCCGTCCCCAAGATTGGTTTGCAGCGGTCGACCTGAAGGACGCGTACTTTCATGTCTCGATCCTTCCTCGACACAGGCCATTTCTGCGCTTTGCGTTCGAGGGGCGAGCATATCAGTACAAAGTCCTGCCCTTCGGGCTGGCCCCTGTCCCCATGTCTTTCACGAAAGTCACGGAGGGGGCCTCGTGCCCATGAGAGAACGGGCGTTCGCATCCTCAACTATCTCGGCGACTGGCTCATTCTAGCACAGTCCAGGGATCAGTTGTGCGAACACAGGGACCTGGTGCTCAGACACCTCAGCCAGTTGGGTCTTCGGGTCAACTGGGAAAAGAGCAAACTCGCCCCCGGGCAGAGGATCTCTTTTCTCGGTATGGAGTTGGATTCGGTCGAGCAGGCAGCGCCTCACAGAGGAGCATGTCCAGTCGATGCTGAACTGCCTGAACACGTTTCAGGGCAGGATGGCGGTTCCACTGAAGCGGTTTCAGAGGCTCCTGGGGCATATGGCGGCGCGGCGGCAGTAACGCCGCTCGGCCTGCTTCATATGAGACCGCTTCAGCATTGGCTACACGGCCGAGTCCCGAGATGGGCGTGGCAACGCGGCACTCACCGGGTGAGCATCACACCGGCCTGTCGCCAGTCCTTCAGTCCGTGGTCAGACCCTTCGTTCCTTCGGGCTGGAGTGCCCCTGGAACAGGTGTCCAGGCATGCTGTGGTTTTCACGGATGCCTCCGCCATGGGCTGGGGAGCCACGTACAACGGGCATGCAGTGTCAGGGGTTTGGACGGCCCGCACCTGCATTGGCACATCAATTGCCTCGAGTTGCTAGCAGTACATCTTGCTCTGAGCCGCCTCAAAGGGCGGTTACGGGGCAAAGATGTACTGGTCCGCACGGACAACACTGCGGCCGTTGCGTATATCAACCAACAAGGTGGTCTGCGCTCCCGTCGCATGTCGCAACCTTCGCCCGCCATCTCCTCCTCTGGAGTCAGAAGTGTCTGAGGTCGCTTCAGGCCATTCATGTCCCTGGTGTGCGCAACCGTGGGGCCGACGAGCTCTCACGAGCTGCGCTCCCAGGGGAGTGGCGACTCCACCCCCAGGTGGTTCAGCTGATCGGGAGACAGTTCGGGGTGGCACAGGTCAACCTGTTTGCTTCCCCAGAAGCGCCCCACTGCCAGTGGTTCTATTCGCTGACTGACCGGTACACTCGGCACGGATGCCCTTGCGCACAGCTGGCCCCAGGGGCTGCGCAAAATCATGCGTTTCCCCAGTGAGCCTACTTGCACAGACACTGTGCAAGGTCAGGGAGGACGAGGAGCAGGTCCTGTTGGTGGCGCCGTACTGGCCCAACCGGACCTGGTTCCCGGAACTTATGCTCCTCGCGACAGCCCCTCCTTGGCCGATTCCTCTGAGGAAGGACCTTCTGACTCAGAGACGGGGCACCCTGTGGCACCCGCGTCCAGACCTGTGGAAGCTTCATGTCTGGCTCCTGGACGGGGGTTCTAGGTGACTTACCCCAAGAGGTAGTTAACACCATCACTTCGGCACGTGCACTGTCTACAAGACAGGCTTACGCCTCGAAGTGGAACCTGTTCGTCGAGTGGTGTTCTTCTCGCCGAGAAGACCCCCGAAGATGTTCGATTGCGTCTGTGCTTTCCTTCCTGCAACAAGGGTTGGAGCGTAGGCTGTCCCCCTCCACCCTCAAGGTCTATGTTGCTGCTATGTCCGCCTATCACGACCACGTAGAAGGTAAGACGGTTGGGAAGCACGACCTGGTCGTCAGGTTCCTTAGGGGGGTGAGATGGTTAAATCCTCCTCGACCCCCCCCCTCCATACCCTCTTGGGATCTTTCTCTGGTGCTCCGAGCAATCCAGACTTTGCTGTTGGCTGCATTGGCCTCCATCAAGAGGGTAGGGGACCTGCAGGTATTTTCGGTCGACGACTCGTGCCTAGAGTTCGGGCCGGGAAATACCCACGTGGTACTAAGGCCCCGGCCTGGCTATGTGCCCAAGGTTCCTACCACTCCCTTCAGGGACCAGGTGGTGAACCTGCAAGCGCTGCCCCCGGAGGAGGCAGACCCAGCCCTAGCTTTGCTCTGTCCCGTCCGCGCTCTGCGGATCTACGTGGATAGAACTCAAAGCTTCAGAACCTCAGATCAGCTCTTTGTCTGTCACGGAGGCCAGCAGAAGGGAAAGGCTGTCTCCAAGCAGAGGATGGCCCACTGGATAGTGGATGCCATCACCTTGGCTTACCAAGCACAAGGTGTGCCCTGTCCGCTCGGGGTGCGAGCACACTCTACTAGAAGTGTTGCATCCTCCTGGGCGCTGGCACGTGGCGCCTCACTGTCAGACATCTGTAGAGCTGCGGGCTGGGCGACACCCAACACGTTCGCTAGATTCTATAGCCTACGTGTAGAGCCGGTCTCCTCCTGTGTTCTCACCTCAAACGGGTAGAAGCACTGAGAGGCCCCGGCTCTTGTCGGCTTGCTGCGCTCCGCGCTCTTATTCTCCAGAAGCAAACTCTGTGAGTCCTCCATCTCCCTCGGTGTCGGACATCGCGGAACGTCGGGCATCAGGCCCCTTGCCGCTGAATCCTTGAGAACCGGTAATGGGCTGGGGTTATATAAGTGACCCTACGGGGATCCCATATTTTCTTCCACGGTCGCTCCTACGGGAAGCCCGTGTCTTTCCCTTGGGAGAGCCTTCCCGTCACCGGGACTGAGCCCCCTCCTCCCTTGCGGGCTACGGCTCAGCTTTGTACTCCACATATCTCCTCCGAGTACGATGTGGGCTCCGCAGCGGCCCCTTTTCTAGGGGCACGCTTTCCCAGTGTCATCCAATAATCACTGAACAGGGTCATGCGGAACAGCAGTGATGGACTTCCTGGTGTGAGCCCCGTCTCATCAGGTAAGAGAGCTCAGGCGGCTCACACTGGGCACTGGAAGGGGGCAGAGGCCATGGCACTTTGGTAGGGATTCCTATTTGTCGGTACTCCGACGTGGCGTCGAGAGTGACCGACTGAATGGGAACGTCTCGGTTACGTATGTAACCCTCGTTCCCTGAAGGAGGGAACGGAGACGCCACGTCCCATCGCCATGTCCTCTGTACCCTGCTGGGGTGCCAGCCTACCTACTCGGCTCCTCAACAAAAGGCTAATTTGATGCAATCACCTGTGTCTCATTTATACCCGCACAGCGTGGCATGAGCACCTGGTGCAATCATTGCATGCCAATGTGCATTGGCTCGTTTTAGTTACACTCGAAGTAGATTGGTTCTCGCGAGCGAGATTCCTATTCGTCGGTACTCCGACGTGGCGTCTCCGTTCCCTCCTTCAGGGAATGAGGGTTACATACGTAACCGAGACGATATTAAGCACCAAACATGTTTTAATTGGCTGACTGTGACATCAACAGCATTTTTTTGTTACAGACAAAATATTTGTTGACTAAAATTTTCATCATGTGACATATGACCAGGGCTTGACATTAACTTTTTTGCTCAGCAGCCACTGTGGCTAGTGGTTCTCCAAAGTTACTAGCCATTCAGTATTTTCACTAGCTACAACTTTGACATTGATACCATGGGGAAAACTGCCATATAGATATTTTTAATATTATCTCATAATTTGGCAGTGGGTATATTAGGCTGCTGTCACTTTAAGATTTGACACACTGATTTTCATCATTATACTGTCACACATGCGTTTTCTTTCTCAACTGTTTATGTTCACTTAAAACAGAACTGTTTGTGTTAACGTGCCAAGAAATGATTAAAATTATGCACAATATACACAATCCGACAACAAAATTCATGCCCTGTAACACCAACAATATTCATCCAGAGCAAATTAAATGAGTGATGAGGGGAGCCGGGTTTTGTGTGTCACTCGCTGTCGGAGAGATATGTATTGAAAAATCTATATTTTTGACAGCACTACATTGCTATTAGTTTATTATTTCAGATACCCTTTTAAAAGACTACAAATGAAAAAATTTATGTATTATATATTAAATTCAACCCGCCAAAGTGGCCAGTAGGACTAACTGTGTTACACGAGACTGCTGAAGTACACCCGCATTTGGCAGGTTGGCGGGTGTTAATGTCAAACCCTGACTGTGACTATGTTAAAATCATAATGTAGAACAGTCTCTCATACCTTGTTACTTAATTGTATTGAGGTTTACATATTTTTGACCAAATCATGAAGCCCTGGAATCCCATAAATCTACTGATTTATGAGAAGCCATGTCAACAACACATGATAAAACCCTCACCTGATAAAAGCAGTCGGGCACTGTTGCTCTGTCTGGTCTCCCCTGTGTACCGGTGCCGCGTGGTACAGCGATAAATATTCACCGCGTCCTCTGACTGCACATCCAGAATATACAAGGCCCCCGTGGATGTAATAAGATATCTTGATCCTGGAGGGAAAAAAAGAGCAAAATAATGTGGTTAGACTTGCTATAACCCCAATTAAAGTCATATATGGTATTTTACTCTATATATTCCATCAAAAACAAATGTATGTAAAACATTCATTGCTTTCATAAGATAAGAGAATCTGCACGTGATGTCTCTTTGAAGCCAGTGCTGGCAGACCTGAGGGAGCGCAGTATTGAACTATCGGACGTGACTGTTTTGCAACCGAGCTGATCGCTCAGTCAGTCGCCCAGAGCGTGAAACAGAAAAGCTTTCAACAACTGCAGCCATTCTTACAGTTCACACAGACACAGCCAGAGAAACGGTGCAATTATGACGGTTAGTTCTTGAAATCTCATTCATTTATTTTCAGGATTATTTTGCTTACAGTCAAATGACTGTGTAAATGGACACAAATTACTGTGATGTTGATGTGTACGAGATGAGAAATGGATCTTGTGGTGCACCGGGGTTGTAAAGAGAGAGAGAGAGAGAGACAGACAGATAGAAAAGGAGAAATAGAGAGTCTGCAGCTATAGTAAGCATTGACCTAGTTAGAAATGAGAGTCCAGGATTTGATACCCTAGAGGGGGTTATAGCTCCTAGTTTACATGCAGTCGTCTGAGACCTGCTACCAGCAGTGCAAATGGAAAACTGGGAAAATGCATCTGTGCACTGTTGTTTTGAAAAGGTTAAAATTAGAAAGGAAATTTAAGCACGATCCTTAGATTAGCTGAGCTGTGTTGTGGGACTGAAGATCATATGATTTCACAGCTATTTCATGGTGTGTTTTGTGAGTGGGCCATGTTTCAGTAAGCAATGATTATATGCCTAACACATATGAGAGCTTGCAGACTTTCCAATTCAACAGACATTTTGAGCTGACATAGAATAGAATAGAATAGAATAGAATAGAATAGAATAGAATAGAATAGAATAGAATAGAATAGAATAGAATAGAATAGAATAGAATAGAATAGAATTTACTGTATTGCTACATGATAACGTCCATTTACATAACCACACATCTTTTGACAACACCACACACTGTTTGGATGTGTTAAATGTCGAATACACACATGGTCTTTGAAAACCTTCTCTAGATTGAAAAGAAACCAAAACTGTCAAATAAAAAAATAATCACATGGTATTACCATATTTTCCAGAAAATAAGTCACGCAGGTCACAATTGCATTGTTGAGAAAAATAATAAAAATAAAAACAGATACGTCACATTTTATAATTGAATTGAGAAATAATTAAAAATGGCAGTAACAAAATGTTTAGAAACATGATAACTGCCACAAACATTAGGGGTGGAACGGATTGTGCGATTTGTGGATTAAATGCCAAGTTTAACTAGTTTATAATTTGCACGTGTTTTGTATGGCCAATTTCTACATTTCAACAATTTTAAACCATTCTAGCACAAGAAGAGGTGAAAGAGAACTTAATTTGGTACTCACATCATGATCAGACACGAATGATCTGTGCGCACAGCTGAACACACAGAGAGGCATTCCAGCGCGCAAACACAGAATCGATTCCTCTTTCATGTCTCATTGCGCTAGAATGGACACATATACAAAAAAATGCTGTCAAAATACCAATCTCGCCAAGTATACTCATGAATACAGTTGGTTTGTCTAAATGTAAACACATAAGAAATCGGATGTGTGTCAGTATATTGGATCTGTGCATTCGCTCTTAAAATGACAGCAGCCTATAAATACCTGTTTTTCACTTTACTGAATAAAAATACCATAATATGCTTGCAGATATGTAGGAAACTAAATTCACCTACTTGTTTCTCAGAAAAACAATGCTACAGCCAGTTATTCTACTTTGAAATGTGCGTTCCGGGTCGGAAATGTCTGTTTTTGTTTTGGTCTGTGCGAAACCGCATGTTGCCAGTTTACTCAATAGTATTTCGACACCCCAGGTTGCCAGTTGGTGGAAAACACAGCGTATTGCTGCGATGGAAGCCAGCGAACACACCGGGTCAGAGATCGCAGATTCTACCCGACCTAAGAAGCCTCAGCATCCATCTAAAAATCTCTATGAACGCAGAGCATATTAAAACACGGATAAATCAACTCATCAACTTACAGTGTGGCTTTCATTGTCAATTGCGCTCGCTCCTGTTTTGTGACCTCAAGCTGGCAACCCACACAAGTGTCGAGACTGAAGAGGAGGGGGTGGGGGAAACTCTCTCCAATGTTTTGAATTTGGACTGCAGTACTCATTTCCAGTACTGCACATTTCAAGTGTGCTTTGAGTAATAAATGGAAAGCAACGTTACAACCTAAAGTAATTTATTTAAAGTGAAATTGAAACTACCGCCGTGTGGGAAATGCGCTATACAACTTGTACTGCAATTGTACTGGAGTGTAACATTTTTTCATATCATCATCATTTTTCATTTTATTTCAGAAGCGTAATGTATCGAAAAGACCTACATTTTGCAGGCAAAATATTAGGTATTTACATTATTACAAAATGATTAAATAATGACTTTGTGATTAATGTCATAACTATTCCTATCTTGAATCTGCTTCCAAAAAATTCAATAGAAATTACTACAGAAATTCCCTGCCCCTCACTGTAAAAAAAAAAAACAAAACAAAAAAAAAAGATTTTTAAATTCATTGCAATCACAAAAATGAGTTAATACAAAGAGAAAATTGTAATAACTCAGTTTTTTGGGTTTCAATGTACTTTAAATTTTAAGGCAAACAGGTTACTTACTTTTTTACGTTAAACCAACACATCATATTTTATTATGTATGTTGTCAAATATTGTATTGCTTTCATATAGTACCAATTACAGTGCATTCAGACAGTTTTATTGACCAAATAAATTGACCAAATAACGACATATTTAACTTTAATGTCGTCTGCCGACACTCCACGTGGGTGACAGAAGGCTGGACAACATGTTCCCAGCTAATCAATGTTAAATCCAGGATCCAGACTGCCTGTTCCTCAGGGGATGAGAGCACTAATCAGGGATGATTAAGGTCAGAGTTCCTGGTTAACCCTGGACCTGGATTTCTCAACCCGTTCACCACACCCTCCTGTAATACTGGGACACATCAAGGAGTTTGAATACAAGTGCCAGGAGGACATTTCAGGACTAAATGGGTACATCTCATAAAACCTATAAAGAACATGTCAATCTTTTACGGCAAAATCAACAGCAAGATATTTTGCATAACGAAAATGTTTAAACAAACACTACTGATTTGTCTCACGAATCCTTTGTCTTTCATTCTTTTTGCTCTTTGCTCTTTTTCCAGCGCTCCTCTCCAATTCTTAGCATGAATAATTCATTTGCAGCACAGCCCCAGTAGTGCACCAAGACACAACACTATAACCTTTTCCACTTTACAACCATCTTCAAAATTTGTCGAAAATGACATTGGAAAATACTCAAGATGTTCAGGGTGCATAAATTAAGTTGAAAAAAGACTAAAACTTGGGCCCTGCGATGCATCTGTTCCATGACTCCACTGCTTGTGCTACGTTTACGCTCTCGTGTCACTCAAGCAAAAAGACGGCCTCTCATATTTCCTCCATAAATTATTTAATTTTGTTGCAAACCATGCAAAAAAATGACCGGCAGCCACAGAAATGATTCATTTATATTTCAAAAGGATAAATACATTGTGCATGATGTGCCGTATGAAATAATCATGCATCTGGAGTGAGGCTGATACTGCATTCTCTGCATGATTTACTGTGGATTCTGGGTTAGTCAACATGAAAATAAATGTGCTTTTTTTCATTCAGGATGGTTTTAATTGAATCCCTTAATATTTCTGCTGCAATATATCAAAATAATCACAATATATGACTATTAATTGAATACTGACATTATACCGGTTCTTTGTAAGACATCACCAGAAGAACTTGTGCTCCCACAATGCCTCAGCAGGGTGCCTGAGTTTAGAAAGCAGTGTATGTCTCCTTCAAAGACTGAAAATATGAATTCAGAGGCCCGTCGCCTCTGGACTGACAACAGGAGATTTCTGCTGCATGCTGGGAAAGTGGGGAGAAAGCGGGAGCACTGAAATTCATTTCAAATCCAGTGGACTATGACACACTTCTGTGGGTTAGTTCTTCAAAAGCGCACACAGGATGAATTTCAGACAAATCAAAGTGCCTAATGAGACACTAAAAGCACTAGCTTTAAACGCACAAGCAATAATTGGTTGTAATTTATTCTAAAGATATCCCAGAATCCTGTTCACAGTATAAACAATGGCAGGTAAACTACATTATTTATAGAGATTTGATTAAAAAAAGAAGAAGCTGTGTTCAGTAGCAGAGCTCTCATGATAGTTTCATTGATATTATAAGCGGAAGTGTGCACACTGAAGAGGAGAGCAAGAGCAATCATGACCCAATTACAGCGCTTGCTCAACTAGAGCAATTAACACATTTATATAAAATGAGCTCAATTAGTGAACCGGGTCCTCTCGAATGCGTTAAGAGACAAGAGGATATTCTGCTGTGCTAAGCGTTGGCATTTAGCGCAACATAGCATTTGCTAAAAGAAAACATCTCTGCTATACACCACAAATAACCAGTGCTGACTCAAGATTCTTACCTTCATGCAAAATTCATAAATATTTTGAGACAATATCAGACTTTTTTTGATTAAATCAACTGAGGCCAACTCAAGCTGCATTTCTTTTAAAATGAGCATCGCAGTGTGATTTCCATATTTGTCATTGTCCTGACTTTTAAAAAAGCACAGCATGGTTAACATAACTCATTTGTACTGTGGTGTTTTTTAATGCTGTAATGATCGTATTTGCGAAATGAGCATATGTGAACAAACTAAATTGTCTAATTGGTAATAAATTGTAATTGTGGATGTTGACGTACTGTGGACGCTGCTCTTTTGTAGAACAAAATTATGTCACTGGCATGAATTTATATTACAGGGACAAAACTTAAAAATTCTGTCATCAATTACTTACTCTCATGTTGTTGCAAACCCATAAGACTTTCATAAATTTTTTTAAACACAAATGAAGACATGAAACCAGAGAGATTTCTGTCCCTCCATTGGAAGTCCATTAAAAGAAAAAAACCTGTCAAGCTTCAAAAATTTCATAAAGATGTAAATAAAGCAAAATGATTTGATCTGTTTAATCCGAGGCTTAATCTGAAAAGACATTGCTTTATATGATGAACAGATTTAATTTAGTTTGAGTTCGTTCAAGGTCAATAGATCAATGTCTTTTACAGCACAAATTATTTATTGGAGGACTATTTGGCTATTTGTGAAGATGTGGGTTATAGAGAAAGTCATAATATAAATTAGCTGAAGAAATTATAAAAAAAATTGTAGGTTATGGTAACATTAATGTATGGTTGCATTGGGTAAGTGTCAGCACATAGTACACACACACACACACACACACACACACACACACACACACACACACACACACACACACACACATATATAATACTCAGGAACACAGGATTAGCTTTACTCATCATAGCATAGAAGGCCAAACACGCTCAAACAGGGAGAACTAAATAGAGAGATAATGAGGTGCACAGCTGAATGGAATGATAAAATGAACTAGGTCACTATGATAACTATGAAACTCAGGCAGGGAAAAAGTGTCCAGAAGTCCCCATTTTCCAGGGACAGTCCTGGTTTTTAGTGTTCTGTCCCTGACTGGAGCTGTCCCAGAAATGTCCCCGTTTTACAGCTTGTTCAAATCATCCCGCAAATACACTGCAAAGAATGGCGCTGCAAGCTTTATGAAGAACGTACCCTGGACTATCCAAGATGGCGCCGCCGTGTTCGGTCGCCGTTCAGGTCGCTCCGCGAAGACTGTGCTTTTATTTACTATTTTACTTTCTTTTGCTCTCAATTTTTACAAATGTATCATCTGCATTGATCTGCTATGACAGCAAAACTCTTTTGGACATTGGTTACCTCTACACTGGACTGTTTCAGGACACTGTCGCCGATCCTCTGTGGCCATCTGCCGTTTACATTCCACCACACTGCCGTTTACATTCCACCACAGGCAGACACAGGGCTGGCTTTATCTGGCCTTCGTGATGTTGCCAGCGGTTTCATAAACAAACACCCCGATGCTGCTTTCATTGTCGTGGGCGATTTAAACAAAGCAAACCTAAAGAAAGTCTTGCCAAACTTTCACCAGCACGTCTCCTGTCCTACACGAGGAGCAAACACACTGGATCATTGCTACTCTCCGTTTAAGAATGCCTATAAAGGGCGGTCACTTCCAGCTTTCAGCAAATCGGATCATGCCGCCATTTTCCTCACATCCGAATACAAACAAAAGCTCCTCCAGGAACCCCCGGTGAGGCGGGAAGTTAAACGCTGGTCAGCCCATTCAGAGACCGCGCTACAGGCAGCTCTTGATGACGTCGACTGGGACATGTTCCGGGCGAGTTCATCTGACGTCAGCGAGTTCACGGATGTGGCGCTTTGCTTCATCAGCACGCTTACAGAGCAAGCCACGCAAAAAATAACAATAACGTCCTTCTCAAATCAGAACCCGTGGGTGGACAATTCAGTCCGCGCTGCAGTGAACACACGCACTGCCGCTTACAACGCTGGTCTCCTATCGGGGAACATGACTGAATACAGATCGTCCTGCTATGCTCTGTGACGCGCAGTTAAAGCCGCAAAGCTCCGTTATAAGGATCGAGTGGAACCAATGTGGTTTAAATGAATGATCTCATTTCCAACTCAACGACTCGCGGCGCATGTGGCAGGGTCTGAGGTCCATCTGCTCTTTTGGATCTAAATCCTCTGCAGAGGTGAGCGCTGATCCGTTACTTGTGGATGAGTTAAACTCTTTCTACACTCGCTTTGACTGTAATTGCGGCAGCGCGACTCCGCCAAGTGGCGCGTCAGAGGGAATTACTCAGAGCAGCAACAACCACGTGATCTCTGTCTCGGAGGATGAAGTTCGGAGGGCACTCAAGCGTGTGGACGTCAGGAAAGCTGCTGGGCCGGATGGTGTTTCAGGCCGTGTTCTGCGGTCCTGTGCTGATCAGCTCGCCGGGATGTTTACATCTATCTTTAATGAGTCCCTCGCTACATCTGTGGTCCCCACCTCCTTCAAAAAATCCACTATCATCCCAGTCCCTAAGAACAGTAAACCCTCTTGCCTAAATGACTATCGTCCAGTGGCTCTCACGTCTATAGTCATGAAGGTCTTTGAGAGACTCATTAAAAACACCATTTGCTCCTTCATTCCTGACACTTTGGACCCTCTACAGTTTGCCTATCGTCCCAATAGATTAACTGAAGATGCCATCTCTCATGTCCTCCACTCCTCCCTCACTCACATCGACGGCAAAAGTGGGAACTACGTAAGGCTGCTATTTATTGACTATAGCTCAGCCTTTAACACCATAGTTCCCATTGAGTTAACCGCCAAACTCCTGGATCTCGGCCTGAATTCTTCTCTCTGCCACTGGATTGAGGACTTCCTCACTGGCAGGCCTCAGGTGGTGAGAATAGGCCAGTCCACCTCCACCTCCATCTCCCTGAGTGCGGGAGCTCCACAGGGCTGTGTCCTGAGTCCCCTGCTCTACTCTCTCTACACACATGACTGTTTGTCCACACACAGCTCCACCTCTATCATCAAATTTGCTGATGATACTGTTGTCCTGGGCCTCATTTCCAACAACAATGAGACGACATACTTGGACGAGGTGGAGCATCTAACATCATGGTGCCAGGACAACTGTCTCTCTCTGAATGTTGGCAAGACCAAAGAAATGATTGTGGACTTCAGGAAGAGACAGCAACGGACATACTCCCCTCTCATGATCAGCGGGTCACCAGTAGAGAGAGTGAGCAGCTTCAAGTACCTGGGTGTAAACATCTCCGAGGACCTGACCTGGACTGCTCACATTCAGACACAGGTGAAAAAAGCCAGGCAAAGACTGTACCACCTGCGCCAGCTGAGGAAATTCAGGGTTTCACCAGCTATCCTGAAAACTTTCTATTTAGGGGCGATAGAAAGTGTATTAACTCAGTGCATCACAGCGTGGTATGGGAACAGCACCAGTCATGACTGCAAATGACTGGTGCCGGTTGTATATTCTGTATATAACTGTGTATGTGACAAATAAAACTCTTGAATCTTGAATCTTGAAATGACAGCAGAGCATCATTATCATCAAATATCGAAAGAAACACTGTTATCACTCTGAAGGTAGTAACATACTAACTCTTCCGAACTTTCAGTCTCTCTAAATCCCTCCTTTCTGCACAGCCTACTCTGCTCTGATTGGCCCAGTCTGTTGTGATTGGTCTACCGTTTACAGTGCATGTTGCAAATGAAATGTCCATTACCATAACTGAACTTCAGCCCCAGAGACTTCCTCAGTCCTCAGCGATTGTACACAGTGTAAAGACAGTAATGATGATGTCAATTTTAGCAAATTAATCCGAGCATGAGTCCAATGATGAAACAGTGGCAGAACTAGTTATTCAACCCGAACCTCCATCGCAAGGACGACTTAAGCAGGACGCTTCTCAGTGACATGCTACTCATTTTGAGGTACATTATGAGATGTTGCAACTGTAATTCCTCACTGTCAGCATTAACAAGAGTATGTCCATCAACAAACCCATGTGTATATTTCTAATTTATTGCAGTGCACATGCGGGAACTCTATCAGTAACGGCGCATACGTTAGTCGAGCACTAACATTAAAGTTTGTAAAACACAGCTTGCTCCTCTTGATCCTTTATCTTTACTCAAAGTAGTAAGAACAACAGACAATCTGCATTAATAGACACAGTTTTAGGTAATAGTGGCCCACAGCTTCTTAGCAGAAGTATTTCAGTAAGACAGTAATAACACGAGTTAGCCGGAAACTATTTTTATACGTATTTTGAACATAAATACATGAATAATTCTTCAAGTATGAATCATACTTACAGGTTGCCATTCTAAGGAGCAAGTTGGTCCAAATAAAGTGGATACTGCCCCATCTTTAATGGATAAGCATTAAATCCCATTTAGACCTCACAGAGGTCTGAGAAGCAATCATTAAAAGATGATACTGCTGTTATATCGCTGTGGTAATTTTAACCACTGACTCTTCACATCCTCGTCCTTTGGAAGAATTTGCTTTTGCAGAGCACAAAACAGTGCAAACAAAACAATAACTTTATTCATCGTGCAATTTTGGCTTTACAACTTTGCAGACCATTTACATTCACAGACAGCTATGATGCACACTGCATGAAAGGGAATATTCGAAAAACCATAATAGGGTATAAATAATGTATAATTAATTTGTGATCGGTCTAGATGATTGTGTTTTCAGCTGGCACATTTGAGGGCAGTGAAAATCATTTTTGAAGACTTGAGAATAGTCAGCAGGTAGAGTGAATGATGACTAATCAGACCTCCCATAAGAGTTGATATCAGATGCACAGGCCCCGGATTTTAATAGGGTCTGTTCTCAGCGATTACACTCGTACAATTCGATCAGTGCCAGATAAGTATCAGCATCTGAGACCAATCTGTGGAGGGGAAATTAACACTGATGTAATAAGTTCCATTTATCATTATTAAAGAGACACACTGACAGCTAACGTCATTGTAACCCCCATAATGCTCACATGCACACATCAAAACGAGCTGCTCTAAGAACACGTGTGGCTCTTTGTCATATCCTAACCTAATATGCAGGAACAACTAAGGTAGTGCACTGTGGCACAGCAGCACCAGTTAGAGGCCTCCCAAACAGCTGCGTTTCGCAAAAGCAAAAATTATATTTCTCTTGCAAAACATTTTCTTTCCAAGAGAAACATTGCATTCCCTCACAAAACTTTTGTGATGGAAATAATGTGACATGGGAGAAAAATGTTTTGAAAATGTTTCGCGAATAAACGCAAAGTTTCTTGGGGAACGCAATAGTTTTACGAGAGAATGTTTTGTGAGGAAACGCAATAGTTTCACGAGAGAATGTTTTGCTAGTGAATGCAAAATTTCTTGGGGAACGCAATAGTTTTATGAGAGAATGTTTTGCAAGGGAACACAATAGTTTCTTGGAGAAACACAATAGTTTTACAAGAGAATGTTTTGCGAGTGAACGCAAAGTTTTGTGAGGGAACGCAAGTTTTACGAAATAATGTTTTGCAAGTGAACGCAAAGTTTCTTGGGGAACACAATAGTTTTACCAGAGAATGCTTTGCTAGTGAATGCAAAGTTTTTGGGGGAACACAATAGTTTTACGAAAGAATGTTTTGTGAAGGAATGCAATAGTTTTAAGAGAGAATGTTTTGTGAGTGAACACAACGTTTTTTGGGGGAATGCAATAGTTTTAAGAGAGAATGCTTTGCAAGTGAACGCAAAGTTTCTTGGGGAACACAATATTTTTACAAGAGAATGTTTCACGAGTGAACGCAAAGTTTCTTGGGGGAATGTGATAGTTTTACGAGAGAATGTTTTACAAGTCAACGCAAAGTTTCTTGGGGAATGCAATCATTTTACGAGAGAATGTTTTGCGAGTGAACGCGAAGTTTTTGGAGGAACCCAATAGTCTTATGAGAGAATGTTTTGTGAGGGAACGCAATAGTTTTACGAGAGAAAATTTTGCGAATGAACACAAAGTTTATTGGGGAATGCAGAGTGAATGCAAATATTTTGTAGCAGAATGCAAAGCTTCTCGGGGGAACGCAATCATTTTACACGAGAATGTTTTGCGAGTGAACGCAACGTTTTTTGGGGAACGCAATAGTTTTACGAGAGAATTTTCCCCAAAAATGGAATTCAAAAACAAGAATGCAAAAATTTTGCATTCTTGTGGAATGCAAAAGCTTGGCTAGATAATGCAAATGTTTTGTGACAGAAAGCAAAGCTTCTCAGGGGAATGCAATACTTTTACGAAAGAGTGCAAAAGCATTGAAACTGTAGTAACATCTCATTCATTTAAACCACATTGGTTCAACAATATAGGACAAAAACAAAATCATATAATGGCATGATTTTTAGGGTGCAACTATCTGTTCGGCCAATGAATGCCAGATGGGGAGTGTTTTTGCCATTCCATTGTTTGCTGCTAATAGTGTAGATATTACAGATTTCATCAAAGAAAAAGTATCATAGCACGACCAAACAGAGGCAAACTGAGGGTATGCATTTGTGTATGTCGAGAGAAAGTGAAATCAAATGACACAGCTTCATTATGCTGGAGCTTGTTAAACACTACCTGCAGCTTAAGGGCATGTCCATCTCCCTGGCCAGCTGCTGTCTGTCTAACAAGAGCTCGGCTATTTCCAGATATGCTGTGAGCCCCCTACCTGATTGATGCGATCATTTGCCCAAGAGCTTCATCTCACTCATTGTACCTTACTGCGCGGCACCCTCTTCCTTCAACAATCACTTACTAAATCACCAAGGTTTTGGGGTATAGGGCGGTGAGCTACCTGGGAGGGATGCAGATTCTACAGCCTCTGCTAATTACCTTGTTATCATATGGACCAGTCTCAAACATCTGATCTAACATCTGTCCTCAGACAGGAAAGGATTAAGGTACAAACTGTATTCCTGATGAACAAAATTTCTCTGCGCTCTTAGAAAAGGAGTGCATCATCTGGAAAGTGCTGTGTGGCGTTTTAAATATTATATCTGTATACAAATTCAGATAAAACACAAACATAAATAATGTCACAAATATCACTCAATTGACTACCACAAACCTTAGTAAATCACAGTGCATAATTAATTGAATTACTCTCTGCGGTCTGACAGGGAAATTCCTTCAACGGCATATGCAATAAGGTCTGGTCATGTGCAAAAATAACTGTCCATGCCTTTTCATTGCTAATTTCTCATATCTTTAGTAAATCCTGACAGTACTTTTTTAATGCAAAAAGAGGGTTTGCGGTCATGCGGTACATTGACACACAAGGTGGATTGACACTTAATTTTGCTGCACTTGAAATCTTTGTTCTTTGTACAGGAATTCCTTTTGCAATAGTTAGCAACCCATTGATAAGTGATTAGATTCATGTACTGTAGTTACTCAAACTTCCCCAGGTCTTACTAATGAGCTCATGGAACACACTTTATCAGTAGATTAGTTTGACAAGACACGGGGTCAGCTCCATTACAAAACCAGAAAAAAAGCCTGTAAAAATTGACTTAATTTTAATTGAAGAGGTTAGAGACAATCAGTTTATTTCTGCAGCACAGCTCTACTGTAGCCTACAGCTATAGCTCCTCTAGAAACTATTTCCTTTTCTTTCCTTTCCAGAGGATTAGTCCTCCGCTCCTTTTCAACACGTGATAATTACCATGAGCAAAAATATCTTTTGATGGAGCCTTATATTTTCATAAGAGCAAATGGGGTCTGGAGCTAAAGTAAATGAGGGAAAGGAAGCAAAAAACAACAGATTCCTATGTCATGGCATATAGTTACAGAGTGATATTAAACTCTGTGATGTGTGACATTAACCAAAGGTCACTTTCAGAATTATACAACAGCTGGAGGAATGCAGCTCCCCCTCCGGGGCGAAACATGGTCTGTTCCTAAATCAAGTGAGCTGCCTCGCTTCTCACTGCCTACGTGGGAAGTTACCTTTGAAGGCAGCATCCTAGCAGTTATGGAATCTGGAAGTGACTGATTTGAGGTCACTGATGAGCACACAAATAGTGCTCCTCGCTCGAAGCTCACCATTCACCTTCTGCTGATTCCAGTAGAGTTTAATGTTCGCTAACAACACAATACTCTAAAAATCCCAAACAATACAGACCACAAACAGATATTTGGTGAAATAGTCAATGATTTTACATTTAATTTATATTTTACACTCAAAACTGTCTGCACTCCATTTGCCATCTTGAATGAAGCTAGACATAATGCATTCAAAAATTATTTAAAATATCCCTTTGTTTTTGCATCAATATTTATTGATCCTTATTTCAAATACAGTTTCTGCTACTTGTCCAGGCCCTGTGCAGGCCATGTGGTTCGCACAATGCCTCATTTCAACCTCAATTTCCCCTCAAATGAATGGAGGCCCACCCCCATGCTCTCTGCCTGCTTTTTAATTGGCCTGCGTTAGATTCGCGCCATTAAACCACTGCTGTTAATACAGAGCTCCCATTGGTCTTTTTTCTTCTTACATTTGCTTTGGCAGAATCCCAAACCTTTTTATCGCTCATTTCCACACAGCATTCGCCATGAATATTTAACATTTCAGGCCTGTGATTCATAATACAGTGACATTTTCTTCTTCGTGACTCAAACATTTAAAGTCAATAGTGTTTGTAGAGCAGGGGTCTCCAAATTCGGTCCTGGAGGGCCGCTGTCCTGCAGAGTTTAGCTTCAACCCCAATTAAACACACCTGAACATGCTAATCAGTGTCTAACTAGGGCCTTGTAAGACACTCATTAGTGTGTTCAGGTGTGTTTATTTGGGGTTGGAGCTAAACTCTGCAGGACAGAGGCCCTCCAGGACCGAGTTTGGAGACCCCTGTTATAGAGGTTTGATCCGATCAGTTTCATTTTAATTCAATGAAATGAAGTGATATTCATAATAAGCAAGCACATTCATTTAAAGCTGCAATATGAACACATAATAGCTGATTGTTATTTTTGTTGCATAGCAACATAAAAGTTATGTCAGGCTCTATATTTATATCTAAAGTGGAAGAATTGCATTTAATGGATATGCAATATTAAAAAGTTTTAATTAAATTTTGTGTTGTTAATATTCTGATTATGCAGTAAGCACTCAATGTTACACTGTAGAAAACTGGCAGGAAAATTTACAGGATTAAAGAGTATTTTTTTACAATAAATTACTATAGTCAGAAATCTACAGTATAGTTAATTCACGCTGGGTCATTTTCTTATGAATGACTGTTAATCACCAGCAGAATGATGCTGACATCACAGTGATTTACTGCTCTTGTTTCGCTGTGAATTCACATGATAAAGTTGTCTTTAACCACTGTAAAGCCCTATTCGGATGGTAATTGTTTCTCGTGGGGTCGTAAGGTATTCGCATCATTTATAGGGGCTAGTCAGTGATTTTATTGATGTCCGAATCCAGAATGTCAGTGTTTTTCTCCCACCACCTGAGTAAAAATCCCCAGCCGAAATACCTACTGATTTTTGACAAACACCAAGGTCATGTGGTAATCGAATTGCCGTCCTAATCCACATCCACATACATTTTCAAGAAGAGATCGCTTCAAAATTAACTGTTTATATCCTTTTGGACCACTGCGGAGCACCGTATCGTTGCGCTTCACTGTAATTACGGCAGTAATTAACATTATATAGGTTAAATTTGCAGCATTGTATTAACTTATTTCCGCTCATTTCCACATTTTCCACATCTTCCTATTTTTAAACAGGAGATTTAAATAATTAAATCATTAATAATTTCCTATTATTAAATTAAATATGATTTTATTCATATTATTCCAATCATATGACATTTTTACAGCAGACAATCATTCGACTGACCACGTGAGCAGTGTTCCCAGGTGTGCAGGATCACAAAACTCGCTCCTCCACCGTGAATAAATTGCCATCCGAATGTACGAGTTTTATCACTGAGGTGGCATGCACATTTATTTTTACAGACATCCACATGAGAAACAATTACCGTCTGAGTAGGGCTAAAGAAATGATATTGTTCAGTACTGTAATTGTTTTGAAGTCACCATGATGGTGATCAGTGTTACATTTGCTTGGGATCTTAGACCTTGTATATTCATATTCAAATTTCTGATCTAGCCAAGAAATTAAAACATTTGTTAAAACAATGACAAGCAAGAATATGAAATAAGTTAATTGGCTGATTATAAGATATCTAATATCTTATTTTAAATTCATTATTGTTAGTTGATATTTCACAATAGTGAATCAGCTGCTGAGATTTAACTTGCAACACAAGATATTTTCTTCCATCACCTAATGATGCACAGACATCAATACTCCACATACAACACCCAGCAATGGTGACACTCAACACATGATAATTAAGATAAATTCTGAAGGATTGCAAAACAAACAAACAACACAAACTGCTAAAAGTGAAGCAAAAATAAGTTCAGCAGCTCAGATCAAACCAACAAGAATCAAGAAACTCCACAGCTTAATCTATTCCTGCCGCACTGCATGCTGGGTACCTTCATAGTACTATGCACTGTAGAAATACAGTCTGATATTCCAAGAGTGCAGTTAGACACAAGAGAAGTCCTACTGGGGAATTACTGTGAAAGTCATGCAGTTATTAACCTGGAATATACTGTCATTTCACACTTTCATATTTTTAACAGTGCAGTTATAGTTAGTTGAATGTTTAAAGTGGACCATGTGTTACCAAAATGAGAAATGTTCTCTTAGCAATAGTTGCAATAAACTAGGTTTTTAATATTTTCTTTCAAGTAGGTAACAAAAGTTTTTGGTTTTAGTTTAAGCATGGCCCTAGTTTTGGTTAACTATAATAACCCTGTTTATCAGGTAATCTTGTGAAATCTTATCTGGACTGATGGATTAGAAAAAACGTGCTAAGACTGAGAAACAAATCTGAGTGAGTAATAATTAGTCACCATTCCTCACTATTCAGAACAGCATAGCCACTGAAATTGACAAGTATCAACCGCAGCGGTACCAGGCCTTTGAAATACTTCACATACAATTCACAATGCTCCGCGCTCCCCCAGAGCATGTTGTTCAAGATGAAAGACTCTGAAACTGTCCGCAACCCCTCTTCCCTGCATGAAACAGACACAATACTCCAGCCATTCCCTACTGCATATGTTTATTCTCTTCTTTCATCTGTCAGTCTCTCTACCACTCAAACACACACACACGCACACACACACACACACGCACACACAAACACACACCATATCTGCAACCACTATCATGTTTTATTGAGGCACAGTGTTATTGGCAGTGTGCACTTCCTCTGCAATGTAGCTTGTTAGTGCTTAATTACAGCCAGCAGGATCAATTATGCGCAATCTGCGTTAATTTCTATGCGATTACCTCACCAAATCAGAATCAAGCTGACGTGAGAGCACACAGAGGAAATGTATCTATCTCTATGTACTTGGACTCCATCTTGCTAGCTGTGCAGGTTAATGTTTCTTCATTTGGCTGGAACTACAGCTCACTTGATCCAGATCTCATCAGCATCTCTGTTAAATGTTAAGCGAGTAGCCTACTTTTTTGTCTCCTGATTTAATGTGCATAAACAACAAATCATTTATAGGTTGAAAAGTGTCAACATTACAGTATATGTGGAGAGGAGAGTGATCACTAACACACCACTCACAGAAAAAAAAAAAAAAGAAATCAAATGGAGAAATCAAATGCTTATTATGGCAACTGAGTGAATAGAAGTCCAGTTTGTCATTTAAAAGAGCCAGTTGCCTTTTTATAGAAGGAATGGCGGTTTATTTACTCTTAAGATATAGTGAGATTTGAGCTAAAGAAACAAAATCTATGCTGCTATTACTGCATTTGATTTTATTGCTAATTTTAAATATATTATGACAAACCATTTCAGAGATGTCTTTCTTTCCTGATTCAAGAAGACACAATTGTACTACGTTGAATTTTCTGTGGAGGAGGTAAAAATGGTAAACTTTGCGACACTGTAAACAGGAAAAAAACAATATACATTGAAAGGCTTTTCAAGTGCACAACACATGTATGAGAAGTTATCATTGATTTGTCATTGTGGCCTTTTTTCCACGTAAAATTATAACATCAAAATTAACTGTAGGGAGAAAAATTAAAATCAACATAAATGCGTAAAAGAAAAGAACCAAAAAATATAAAGAAAAACCCAGAGAAAACCATAGTACAGAACTGATGTACACTGTTAAAAATGTTAGTGTGAAATGACAGTATATTCCAGGTTAATAACTGTAATTCCCCAGTAAGACTTCTCTTGTCTCTAACTGCACTCTTGGAAATTTCTTGTAAAATCTACAATACCATACTGTATTTCTACAGTGATGATGTCAGACCTTACTCAGATACTGTTAAATCATCATGCTGAAATAACGCATTAAGTATTAGCGCATAATAGTATCGCTTGACTAACTTAAAATCAGCCAATTAGCTTATTTTATATTTCTTGGCTAGATCAGAAATTTGAATATGAATGTATGAGGTCCAAGATCCCAAGCAAATGTAACACTGATCACCATCATGGTGACTTCAAAACAATTACAGTACTGAACAATATCATTTCTTACAGTGGCTAAAGACAACTTTATCATGTGAATTCACAGCGAAACAAGAGCAGTAAATCACTGTGATGTCAGCATCATTCTGCTGGTGATTAACAGTCATTCATTAGAAAATGGCCCAGCGTGAATTAATTTCACTGTAAATATCCGACTACAGTCATTTATTGTAAAATAAAACAACTTTTTTTTTTCCAGTGTACTTATCACTGTGATCCAATGATCTGACTAGCTCAAATGTCCTTCAAGCATGCTTAGCAGATATATTGGATATAATTGGAGGGCTTGTAATTTTCTGATGTTAAATACTGATAATAAGGTCAGGGCTCTAATAAAAGTCAGATTGAGTTAGCTCTTAATAAGGTGTTTCCCAATATTCAGCAGGTAATGAAAAATGTGGGTGTTTATTTATTTATTTTTTATTTTTATTTTTTTATATCAAGTTGGTTCAGTCATGTTTTTAGCAGTTAAGAAATATTTCAAAGGTGAGACAGATTTTAAGTTCTAAAGACACATATAAGCATATTCATGCTTATCACATCTTAACTCTGCGGACCCTGTACAGGGTCCAGAATGAAATCATCAGGTATATACTTTACATTTTAAATGTCTGTAGAGGAGCTCTGACCTCGTATGTGGTACCATTTGAAAGTTTAGAGTCTCTACTTTCTGGAGATCACTTTGGCATGTGTTTTACACAAAGTAACTTATTTACGCTAAATTACTCTGGTACCATTTCCGCCTGGATTTGGCCTACCCAAATTGAAAAGCTTCCCATACCCACATACAGTGGTTTAAATACAACATTTTGGTGTCATTTTACAGGAAACCCTTTGAAGTTACATAAACCACTGCTAAAAGTGATAAACATGTAAGTATATGTTGTCTGAGCAACCCTTTTTTGGTTATAAATTCATTTTTGAAAGTGTCCTCAGGCCCTAGACTAGGTCTTTTAATCATATTACCCCAGTTTTAGCTTCATGACATTTGGTAACAATTTATTTCAGTATTGATTTTAAGATATTACTATTGACATATCAAGCACTATGGTTTTAGTACAGTATTTAGCAGAACTTTTAAGGCCTTATGAAACAGTTAGATGTCTCAGATCTTATGGAATGTTAGCTGTTCTAAAATCTATATATTGAAGAAAGGTGACAGAGCTTTTACATTAAAGGCTCCAATGTTATGGAATAACCTGCCAATGGATATTAGATCCGCGTAACCTAGGTCTGTTTTTAAGTCTCATTTAAAAACTTGTTTGTATATACTTGTTTTTATTACTTTGTGAAGTCTTTTTGTGTGTTTTGGGGTATTTTGTTTAATGTAGTATTTTGTATTTGTTTTATTAAGTTTGCCTGATTGTATATTTTTTAAAGCTCTTTGTCTTTTTTACTTTTGTAAAGCATTTTTCTGCTACGTAGCTTTAAAAATGTTATAAAGTTTGTTATTATTATTACTATATTTATACCAAAAGAAAAAGAAAAAAAATGTTATGCATTAATTCAGGTAGAAATCTTTAGGGTGACAAATACAGGTTACCACAGGTTTTACAGGTTTTCTAATATGGAAGTCGTCATCAAACGGACGTTGCGATAGTGATTATTTTCTATTGTGACATACACTGATCAGGCATAACATTATGACCGGTATAACACTGATGATCTCTTCATCACAGCACCTGTTAGTGGGTGGGATATATTAGGCAGCAAGTGAACATTTTGTCCTCAAAGTTCATGAGATAGAAGCAGGAAAAATGGGCAAAGTGCTCCAAGGAAGGAACAGTGGTGAACCGGCCACAGGGTCATGGGCGGCCAAGGCTCATTGATGCACGTGGGGAGTGAAGCCTGGCCCGTGTGGTCCGATCAAACAGACGAGCTACTGTAGCTCAGATTGCTCAAGAAGTTAATGCTGGTTCTGATAGAAAGGTGTTAGAATACACAGTGATTATTATGATTATTATTATTATGATTATTATTATTATTATTTCAGGACTCTCAATCGTATTTAACTTATAATTAACATTATAAAATTGTACAGCTTATTTAGGAGAGGTGCTCCACAGCTTAGTTATTACTGTATTTATTTCAGAATTATTTTTGGTGTTGCTAGTGGCACAGAAATGACATGCTTCGCCTTTAAGATATTTTTTTCTTCCAAACGCTCACTAAGGCTTATTTCAATTCCCATAAAAGAACGGAAAATGACTTTGGCCGCATGTTTTCATAAAGAAGTTCTTAACTGCCTCAGGCTGATCTAATTACAATCTTGCCTCCAGCTATTTGGTTTGATCTAACTGTGCTTTTAACAGTGACTGTGTCCTCTCTGCATGTACTTATGCAAATCCCACCAGAGCGCATATTCAGAAAGAATTGTGCAGACAGCTGAGATGAACATGTCTGGAACAGATCTCATACCCGAAAGCCCTGTCCTCCTGACCGCCCAGCACGGCACGCTGGGACGGAAGCATGGTTATGTGTGATTATCAAACAAAATTAGCACTGTTTAATCTTTCATAGCACCGCTCTGCGCAATCTCTGTTTGTGCAGGGCTGCCATGAATTAAACACGGCCATCAAAGACTCATTTAGCAGCACCATTTAGTGACAGAGAATCTGCTAAAAACAAATATGACTTAAACTGCAGGATTATAGCAGCTACCCAGGGGCGTCGCACGACTGCCATGAATCGCAGCTTTAATATTTAATATTTACAGTTTAATATTGGCGGTATCTATTGCTGTGTGTAATGGTGACTTATTGCTCAGGGTTGTACAGCAAACATTTCATATGACTGTGGATGTGGAAACAAACATGCAAACTGGAGAATCAACAATGAACGGTGATATCCAAAGCTGCTGATGCATTGTGTATTCTTTTGAGACAGAATATCGCCTCATCTTTACAAACATTTGCGCGCCAAACCCATGGCAACAGCAAAACGGGGAAAATCTCTGCCTCTACAAGACCTCTCCAGTCTTTTATCTCAGGTGTCCTTTATAAATGTGTATTAACAAGATAACTACTACAGTAATTCTGCATTAAAGCTAAAGGAAATGCACACTACATTAAAAATTCAAGGTGAGAATCAAATACAGCAACTGCGAGTCCATTTGCTCCATTAAGAAAACACAAACTGAGTTAGCACTACATTACAAAAGAGCTGAGTTAGCATTACAAAAATGAACAAGGCTTATAACATTATGAACATAACTAAGGGAAGGGATTTATTGAGATAAGGGTCATACCTGATACTGCCACTGTACTAAAGTGACCATTCTGAGCAGTCCGTGATCGGATGCTCCTTTTTGATTTAATGTTATTTTTTGGCGTATGGGATGCCAGCAGCCCTTGAAAGAACATCTGTTATTTCACTCCAGAAAGTTGGCAAACATGCCTAATTCCAAAATTAAGGTACAGAATTATGGAACAATTAAGGTACTTTTACGCAACAATGATGCACTTAAAAACGGAAAACGGATTTTCCCTTTGCATTTTTTTAAGTTTTCACACACAGACAAGCAATTTTTAGATAATAATGATTATAAAATATAATGAAATAAAAAAACGTTTAATAATATTCAGGGCCCTATCATACACTCGACGCAATGCGGCACCAGGCACGACGCAAGTGTTTTTTGTTAGTTTCAGCCTGACGCAGTTATCATTTTCACATCCAGGGCCACGTTGTTTAAATAGCAAATGCACTCATCTGTTCCCCCATGGGCGTGCTGGTCTGAAAACGAGGTGTGTTCAGGCGCATTGTTGGAGTGTTGCTATTTTGAGGAACTGAAAACGACTGCGCCATTGACCAACAAAAACCTGGTCTCGCAGTATTTTTTGTGTTATTTAAAGGACGTGTTAGTAATATGTGCATATAGGCGGGTGCACAACACACGTACACTCTGATTATTACACACACAGGGAAGCGCAGCAGCACACAAACATTTTTAAATATGAAGAATTAAAGGATTAAAATGTAAAAGATTATTATTGTGTAGATAAATATAAAAATGCCTACATGTCATAATGGATAGTCATTGCATGTATCAGAATTAGCCTACCTATTCGCAGTAATGATGAGCAAGCAGACACCATTGGACGAGCGGATCTGTTTCCCCGCTAGCTAGAGAAGCGTTCAGTTTTTGTTTTTTTTTGGTTTATTGCACGTTACGCCCAAAACACACCCATGACTCATTAATAGATCAGGTACCCTTTAAGACCATGTGCCTGGTGTGCCGACCGTTTTTTTTCCCATCATTAAACTAGCAAAAGTGGATTTGTACATGCCCTAAGTGCACTTGCGGCGTGCGCTTCTGTGCATAATTCAAATGGGCTAGATAAGTTTTGTGGTCTGCGGCGACTTGCACATATGATCCGCTCTATGCTATCATGCCTCTGGACCGGAGCTGCAGCGGTTCGCGTGACACTAACGTGAAAAGTTCAAGTGAAAAGCAGAGATTAGCTCCAACCCTAATCAAACACACCTGAAGCTAATCAAGGTCTTCAGGATTACTGATGTTACAGGCAGGTGAGTGTTATTTTCAGGGTTGGAGCTAAACTCTGCAAGAGAGTGTCCCTTCTGGATCAACGTTCCCCACCTCTGCCCTATATAATGCACATTCACCATGTAGAAAAAAGTAAATGTGTGAACAAGTGACCGATTTCAGCCGCAGCTTCAGCTTCTATTTATAATGTAGGGGGCGGGGCTTCAGATTCTAGAGAGCATTCGATTGGACAGAAAATCTGCAGGGTGATGTCATCAAAATCATTGATCCATATGGGCAGAAGTGAGAGACTCTAAGATTTGAATGCTTATATCTTCTAAATGTGAATGTTGTCATTGTTTTGGATCACACTGGCATATAGATAACAGTAAGGCTAACATATTCATGCTAAAAGCCAAAACAAAAAATACATTTTGATTTCATGGCGACTTTTAAGGGTGAATTTGAATTTCTGGTTAAAGTCCTGCGAGTGCTCACTCAATTTTTATCAAATTTGTTATGTTGAATTTAAACGTTTTCAGATTTGTTATGTTGAATTTAAACGTTTTTAAAGAAAAGAAAGAAAGATTGTATTTGTGTTATAGGGTAAGTTTTCTAAGAGAGGTGATGTATGTTTTTGGAGGGTGGGCAGTCTGATTTTAACCAGAGGGCTTGACTTTACTAAGTTAAAATCTAATTTGAATATGCACCATCAAAGTGACTCATGCATAGCCCAACTACATCTGTGCTGTGACACCATGTTGCATTTGTTGAAAATGAAAAGGCTAGGTCACTTAGACCTGCAGGACTCAAGGTTACTGTACCCATTCCGAACAGCGTTCATTAAAATCTCTTCACCATATTCTTCAGCCCACAGACGAGGTCATGGATGCTAGTTATAGCTCACCCACCCATCTACAGAAGATCCTCTTATATATACGCTGGATATATTAGTTCTCTTCAAAGAAGCTCTTCAATAGAGGAGACTTGAGAACTGAAAAGCTGCAGATGAACAATTTATTGTTGTTTTGATATGATTAATCATGATTAATCATCAGGAACAAAAAAAAAATGTACATATAGTGTGTAATTTCTGTCATAAGTGACACCAGATGGAATTGTAAAAATATTTTTTCCAAACAATTCAGAGCTGAAGAACTGGTTCCCTTTCAATTTATGTGTTGAATTTTGAATTTAATTGGCCACACCCCACAGGAAGTTGAGTTGGAAGAGGATTTACCTAATTATAAGGACTATAAGGGCCCTATTTTAGTGATCTGAGCACATGGTCTGAAGCACACGGTGCATGTGCACTTAGGGTGTGTCCAAATCCACTTTTGCTAGTTTAACAATGAAAAAATGGTCGGTGCGCCCGGCACATGGTCCAAACAGGTTGTACCTAGTCTCTTAATGAGTCATGGGTGTGTTTTGGGTGTAACATGCAATAAACCAACCAGAGTCTCATCTCCCATTCCCTTTAAAAGCCAGTTGTGCTTGCACCATGGCGGATTCGCTATTTACATGGTGGAATTTGCGAGCGGAAAGACTGAACACTTCTCCAGAGAGGAATCCTTTTATTTGTAATATTTAAACATGTTTGTGTGCTGTGTGTGTAATAAGCAGAGTGTATGTGCGTTCTGCACCCGCCTATAGGCTCATATTACTAACACGCACTTTAAATAACACAGAAATACTGCGCTGTTGACTTTAGAGCAGGTTTTTGTTGGTCAATGGCGCAGTCATTTTCAGTTCCTCTAAATAGCAATGCACCAACAATGCTACTAGGAAAAAACACTTGCGTCATGCCTGCCGTCACATTGCACCAGGTGTATGATAGGGCCCTTAACCTTCAATCTTCAAGTTTTTTTTTTTTTTTGTAGTAGGAAAAGGTTTTATTTTTCTTATCTCTTTAACTGGTCAAGAAATCAAATATACTGCTGAACAATAACTAATCCTTTGCATTCTCTAATAAGACAATAACAACAATTTTATGATTGGTTTATGTACTGCAAACACTTGTGCATGGTTGTCATGGATTTCATACAATGTAATATCACAGAATAAGGCATTTTTAATAGTTTCTATACTCAAATACAGGCAATGTCGATTAGCACTGCATTATTCATATAATTTATTGTTATGAAAATACTCAGAGATGGCTTGAAAAACACACATAAAACATATGCTGTCACAATCGTGTTTATTGTCTTCACGTTTCTGCTTTTTATTAAGTCACAGCAACAGCTTGATGCCTTTGTCCATATGGGATTTCATGGAACATCATAAGTTATTACTTCTATGAATCCGTTCTGGTTCTGTGCATGAGAGCGCCCTCCAGCTGAGGCTGGTCATGATGCTCAAACAAACAATATGGAATTCAATATTGAAAGCACCACAGAGCCACAGTGTTCACACTTTTCAGGGAAATCAAAGTTTAATTTAGTTTAATTAAGTTTGTCGCTGCATTTTACACTGGGATAAGTGGGAAATAAAATAATTAAATAGTGTTTAAGATAACATGAAATTTGGCTGATTTTCAACGATCCACTTGTTTCTACCATACAAGAGTTATTTCCAAGGCCTTAACTCTTTTTCACACCAGAGATGAGTTACTTCTCACCGCGAGTCACACGTATTCACTTAACAATTCAAATGGAGTGATTTCCAGCTTTAAGATCCTACTTAGCATCCGTAAGGGAGGTTTGCTCACGTGACATGTTCCCCACAGAATTGTGCACAGGCAGAAATGAGACACTTCAAGCTTTGTACGTTGCTTAATTTGATCTACTTGAGATTGCGACTTCCTACACTTGGTATAATTAGCGTCTGATGTGACTAATTAAGTTGACGGTGAGAAAAGAGGGGTAAAAATGGAAGAGAGTCTTAAGCCCAAGTCTTAGTCTGTGTTTGGTGCTGAAGATGGCTAGGATTGTAAATATTGTCCCCATTGACTGATTACACAGAACTGCTTGTCTCTGGGTCTTTATTAGTACGCTAATGAGAGCCGCTGATGACAGTCAGTCTGAAACTGAAAAACGCTCAGCTTCACGAATCTCAAAAATCCATCTATAAATGAAATGCATTATATGTCCCGTATTTCCATTCCAATCAGAATTTCCAACTGCCTACTTGGAAAAGCACAATGAACTCCTTTTCAAATTGGATGCTTGTGCTGAAATGTCCAATTAGATTTTGCAGAAATGTGTGTGTGTGTGTGATATCGTGTGAATAAAGGCAGCACCAAGTCATATGTACACAGTTGATGATAAATGTTCATTTTTAAAGTCACCATGACATCAAAATGGACATTTATTGTAAATTATTATTATTATTTATTTATTATTTAAATATGGCCTCATAATCTTGAATTAAAATAACTTGCCTGCGATATCTCTTCTCTTCTCTGATGACGTGTTTAGGTCAGGGCAACCTGTCACTCACATGAGATCCACCAATAGCAAACCACAACCATCCAATCAATTCCCCATGGACAAAATATAGTCCCGCTCTACAGTTTTTCTTGCCCAAGATGTTGTTTTGCTCGTCACAATAGAGAAGAAAAGACTAGCGCAACTTCCATTTCATGCCGACTTTAAGCAAATAAAATCAGTGAGTACAAGTGTCTAAATTACATGACAATACAACCTGTTTAACAAGAGCTGACAGAGACAGGTGTGAAAAAAATATTCTCTGTGTTTATAATCGTACACCTGCAACATCCGTATGCCAAGAGACTTCTTTGTTGACAAGTGAACACCTGCAAAGCACACGGTACCAATGTCATGCTTCTTCATACGTCATCTTCAGAGCATCAGAAATATACTTTCTTTATGGTTGGAAGTCATTGATATCAAGTAGGAATATCCCACATCTGACTTTGAATGGCATATGTCAGTAATTTTCAGCTTTGAATGCTGCAACTTTGACATACCAACCAATAAAGCTAAACACGCGCCAGTTATTCTTCCATTATAGACAAGGACATGACAAATATCTGCTTGTGTATTCTTCCCAGACAAGTAAAATCATGTAAAGTGTCTTTAATTAGAGTTAATGTAATTGACAATGCAAGCCGATAAAACACATCCTAAGCTGCTGACACTGAATCAAGCGTCCCTGACAGGACATCAGATAGATGCCTTCATTGTTCTGTGGTCCAAGCAGGCCATCGCCAGAGCATACACCCCTGGGCAAAAAATGGGCCAAGCCCAAAATTGCTAAACACTAAGCTTTTAATTGTCTTAACCATGAACGATTGGTCAGGAGGTTAGCAAAAATGTTAAAACTTAAAAAGCCATTGCCGTCTCAGAAAAACATCAAAGACAGAATTAAGTTTTTGCCAGAATATGGGAAGTTGTGTGTGGAGTGATGAGTCACAATGAAACATGAGTTGCATGGTGATGCTCCGGAGCGTTGTCTTCGAAAATCTGCTGAGAAATATTATAATAAATGCACAGTCAAGTATGGAGGAAGAGACGGTGTGGGGAGACTTTTTAGCTGCTGGTATTGGGGAGATGCTTCACTGTGAAAAGACATTTAATGCTTTGGTTGGAGTACAGGATAATATTGCGAGAAAGACTTGCTTCCAACAAATGAAAAGTTGTTATCGAAAGAGGAATGATCAGATTTTATTTTAACAATGCTCCTGCTAACATTGCAAAGACAACCAAGAAGTGGCCCGAGAACAAGTCCATCAGGCTCATGAGTCCAGATTTGACCCCAATAGTGAATACTTAGGGCCCTATTTTAACGATCTGAAAAATGGTTGGCGTGCCCAGCGCATGGTCCAAAAGGGTTGTACCTAGTCTCTTAATGAGTCATGGGTGTGTTTTGGGCGTAACGTGCAATAAATCAATCAGAGTCTTATCTCCCATTCCCTTTAAAAGCCAGTCGTGCTCATGCTATGGCAGATTTGCTATTTACATGGCCACGATTGGTCAAATAAGTAGCCAATTTCATTAGTCATTGCTGCAAATAGGTAATTCTGATACATGCAATCACTATCCATTATGTCATGTATGCATTTTTATATCTATGTCCACAATAATAATCTTTTACATTGTAATCCTTTTATTTTGAATATTTGGCATGTGTGTGGGCTGCTGCCACACACGTGTGTAATAAGCAGAGTGTACGCGCGTTGTGCACCCGCCTATAGGCGCATATTACTAACACACCCTTTAAATAACATTTAATTTGCCTCAAAATAGCAACGTGCCAACAATGCACCTGAACACACCTCGCATGCCCAGATGTCAACAGAAAACACTTGCGTTGTGCCTGGTGTTGCATTGCGCCGGGTGTATGTTAGGGCCCTTGGTCTCACATTAAACTCAAACGAACTCGGAACTGGAACATTTTTCAACTACTTGCCAACAGTTTGAAGCCAGTGGAACAACAAAGACTCTTCTTCCTGTAAAAAGCTGTCTGCAAGTTGTGGAAGGCTGTTCAATGCTAAGTTACTTTATCTACTGTATTTGTGCAATTCATGCAAACTTCCTGACTAGTGATTTGTGATTAAAATGGTTAAGACCTTTAAATGATCATTACATTTACATTTACATTTATGCATTTGGCAGACGCTTTTATCCAAAGCGACTTACATTGCATTCAAGGTACACATTTTTGTCAGTTCTTTCTTTCCCTGGGAATCAAACCCATGACCTTGGCATTGCTAGCGCCATGCTCTTATTGTTTGAGCTACAGGAAAGATCACTAAATATTTTGCCATCTTAAGGGCCTTTTTTTATTTTTATGCATGCATGCATGGTGGGATGAGGGGCATTTCATTTTCATAAGGGGCCACACTTCTTTATGTATGACTGAAAAATATTGCATTATGTTTATTAGTCTGTTATTACTGTGCAATCCAAATGGATGGAGATTTTATACTTTAATTTTAATCTTTAGTTTAGGCCTAAATAGTTTTTGAGTGTACCTGCATTACCTAATGTTAACTAAATCAATTATAAGTGTTACCATTCTTTTCAGTATATGTCATGTTAATAATTTTGCATATTGTTTGGTCTATGCAGTTCCATATTATGTTAATTCATCTCAAGGAGTTTTTGTTTGTTGTCATTAGATAATCAATTGCTACTCGTGTCTTCACTTGATGTCCAACAAAAAATATAATTCCTGAATCCGTTGAGAACTACTGGCATGTATATCAGTTACCACATTGTTATCATGTGATAGTATCATAGTACCGCGGTACCCCCACAGTAAATGAGTAAATTGAATGGCCTTCCTTTATCCTCTGCAAAACTGCAAGATAGCAAACAGCCACACAGCGTACAGAGGACAAGAACACACGACTGCCTGAGTGAGGGAGGAGCTCTGTGTTACTGGATGAATAACAACCTCAAGACGTCAGATGCCTTGTCACACACTGTCTCGCATTTTTCCTGCATTTTTCTCGCTCCCTTTCTCGATGTGCATTTTTTTGCATCTCCTGTTTTTGTCTTTGAAAGCAGGCAGCACTGGCTGACAGCGACACTTACAACACACTGGAAATATGTGACAGAAACCCAGAGAATGCTCACAAAACACATATTTGGCATGACTTCAATAAATCGTGTTCTTTTGTGCTAACACCCCGTTACTTCCCTTCTCCTCTCTTACGGCCGTGTTGCACTCACCTCATTAGGTGTGCCTGGAGAGAGGAGGTGAGACGGTTACTGTGACAACCGGAGAGATAGCGAGAAAGCTAAGCGTGTCTGCGCTAGGCTCTGAGAGTGTGATGTGTCAGCTGTGTGACTTAGACAAGAACTGTATCCTGTTCATATCAGAAGAATAAAGCAAAGGAAAGGTGCAACAAAGATGTCAGCTCCAGAATAAATGCCGTCTCAGCCATCACTCCTAGCGTTTTTTCAGAACACGAACACTTAAAGCAATTGCTCACCCAAAAATGAAAATTCTGTCATTATTTATACACCCTCGTGTTGTTCTAATACCATATGATTTCAAGAACATCCACAACTGCCGTTCATAGTGACCACAGCTGCCAAGGTCAAAATGAACATTCAACACGAGTCTGTTTAGTTTCATTGTGTTTTCCCTGTTCCCGTTTTGCCTGTGTTCCCAGTCATTGCTAGTTTCCATGGTTGTTGATTAATGCTGCCTTCACGTGCTATCGGAATGATCGTAAATACGAGTTTCCTAGGTAAATATTGCACATGAACGCCCTCTGATGTCATGTTTACCACTGGGAAGTTCGGAAATAATTTTGATACCCAAATTCCTGAGATGGGTGCACCATAAACTTTAAACATGGTGGCGGGGAGAACTACCACTGTGACAGGTATGATTTATTAGTTTTTTTCCCTCACCATAGCTAGATCATCTTGTCTTATCATTAATGTAGTGCATATTTACATATACGAGTAATCATTTGAAGCGTATTGTATGTTTTATACACAGCGAAAATAGCCTGCATTTGACTGAAATTACAGAATCAGCAGAAAGCTGACTGGATAGCATCGTAAATAGAATAAACCTGGTGTCCTCCATGATTCCCGTTCATTCAGACAACAAAGCACTTGAATGCAACAAGCTCGTAATCACGACTTCAGAAGTGGGAATTATGAAATGTCCGATAGCAGCATAAGTTACGCACCTGTTTCTAGTTTTCTCTAGTATCTAGTTCTGTGTATTTAAGCCCTTAGTTTCCTCTGTTCAGTGTTCGGTCTCGTCTTTGTATAGTCGTTTTATATATCATTTCTGGTATTCTCTTACATGTTCCCTTTTTGGATTTATTATTAAAGACTTAAATATAATATATAAATATTATTAAATATTTCAAGATTTCTGAGGCAATACGATAGATTGGTTGAGATAAAAATAAATCTCAATCTTGTTCACAATGCAGAAATTGCATGTTGCCGTTGATGCCAAACACCATTGGTTCTGACTTGTGTTTTCACCAAACGTGACAAGCCAGTTCAAATATGCAGAATGGATTTTCAGTAAATAATGACTTATTTTTTATCTGTTCCTCATACAGACTATGTATGGACTACTACTATGAGTCATACTTATTTGGAACAACAGTAAATTCAGTAAAGACAGAATACATTTTAGAGAAAGTTCAGCAAAGCAGTGTTGTAATACATGAGTCTGGACAAGTCTATCTTAAGTCCAAGACCATATTTTCTATGACTAGTCGAGACCAGCTCATTCGAGTCCAAATGCTTCTGAAAATATGGTCATGGACTCAGACTTGAGACAGACTGTGTCTGAGTCTGATCTTCTCTGAACTCAAAGTACTACAACACTGCAGTAAAAACAGAATTTTTATTCATGGGTGTCCTGTTTAATAATGGATGTTATAAATTAATTTAATGGCGAATTATGCCATTTCTTCACCAAACAGATCTGCAAAAACAATGATTGTTTTTAATATGTTGGGCACAATGCAACAGCTATTGATTGAGCCAGTGTTGAGCTTAGCCAGGCCACTCAAAAAACATATTTCAATATCATTTGGTGCCACTAGTTGCATATTTTTAAAGCAGGATGAAAAATCTAATCTGATTTAAACATGAGTGACACTTTTATCACTGATATAGAAAGCAGAAGGCTGCATATGTTTCAGAAGACATATGCTTCAGAACTGTATGTGACACCTTTATCCCTACAGTATGTGTGTGTGTGTGTGTGTGTGATGGCTCTTGGCTATGACAGAGAGACATTTCTTCATGACCCAGTGAAAAAGGTCAGGCAAAGCCTGGGGTAAAACAGAAGGACAGAGTGAGTGTCTCAGTGGGAGGACTGAAACAGAGATGCTGCCCCCTACAGTGTGGATGACCTTCACACTGTGAAAAGAATTCAGGGCCCCACATTTACTTTCTTCTCTTTAACTATCATGCTGCACAAGCCTTTGTATAGCATATACTTTATAACTGTAAATACTCCCTCTAGGGCAGGGGTATTCAATTAAAGTTCCAAGAGGTCCGATCTCAGACTTCCTTCCAGGTGGATGTCCCGGACAATGCTTTTTTGGAACAGTTGTACATTTGTTATATGTTTGGCTGTAGATAAAAATATTAGAGGATGTAATGCTAAAAGCTCATTACTGTAAACAACCCTGGCTCTTATGGTGTGAACCGCTTTGTTGTTTTGACACACTGCTCATCTGTAGAAATGGTAAAATGGCACAATTATATTCCGCAGTCCGGTTGGAACCAAGCCGGGGTCTGGAACCGGACAGCAGTCCGCCAATCAAATACTGCTGCTCTGGGGTATATGTGGGTATATTGGACTAACACCATTGGGTGATATTTGTGAATTTCTTCATATAGGTGTGTCAGCCTATTTCATTGATTTATAATTTCTTCTCTTGTCTTCCTGGGACATGAGAATTACTTCCATATTTTAGTTTTGCCATATTATACCTCCAACATAACACCATGTGTATATCAAAGCTATGCAATCAAACTTAATGTTAATTACATACAGATAATTCCTCCCTCATTTTGTCTAGGAAAATATTCTCCCCCCAGTTCACCTATAATTCAGCTAAACTGCCAAAGTTAAGCTACCATTGAGTTCAATTAAAGGTTAACTTAATGTAATATGTATATAAAGTGTAAACCTTCAAATCTAGATACAGAATAAATTGAAGTGAATAAATTGAAGTAAATAAAAACAAATTATATATTTCTGTTGTTTTTGTCCTCCAGTAAAATGATCTAAACATCTTTAAAACAAGCATAATATGCATAATATACTTGTTTTCAGACTGGTTTCCTGAATTAAGTTTAGCATTAAGCTAAGCACTTTTATTACTTCAATTGCAAATTATATTTCTTGTTTTAAGAAGAAATGCTCAAAACAAGAAAAAAACAAAAAACTTTCATAGTCTCTGAAAATAAGCTTTCACTTGTTTCAACAGCAAATGTATCTTGTTTAAGGATTTTTCAATGCTATCTCATGACCAATTCGTACATATTTTACGAGGTGGATAATTCATACAAATTTGTACAATTTGTCTAAACCCCAGTGACATGTAGGTTTAGGGGTGGGATTAGGGGTAGGTCATTCGTATGAATTCATACTATTTGAGCAACAAAATACATATGATTTAGCAAAAATCAGTGAGGTCAAATTCATACGAATTTGCCACCTTGTAAAATACGTACTAATTGCCGCGAGATTGGGTTGACATTTTTATATATTTTTTACTGGAAAACAAGACGGAAATACAGTTGTTGTTTTTTTTCACTGTATTTCATACAGTGCCATAATTAAACATTATGACCACATAGTTGTTCTGACTACTTTCGTATTTAGTGTTCTTCAAGTGCTGCAGTGCAAAACATCACTGGAGCAACATTTCCAATGTAAGTTTGGGCTCGGTGGGGGGAGCGCTGTCTAAATTTCATTGAAAGCCTCCACCAAAAATGTCCTTTTCAAAACTAATTACTGTCAAAGTGGGTAACAGTCAGCAGAGGCATGCAGTTTGGGCTCAGAGGTAGACAGAAATGGGTGAGAGGGTACAATGAGGGCAAGATTAATGTGAAGATAAAAACCGTTGCACTGTGCATGCACAGGGCCACTATCACTGGCTTGCATCAGCACGCGAGGCACACGAGATCGGCACCAGTCCATATGGTGTGGATCCTGTAACGTACGCACAGCTGTGCCTGTACGTAAATGTCAGACATTAGACAGAGGTCTCTCCAGATTGAATGAGATGTAATCAGATTAAGTAGCAGCTGCCACAGACGGCCCTTGTTGCTGTGTTTTATGAGCCTTCCTGTACATGTGTACACACGCTCAGAGCCGCCAGACAAACGTCTGCGCAACGCTCTCTTAATGTTCTAGAGTGCCATTAACATACATTACAGGCTGCCAATGGAAGGGTGAAATGCGGTCAGTGGCGATGGATGAGCTCTCTGACAGTATTTATATGCTATCTCCTCTGCCAGCACTAACCTTGCACGTACTGGAAGTGTTAGTAGGCTCGGCTGATGGGCGTAAGGCTCTAACCATTTCCCCCATAAAAGCTGAGGGAAAGACACATAAGGCATCGGGTTATGCTTTGATTATTCCGTGGCAAATGAACCTGGCCCCATGTTTGAAGCATGGCCTATAAATCAGCCACATGCACAGTGAGCGACACCCAATTCCTTGTGCATGCTCACATGACACATTTGTAGTTAAAGCCTGGCGTATATTCTTTGTTTTTCCGCCTGCCGTTGTGTCTTGCAAACAAGCATTCTAGACTTTCTAAGTATACTTCACTTGACCTGCAGAGGACAGCGTGGAGTTATATCTTTATCCTTTTTCAAACTCAAGCACAAACAACTCTGTTGTTTTTATAGGCAATTCTTCTTCAAGCAGTTCTTAAAAGCAATGGCTCGACTCTCTCAGTTAGTGCAGTCAATCCAGACAATGCATTCGGACTACTAGAAAAGGCTAGAAAATGTTGGCTACATGTGCACAGTCCACACAGAGACTACTGATGAAGAAATCGACATCATGCATGTTGTGTGAGAAACCTAGAAGCGACTGGACAACTGAACTATACTTTCGCCTTAAGCAGAGTTTCTGTTGCTTGGGAATGATGTGAATCCATTTGGGGTGTACATGGATTAGTCCTGAACCATCACGGAACAGAAGTCACGGTTTGGTACATACAGTCAGACGGCGAATACAGTCAGTCACAGGCGATCCACACTACAATCCAGAAGGGGGCGTGCAGTAATGCAAAGATGTTTGCTGACCACCACAACAGGAAAAGGAACAGATGAAAAATGATTTGTTTTTATTGTGAGTGTACACACACTAACCAGAAACAGAAACACAGAAACAGTTTCGAATGACAATCTTGACCATAAATGGTGGAGTATTTTAAGTTGTTTCTGCTGTTATAATTATGACTTGTGACTCATGAAAGTCTGAAATATGCAAGTCCTGGAAATTGAAAATTCAGTTTGTTGTATTTAACTGACCCGGCTCTTCCCACAAACCTCTAATTAATCTGTCCAACATCAGGGTGTATGAATGAACTGAGTTTAGCTCCAACCCCAATCAAATGCACCTGAACAAGCTAATCAAGGTCTTCTGGATTACTAGAAAGTTACAGGTAGGGGAGGCTGATCAGGGCTAAAGTTAAACTCTGTAGAAAAATTGACCTTAAAGTTGAGAACCACTGTTATAAACCTTTTCAGACTGGCTCTTGACTATTAATCAGGTGATGTTACGTTCATCCATAGTCCTAAATGATTGCCGAAAAGCATGCAAGTGGCCACTAGCCCACTTAGGGGCCACTCAACCAGGACGCATTTTGGCCTCTTAGAATTACACTTCTGTGTTCATTTAGCAAATGGGTGGCAGAAGATTCTGCTTTGTCAGCATATGTACATATGTCTATTACCTCCAAAAATGGTGTGGAAACTTTCTATAATTGGTCAGCTGCAGTTATATGTGGGAATATGGTTGTTACGCCCCTGTCAACTTTCCTGTGTAGGCGCCCTAACTCATAATGGAAGGCCCATCTTGCGGTGCTAACGTTAACTGCGCTAAGTTAATGTGTTGTAAGTGATTGCAAATAAATTAATGTGAATGTCTTTGTAAGTCAGTGGGTCATGTTCACACGGAAGCACTCGGTGACGTCAGACATAGAGGGTTTCCCTCTAAGCACAGAGACTGTCACACAGTATATAATGCTAGTAGAAGAGTTAACAGCTGTGTTAGCCTGCTAGGGCAGATATTCCCTCGTCATCACTGGAGCGAAATACACTCCTACATTATGCAAGAGATAAAAATGAGCGTGGAGATTCTCTCTGATCATCGATGGCAAATCGGGGAATCAGATGGCAGGGAGAAGCAGGCGCTGCTTTCATCCTCAATTGAAGTCACTTTGCGCAAGGGATCGCTCCCTTTGTAGCGACACTCTGTTGTTTGATAGCAGAGAAGCGCCAGCAGCGTGCAGGGAGGTTGGGGGTGGTTGTTCCAACAAACAGTGTGGCATATGGTTCCTTCCATTTTGGCGATGACAAGTGACAAGTTAACAGAGCAGTCGGCTGTGGGTATAAATGAGAAGGAGGGGTGGGGAACCAACGAGAGGAGGGTGCACGACGCTAACTGCTCTCATTTGTTCGTGCCCCCGGGCACTACAGTACTCCTTTATGTAGATGAATTAGTAACAGGGTCCTCTGTTCAGAAATGATGTATAAATACATTAGAAAAAACGGCAATAGCTTAGCAGTGCCACAGCTCAGAACGCAATGTCAACAGTTGCCTCAGGGTAGCTGCTTCCATTTTTTATTAAATTACAATTGAAGGATGAAAAACACAGCTAAATGGGGCTTCTTCTTTCTGCTGTTAATTGACATCTTCCCACAGGACCTCCATTGCCCCCTGAGACCTTGATAAACAGACCCAGGTTTAGCGAAGATCTCCCATCATTGTAATCACTCATCTTCTCTACATTCTGATGTAAAAAATGGGCATCTGTAAACTAATCCAAGAAATCGCTGGATGTTGAGAAGACGGTTTATATTAAAGCTCTGAAAAAATCTCACTTGACAGTTTGCCCCATGTAAGAAAGCAATGCAATAGAAAAAAATCTAACTGCTTCCTTTGCAAGCATTTAACTGTTGGTTAAGGAAATGTAATTTTCTTGAGAACAACTTACAACACAACCAGTATAGTCTGATTCACAAACAAATGACTCTGAGTCAGCTGGTTTTATTGAAACAAGCACGCACAACTGACTAATCAGTGTATTTGCTGATTGGCTGTTTAAGCATCATATCCAGAAGCATTAAAAGGAAACAGAACTGGAAAATAAATCATTACATGTTTCACGTTTCCCCTCCCTAACCAGCGTATAGAAGGCCTCAAAGCATAGACACTGACTCATGAGCTCCTGAATCAGCACCATGGACAGGGTCACTTCTTTTACAGTGTGCAATTACATCTTTTGACAAAGTTTTTCACTCATAATGACACATTATTGTTAGAAATGCAAGATTTACTAAGAATGTCTAAATAGGTTAAACAATATTTCAGATGCAGGAATTACACATTCAAAAAAATACAACCAACAGCTTTCAGCATATCAATATGACGTAGTGAAGTTGTTAATTATTGACTTTTATTGTTGACAGGTTTATTAAAATCTGTCTCAAAACAGCATATTGGCTCAAGAGATTTTCATTGTAACAGACATTCTTAACTAAGGCACTCTGTGTGGAGAAATTACCAGGGCAATGGTACTGATGGGAAATTAGCATCATCTTACAGACTTCAACCCTATTTGCACCATACTGAAACAACACAGATGAACACTGAGTTCAGATGCAATTCAAAGATAAAAGCTTCTCCCCACCTCACCCATAAATTAGGCCCGATTGTTTCTCCAGGGAAGAGGTTTTGAGAGCTCTGGCGGGAGTGCATGTGTGTGTAGGGGTAGGAGGGGGTTGGGTGCTAAAGAGAAAAGGAGAGAGAGAGAGAGAGAGAGAGAGAGAGAGAGAGAGAGAGAGAGAGAGAGAGAGAGAGAGAGAGAGATAAAAAAGGGACCATTGTAATTTCTGCGCAGCGTGCTTTCCATACTGATTGCTGACACATTGTAACAGGCGATGTGGCTAATGGGGGGTCTATTTTTAGCACTTCAAAAATAAAACGATAAAGAGAGAGAGAGAAATCTCATTCACAATCATGCCCGCAACACTGAAGTACTGAGGGAGGAAGCAAATGTTATGGGCAGCCAAGCAACTAATAGGGTTGAACCCCAGCACTCGCAATAATACGACCACTTATTAGATCCCAATTAGGCATTAAAAAGCCACACTCGCTGCTGTTTATTGATGCAAATCAGGCTGCAAAAGATATCTTAATGCCAAAAAGAAGACTATGTAAACTAAGCGTGTTATATATTGATGAGGGTTTTTTTAACAGTTTGGAACATCTGACAATACAAAAAAAAAAAAAGAAAAGACACAGAGGATCTTAATTAAATTACCTGTATAAATGTATATTTTCTACACTAATTTAAAGTCAACTTGACCATATTTAAATTTTTAATAAAAATAATACAACAAAATAGAATATAGAAATTTCTATGGCAGTAATTTGATCGGCCTATGCAAACCATCAATTCATTTTAACCAATAGATAAATAGCTACTGCTGCATTCTAAAATCTTGACAATAATTAACACAGTAAAGTACTGATTTAACATTGATGAAATAAAGGTACATCAATAATAATAATAATAATAATAATAAAACATATTTGGAAAAGAAAAATCATAACTGAGATGGATGAAGATGGATCTCAGGGGTGAACTTGACCTTGAGCCTAAAATTCTACTCAAATAGCCCTTTCAAAAAAGGGGAAAAACAGACTTTTAACAATCCCACATACAGTATTCCTGATGGATAAAATCAAGCCTTGCCCTAATTTTTCTTTGAATATTCTGTTTCATTTCTGTGTCTCAGTTAACTATAGACCCGATATATCTGGCTATGGGTAACCCACTTCTAGCTAAAATAACCTTGAATTTGGTTACATGTTGTTTTTGCCAAAAAAAAAAAAAAAAAAAAAACTTGCGTATGATATTCCATCATGTAAGCAAAGTCAACAGTGATTACAAGGGGTTTCATTTCTTTGGTTAGACGTCTATTATATTTTCACTGACACCCTAAATTTACCTTGTTTTAGCCTAGACGTCAGGGCTGAGTTTGGACGGCTATTAGACATCTTTTAAATCCAAAATTGCCTGCTGGGATGGGCTGCAAATACAGTTTTATGGATTTTTTTGTTTTTTGTTTTTTTGTTATTTCTCTGCCACTAGTGGCACCAAATAAAAAATAATGATTGTTTCCAAAACCGTCTTCCAAACCCTTCCAAACAGGTGTTCCATCTTAAAACTAACGTTATAAGTTGTGCCAAAATTTGTCCTCATTAATGATTTGAAGCACCAGTCTTGGGAAAGTCAAGCTGGAAATGGCTTAAGACTCTTAGAATTCAAAAATTGGCATCCACATACATTCAGTTATGTGGCATGCTTATATAACCATATTAAATATGGACAGTATCACAGTTGACATCTTCTCTGAACATAATGAATGATTCCACAAATGATTATTTACCTCATTAAGTACCAGAGCAGCCCAAGACTCAACCTTATGCTGTTAGTGAGGAACCCAAATGTAAAATTAAAAGGGCCCAGTTTCACAGACAAGGCTTATAGACTAAGCCAGGATTAGGCCTTAGTTAAATTAGGACATTTAAGTAGCTTTTTTTTAAACGTGCCTTAAAAACATTACCACTGTGCATCATTAGACAAAATAATGACACTGACATACAAGTTGTTTTTAGTGAGACAGCTCAAACATGCGTTTTAGTCTGGGACTAGTCTTAAGCCTTGTCTGTAAAACCAGCCAAAGGAGTTGCCGTGACGGCTCTTTGTTCTTGATTAATCTGAGAAAGCTTTGCCCAGTAAGTATATCAAGCCACTAGATCACTAGGTCAGCAAACAGAGCACCAGGAATTAGGTTATGGCCAGCCCCATCATCCCATTTCCACAAATAAAGAGCATCTAGACTTGAACTCAACTAATGACATTTATACAGAACATTCCAGGTCTTTAGATGGTGAGTGTTGTTAAACTGCAGTCAAAAATCATCAAATGACATGTTGAAATATCTTACAGGTATCTTGAAGAAATGTTTGCTTACGTCACTAGGAATGTGGATGATTCCTAAGACAGAGGAAGTCCACTGCAGTAATTCATTTTCTTTCTATTGTTATTCTTGGCGTCTCCATATGTTACCAGGATTAGTGTCACACGGCAGAGACTGTCTAGATGAGGCGTACGGTAATGACTTTAAAGGTCCTGCTATTGGGCAGCTCACCAATCTCCCTGACATGTCTGAATGTAATACTGTAAAACACACATTTCTCTGCCTCTAGTTAACATTGTGTTAGTGACAAGTTTTCAGTGACAAATAATTAGTTTGTCCGAACTGAAAATTAAAATGCTGTGCATTGTGAAATAAATCACAGCCAATCAGAATTATGTTGTTTAATACAAAGTTACGGGGAGCAGTATTGTTTCACTTGATGCAATAGGGGTTGCACAGACTAGTTCAACACTAGTCAGGTTTGCTATAAATCGACAAATTCAGTTTGCATCAACTAGTCAAGGAATATTCCCCTGAAACTGCAGCCAACTAATAAAGTACTTTTCTGGGGTGTGTTCCAACTATGTTTGCAAGGGCCGTCATTATCAACATAATTCACTGATATAGGGCCAGATTTACTAAACAGGGCAAATTAGCGTGAGAGTGCAATCCCATAAAAGCCCAGATGGGAGTGGAAATTTCCATAATGACCAACACAATCTACCAAGAACAGGGCAAATTAGCGTCTGGTTTAAGACATGCTTTTTTGGGCGGTAAACAATGGCGCAAACACTATTAAATTGACGAGCGCAAACCTTAGTGAATCACCTTGCATGATTAATTTAATACTCTCCTCCCATAAATTTTGCGTCTGAAAGGGAAACTCCTATAAATGCATATGCAATAAGGTCAGCTGAAAAAAATAACTCTGTCCACACCTTTTCAGCGCTAATTTTTCACTGCGTGTCTTCAGTAAATCCTAAAAGTAGTTTCTCAACACTAAAAAATGGTTTACACTTGTGCTGTTAGTAAATCTAGCAATTAGTGTCCCCCAAAAACGTACATTCACAAGCAGATTAATTAGCAGAGGTTATTACTCCACCACCTTCACAACACCGTCATTAATGACAGTTCAATATTGTTTAACTAGCACAGTTACTACGGTCAACAATTTCGTTTTGCACCAACTAGTGGAGGAAAATTCCACCAGAGCTGCATTTACTGAAGGGAAACTTTGACCTGCTAATAAAGGGCTTTTCTATGGTGTGTTTCCCAAAAATATTGTTAGCCAAATATGGTTGCAAGTCCTGTAAACATAATTCAACAATTTGATGCTTCCTGATACTGTTGCAACAAACAGATAAATTAGCTGGAGTTATCACTCTACCTGTGTGTTAATGTAATTGTTTACATACATAGTTACTATGCTTTTTGGAAACAGTCATAACTAGCTAGATAATTTCTCCAACAAAGCATTGTACTCTGGTAGTGAGCAGCGAGTTACGCCGTTGAACAGGAAATGCACCAATGGGTGAATAGTCTCCAAGTAAATAGGAATCGCTGCAAAAGGCCAGTCAACTGGTTAGGACTAGGATTTACTGTATTGCTTGTAAGGTCAGGTGGGCCAATAGTAGGATCTAATAACATTGTTTCAATTCAAAGTTTCCACTCAGTTTCTATCCGCCAGGTCAGGTTTGGCATACAATGCTATCCCCAGAGAGCTGTAATCCGCACATAAACAACCTTATAAGCTGTGACGTGGTCCAGCCCTGTGTCCAGACGTGGATGTGCAGCTATACCCATTAGAGGTGGGGTGTATTGGGGAGAGGGGAGGGGGAGGGGGAGGGGGAGGGGTTGGCTGGTCCTGTCATTAGAACGGCAGGCTGCCTCTCTTTAATGGGCCAATTGTGTAACCTGATAAAGGGCAATCCATCTGCGGTCCCCAAGTCAACTCTGACACGGTTTCCAGGGAAACGGCACCCACGGGAGTGGGCGGGAGACCTTGAAGGGGGAAATATTCTTCTGCTGCGCTGTCTGAAAATAACCAGAGGAGAAGGAGGGGTGGGGAAGAAAACGGAGGAGACGAGGAGGGGAGGACAGAGCAGCCGTGACACATGCACACGCCGCTGTCTGAGGGGTTAACTCTAATCAGACGTGACAAACGCCTTCCCCGGGACCGAGTGACAACGCCGTGGCAAAAATGCACGCAAGATCCACACAGAGATAACTAAATCACAAAAAAACCATTTGTGATGTCTGCTAAGATGAGCTATAGGAATCACAAAATAATCTCCAACACATCCACTTTCGCTACATTTGACTGAAATAACCTCAATGTGATCTGGACGATATAATAACATTGCATCCTTAAAGGTGAAGTCATTTTTTTTTTCAATGCTAAAGTGCCCCATTATGCTCATTGGCAAGTTCATAATTTCATTTTTGGTGTCTGTTAGAATGATTTAAAAACTTTAAACATAATTTTTTTCTCATACTGTAGATAGCTGCAGCCCCTCCTTTCCTGAAATGCTCTGTTTTAGTTCCTGTCTCTTTAATGCCCGCCTTTCTGAAAAGCTAACTCTGCTCTGATTGGTCAACTGGCTCAGTCTGTTGTGATTGGTCAACCGTTTAAAGCGTGTGTCATGAATATTTGCTGGTGTGTTAAGCAGCACGCACGATACAGTCACTATTTCAATAGTCTTTAAAAAAAGAACCAAAATGCAGGAGGATACATTGGAACATAAATAAGCATCAACACACGCAGGGTAAAGACGATAACCGTCAATGAACAACCAGTGCTTGAAGTGGGGAAAAGTACCAGTACTCTCTTCTGCACTGGCTAGCATATGCAAATCATTATCAAATTTGCCATTTCTACAATGACTATTCACCCAGACATTGATGCTTTGACTCTGTGTGGCAAAGTATTGGCAACATGTGAGAAGTGTGGATACGCAAGAAAAAGTGAAGGTACTCTAAAGATTAAAATTTAAGCCGTGTTTTCACCACAGGAACTTTCCGCAGGAAATGAGGACTTTGGGTTGGTACTTGGTGTGATTTGACCACAGGGACCAGGATCTAAATGAAGTTCCGGGTAAAAAGTTCCCCCTCAGAAAGTCCCTGCTCACGAGGTAGTACTTTTTTAAAGTTCAGGAACTTTCGAGGGTAGGACTTGAGCGTTGAACATGCTGATTGGTTGACTCCCCCTAGTCTGTTGTGGTTCAGTTGTATTCTTTTCCAATCAATAATGGAAATTATGGAGAAAAATACAACCGATGGACCGACGGCTAGGTTTAGGCTTTATTATGCTAATATGCGGAGGACGAAATCCGAACTGGAAAGTTTTGCACAGTCCAACGTCACCGGACTAATTTGCCTAATCTTCATGGTACTTTAGACCACGATGGGAACGCAGACAGCAACAGGTCTGGGGGAGGGGGTAGTTTAGAGACACAGGGACGAAAACACAACCCTGGCAACCCCTAATCGGGTTTCACCTCCCAAGGCTTCAAAAGCAGTTGTATTATATGGTAACTATGGGGTCGATATTGGAAGTCCATACAAAAAAAGTGAAAACATTTGTCTCCTTGACATGGCAAAATCACTTATCCAACTGTTCTCTGAGGGCGGGCCAAGCAGCCAGTAGGAGGGAATTATGCAAATGTGAAAAATGATTGTGAGGTGTCTCAGGCAAGTGTTTTTTATTGGAGAGATTGGCATGGAATTTATGCTTGGTAACTTTGAAGATCATTTACACAAACAGCTGTAGTACACACTAAAAGACAGGTAAAATAAAAATTAACAATGTGCAAACATTGTGGTGCTATTAAAACATTTGACTGAGCATCCCAAGCAGCCTGACAGAGGAAACACTGGCTCAACCAATCCCTGAATTTGGTGGCGGGCATTTGTTTCTTCAACCAAAATGCACTGGAGGATATGCAATGAGGATAGTCAAAAGTCTTGCTATATGAAATTATGTTTGGGTAGTTTAAGATTCTGATGTGTTGTCAGAAATGACTTCAGTGCAGGGCCGTAACCACCATAGACATTGAGGGGGACAAGTCCCTTCTAATAATTAGAAATGGCCAATTTTTTTATTTTTTTTTACACAGCACCCCTGCACTCGCCAAACAACAGTGTTGGGAAGCACTGATTTAGAGCGTAATATGCTATTATTATCACAGTTGAAAATGCTACTTATTATTTTGGTGGAAATGGTGGTTCATTTTTGGGGGATACTTTGATGAATAGAATTTATTTGAAATAGAATTTAACAATGTTTACTGTAGTAATAACCACTAATGATTTCATTTTAACAGGGTAACCGAATCCATCCCATAATATCACAACTGTCCATGAACCCTGAAAATGCAGGAATTCAAATTGCGATAAACATTTAGAACACTATTTGTTAAACCACTGGGTAATATATATGTAATAATTTTGCTAACGTGTCAGGAAATGTTGCGCGGCGGTGCTGGTGGCGAGTGGCCTGTTCTCTGTGGTAGTCCTGCTCAGCTGAAGCATAGCAACAGACCTGCCCTGCCTATAAAAATAGGATGGGCCTCAGCGAGACCGCTCGAACACAGAGGTTACAGCGCGCACTTCTCTTCATTGATTATGCGCCACAGCCCTGGAGTGAGCCGCTTACAAGACACATCTCCTCATCCCTCGCTCTCTCTCCCTCTCCCCACACGTCATGTTTTCCTGCCATTTCCCCCCTTTCTGCTCGTGTCTCACATTTGGGCCATTTTCTTGCCTACACACACATAAATATTTCAAAAAGAATTGTCTTCTTTCTTCATTTCAGATTTTCTCTTACATTATTCTTCCATCTTTTTGGAATGAAATGTTAATATTGTGCAGGCTGAGGTGGTCAGATAAAACCACTATAATCTATAATCAACTCAATCTCAAGATTTTCAGCATGTACAGCAAGGAGGAAAAGAGAAACGAGTGCCCTTCCTGTCTGTAAAGAGTGATTTACTGCTTTCATTCAATTGGCGGTAGAGCTTCACCGACCGTTTCTCTGGCAGCCAATAGTATCATCAAACGCAAAGCCCTTCTCTCAACATGTCACTGAGGCACATTCAAATCATTTGATGTTTTACTTTTCAACATAATGCCACCAGAAAACCACAAATGAGATTTGTTTAAAATCACAAATGTTTCTCTAAGCAATTAGATTAAATAGAGTGCATGTGGAGACATTTGCTTTCTCCTGCTTCTTAGACTTTTCACCAAAGAAATACACCAATACAACCACACACATACACACACGCACGCACACACACACGACACACTCAACTATGGAGAAAAAATTTCACATCTAATCTCATCACAGACGCAAATCTCACATTTTATGGAGAAAAAGCCTGTGCAAAACTTAATACTTGTTGTTACACTGAGAAAAAAAACTACATCATGTTTTATATATAACAAGTACATTTTTATATTGGTCTAATCAAAAATCACACATTTTCCACATTTTTATTTTTCCTAAATAAATAAACTTGATTTTTTTTTGGCTTGACAGAAGATGTCAATATGCAGAACATATACTGGCTAGCTTTACTGACTCCAAAAAAATATTGTGGGTTTTATTAATTTTTTATGTGTTTTTTTCTCTTTCTACAATGTAACAGAAATATAATGCATACAAAAACAAAAACAAAAACACAATAAACGGTCTTCAATTATAGTAAGCAAACTAAATTAAACATTGACTAATTAAATGTTTTTAGTTTGATCTTAAATTAAAAATCTTCTTTCATTTTATAGTTATTTTAGCTTTTGTTTATGGTGAAATTAAGTCATAAATAGCGATATTACATATATATATATATATATATATATATATATATATATATATATATATATATATATATATATATATATATATATATTATAAACATTTTATAAGTAACTTTTGACTTATCACCAAAGAAAATATATTGATTAAGTCTGGTGGTCTTTATAATAAAATATGGGTTTTAGTGCTGTCAGATCGATCTAACATAAAAGTTTGTGTGTGTATACATACAGTCAAACCAAAATGTATTCAGACACGTTCAACATTTCTCACATTATCACAGTTTATTCGCTATAGTTTAGAAAATGGTAATAAAATATCACAAGAACACAGTTAAACTGTGTCAGAGCAAATTCATCTCGATAATGTCAGATAACTTTGATAGAAAGGTATGTAACTGATTACAATAAACCAATCAGCTGTTAAATTTAAGTACACAATTCGATTATACCAATTTAGGTCAAACAAAGACCAAGCAATGCTTCATTTTGTTCAGTCTGTGGTATTATGCTGCGTTCACGCCATCTCGTAATTACCGTAGTCTCAAGAGGACAATACGTAACGTTACATTCGGAGATGTTCACATCCTCAGACTGGGAATTATGCGTTTCTATGGCACGCTAGATGAATCCCCATTGGTCAGGTGGTACAGCAGTCATGTGGTACAAATAGGAGCTCTCACAAAATTCCCACCTTACAAGCTGTAATTACGAGCTCTACGAGGACGTGAGCGATTCGTAATTACGGTAATTCCAACATGGCCTGAACGTACCTTAAAAGGTCACATTAGCAATTAAAGAAAAAACACTTAAGCAAAACATGGTCAGGTCAAAATGTCTGAATAATTTTGGTCGCAACTTTTTATCAATTTTACTGCTAGTCCACTGTATGAAGAATTTTTGGGTATAATATGTCATAGTTTACTTTATTTTGCTATCCTCACTTACATAAATGAACTATAGTGTCCTGCGCCCACTAGTGAAAAAATATATCTGGTGTCTGAATTATTTTTGGTCATATATGCACACACGCACGCAGTAAATTATTTTAAAACGTTTACATTTTATGTTAGATGTGATTAATCATGATTAATCGATTTGACAGCAGTAATTGTTTTACTTTTGTATGAATGCCGTTGGAAAAAATGTCTTTAGGAAGATCAACAATGACTCAAACTGAGTCAGATTTGCCATGATATCAAAGTCTGCCATAAAAAGTCAGGGATTTAACTCAATATAAACTCAAAGATTTCAAAGCAGGGTCTTCACATTTACTAGCTCTATACAACTAATGTATATCAAAAATCATCTTGTTTGTGTTGATTTTTTTTCTCCTGAGGAACTTTTGTACAAACATCATTGTGAGGAGCTTTAATAGAAAACCGCACTGAGTTGGTTGCTAGGGCATTATCAGGTTGTTGCTAGAGAAACCTTTGAGCAATAGATTTTTCTTCTGAGCATGCAGGTATCGTACCTGTTTTTATTTGAGCTCTTATTTAATTGCTTGTTGTGGATGAATGATAATAACATTGATAATGAATTGTCCGCCGCTACAAAAAGTGATGTGATCTTCCGTTATTTTAGTTGTATGCACTTATTAATGGGTTTTCTCCTCACTTATATTTTGGTGATATTTTCTAAGAGCTCAGATTATGGATTAGGTGGGATTATGCAAACGAGTCTGCACATGCACGCTTATCGCGCTCATTGCTTTGTCCTCTCAATGATATTCATGCAAATTCCCGCAGTGCCGTATCTTTGCTCACAGCTGCCAACTGGAACTAAAGGATTATGCAAGCAGCTTCAACAAGCAAATAGATTTCACCCACTTCAGAAGAATCACTAGTTACGCTGCTCTCCATCTGTCCGCAAGCCATTTACAAAAGAGTTTTTTTTTTTTGTAAATTTGTTTTTGCGTGTTTTAATAGAGTACTTTATAAAAGTGTGCGGGTGTTGGGGGGTGTCTTGGGTAAAATGACTGCGGTAGTAACAAATAATAAGGTAAATTCTTTAAAGGGGTCATGAACTGCATTGTTTTATTGTTTTAGAATGTTTCCTGTGGTGCACTTAAAATGTTAATGATTTTTACTTCAAAAACTGTCATAATTTAGAAATAAAATACATTTTTCCTACCATGATTTTAGCCTCTGATTTGAACGCTCAGTTTGAAGGGGTGTGTCTGCTGTGAGAGTTCAGTGTAAACGCCCACTACTGTGATTGGCTGCTGTGAGAGTTCAGTGTAAACGCCCACTGCTGTGATTGGCTGCTGTGAGACTTCAGTGTAAACGCCCACTGCTGTGATTGGCTGCTGTTAGACTTCAGTGTAAACGCCCACTGCTGTGATTGGCTGCTGTGAGTCTTCAGTGTAAACGCCCACTGCTGTGATTGGCTGCTGTGAGACTTCAGTGTAAACGCCCACTGCTGTGATTGGCTGCTGTGAGACTTCAGTGTAAACGCCCACTGCTGTGATTGGCTGCTGTTAGACTTCAGTGTAAGCGCCCACTGCTGTGATTGGCTGCTGTGAGACTTCAGTGTAAACGCCCACTACTGTGATTGGCTGCTGTGAGTCTTCAGTGTAAACGCCCACTGCTGTGATTGGCTGCTGTGAGACTTCAGTGTAAACGCCCACTGCATTTATGTATTCAGTTACCCAGCACTGTCCATACACTGTTTCAGTCAATTAAATATCTGTATTTAAAATCCATCTGTACAGGCTGATATAGGAGCCGACTCCATCATAGTGATACAGAAAAGGCATGAAAGTGACATTACTGCGCAGGCAGACTCGTGTGGAATGGATTTGACCTAATAACCCAGCAATTATCAGGAATTAGCCCTATAATAGAGATCAGCGCAGAGCTATGAAGAGAACACTGGGAGTTTTTTAAAGCCACAATGATGGCATGACTAGGCGTGGATGGTAATTTAGTCTATGTACTGTTTCTTCTGTGCATCACTGAGGTAAAAAATATGTAAAACACTGAAGGGTAACTAGCTTTACATTTCTAAAATGAATGGTCATACTAAATTTGTTTGCATATAGAGGAGTGTGACACAGTGAGTAACACCATCAGTTTAACCAATTTGAAATTAGCCACAGGGGTGATGATTCACTGCCATACATGATCATCACTCTCCTGAGAGACAGTAGAAGTTGCATGTGTGTAAAATTATAAAGGATTTACATAACAATTAAGCAATAAAGTAAAATTTTTACATCTGGGTTCTAATTTGATTTGTGATCATGCTAATGGATGTTAAATGACAGAACTAAAAATAACTCATTGGACAAACTCACTAATTGGGGGAAGGATTTCTATCCAATAAATATGTGTATCCCCAACTCATAAAAAACTAATTCATGCAATTGAATTGAATTGGTCCAAGTTGGTCCAACTCAGTTTGATCAAATACAGTTTAAATGAAATTGATACATTTATAAAATGCCTTTTATGCTTGTCAAATTTAAATGAAAACATTTAATTGGAAAATCAATTATGTTTCACATAATGTATATAATGTTACACAATGTATATAATGAACAAATAAGAAAAGAGTGTCACCTGACATTAGCATAGATCACTGCGTGCCCAGAGCCTAAACACAGCATAATCTTCTGCATAATGGTAACCACAAAATTCAAAAACATTATATAAACTCCTCTAAATGTCCAACATAACTGAACATTAAACACTAACATTACCTAACAACATCTTTCCCTTTACAGAAAAACACATAAAATAACATAAATTTTATACCCTAAACACTCTAAATTTACTAAAAAAATGTATATTGCAGTCGCCAGTATTATGCCCAGTTAGTTATGTCAACTAAAATTTTTTGTTTTAACACTAATGAATTAAGTAAACCTCAGTCTTAAATATATTACGTTGATTGAACACAATTAAATTAAGTTGTGACAAAATGTTAAATAGCCGTGTTACTTTAGCTCATTTTAATTAATTAAAATAAACAAGAGGCAAACAATCATCAACAGAATCAACAGCCTTCTGTAATACCCATGTGGATGTTTTTCTGTCCCAGAGGAATAAGTATTAATTAGTGAAGGAGGGTGCAGAGGCAGCGTCGCCACGGGACAATTCCATATGAGATACCCATGCAAGCCAGAGGCCTGTTAGATTCAGATGATTTCTGCTGAGCTAGTTTACTCCCAAACCAGCCAACCTGTTAATTACAGCTGAAGGAAAACAGGCTGGTCCCATTTGCACCCCACTCCCCATTTATAAAGACTTTCTGATCAAGACTTTGTATAACAGGACAAGCTGTCTCATTTTTGGCTTACATTTCTGGTACACTGCAAACATGTTCAACTGGTACATTTAATCGCTGCCTACAAGTTTGAAGTAAAGTCAATATGGCTAAAAGTTAAAGTGTTAGTGTGTGTCTGTGTGTTCATGTGTGTGGTTGTGTGTGTATGTCTGTGTGTTCATGTGTGTGGTTGTGTGTGTGTGTGAGGTAGTGAATGTGTGGTTGTGTGTGTATGCGAATGTGTGTGTGGTAGTGTGTGTGTGTGTGTCTGAGTGTTCATGTGTGTGGTTGTGTGTGTGTGTGTCTGTGTGTTCATGTGTGTGGTTGTGTGTGTGTGTGAGGTAGTGAATGTGTGGTTGTGTGTGTGTATGCGAATGTGTGTGTGGTAGTGCGTGTGTGCATGTGTGTGGTGTGTGTGTGTGTGTGTGTGTGCTTGTTTATGTGATTTATGAGGACACTAATTTGTATAATGACATGAGTATTACACTGGTATTACAACGTAAACGTGGTTTATGAGGACATTTCATATGTCCTCATATTTCAGATAGCTTTAAAAACATACTAAACAATGTTTTATTAAAAATGTAAAAATGCAGAATGTTTCCTGTGATGGGTATGTTTAGGGGTAGGGGGAGAGAATATACGGTTTGTATGGTATAAAAATCATTACGTCTATAGAATGTCCTCATAATGATAGGTGCACCAACATGTGTGTGTGTGTGTGTGTGTGTGTGTGTGTGTGTGTGTGTGTGTGTGTGTGTGTGTGTGTGTGTGTGTGTGTGTGTGTGTGTGTGTGTGTGTGGTGTGTGGTGTGTGTATGTATGGTCGTGTGTATTAAGTGTACTAAGGGTACTTCGAGATCAACCACATTATTTTCTTTTAATATTAATTCTGGTATTTTTACAGACAATCATTAATCTAACCACTATATTAACTATAATATAATATAGTATAATAAGAGTTTTCAGAGTGTAACAGTAACAGTCTTCACTGAACACAATGCTTCAGTGTTAAAACAACAAACAAAAAAACAAAAAAATAAATAAACAAAAAAATAAATAAAAGCAGTCAATACCATTAAATAAATTAAAACCAAACAATGTTTTTAATTACACGACCAGTGGACACAATTCAGCATTTAGAAGCATCATTCCAGAGATGTCAGTAAAACATTTATATTGTTATTATTATAATTGTAGTTATTAATATTATTATTGTTGTTATATTAGTATTATTAATTATTACAAACACTATGTGAATGCAGCATTTAAATGGTATTTTAGAGCATATGTGTGATTTTGATGTGTTGAGCAGCATGAGAGTGTGAGATGCTGAATGTTGACTCTAGCTTTGAGAAACAGACAACAATTACATTTGCCCTGGGAGGATGGAGAAACCTGACCATGTTGCCATGGCAACACAAGTACAGCAGAAAGTAACGGGAAAATCGATTCCAAATTTTCTCTCTCTCTCTCTCTCTCTCTGTGTGTCTCTCTCTCTCTCTCTCTCTCTCTCTCTCTCTCTCTCTCTCTCTCTCTCTCTCTCTCTCTCTCTCTCTCTCTCTCTCTCTCTCTCTCTCTCTCTCTCTCTCTCTCTCTCTCTCTCTCTCTCTCTCTCTCTCTCTCTCTCTCTCTCTCTCTCTCTCTCTCTCTCTCTCTCTCTCTCTCTCTCTCTCTCTCTCTCTCTCTCTCTCTCTCTCTCTCTCTCTCTCTCTCTCTCTCTCTGTCTCTCTCTCTCTCTCTCTCTCTCTCTCTCTCTCTCTCTCTGTCTCTCTCTCTCTCTCTCTCTCTCTCTCTCTCTCTCTCTCTCTCTCTCTCTCTCTCTCTCTCTCTCTCTCTCTCTCTCTCTCTCTCTCTCTCTCTCTCTCTCTCTCTCTCTCTCTCTCTCTCTCTCTCTCTCTCTCTCTCTCTCTCTCTCTCTCTCTCTCTCTCTCTCTCTCTCTCTCTCTCTCTCTCTCTCTCTCTCTCTCTCTCTCTCTCTCTCTCTCTCTCTCTCTCTCTCTCTCTCTCTCTCTCTCTCTCTCTCTCTCTCTCTCTCTCTCTCTCTCTCTCTCTCTCTCTCTCTCTCTCTCTCTCTCTCTCTCTCTCTCTCTCTCTCTCTCTCTGTCTCTCTCTCTCTCTCTCTCTCTCTCTCTCTCTCTCTCTCTCTCTCTCTCTCTCTCTCTCTCTCTCTCTCTCTCTCTCTCTCTCTCTCTCTCTCTCTCTCTCTCTCTCTCTCTCTCTCTCTCTCTCTCTCTCTCTGTCTCTCTCTCTCTCTCTCTCTCTCTCTCTCTCTCTCTCTCTCTCTCTCTCTCTCTCTCTCTCTCTCTCTCTCTCTCTCTCTCTCTCTCTCTCTCTCTCTCTCTCTCTCTCTCATTTCAGCACAACCAGCAATAGAATTCCCTTCACCCCCATGTATTCAGAATACCATAATTGATCATTTTAAATACAACAGGCACGTATCAAATTCCAAACAGCAGCTGCTTGATGCAGTATGTTATACATTTGAACATTTGAGTGACTGGCTCCGCACTTTTTCTTACATAAAAGCCACAAAAGCACAGCTGAATTCATGTGATAAGCAAATGCTGCTGGCAGAACGCGTTGTGATTGGCTGACCTGCGCTACATTAAGATTGCAGTGTACGTCATCAAGAGTCAAAGGTCAGCCTGCAAGCTCATGATATCCCAACGCAAACTGAGGGGAAAAACCTCTCATGACATTTTGCAGGTCAGTATTGAAGATTATAAGTGTGCTGCAGTTTTATCATCTGGCCCTTTAAATACTCCAGCTTGTCAAAGTAGGATGGACTAATTATGCACAATTTATAGTAATTACTATACTAACTACATGTAATGTGTAACAAGGACACTGTAAAATAAAGTGTTACAAACGGGCCTTATGTCAAGGTATTACATTACGTTTTTATTCAGAAATATTACATATGACTTCAACTTTGACTGATTACATTATATTAAATCAACAGAAGTTATTTCCAGTGGTCAAATCAGATATAAACAAATCCTCAAAGGGTTAGTTCAGCAAAAAATGTACGTTTACAATGCTTGTTTCTTAAAGGGATAGTTCACCCAAAAATGAAAATTCTGTCATCATTTACTCACCCTCGAATTGTTCCAAACCTGTATGAGTTTCTTTGTTCTGCAGAATACAAAGATATTTTGAAGAATGTTGTTAACCAAACAGTTGATGGACTTCCATAGTATTTTTTTTTCCCCCATACTATGGAAGTCAACGGTGCCCCACAACTGTTTGACTACCCATACCCTTCAAAATATCTTCTTTTGTGTCCAACAGAAAAAGAAACTCATACAGGTTTGGAACAGCTTGAGGGTGAGTCAATTATGACAGAATTTCCATTTTTGAGTAAATCCCTTTAAAGGTGCAGTATGTAATATTGACAGTTAGTGGTTAAAATGGGTACTGCAGTCCAAATTCAAAATATTGGAGTTGTTTCTCCCGCACTCTCCTCCTCAGACTCGACGCAAGCACAATTGACAATAGAAGGCGACAAATATTACAGTGTAAGCTGATGAGTAGATTCAGCTGCATTTTAATATGCTTCTGATCATAGAGGTTTTTAGTTGGATGCCAAGGTTTTTAGGTCGGTAGGATTTTCAAATATCTCGGCCAAATATTGTCCAATACTAACAAACCATACATCAATGGCATCAAGAAATGACCCTTATGACTGGTTTTGTGGTCCAGGGTCACATTTTGTAAATTGGCAGTGGGCGGGATCACACAGACCAAAACAAAAACAGACATTCTGACATGGAACACGCATTTCAAAGTAAAATAAACAGATGAACTTAGTTTCCTAAATATACAAAAAATCTGCAAATATATTATCTTTTTTTTTTTTTTTTTTGCTTTAGTACAGTGCACCTTTTAATGTACACAGTTTACACATTTCTTACAAGCCATACTGGCTACTGAAACAGTCTAAATATGATTATCAGGACATTTGCTGGGAATAAAATATACAGACTGGACCTTTAAAAACCCTTATTTAGGTCATTAATAAAGAATCATATTTAAATTGATTAATTGTCTCATGTATTATATTGTAACACAATGCGAGTGAAATCTGAAGTCCCCGTATAGACGAGAATAAACAGCCCCTGTCCGACTGCTGTCTGTGTGTCTCAGCCATAACTCTCAGCTGTCTTGTTTGACCTTCTATCCTCTTCCTTATTTACCATGTTAACTATCAGTCTTGAGCCATTTAGTTCCTGCAGACTCCTCATAACAAACCAACCAGTTATTTTGAAAAAGCTATTGCTACCTTAAATTATAGGCTATGTTCAGAATAGAATACCATCTACATACTGTGCACTTTGCATTATATCCTGAATACTGCCTAATATAAAATAAATAACATAACCAGAGTCGCAATAAAATAACACATTTCTTTGGCCATGTCACCCATGCCACAAAAGAAGATATTTTGGAAGAAAATTAAATTAAGCTTTCTTTGTCCATTGTCCATTTATCAACATTGGATGCCATTGACTTTCAGTGTATAGAGAAAAAAAGAAAAATATATATTTTTTCAAAATAAATAAGCAAAATGCTACTGACTTGCTACGACAAGAGATATGAGGGATACATCTCTAGCCACGTTCACACTGTCAATGTGTGGGATTGACAACCACATTTACTTACAGGTGTGAGTCTCGAAATGTCCCGTTCACACAGCAACTTCAGTAGCGTCTCAACAGTGAAAACAGTGACTGGATCTAGAATCATTCTCAATACCGGCAGGAAATGACTGAGGTGCCCTTGAGCAAGGCACCTTACCCCCAATCACTCCCCGTACAGCAAAATGGCGGCACACTGCTCCGTGTGTGTGGGTGTGTGCCTTTGTTCACTACTCCTAATGTGTGTGCACAAACTTGGATGGAATAAATGAAAAGGACAAATTCTGAGTATGGATTACCCAAGCGGCAACCTCCCCAAGTTTCTCTTGAAGCCAATATGGAAGTGACTTAAACTGCAATTCCTCGACTGGCTGCTAGGGACAGGCTCCAAAAAGGAGCAGAATGTCATTGAGTCCCATGTTAAACTGCCCAACTTTACAGCAGAAAAAAAAAAAAAACATGCTTATAGCCTGGTCAAATTGTGGTTTTGGTCTATATGGCTAATTTTGCCCTTCATGACAACTGTGAGGGGGGGTACATTTTTTTTACAACTCATTCATTTACATTATATTAAGCCTTAAAGTTCAGCATAATTAAGGGCGTGGCCACTTGAGTGACATGTGGATTGCCACTATGGTCGCGCTAGGCGGGCGTGGTTTCAGCAACCAGGCACCTCAGCTCCACCCACGTCCCGCCTCTTTGCCCATTGTCAGTTATCCAGGAGTGACACGCTGTGATGCGCTGTAGTGATGGGAAATTCAGATCTTTTCCTCGAACCGGTTCTTTAGGACAATTCGTTTCAATGATCCAGTTAAAAAAAACGGATCACCGGTTCTTTTACGTACTAACATAATGACGTAATTTCTATCATCCCGGCAGATGAAAATACATTCAAACACATTCATATAAAGTCATTTGTAATCATAACTTAGTATAACAATAATAATAATTATCGTCATCATCATCATCTTGGATAAGTTCCTACATTTACGTTTTGCAAAAGCACTCAATACAGCCAATACACAGATTAAATAAATTTACATGATCCGAGAACCACTGCAACCCGTTCCTGACTCAAGAACCGCTGTATCAGTGCTGAGCTGAGAACTGCTGCAACCTAGTCTATATCAAAACTACTGTTTTGATTAATACCTTTTAAGATTTATATCAACTTATTTAGTAATTAAATAAGCTGTTCCTGAAAATATAGTTATTGATAAAACAAATATGTTTGACCATTTTACAATCCATGCATTGTGTTTCCAAACTTTAAAATTATACAGTGGTAAGACAAATGACATGCATCTTCAGCTCATCAGCTCATCGGTTCTCAGTATCGAACGTGTCCGAAAGAAACAGTTCTCGATTATGTATTGGTGATCCGAGAACCACTGTATGTTCGGTAGTACACCCATACTCAGCTCATCTGCTCATCGGTTCTCAGTGTTGAACGTGTTCGAAAGAAACGGTTCTCAGTTCGGATTGGAGAACTGTTAACTCGAGAACCGCTGCACGTCCGGTAGTACACGCGCATGCTCAGTATCAGCTGCTCGTGAGTTCTCATCAGTTCTCTCAGCACAACATGTCTCAGTTAAGTGAACTGTTGGCGTTACTAGAGTAACATATACTTATGGATATCAGTTTATTTCTAGTCGGAGGGACTGTCACTCCTGTCAGAAATTGAGTAACTTTAGTAACTTGTGGATTAGCGCTGATTTGAGACGTAAACCGTTTAGAACGATTTGGTGAACTGGTTTGACCAGTTCACTAAAAAGAACCGGTTCAAAAGAACGATTCGTTCACAAACCGGACATCACTAATGTGCTGCCAAGATGGCAACGGCCAGCTCAACCCTACTTTACGCTTCAGAACTGCTCTTCAGAATCCTATGGGTGACGTCACGGACACTACATCCATATTTTTTTTACAGTCTATGGTTACGGCCCCATTACCACAGGGCCGTAACAACAACAGACATTGAGGGGGAGAAGTCTCCCTGAATAATTATAAATGGCCAAATTGTCCCCCCAATATTTGATATTGTTGATGCTGCTCTGCTGCACTTCATTACACAGCGCTCTGTTTGTTGCTAGGAAGACAAAAGTACAATGTTACATTTCTAGGCTGCTCTACCTCAGCGGTCTAACAGGGCTCGTCACGGTAAGAATGAGTGAGATGGCCAATCAAATCAAAGAAGGCGGGGCTTACTGTTACTGCGAATTGAAAGAGTGAAAGAGTGCATGGTAAGATGAAAGTAGCTAAACATTCAATATTTAACAACTGTTTTATGATAAAAACATTCAGCGTCCAACAGTAATATCAGGTGATGCAAACTAGGCCTACTTGACATTTTTATGAAATTTCACCGTTTTGAATTTAAAATATGACATTATTTCTGTAAATCATAACTGAATTTGATGTGCCACGAAATGTTTTGTATTTTTACATATTAGACGAAAATAAGAATGAATGTGTACATATATAAATTTTTAAAAAAAAAAGCCCCCCCCACCCCCAATGTATAAACCCCATGTCTACAGCCTTACTTGGCCTTCACATGTCACTTTCACCTTCACTTATAAATAACTAAACTGTGTGTGAACATAACAGTATTAACTTCATTCTAATCAGACAGAAATTTCAATAGTCTTGATTGTGGCATGATTTACAAATGATTGAAATATACAATAGGCTATAAAAAGACAATCAGTAGTGTGTGCTGTAAAATAACAACATTCATTTGAAAAGTGAGCTAAAATGACCACATTATATCATGCTTATCAGATAACTAGTTAATGTTTATTAAGACAATTTTTAGCAAAGTGCATTCACACACTCTTGGTAGAAAACCCATGATTTAAGAGGAAGGAAGTGAAAATGTTTATATTCATTAGTAATGACATAGCCTCGATCTTCACAATTCATTCATAAGCTGTAAACATAAACTATGATCATATAGGATTCATCAGCATTAAGCACAGATAAATCTTTTGTTGTTTTGAGTGCTTTTAAAAAAGTATGCAGATCCAAAGATGAGACACAAAGCGCCTCCAAAAGCACCTCTGCATCTGAACATATGGAAGATCTCAACGACGGCCCACAACACCTGCCACCAACCTCCTCCAGCAACGGGGTGAGACAGACCCCATTCCAGGGCACCTGGGGTAAAAACGAGGCCAAATCTACAGGCGTTTATAAACTGAAATTAATTGGTTGTTCCATCCGTAATTAGCTCACACCACACTTATTACTAATCTGCCATTTGGAGCGCTGCCATTTTATGCCCTGGCCGTGGTCCAGAGCTTGGTGTTATCCATAAGCTCGGGAAAAGTCCCATTCTGGGGAGCGGAGCCAAACGGCAGCATAGCATCAGACAGTAACGAAGCCATCAGCGCTTATTAAAGATTAAGTCTCGCTTAGTCCCCAGTGGCCTGAGCAGACCGGTCGGTAATCATATTCATCCTAAACTGCCTAATCGCCACCATATTGCTCTTATTTATCAGTAAACAGTGATGTAAGAGGGATTAATCCAGGGTTATCTCCTTCGCATTTGTAGATTTGTATGTATAATGTGAAGTTTTGAGTGCACTTTTCAGGGAAAAAATGGCTTATTAATTTCAATAAGGTCATAACTAATAGGAGAAAGATGACAAACAAACCTTTGATTTAAAAATATTATTTTTATCTGTAGTTGGACCAACTTAAAAAAACTGTTAATGCCAAGTTGTTCTCAAATTATATTTCACTTTTTATTTAATAAGACAAAAGCTACATTAATTCAAAGTAAAAATATTATTTATTATTAAGACCATAAACTGAAGAAAAAAAATCGTTAGCAAGCAATAGCCCATAGTAGCATGCTAAATTCTAAGTCTGCTCCATAAGTAAAGCAGCAAAGACATCAGGCCAGATTTACTAAAGAAAGGCAAATTAGCGTGAGAGCACAAATCCACAAAAGCGCCGATGGGAGTGTAAAGTTCTGCATGTGATCTACTGACTGTGCAAATTAAAGACGCAGCGGATCATTTCCATAATGACCTTATGGTTCTTGGTAGATTGTCTACCAAGAACAGGGCAAATTAGCGTCTGGTTTAAGACATGCTTTTTTGGGCGGAAAAACAATGGCGCAAACACCAGTAAATTGACTAGCGCAAACCTTAGTGAATCACCTTGCTTGATTCATTTAAATACTCTCCTCCCAAAAATTTTGCATTTACAAATGCATATGCAATAAGGTTTTTTTTTAGAAAAATTACTTAATGACTGCTAAAAAAAGTATGTTCTATATCAGGGGTCTCCAAACTCGGTCCTGGAGGGCCGCTGTCCTGCAGAATTTAGCTCCAACCCCAATTAAACACACCTGAACACGCTAATCAGTGTCTAACTAGGGCCTTGTAAGACACTCATTAGTGTGTTCAGCGTGTTTAGGTGTGTGGGGTTGGAGCTAAATTCTGCAGGACAGAGGCACTCCAGGACCGAGTTTGGAGACCCCTCTATATAGTATGAATGTAATATGGATGTAGGGGAGCGCGGGGCACAACCTAACGCGGGGTTAGTTGTAACACGCATGGTTTAAAACTTTCCACACATGCCAGGATGACGAAACTTTGTGTATTTACTAGTTGCCATATCAACATTATTTAGAGAAAAAATTGTGCCAAAATTAAGAAATCTTCGGAAGATATCACTGAACATTTAACCATAGCAAAAGTACATTTCTTACTTAAGTTTATTTTTCATCTCTGTTTTTTGTGTTTATTTGAAATAAGACAAATCTGATATTATTGTAATCTTATATCTGTTGAGATGGTTCTTTAATGCTGATCTAACAGCAGAAGACACGAGCCGCGGTTTAAATCCCAGTTGTGCAGGTGGGGTGTGTTTTAACACTGCGTTACAATGAGCTCCTATTAGAACGACGCTATTATATTCTATACTTTTATGAATTATTTTGAGAAACCTTGAGAAAAGGGTGAATAAAGACTGAGAGTCAATGTTCAGAAATGATTCATTATTATTATGTTTTGAACTCTGCTGTAGAGCTGTATTTAGCAGTGTTTGTTGTCAAACTCAAAAATGAGTTTATTTTTAATTATTAAAAAATGCCATTGACTAAATATTAGTTTGTATTGGATATTTTTTTGATTAGATCGGATAACATTTTAAGGTGATGTTACAATGTGCCCCTCACATGTTACAGTGTACCCCACCTATGGGGCATGTTGTCACACTTCACTTCCATTCTTTCGGGGTAAATCAAGCAAAAAGTATACACTGTATTAATGAAACAAAACCACATATTTGTACTAGACGTGTGCAATTAATGTGGGAAAAATAAATACTCTGAACCCCAAGTGGATTTACACAAACTGAGAAAGTCAAAAAGAGTTAGGTTGTCCCCCGCTCTCCCCTACAACATTTACCATGTTGTCATTATCATGTCACTTCACTACCAATTCATAAATCCTCTCCCGTGGCCTCATGGGATAGTAAAGACATAATCTCGCCGGAAGAAGTTGGTCATCCGGGGACTTTTCACCTACTCTTTTATGAGTACTGTGAATTCTGACATATTTCTTTTGACACATACTGTTCAAGATTCAAGATTCAAGAGTTTTATTTGTCACATACACAGTTATATCCAGAATATACAACCGGCAGTGAAATGTAGACAGGTCCGCTCCATGGACAGTGCAAATTCACAGTTAAAAACACAAGGAGGAAATTATAATAGAAATAGAATAAAAAAAACTATATATATATATATATATATATATATATATATATATATATATATATATATATATATATATATACTCACCTAAAGGATTATTAGGAACACCATACTAATACTGTGTTTGACCCACTTTCACCTTCAGAACTGCCTTAATTCTACATGGCATTGATTCAACAAGGTGCTGAAAGCATTCTTTAGAAATGTTGGCCCATATTGATAGGATAGCATCTTGCAGTTGATGGAGATTTGTGGGATGCACATCCAGGGCACGAAGCTCCCGTTCCACCACATCCCAAAGATGCTCTATTGGGTTGAGATCTGGTGACTGTGGGGGCCATTTTAGTACAGTGAACTCATTGTCAACCAATTTGAAATGATTCGAGCTTTGTGACATGGTGCATTATCCTGCTGGAAGTAGCCATCAGAGAATGGGTACATGGTGGTCATAAAGGGATGGACATGGTCAGAAACAATGCTCAGGTAGGCCGTGGCATTTAAACGATGCCCAATTGGCATTAAGGGGCCTAAAGTGAGCCAAGAAAACATCCCCCACACCATTACACCACCACCACCAGCCTGCACAGTGGTAACAAGGCATGATGGATCCATGTTCTCATTCTGTTTACACCAAATTCTGACTCTACCATCTGAATGTCTCAACAGAAATCGAGACTCATCAGACCAGGCAACATTTTTTCATGGCAACATCAGACAGACCAGTCTTCAACTGTCCAATTTTGGTGAGCTCGTGCAAATTGTAGCCTCTTTTTCCTATTTGATGTGGAGATGAGTGGTACCCGGTGGGGTCTTCTGCTGTTGTAGCCCATCCGCCTCAAGGTTGTGCATGTTGTGGCTTCACAAATGCTTTGCTGCATTCCTCGGCTGTAATGAGTGGTTATTTCAGTCAAAGTTGCTCTTCTATCAGCTTGAATCAGTCGGCCCATTCTCCTCTGACCTCTAGCATCAACAAGGCATTTTTGCCCACAGGACTGCCGCATACTGGATGTTTTTCCCTTTTCACACCATTCTTTGTAAACCCTAGAAATGGTTGTGTGTGAAAATCCCACTAACTGAGCAGATTGTGAAATACTCCGACCGGCCCGTCTGGCACCAACAACCATGCCACACTCAAAATTGCTTAAATCACCTTTCTGTAGAATTATAAATCAAGTAGAAAAAAAAAATAAATAAATAAAGAAGTGGAATAAAATAAGTGAAATAAACTGCAGTGAGTAAACTGTAGACTTATAAATATGTGGTTAACAGAAATGTACAAAGAAGTATGATGTGCAAACAGGTTTATAACAGGTTGTTACACAGTAACAACGAGAACAGAAAGTGCCATGCAATGTCAGTATATCGATGTTTATCCTGAAGTGAAGTCACGTGATGTTAAGTGACTGAGTTCAGGAGTCTGATGGCCTGGGGGAAGAAGCTCCTCCTGAGTCTCTCAGTTTTGGCCATCAGGCTTCGGAAGCGCTTACCAGATGGCAGCAGCGTGAAATGAGGATTTGCAGGGTGATTAGAGTCCTTGATGATCTTAGTAGCTCTACCTTTGCAGCATTTGGTGTAGACGTCCTGCAGAGACGGGAAAGCTGACCCTGAGATACGCTCGGATAAGCGCACAACTCTTTGCAGGGCTTTGCAGTCGTGACTGGTGCTGTTCCCATACCACGAGTTAATACACTTTCTATTGCCCCTAAATAGAAAATTTTCAGGATAGCTGGTGAAACCCTGAATTTCCTCAGCTGGCGCAGGTGGTACAGTCTTTTCCTGGCTTTTTTCACCTGTGTCTGAATGTGTGCAGTCCAGGTCAGGTCCTCGGAGATGTTTACACCCAGGTACTTGAAGCTGCTCACTCTCTCTACTGGTCATGAGAGGGGAGTATGAGAGAGAGACAGTTATCCTGGCACCATGATGTTAGTTGCTCCACCTCATCCAAGTATGCCGTCTCATTGTTGTTGGAAATGAGGCCCAGGACAACAGTGTCATCAGCAAATTTGATGATAGAGGTGGAGCTGTGTGTGGACAAACAGTCATGTGTGTAGAGAGAGTAGAGCAGGGGACTCAGGACACAGCCCTGTGGAGTTCCCACACTCAGGGTGATGGAGGTGGAGGTGGACTGGCCTATTCTCACCACCTGAGGCCTGTCAGTGAGGAAGTCCTCAATCCAGTGGCAGAGAGAAGGATTCAGGCCGAGATCCAGGAGTTTGGCGGTTAGCTTAATGGGAACTATGGTGTTAAAGGCTGAGCTATAGTCAATAAATAGCAGCCTTACGTAGTTCCCACTTTTGCTGTCGATGTGAGTGAGGGAGGAGTGGAGGACATGAGAGATGGCATCTTCAGTCAAACTATTGGGACGATAGGCAAACTGAAGAGGGTCCAAAGTATCAGGAATGTAGGCGCAAATGGTGTTTTTAATGAGTTTCTCAAAGACCTTCATGACTATAGACGTGAGAGCCACTGGACGATAGTCATTTAGGCAAGAGGGTTTACTGTTCTTAGGGACAGGGATGATGGTGGATTTTTTGAAGGAGGTGGGGACCACAGATGTAGCGAGGGACTCATTAAAGATGGCTGTAAACAACCCGGCGAGCTGATCAGCACAGGACCGCAGAACACGGCCTGAAATACCATCCGGCCCAGCAGCTTTCCTGACGTCCACACGCTTGAGTGCCCTCCGAACTTCATCCTCCGAGACAGAGATCACGTGGTTGTTGCTGCTCTGAGTAATTCCCTCTGACGCGCCACTTGGCGGAGTCGCGCTGCCGCGACTACAATCAAAGCGAGCGTGGAAAGAGTTTAACTCATTCACAAGCAACGGATCAGCGCTCACCTCTGCAGAGGATTTAGATCCAAAAGAACAGATGGTCCTCAGTCCCTGCCACATGCGCCGGGAGTCGTTGAGTTGGAAATGAGACTCCACTCAATCCTTATAACGGAGCTTTGCGGCTTTAACTGCGCATCGGAGAGCATAGCAGGATGATTTGTAGTCAGGAGATGTGCTGGTGAAAGTTTGGCAAGACTTTCTTTAGGTTTGCTTTGTTAAAATCGCCCGCGACGATGAAAGCAGCATCGGGGTGTTTGTTTATGAAGCCGCTGGTAACATCATGAAGGCCAGATAAAGCCAGCCCTGTCTCTGCCTGTGGTGGAATGTAAACGGCAGCGGCGATGACAGAGGAAAACTCCCTCGGCAGCCTTAACTACTATGTACTAACATTTAAATTCATAATTTGATACAATCCACTTATTGTGTACATACATGTTTTTACATTGTACTTACATTAAAAAAAATACCTGCATGTAATTACATCTGTAATTAATTTCTGTAATTACATTTATAATTACACTGTTGACACCCTTACACCCATACCCTTAAACTTACCCACACCACCACACCTGTCCCTAACCCTACCCTTAAACTTACCCATACCACCACACCTGTCCCTAACTTTACCCTTAAACTTACCCATACCACCACACCTGTCCCTAACCCTACCTTTAAACTTACCCATACCACCATACCTGTCCCTAACCCTACCTTTAAACTTACCCATACCACCACACCTGTCCCTAACTTTACCCTTAAACTTACCCATACCACCACACCTGTCCCTAACTTTACCCTTAAACCTACTAATACCACCACACCTGTCCCTAACTTTACCCTTAAACTTACCCATACCACCACACCTGTCCCTAACTTTACCCTTAAACTTACCCATACCACCACACCTGCCCCTAACTTTACCCTTAAACTTACCCATCCCACCACACCTGTCCCTAACCCTACCCTTAAACTCACCCACACCACCACACCTGTCCCTAACTGCCTTAAACTTACCCATACCACCACACCTGTCCCTAACCCTACCCTTAAACTTACCCACACCACCACACCTGTCCCTAACCCTACCCTTAAACTTACCCACACCACCACACCTGTCCCTAACCCTACCCTTAAACTTACCCACACCACCACACCTGTCCCTAACCCTACCCTTAAACTTACCCATACCACCACACCTGTCCCTAACTTTACCCTTAAACTTACCCATACCACCACACCTGCCCCTAACTTTACCCTTAAACTTACCCATCCCACCACACCTGTCCCTAACCCTACCCTTAAACTTACTCATACCACCACACCTGTCCCTAACCCTACCCTTAAACTTACCCATACCACCACACCTGTCCCTAACCCTACCCTTAAACTTACCCACACCACCACACCTGTCCCTAACCCTACCCTTAAACTTACCCACACCACCACACCTGTCCCTAACCCTACCCTTAAACTTACCCACACCACCACACCTGTCCCTAACCCTACCCTTAAACTTACCCATACCACCACACCTGTCCCTAACCCTACCCTTAAACTTACCCACACCACCACACCTGTCCCTAACCCTACCCTTAAACTTATCATACCACCACACCTGTCCCTAACTTTACCCTTAAACTTACCCACACCACCACACCTGTCCCTAACTTTACCCTTAAACTTACCCATACCACCACACCTGTCCCTAACTTTACCCGTATCCCACCTCAATATCAGCAAAAGTGTTTCGCAATACAATAATATTTTTTTTGTATGTAAGTACATAGTAGTTAAGGCCACCTAATATAAAGTGGGACCCAAAATTAATACTAATTAAAAACACTGAAACATTTAAAATCCTGTCATCTTGATCAAGAACACACACATAAACAATTCTACATTTTTTCTCTCCCCATTAAGTCTATTAAGAATATGCAGTTTTAGTTACATCAAAATAAAAAAATTATCAAAAGGAAAGAAACACATGCTGCGTCGGAAATTGAACTTAGTATGAATGTAATCTGGACATACTACATTCACCATGTTGTCATTATCATGTGACCTTCCACATCAGAAAAATTCGCTTTTTAGAAACCTTAATGTTTATTGTGATGCTTTTTTAAAATATGCATCATCTTTTCTGATATGTGAGAAATGATTGGTGTCAGTCAATTAGTCAATAAAATACACAAGAATCTCTGCAGTCAGTAAAGCTAGCCAGTATATGTTCTGCAAATTAACACTGCAAAAATACTTACACAAAATTGTTTCTTAAAATGTTTTCTATTGTTTGCTTTTTTGCCAAACTGAACAAAACAGGGTTGAACCGGAAAGCACGTTTTTTGATTAGACCAATATATAAATATTAACTTTAAATAAATGACACTGTATTTTCACAGTTTGTTGTCTACTATGAAATAAAAACCAAGCTTTTAACCATTTTTTTAGGTACATCGCACCCTTAAAGGAGACATCAGAAAACTGATACCTCTCTCTCTCTCTCTCTCTCTCTCTCTCTCTCTCTCTCTCTCTCTCTCTCTCTCTCTCTCTCTCTCTCTTTGTATTCCCTAAACGTTCACCAGCACTCATGCTGCAAATGCACAAATGCATCCTTCAGCTTATGCTCCCATAATTCTCAGTGGCAGCTGTGTGATTAATGTACATAGCTATTGATTTTTTAGGCTCTTTTTTTCCTCCTCTACACTATATCCTTCTTTCTTTTTCCTTCTCTCTCTCTCCCTCTCTCTCTGACGTATTTTGTGTGATGAAAGCAGAGGTTTTAAAAGGCATGTGGAGCAGAATTGTACGTTCCACAGCTCACATCACAATTACTGCTGCAAATACATTTCATCTGGATGAAACAATGATATGACAAATTAGATTTAGAAATTATCTGCTGGTCTAGTTTTCTCACTGAAGTGAGCTGGCCTTTGGTCTAGTCGGGCAGCAGTTATGAGCTGATGTGATGCTTTGGAGATGATTGTGTTCTCTTCTTCAGCCATGACCCAATTTACTTACAACATACAGCATCCGACAGAAGGATACATACCAGAAATGGATAGAAAAGTGAAGTACAAGAAATAGTAAAATGCCATGTCAGACACTCCGGTTCGAATCCCACTTGAAGCAGGTAGAATAGGAATGTTTACATTTGATGCCGTTGACCCGGTTTAAGGGGGTGAGTGTGATGGACGTAGGCCAGTAAGAGCTGTGCATGTAAACCTCACTCCTTTTTCCTCAAGAGGCGCACTAGCAGCTGTAGCACATTAGCACGCCTGCCTCCCACGCCAGAGACCCCGGTTCGAATGCCGCTTGGAGCGGGTCGAGTAGGTCCATTTATATTTGATGCCATTGCCCTGGATGGGAGGAAGGTTTAGGGGGGTGAGTGTAACAGACATAGGACAGTGAATGTAAATGGAGCTGTGAATGTAAACCTCACTCATCTGGCCTGAAGAGGTGCAATAGTGACTGCGGTTTTTAGTGTTCTTATTAGCACACCCGCCTCTCACGCCAGAGACTCTGGTTCGAATCCCGCTCGGAGCAGGTCAAGTTGGAACGATTACATTTGGTGTCATTCATGGGAGTGAAGTTTAGGGGGGTGAGTGTAATGTAGGCAAGTAAGAGTTGTGAATGTAAACCTCACTCCTCTGGCCTCAAGAGGCGCACTTGCTACTGCAGTCTTTAGTGCCTACCTCCCATGCCAGAGACTCCAGTTCAAATCGTGCTCGGAGCAGGTCGAGTAAGTCTGTTTATATCTGATGCCATTGACCAGGATGGGAGTGAAGTTTAGGGGGGTGAGTGTAATGGACGTAGGACAGTAAGAGCTGTGTGTGTAAACCTCACTCCCCTGGCCCCAAGATGCGCACTAGTGACTGCAGTCTTTAGCATGCCCGCCTCCCACTCCAGAGACTTGGTTCAAATCCCGCTCGGAGTGGGTCGAGTAGGTCCGTTTACATTTGATGCCGTTGACCTGGATGGGAGGGAGGTTTAGGGGAGTGAGTGTAACGGACATAGGATATAGGACGTCTTTAGCGTCCTTGTTAGCACGCCCACCTCTGATGCCGGAGACTCCGGTTTGAATTCCGCTCAGAGCGAGTCGAGTAGGAACGGATACATTTGGTGCCATTCATGGGAGTGAGTGTAATGTAGGCAAGTAAGAGTAGGACAGGTTATATTTACTCCAAGTGCAAATAGTCTACCTTGTTAGCAGATGTTATCTACAGTAACTCCGCCGCCATTGTGAGCCAGTCATATTTTATTGTACAAGTAACACTGAACAAAAAGTGACATTTTATTTTCATTCTGTCACTAAATACAGGTTTATCCAGAAAGAATTGCATGCAGTATCTGAATCTTAATACCCTAAGCAAGTTTGCCTCTCAGGTAAATGTATGTTGCTTTAAGGATGGATGTTATGCATTTTGAATTGGACACAAGACAAAAATAATAATGAGCATCATTTATACATATACTTCCTACATAGTGGGATTTGGTTTTGTCCACGTGTCACAACAAATTTTTGCTCAATATCAATTGCCTGTCTGGGTGGCGACCTTTAACACGCAAAAAAAAAAAAAAAAAAAAAAAAATCAACCCGCAGCAATAGTTTAAAAGTATCCCAATTCCACCGGAAATCCGCAGATTTGGCAACACGGCATCTACCGTCTCTCCCACAATACCTGTGTCAATTGTAAATGGATCATTTCAGAAATACAGGATATCTAATTTTCTTGGTGTAAAGTAAGTTACATTTACATTTATGCATTTGGCAGACGCTTTTATCCAAAGCAACTTACATTGCATTCAAGGTACACATTTTTACATTTTATCAGTTCTTGCCTTCACTGGGAATCGAACTCATGACCTTGGCGTTGCTAGCGCCACGCTCTTATTGTATGAGCTACAGGAAAGCTGTAGCTCAAAGTTGTAATGGTAGTTTACTGTATAGTTAACTATACTATATAGTAACAGGTAGACTTCACTTAGAATTAAAATCTGGTTGCTTCAACATCATACTATAATTTCAATTGATTTGTCTAAACAATTAAATTTGTAGATTACATCACATTACAACAAAATCTGATCTTTTACGTTTGCAATCATGTCTTTGATTTGACAGGGTTCAAGTTCACTAAAGAGAACATGGACCCACTTTATATTAGGTGGCGTTAACTACTATGTACTTACTTTTAAATTAATAATTTGATACAATGCAATTAATGTGTCACCCATACACCACACCTGTCCCTAACTTTACCCTTAAACTTACCCATACCACCACACCTGTCCCTAACTTTACCCTTAAACTTACCCATACCACCACACCTGTCCCTAACTTTACCCTTAAACTTACCCATACCACCACACCTGTCCCTAACCCTACCCTTAAACTTACCCACACCACCACACCTGTCCCTAACTTTACCCTTAATCTTACCCACACCACCACACCTGTCCCTAACCCTACCCTTAAACTCACCCATACCACCACACCTGTCCCTAACCATATCCTTAAACTCACCCATACCACCACACCTGTCCCTAACTTTACCCTTAAACTTACCCATACAACCACACCTGTCCCTAACTTTACCCTTAAACTTACCCATACAACCACACCTGTCCCTAACTTTACCCTTAAACTTACCCATACCACCACACCTGTCCCTAACTTTACCCTTAAACTTACCCATCCCACCACACCTGTCCCTAACCCTACCCTTAAACTTACCCACACCGCCACACCTGTCCCTAACTTTACCCTTAAACTTACCCAAACCACCACACCTGTCCCTAACTTTACCCTTAAACTTACCCAAACCACCACACCTGTCCCTAACTTTACCCTTAAACTTACCCACACCACCACACCTGTCCCTAACTTTACCCTTAAACTTACCCACACCACCACACCTGTCCCTAACTTTACCCTTAAACTTACCCATCCCGCCACACCTGTCCCTAACCCTACCCTTAAACTTACCCACACCGCCACACCTGTCCCTAACTTTACCCTTAAACTTACCCAAACCACCACACCTGTCCCTAACTTTACCCTTAAACTTACCCATCCCACCACACCTGTCCCTAACTTTACCCTTAAACTTACCCATCCCACCACACCTGTCCCTAACCCTACCCTTAAACTTACCCACACCGCCACACCTGTCTCTAATTTTACCCTTAAACTTACCCAAACCACCACACCTGTCCCTAACTTTACCCTTAAACTTACCCATCCCACCACACCTGTCCCTAACCCTACCCTTAAACTTACCCACACCGCCACACCTGTCCCTAACTTTACCCTTAAACTTACCCACACCGCCACACCTGTCCCTAACTTTACCCTTAAACTTACCCAAACCACCACACCTGTCCCTAACTTTACCCTTAAACTTACCCAAACCACCACACCTGTCCCTAACTTTACCCTTAAACTTACCCATCCCACCACACCTGTCCCTAACTTTACCCTTAAACTTACCCATCCCACCACACCTGTCCCTAACCCTACCCTTAAACTTACCCACACCGCCACACCTGTCCCTAACTTTACCCTTAAACTTACCCAAACCACCACACCTGTCCCTAACTTTACCCTTAAACTTACCCAAACCACCACACCTGTCCCTAACTTTACCCTTTAAACTTACCCATCCCACCACACCTGTCCCTAACCCTACCCTTAAACTTACCCACACCGCCACACCTGTCCCTAACTTTACCCTTAAACTTACCCACACCGCCACACCTGTCCCTAACTTTACCCTTAAACTTACCCAAACCACCACACCTGTCCCTAACTTTACCCTTAAACTTACCCAAACCACCACACCTGTCCCTAACTTTGCCCTTAAACTTACCCATCCCACCACACCTGTCCTTAACTTTACCCTTAAACTTACCCATCCCACCACACCTGTCCCTAACCCTACCCTTAAACTTACCCACACCGCCACACCTGTCCCTAACTTTACCCTTAAACTTACCCAAACCACCACACCTGTCCCTAACTTTACCCTTAAACTTACCCAAACCACCACACCTGTCCCTAACTTTACCCTTAAACTTACCCATCCCACCACACCTGTCCCTAACCCTACCCTTAAACTTACCCACACCGCCACACCTGTCCCTAACCCTACCCTTAAACTTACCCATACCACCACACCTGTCCCTAACTTTACCCTTAAACTTACCCATCCCACAACACCTGTCCCTAACCCTACCCTTAAACTTACCCATACAACCACGCTTGTCCCTAACGTTACCCGTATCCCACGTCAATATCAGCAAAAGGTTTTGCAATACAATATGAACATTAAGATTTAGACAGGTGTGGTGCAATACAATATGAACACAAGAAGAATGTAAGTACATAGTAGTTAAGGCCACCTAATATAAAGTGGGACTAGGAACATTAAAAACCATAGCAATGATTGACAGAACAAAATTACTATTTACAACAAAACCAAGATATCAAAATCAGAAAATATACCTATAATAATAAAATAGATTAATATATAATTTTAGTAAAAAAAAATACAAAAATAAAAAATCAATCATATAAATATATTTAGCTTTTTTTTTTTTTTTCACGAACACTTTCATTAAATGCCATTGTTTGTTGCTGTGTCTGCTCATGAACAGAGCTGATGCTGATGGGTTCAATATTTACATGTATGCATTTTGCAAATACTTTAATCCAAAATGACTTTTGGTGCATTTAATGTATTGAGTTTACAAGTTCTCTTGGAAATCAAACTCTGAGACTGTGGCATTTCTAATGCAAGGCTCTATTTCCTGAGCTACATGAATGCTCAATATAGTTTTAATGGCTGAGTTGGCGAAGATAGTGAAGGTAAGCAGCCAATTAGTGTATTGTCAATTTAGTTTTAATGCTTTTACTATTATTTTTGTAAATAAAAAATAAAATAAAAAATCATTTGTATACATGAAAGGTCTACAAAATAAGTGTTATTTGACAATGCAAAATTAATTATATTGTCCTGAAGGCGAACATATATCTCTATCATGAAAAATATAGGTAAAGAAAGGTGTGAAGAGGGTTAAAGCCACAAGAAACCTTCACATTACTTCTACAGCAGTGAGCGAGGTTTCAGGAGAAACGTCCACACTGCATAGAACATTTGCTGTACACACAAAGACAAGGTAGAGCACAGAGAGAGAGAGAGAGAGAGAGAGAGGCTTACATTTATCTTTCTCCTCTAGCCTGATGCTTCACCATCTCCAACTTAATCTGCAGGCTAGAGAAAGATGAAAGGAGTGTGGGTTTGTTCTAATGAGAATGCACTATCTGCAGGCTCCCAGCAGCAGCCACAGACACTGTCTCTGGCCCCAGCCACACTCACTCAAACATGGCGCTGGGTTTTCAACATGTCTGACCGCCCCTCCACTCTTTATATATTCTATAAGCAGCGGCAGTCGCCCAGAGGAGTCTATGCCATTGATACTCTTCTCTCTGATCACACGCTTAGTATTTATACCGGATTTACACCCCTATAGGTCCGATTATTTTGATTGTATGAATGTAGGAAGTGATTTTGTTTCAGTTACTTCACTGCAAAAATAAACTTAATTCAAATGGAAATTCAAATATTTTTCTGAGAGACAGTCATCGGCAAAGACTGCAAGAACCAGACAAGTCCTCTGCACAGACCCTATGCCAGCTTCAGCTCCTCCCACTAAATGCTGGCATGATGTATGCAGAAGTAACTGAATAAAATATTCTGAATAATCAATCCATAATCTGACTTGCGATCCAGCACGGATCATAACCACACCGTGTTTGTTCATCTGCCAGAGGAAAACTGGCCCTCCGACTGAGCCTGGTTTCTCCCACTTTATTTATCAGGAAATCAGGCTCTGACTGAGCCTGATTTCCACTTCTTTATGTATTTATTTATTTATTTATTTTTCTACTTGATTTTATTTATAATTCTATATATATATATATATATATATATATATATATATATATATATATATATATATATATATATATATATACACTCACCTAAAGGATTATTAGGAACACCATACTAATACTGTTTGACCCCTTTCACCTTCAGAACTGCCTTAATTCTACGTGGCATTGATTCAACAAGGTGCTGAAAGCATTCTTTAGAAATGTTGGCCCATACTGATAGGATAGCATCTTGCAGTTGATGGAGATTTGTGGGATGCACATCCAGGGCATGAAGCTCCCGTTCCAGCACATCCCAAAGATGCTCTATTGGATTGAGATCTGGTGACTGTGGGGGCCATTTTAGTGCAGTGAACTCATTGTCATGTTCAAGAAACCAATTTGAAATGATTCGAGCTTTGTGACATGGTGCATTATCCTGCTGGAAGTAGCCATCAGAGAATGGGTACATGGTGGACATAAAGGGATGGACATGGTCAGAAACAATGCTCAGGTAGGCCGTGGCATTTAAATGATGCCCAGTTGGCACTAAGGGGCCTAAAGTGTGCCAAGAAAACATCCCCCACACCATTACACCACCACCACCAGCCTGCACAGTGGTAACAAGGCATGATGGATCCATGTTCTCATTCTGTTTACACCAAATTCTGACTCTATCATCTGAATGTCTCAACAGAAATCGAGACTCATCAAACCAGGCAACATTTTTCCTGTCTTCAACGGTCCAATTTTGGTGAGGTTGTGCAAATTGTAGCCTCTTTTTCCTATTTGTAGTGGAGATGAGTGGTACCCGGTGGGATCTTCTGCTGTTGTAGCCCATCCGCCTCAAGGTTGTGCGTGTTGTGGCTTCACAAATGCTTTGCTGCATACCTCGGTTGTAACGAGGCTATTTCAGTCAAAGTTGCTCTTCTATCAGCTTGAATCAGTCGGCCCATTCTCCTCTGACCTCTAGCATCAACAAGGCATTTTCGCCCACAGGACTGCCGCGTACTGGATGTTTTTCCCTTTTCACACCATTCTTTGTAAACCCTAGAAATGGTTGTGCGTGAAAATCCCAGTAACTGAGCAGATTGTGAAATACTCAGACCGACCCGTCTGGCACCAACAACCATGCCACGCTCAAAATTGCTTAAATCACCTTTCTTTCCCATTCTGACATTCAGTTTGGAGTTCAGGAGATTGTCTTGACCAGGACCACACCCCTAAATGCATTGAAGCAACTGCCATGTGATTGGTTGATTAGATAATTGCATTAATGAGAAATTGAACAGGTGTTCCTAATAATCCTTTAGGTGAGTGTATATATATAGTACTTTTTTTATTCTATTTCTATTATAATTTCCTCATTGTGTTTTTAACTGTGAATTTGCACTGTCCATGGAGCGGACCTGTTTACATTTCACTGCCGGTTGTATATTCTGTATATAACTGTGTATGTGACAAATAAAACTCTTGAATCTTGAATCTAGAAACTAATTTCATTATTGATGATCTTTACACAGTTGTTGAAGTGAACCAACACTGAACTGACTTCAGCTAAACAAAAGGTTGAAAACAATCTGTATTGTATAAAGCATTATATGAATAAAGGTGACATGACTTGACCCCATTAACTCACTTAATGTTTATGCACTTTTATGTGTTTTTAGAAACCAAGACATGATATCTTATGTAATTTTGAAAGTCAATATATTTTGATTTAAGAATGTTTAGATATTTGTACTGGAAAACAAGACAAGAATACTAATAGTGTTTCATATCTCTAATGTTTATGGCTACAGGTTGAAGGTTATAAAATAACAACCTCCATTGTCAATACAATAAATATAAGGGCTGACCAATATGGTGGAAATGTAATTTTTACATGTATTAAACTTGTGCAATGGACATGAATAATACATCACATGGTAATATATAATGTAATAATGTAGTAATAATGATTTTCACCTAGTGGACAATAAAATTAATGGGGAAAAAATTCATAGACACTGACCTAAGCCACAATACAAAGTTCTTACTAGAACCAGGAAGTATGACCATATTAGCCCGGTTCTGTCAACACTTCATTGGCTCCCTATTAAACATCGTATAAATTTTAAAATCTTGCTTATTACTTACAAAGCACTAAATGGTTTAGCTCCCCAGTACTTGAGCGAGCTCTTAACGCATTATACTCCATCACGTCTATTGCGGTCTCAAAACTCTGGCCAGTTGATAATCCCTAGAATATCAAAATCAACTGCAGGCGGTCGATCCTTTTCCTATTTAGCGCCTAAACTTTGGAACAGTCTTCCTAGCATTGTTCGTAAAGCAGACACACTCTGTCAGTTTAAATTAGACTAAAAACACATCTCTTTACTATAGCATACACATAGAATATTATCAATTTATATTTGTGGCGAGGTGGGCGAGCGAGACGTGGGAGGAGCGAGCGAGACCGGTGCGTGATTGAGAATGAGTGTCACTTGCGAGTCCTATCATGAGGAAGCCCGGAGGCATATAAGGACGAGCGAGAGAGGACCAGGCCTGGAGTTTATGTTGTGTTTTGTTTACATTTTATTATGTGTGTGCGTGGCAGTCGTCCGTAAGGGGCTGCCTGCATTTTACTTTCAGTTTGTTTATTTATTAAAGTCATGTTGAACGTTCGCCGGTTCCCACCTCCTTCTTCCTTATTCTACAAACTTCATTACAATATTATTCAAATCAGTTAAATGATTGTTAGGCTGCATTAACTAGGTCCCATAACACCTGATGTTACGTCATAAAAAGAATGGCATCTACGCTAATGTTAGTCTCTCTGTTTATCCCAAGGTTTACTGTAGTCAGCCGGATCCGGGCCATATCCAAAAAAGATGATGGACCTGCACCTGGACACGACCACAGTGCATCCCTGAAGTGTCAGCAGAGGCCGTGTCAACTAGACTCTCCCCTGTGAAGGCCTCCTTCCCTTCCTGTATAGATGAAAACACATATGCACACATACGTATTCAAACACGCTTGCCTATAGGTTAAACACGTAATGCTTGCGTACATGCCGTCACCGTTTTCACAGATTCTCCTTTTTAAGGATGATGATGATATAGTTTCAAAACTAATTCCAACCTATTTTCATGGGTTGCGTTCTCGGGCCACCAAATGCTGTTGCTGTGCGGATGGGGTTCGGAACGCATTGGGGGTTTTCTGTTTTAGTTGAAGATGCTGTTGTTTAAATGGCACCAAATAATTACACTAAGTGATAATAGCAGCATTTTCTTAGCGATGCTATTTACATTAAGTGAAAATAGTGATATATTCTGTTTAGACCATGTAAAAGTAGCAGTTATTTGTGTAAATAGTAATTAGATGCTATTTATACTTTATTTTGACAGATACATACTATTTGCACCTCAGTATTGTTGTACATTAACAGGATGCAATAATAAGAGTGTAAATTATTATATTGATTAAAATTATTAAATGGATTCTTATTTAATGGGACAATAAAAGCCCTCCCTACTGCTAACCCTACCCAATAAATAGCCTGTTCTTATAATTCTAAACATTTCGTTAGGCACTTTATTTCTACTTATAGAACATTTTCTTTATTTTTATTGAAAGTGAATGCCTTTCCAGTGTGATGGGAAAAGGGAGAAGAGGAGCTCAAAAAAAAAAAAAAAAAAAGATTAGATTAGAACCCGGGTCAATCGCGTCAAAACCAAGTTCCACAAGCTTTACACTCTACAGACTACACCACTGAAGACATTTAAACATGCACATCTTTTTTAATCTAGTGTAAATAGCGCTTGCCAACAAGGCACGTGGTGTGATTAGAAAGGATTCTTAAAAGATTCATGACATGAAAAATCTGATTTTCCTGTATATTTGTACGTATTTTGACAAGAATTTATGTAATCAAGCTCCAAAAATGGCTCGTTTTGATATTGTGGAATCTGTGATGTCACACGATACATTTGCATATGCCTGCCTCCAGAGCAAGACATCAACAAATAGTTTAACATCATCGCATCATAGGCCCCGCCCACTGGCATTCAGGCTGACATTTAACGGCTGACATTTACCTACACAAGATGTGAGTTGTGTTGTGTCGTGTCAAAAACAAACAGAAGCCATTATAATCAGTGACGCTGTCTACACTGATACAGTATACAGATATACAGTATACAGTGTGTTCAGTTTCTGATGTAGCTTGAGTCTGTCAACAACAGGACAAATGGAAGAGAAAAGTTTACTGACAAGCTTTAAATGAGCTGTCCCTTTAAAACAGATAATTTCAGGCCAAGGGTCAGCATAAGGCATGACAATAAAATAAAATAAACTAGTTATAAGGGTCTTTTTATTATTATTATTATTTTATTTATTTATTTTTTTATTTATTGAGATGTATATATCATCTGAAAGCTGAATAAACAGGCTTGATGTATGGTTTGTTAGTATAGGACAATATTTGGCCGAGATACAACTGAAAATCTGAAATCTGAGGGTGCAAAAAAAATCAAAATATTGAGAAAATCGCCTTTAAAGTTGTCCACATGATGTCCTTAGCAATGCATATTACTACTAATAATACATTTTTTACATATTTACGGTAGGAAATGTACAAAATATCTTCATGGAACATGATCTTTACTTAATATCCTAATGATTTTTGGCATAAAAGAAAAATCTGTAATCTTGACCCGTACAATGTATTGTTGGCTATTGGCACAAATATACCTGTGCGATTTATGACTGGTTTTGTTGTCCAGGGTCACATATATCCTTGTAATGACCACTTTGAGAAAATGGCCAAACAGTTTTTTTATAGATATTTTTATATTTAAGTCATTTCCTGCAAATGTCCCACAATCTCCCATTCAGACTGGATAGTTTACACTGTGTTCAATGACTGATGAATTTTGAATGTGTTTCCACTGGCTAAAACACTGGCACATTAAAGTACCATGGCTGAAATGATTAATTAATTTTCCAGTTAGCATCTTAAGCGCCAATCCACAAAGGCACCTTAAAAGATTAACTCATCAACGCATATGCAAAATGCAAACTCTCAATATTTACGGCAAAGTCCCATTAGAAACAAACCATTAAATAAGTAAAGTGCATGTGGCTGTGATTTCCCCTCTAACTACGCTGGAAGGGAAAGTGAATTGAGCTTAATGGTTTGACAAATGTCAGTGAATGTCAGCCTTGAGAGAGGGACACTTCTGCGGCCGTGAAGTAAACCGTAATGAGAAAAGCCAAAGGCAAAGCGCTGTAAAAAATGACAGAGGGACCAAAGTTTAGCACGAATGCAACAAGCTACGTATAGGATAGTAATTAGAGGAGCTGTCAGTTTCTGAGTCAAAAACACACCTCTTTCGTGTACATGACACATATGGCAAGTGTTTAAAGGGGAGAGGCTTGGTGATGTCATCAGAAAAGGAAAGCACGTTTTTACATTTTGATGAAAGATTACAAAGATTTTTTTTTTCTTTGGAGTAATGTACATACTGTAGATGCCGAATCATGGGCATGGTAAGACAGAGAATGTGTAACATGAAAATCCCTTCAGTCACTAAAACCAGATCAAATGGGTGAGCCAACGGATAAAAGGCCTGCATGCAGACAAGATGACAAAAGAAAAACGGCCACCATCAATATTCAGTAGTCAAACCCCTGAAATACATACAAAAACAGCCTGCAAGGTGCATTAGGACCTGTTGTGTTCTGGACACTCAAAGAGGAAGATACACTCACAAACGCACACACATGGGCCCTTTCACCTGCACAGCCTTTCATCTCTTTATTAGAGCTGTCAATTGTTTATCAAAAGCCGGGAGGGGACGGATCCACAGCCATGAATTTGAAAGCGCACACAGAAAGGTCCATTTTAAAATGCATGACAGGTTAATGGTAAGTTAGAGAATCATTAGGCCCCGTTCATTCACATTTAAAACAGGCCCTCGCTTCAAATGACTAGGGAGCAGTCCTTATTTTGAGAGGTAATTCATATTGTAATTATATTTTCAATCACAGTTCATTAATTAAGACAAGTCCCACTCTGTAATCATGCATTTCATCTTCTCTGTGATTTGCGGGACAATCTCCAGCGTTAGCCGGAATTATAGGGCCGGAATAGCTCGCGCATTCACTCCGAACACTGATTTATGCTAAGCAGACAAGGGGAAAGAGATTGAACGCTTCATGCTAACAGCACACTCGCTCTGCTCAGACTCACAGTGTTGTATGCGTCAATCCTGATGTACAATTTTTAAAAACGATTACTAAGGGATTCCTGAATGAAAAATTAGCAAATCTATGATTCTTTTTGGTTTTTAATAAATGATTGTACATTTTAATGCAAGTGTTAACTCAAATGATGCATAAGAGTATGAATCACAATCTTAAAAAAAATATATATATATATTATTTGCAACTACATTTTTCAAAAGTGTCAGTGTGTGCTTAAAGTAAAATACAAGACATGCACTGCATCCGAAATCGAATACTTCCCTAATATATAGTATGCAAAAAAACAGTATGCCAAAAGAGTAGTATGTCCGAATACATAGTATTGGAAAAACAGCAGGCAAAAAGTCCCCGGATGACCTATTACTTCTTACAAGATTCTGAAGTGTGCATACAATGGAGACTTTACTATCCCATGAGGCCACAGGAGAGGATTTATGAATGCAGTGAAGCGACAGCCCAAACAAGTCCAAGTAACTCACCATTTTTTCCCAAAAACATGTTAAAATGTAATTTGGAATTAGTTTTGACCATTCAGGGAAAAAAAAAAGTCAAAATTGTGCTGTGAATTATCCATTGAGAGACATTTGAGTTTGAGATTGAAAATGTATATTATGTATTATAAATGTATAAATTATTATGAATGTATAAATAGACAAAAGTTATGTCTATTTGTTTTTAAGTCCAAAATGGGTGTCTACATTTGAAGAAACATATCCAATTACACCTGTGAAGTAACATTAACAAAGCTGCTAGTATAAGAAACCAAAATGTCATTTAGACCCATTTTTTCACAAACCATTTTTCTGCCACAATATGATGTATTTCTGTGTGAAATCGCATGTGCAATGAATAAGAAATGTAGGCTGGATCCTATAGACTGTATCCATCAGGAGCAAACCTTGAAGAGTTTGCAGTGCATTGTGAAGGACTGAAACATGACCAGCATTCGCTTTTGAGGAGATCTTTTGGGACATCCAAGATCATCTTGACATATCCCAATATCTACACTTCTTTTACAAATCTACGTTTACTAACATTAAATTACGGTGCAAACTATTGGCAAACGATCAGGTCAGAGCGAGTTTTGTCTGACTTAAAATAAGCCAAGAACTGAAGTCTCGTCGGAGCTTTGAGAGTGTGTGCAACTGATGTAAAGCTGACTTTTAGTATTGATTATTGTAAATGAAAATCATATTTGGGGAGAGCCATTAAAGCCCATTACTCATCAAATGTAGACATGTCCGCATTGTGTCTGTCTGAACAGGGTAGGCTATTTTAGATAAATAATGCAATTACTTGTTAACATAGAATATGTGATGTATTTTGTATTATTTAAGCACCTAAAAAAACCTTATCAGTTTGACAGAACTTTACTTAATTTTTTAATTAATTGTTAATTTCCTGTCATTTCTTGGAATATCTGTTTTTCCTAATATCTGTCATTATTAGCAGAACATATTTTACAAGTGGGGAAAACCAATTGTCAATAATTCAAAAGGTCTGTAATGTAAAGCTCTTTCTAACTTGTACTTAGCCTTATGAAAAAGTAACAGTTCTTGTAAATATTCAGCTATAGCATGTGTTACAATAAGGATATAATTCCAGGTAAGACCATTGATGGCTCCTCATTACCATGCTAAGGCTAATGTTAACTTTTTCTTTCTTTTTGATCTATAGCATTTATTATGAAAAATAGCAGCCTACACATAGAAACTATAGCTAAAACATGCCACTGTTGTAACATAAATCTTTAGTTAAAATCTATTCTCCTTTAAGAGATAATCTATTACCACAATAAATGCAATAGAATGTGATAAATTCAAGTAAAGGTGGTCATGAGTAGCAAAGCTTTCTAATGTTGGTGCAAGATGATATTTTATAATTTGCGCCGCCATGTTTCTACAGTAGCCCTACACGGACAAACTGCTCCACAGAGTTAGTCACTCTCTGCTCTCTCAGACGATGACATCTTTGTCCTGTGTCGGCCACCGTAGCTTCTCTATGTGCTTCGAAAGGGAGGGGTGAGCGGTGCGGGTTGCAATTCACAACCTCACCACTAGATGCCGCTAAAATTTACACAGTGCACCTTTAAGTAAATTAAAAATTTACTTTTATACTAAATAAGTTTTTAACTTTACTCGAGTATTATTATATTAGTATATCTGTACTTTTACTCAAGTAATGCTGAAAAGCCACATCAAGCCAAAGCCATTAAATGTACAACCTATACAACAGCACAACAGTCTCCCAGAGATCACAGGTGGATTGATTACGGGCTGTACATTTGTTTCGTGTTGTTCTCATTCTATGAAATACATGTACAATTTGCCTCAACTAACCAACAAGCACATTACTCGATTTCCTTTCGGCTGACCACATCAACAACAACAATTATTCACAAAATTTGGTTGATGGGGGGAAAAAAGGAATGAAACGCAGACACACGGCAGCATAAAAATCTCATTGTATATGTCACAAAGCCCATTTCTCTGCAAGAGCAAACAATTCTTCAGCCTCACATGCCAGAGAGCTTTCAGCCTCACGTCTGAGGTCCTTCATCATTAAATATTTAGCGAGGGATGAGCGTTGGCTAGGTCTAATGCTTCTGACATTTTGCACACGGTTTGATATTGGCATGTGCTGCGACCACGTCAAACAAAACAGTTATTCATCCTTATAAATGAGACTCACCATGTAATTGCAGAACCATTCACAAAGATATGAGGAATATCATGCATAGTATTCCATATTTCACCAACCACACTGGCCAATTACTACCAGACTGTTACCATGGAAATGTCGTCAGCTAGTCATAAGTGGTGATATACATTGATTGGTGAGAGGATGGATTTTTCAACGCTCAATAAGGGCTCTGGTACAAGATGTTCATGGCCAGATTCTTTAAGAGGTGTATCTTTGAATCTTAGGGCTCCAAATTACTTGTGAATGTACTTGATCAACTTTACAGAAGCTTTTACATTTCTAAAGCCACAAACCACACTTGAGCTTGCTCCCATTCGTGACAAATCCAGCAAGAGGGTACCAGTCAATCGAAGGGTTGAAACAAACATAACCCGCAAAGGGAAGTACTCAACTATTTAAAAAAACATGAGACAGATCAATATTAAAATGCTATGCGACCCATTCTGTTTCAACATTGGGAGATTGAGACACAACATTTATTCTAGAGAGAGCGAACAGCAGTTTCTTTTTAAAAAATATGCAAAAGAAAGGCAGTGATATCGATGCAGTGATTAAATCATTGCCTTTCATGTTGCCTTGCAAAAGTCTTGCAAGTTTATCAAAAGCAATGTGAGAGATCAGCCCTACCTGAGACAAGTGAGACTGTGTCTTTCTCCCATGATACAACACTGACGTACTCCTCTACTGAGGCCGGGATAATGCACTTGAAGACGGCCGTATTCCCTCGCATGACTCTCTGATCGGCCACCCGCACTGTGTACGGCTCCCGGAATACTGAGGTGTGGAGAAAACAGCGATTTTACTCAATGCTGTTCTTACAGTTTCAAAATACGACCTGAAAGTATGAACTCTGAGAATATGCATGTCCTGAATTTGCTGAGTTAGACTTGTTCCTGGATCAACATATTTTGTAAAAATTAGCCCATGATTTACTCACCCTCAAGTCATTCTAGGTGTATATGACATTCTTCTTTCAGTTATCTTAAATAATGTCCTGGCTCTTCCAAGATTTATAATGGCAGTGAATGGCGGTCCTGATTTTGAAGTCCATAAAAGTGCATCCATCCATCATAAAAGTGCTCCACACGGCTCCGGGGGGTTAATAGAGGCCTTCTGAAGTGAATAGATGGGCTTTTGTAAGAAAAATATCCATATTTAAAACTTTATAAACTAAAATAACTAGCAGACGGCCAAAGTCGACTTACGCCAAAAGAGTAACCTCTGATACGATGTAGGAGTATCGCAATTAAGCTTTGACGCCTCTCGCGATTCAAACAAATAGAGCTGGGCAACAAACTGAAGCTCCTCTTCTCTTAGATCAAAATCCTCCAAAATTTCTCTTTTACCTCTTTATTTAATTTCTCAACATTTTTCTCGATGCGTCCAGCCATCTATTGGAAGCTAGATATTATAGTTTATAACATTTTAAATACAGATATGTTTCTCACACAAATGCATGGCTTCGCTTCACAAGGCCTTTATTAACCCCCCGGAGCCATGTACTTTATGATGGATGGATGCACTTTTTTGGGTTTCAAAATCAAATCCTCTATTCACTGCCATTATAAAGCTTGGAAGAGCCAGGACATTATTTAATATAGCTCAGATTGTATTTGTCTGAAAGAAGAAAGTCATATACACCAAGGATGGCTTGAAGGTGATTAAATCAAGAGGTGATTTTCATTTTTGGGTGACCTAACCCTTTAAGTGTGGACTTGTTCCTCAAATCAGATTGGTTACTTGGAATGTTGTTCCAGGATCAACAAAGATTGCACTTGGTGAAATCAGGTTCTGCCTAAGGCTACATACCCTAATTATAATCTGCTAAATAAATAAATAGTAAAATTTGAATGTATTAGTAAATACTGTACATTAGTAACTGTGCAATATAGGCAATCAAATAAACTAGAGAATTTATTATAAATATTTGTGCTATTTAGAACATTTTCTAAGAAAATGTATTTATAGATCTTATTCAGAGCAGCGCCATGACGGTGAGGCTGTGAGGGATAGACTTAACATTTTCAATGGCATCCATTCAAAAAAAAAAAAAAAAAAAGCTCAGATCACTTATATTTTTCCATAGTTCATACAGTTTTCTACTGAAATTTCTTGAAAATTAATTTTTGCAGTTTCTTCAGCAGAACAATCCAAAAACACATTAAATAACAATATAACCCACTGAAGAGATGTATGTCAATCCCTCACAGCCTCGCTTTCATTCCAGATGGCGCTGCTGTGAATGAGGTCTATTGTTGCACTCTTAGAAGAAAAGGTTCTAAATACAACCTTAAAGGTCATGGGATCATTTTATGGATTTAGTTTTAATTAATTATTATTATTATTATTATTAATTAAAACTAAATCCATTTAGTTTTCAAAAAAAATAAAAATTATATATATATATATATATATATATATATATATATATATATATGTGTGTGTGTAAATACATTTTACCACAAGAACAAATTAAAATACCCCTTGAACATGAAAGTATTATACAATAATTTAAGACATTTGGTAACACTTAATTTTACAGTGTCATTGTTACATGTGTTACATGTAGTTACTATAGTAATAACTATAAATGATGCATAATTACATGCAACTAACCCTACAACAAACCTAACCCTAACCCTATAGTAAGTACACATAGTTCCCTTTCGAAAGGGCGTTCTGGACGCAGTCTCGTTCCCTGTTCTCAGGGAACATAGGTTACCTACATAACCTGAGACGTTAATATTACTCAGTACTTAAATGTATAATTAATGTCTTTGCACACTGAGTCTGAAATTTTCATATGTGTTTTTTCGATGCGAAAAACGCAGAAAATCAAACCCGATCCTAATTTTTTTATGACGGACGAAAGTTTTGGAGGCAGTGTGTAAACATGATTGACACAACGTGAGGTTGCATTTAAATTCAGATGAGAATTTCGGACTCAGTGTGCAAGGACACCTTAAAATAAAGGGTTACACTTTATTTTAAGGTGTCATTGTTACAGTGTAATTATATATTTAAGTACTGAGTAATAATAATTTACAACATGTACTTACTACAGGGTTAGTGTTAGGATTAGGGTTTGGATGAGGGTTAGTTGCATGTAATTATGCATAATTTACTTGTATTACTATGGTAAGTACATGTAACATATGTAACGTAACATATGTAACATATTCTTTAAAATTCGAGAACCCTGTAGGGTTCTATATAGAACCCCACTGAGACGTGTTTCTAAGAGTGTGGTTGGTTCAGTCGGCTGAAATGTACAAAAATTAAATGACCCAAATTCCAGCATTGTCTTCTCCACACATGACTGACCTGAGCAAAAATTCATTAATATTTCAGTGTTTTCATCTGTCTGTCTTAGAGCTGTCAGAGACGCATAGCTCTATGAGCACTTTTAAACAATGCTGAACCATAGCAGAGTTAAAAAACTCAAAGGGTACTTAATATTATGCTTATTATTTTTGTTTGCTTTTTTATTAAGCAAGAGCTAAATTAATGATAATAATAAAGCTATTATAGTAATAAAAAATACATTCTTGTGCATTTCTCACTAGGTTTCATGTCCTTTCATTAAGATTTTTACTGTTGAGCTGACTGACCGGCCTTAATGTGTAGATCTTGGCTCCTGATCTTTCCTGATGGGTTTTCCGCTGTGCAGTAGTACGTATTGTCATTGATTAGGTTACTAAAGCTGGATGGCAGGAAGCCGTAGATCTGCAGCGTGCCATTGGGGTGCACATGGCGGATGCCTGGGACATCGTAGATCTCCTCCCCGGTGGCAAGGTACCAGCGCAGCGTGGCGGGGGGCACGGCCGCGGCAGGACACGGCACCAGTGCCCCTGTGGTGCTGGAGAACACTACCTCTTGCAGAGATGCATTGACAAAATATAAGCTGGAACGTAGATCTTCACCGAAAACTGTCAAGGAAAAGACAGGACAAGAGTTAGTGAGAGAGAGCAGTAATATGGATGAAGCACATTAATGTTGTCTTTTTGTTTTCAATGTCATAAATATATTCTGTCCCAGGTTAATGTGTAGAGACAATTATAAACAAGTCAAGTAAAAAAAAATGGAAACAGCGTAGGAGACTGGCACAGGCCATAACATTAAGGCTGAACCACTGTGGTTACATGGACTATTTTATCAATGTCTTTACTACCTTTCTGGACCTTCAAAGTGTTAATTAAATTGCTGTCTACGGAGGGGTCAGAGAGCTCTTGGATTTCATCAAAAATATCTTCATTTGTGATCCGAAGATGAACAAAGGTCTTACGGGTTTGGAACAACATGAGGGTGAGGAATTAATGACAGAACTTTCATTTTGGGAGAACAAACCCTTTAAACTTTCAATATCAGCACAAACATTTACGTAAACAGAGCTCATATAGGCACAGCCATTTTGAATCTGACTGCAACATTTCCCATTCCCAGTACTCCTTTTATTTCCTCTTCCTTTAATAATCAATAAGTGTGGTGAATGAATGTTTGGAAAATATTTACAGTACTTTACTAAAGTTTAGTTATATAAGTATAGTTATACAGAGATAAACAGTGTTGGGGGGGTAACGCATTACAAGTTACATGAGTTACGTAATCAAATTACTAGTAAAGTAACGCATTACTTTTAAAATTTACAACAAAATATCTGTTACTTTTTCAAATACGTAACGCAAGTTACTTTGTTTTCCCATTTATTGACTGACAGCTGTCCTGTCCTCATGTTGAGAAAAATCTTAAATGCAGAGGTTTTGTGTGTGAACATGATGGATATTGTAGTTCTAGACTAAATGTGAGCATTTACTAAACTCACTTGCACAAAAACAGATTCAGTATTCCTCAAAATGAATAAAATGACAAATGTACTTGTTGCTGACCTTCGATGATTCATGTCATGTTTCGCATCATGTTTGTTTTCTTTATTTTGCAAGAAGCACAACAATTTGTTTTTATTGTGACTGTACACAAAAAATAATAGAAACTTAACAGATTATAATGATGTATAACATTTGCCTGAATGATACAAAATTTTGAAATTTTGAAATTACTTTGAAATTACTTTCGATTTTTTGTTTTCACTGGTGAAGTAAGTGTTAAACTTTTTTTTTTCTTCCGTTATCCAGAACGGGAGCACAGCTGAAAGGTTTGTTTGAGCTGCGCCCTCTACTGTACACACGTGAGCTTATTGTTTCAGTTGTGGTGTGGACTGTGGAAGGATCTTTACATTTGCCCAAAAATAGAACTTGTTTGTTATATAAAAACAAAAACAAAAAAATAAGCCCAGCCTAGGTGAGAAAAGTAACGCAAAAATAACGGAACGCATTACTTTTCTTAAAAAGTAACTAAGCAATGCAATTAGTTACTTTTTAAGGAGTAAAGCAATATTGTAATGCATTACTTTTAAAAGTAACTTTCCCAACACTGGATCTAAACTACTTTAGGTTAAAACTGATTTAAATAATTACAGCTAGATAGAAGATTGCACAAAAACTGCACAATTCAAACAGAATATTAAACAATCACAGAATATTTATTTATTTATTTTTTTATTTTTTTGGAGAATTTATTTTATATTAAGCATTCCTGCAAAGCGATGGTATAAAAACTATATTTAAAACATAAATAAATAAATGAAATGAAAATATGTTTAGGGTGGGATAAAAAAAGATTCTGCTACAAATCATGATTTTTTTATGCTAATAAAATTATGATAAAATGATTGATACAATTAGTATGTTGAAAATACTTAGCTACATATAATTTATTATTATTATTATTATTATTATAAACAGTACTTTTATAATAATTTTTGCACAGAATTATTTAAGAATCAACAAACGTACTATAGCCAAAATGTATAAAATGTCTAAAAATACAGTAACACTTTACAATAAGGTCTCATTTGTTAACATTATTTAATGTATTAACAAACATGAACTAACCATGAGCAATACATTTGTTACTGTATTTATTACTCTTTGTTAATGTTATTAAATAAAAATAGAGTTAACAAATACTTTTGATGTTAATAATGTATTAGTAATTGTTGAAATTAACATTAAAGGTGCACTATGCTCAAACTTGGCATCATCAAGCTACGCCAAGTTTGAGTGCAGAATCTTGGGGACATGTTGGCTGAATCCAAAATCGCCCCCTAAACCCTCAATCACTATTCCCTACGTTAGTTCACTAATACAGTTCACTTGAAGGAGTGATTGAAAACGAGTGAATTTGGTGAGTGCACTCAATAACATCCACTATGGTTTCAGACACCACTACAAATGGCTGTCCCTTCAAATAATGCCCTATTTGAGGGTATAGGGGGCGATTTCGGATTCAGCCATGGTCTTCACCTCACAGCCGGTGGAAAAGAATCAAGATAGCACTCATGTACATGGATGCGAATATTAACGTTACTGTAGTATGAAGCAGAGCAGGACCGAGTGTTGTGGGAGCTGAGCAAAGCCGCTGGAGCGACTGTTAATAAGACAAACGCAACACACGCCTCGTGAGAAGCGGGACTTTTATTATGCCACAGTTGCCGGCGCCATTTCCGCTTTTCTGGTCATGAGTATGAGGTAATGCAGCTCTGTTTATCATATTAGATACATTTGAGTGTGTTGAAAATGATGTTATGACGTTACTCTGTGTTCGCTCAGCGGCTGCTATGACACTTGTTGCACACTGCAGGAAGAGTAAAGCGTTTCTGCTAAATAAAACCGGAAACCAAGGGTAATGCAGATATGACTCAAGTGACAGGCGACTCCCTCACACGTCCTGGTTCCCATTCAGTTGGTCACTCTCGACGCCACGTCGGAGCACCGACGAATAGGAATCTCGCTCGCGAGAGCCAATCTACTTCGAGTGTAACTAAAACGAGCCAATGCACATTGGCATGCAATGATTGCACCAGGTGCTCATGCCACGCCGCCGCGGGTATAAATGAGACACAGGTGATTGCATCAAATCAGCATTTTGCTTCGGAGCCGAGTGGTAGATGGTTACGCCAGATATCACTCCTTACTTCGCAGTCCTGACTGAAGACGGAAGCCGCCTTTCGGAAGCGATCTCTTCAGTCGGTGTTGGTGTGACGGCACAGCAGCGGGTCGTGTGGTTTCGATCATCTCTCTTTGTTGTTTGTCAGAACGATCACATAGGCTGTTCTCACAGCCGGTTTGGTGCGCTAGGTGGAGAGCGCCTTTGTGTGAGAGCGCCTTTGCCTAGAGCGCCTTTGTGTGAGAGAGCGCGCACGTCAGGCTGCACTATCCCCTGAAGGTGTCGCCGCGACCCCACCCCTGCGTGCTTCAGCACCAAGGAGAGTGTCCTTCTGAAAGAGCTTACACAGATAGAGCTTGCGTCTTTTTCAAGATGACATTCTATCTATGTGTTTCTGGATGCGGTGGTTTCCTGTCACCGAGGGATGGTCATCAGCGCTGTATCTCGTGTTTGGGCGTTCAGCACACTGAGGCAGTGCTGGTGGAGGAATCATGTTCTCACTGCAGGAACATGACCATCTCGGAGTTGCGATTGAGGCTCTGTCTTGCAAGGAGTGGAGCCCCCGTGCCTCTGCCTCGATCTAGCCCTCCACAGAGGGTTACTTCAGGCAGTGGCCCGGCTGATTTGAGGGTTACGGTGAGCGTGTTTCCCCCAAGGAACCAACCCCCGGGGAACCCTCATCCCTCTCGCACTCCGCAGCCAGTAGAGCTGCCATTGGAATCGTGTCGGCGCAGGGGGCTCCTCCGGGAAGACCCGCTGTGCCCGATACTGATCCGGAGATGATGGCTATGCTTTCCTGGTCCGCCGAGGGAGTCGGGCTCGTGTGGAACCCTCCACCGTGTCCCGAACCCTCAAGGCTGGATGATTGGTTTCTCGGGGTTTCCCAAACTGAAATCTTGGACCTGCAAGTCCTGAATCGGAGCCTCCACAAGCTACCGTTCAGGATGCTCACGCAGAAATGTGTTCTCAAATGCATCCATCCCCAAGATTGGTTTGCAGCAATCAACCTGAAGGACACGTACTTTCATGTCTCGATCCTTCCTCGCAGGCCGTTTCTGCGCCTTGCGTTCGAGGGTCGAGCATATCAGTACAAAGTCCTGCCCTCCAGGCTGTCCCTGTCCCCCCGTGTCTTCACGAAAGTCATGGAGGGGGCCCTTCTGCCCATGAGAGAACGGGGCATTCACATCCTCAACTATCTCGACGACTGGCTCATTCTAGCACAGTCCAGGTATCAGTTGTGCGAACACAGGGACCTGGTGCTCAGACACCGCAGCCAGTTGGGTCTTCGGGTCAACTGGGAAAAGAGCAAACTCGCCCCCGGGCAGAGGATCTCTTTTCTCGGTATGGAGTTGGATTCGGTCGAGCAGACAGCGCGCTCGCTAGATTCTATAGCCTACGTGTAGAGCCGGTCTCCTCCTGTGTTCTCACCTCAGACGGATAGAAGCACTGAGAGGCCCGGCTCTTGTCGGCTTGCTGCGCTCTGGCGCTCTTATTCTCCAGAAGCAAACTCTGTGAGTCCTCCATCACCCTTGGTGCCGGACATCGCGGAACGTCGGGCATCAGGCCCCTTGCCGCTGAATCCTTGAGAACCAGTAATGGGCTGGGGTTATATGAGTTGACCCTGCGGGGATCCCATATATTCTTCCACGGTTGCTCCTATGGGAAGCCCGTGTCTTTCCCTTGGGAGAGCCTTCCCGTCACCGGGACTGAGCCCCCTCCTCCCTTGCGGGCTACGGCTCAGCATTGTACTCCACATAACTCCTTCTGGGTACGATGTGGGCTCCGCAGCGTCCCCTTTTCTAGGGCACGCTTTCCCAGTGTTATCCAATAATCACTGAGCAGGGTCATGCGGAACAGCAGTGATGGACTTCCTGGTGTGAACCCCGTCTCATCAGGTAAGAGAGCTCAGGCGGCTCACACTGGGCACTGGAAGGGGGCAGAGGCCATGGCACTTTGGTAGGGTTTCCTATTCGTCGGTACTCCGACGTGGCGTCGAGAGTGACCGACTGAATGGGAACGTCTCGGTTACGTATGTAACCCTCGTTACCTGAAGGAGGGAACGGAGAGGCCACGTCCCGTCACCATGTCCTCTGTACCCTGCTGGGGTGCCTGTCTACCTACTCGGCTCCTCTGCAAAAGGCTGATTTGATGCAATCACCTGTGTCTCATTTATACCCGCACGGCGTGGCATGAGCACCTGGTGCAATCATTGCATGCCAATGTGCATTGGCTTGTTTTAGTTACACTCGAAGTAGATTGGCTCTCGCGAGCGAGATTTCTATTCATTTGGTACTCCGACGAGGCGTCTCCGTTCCCTCCTTCAGGGAACGAGGATTACATACGTAACCGAGATGTTCCTTGGTTAAAATAGCAATTTTCTCACAATTTACAAATAGTTGAAAACATTTGGGATACTGTAAGTACTACAAAATATATAACACTGGCCTAGTGGTTTTGGATATTTTACTGCAAAAATTTTACATATTGCACCTTTAAATAAGATTAATAAATGCTGTAGAAGTATTGTTCATTGTTAGTTCATGCTAACTAATATGGTTAACTAATGAAACCTTATTATAAAGTCTTACCAAACATACACAAATTTATATATATATATATATATATCACAATACCTATTGAACTGGCAGTAAATATTGATGTAGTATTGTAGTAAATATGTAACATGAGTGCAAATGCATACAGTAGCTACATATATAAATGTATGAGAGTATTAAAGATCAACACTAAGACACCGTAAAGAAAATCTGACACTGCATCATGAAGCTAATCACAGCCAAAGAAAAGTTCAAGATGGATGACTTCCTGCTAATTGCTAAATCTTGCTTGTATTTGGATGAAAGTCTCTTCAACGCTGTGCCACAGGCCCTATCTGAGCGCCAATCTCCGTTTGGCAGTAAATGGCTCACCAGTGACAGCTGGCAGTGTTTTCCCTCGGGACGAAACATTTTAGCACTTCATAAATTTCTAACAAGGTTTCAAATTGCAGCAGTTTCAACCTTTTTCTGAGGATCAGCGGGTTTCACTCACACAGCAGAAGGTGTGCACAGAAGAGGATGTGTATTCATAAACACGTGCGCCCACATGCTCAGATATTACACTCCAGTTGTTGGCACGCTTGATGAGCAAACACAGACAAGCAAACAAACGAAACCCACGAACATGCGCTCGTAATGGTGATAATCTTTACTGTGGCAATCTGAGGCATATGGTATCATTCATCAAGTGGCACGCTGAAGCAACCATCTGTTAAAATGTCTTGTTTTGCCAGCGAGAGGCTTGGCGGAACGTTTGTTCCGATATTAAAGAGCGTGAAAACATTCTGGTCTTTATGCAATAAGAATTTGCTCATTCACTCTGTTGTAAACCAAAGCAATCATTGTTGATCTTCATTCCAAGAGGACTTTTTGCTACCTAAGTGATTCAACACATTCTGCACTAATCAACTTGCTCTTGATGAATTCATGTGGGTATGTTGGTTAATTGACAAGCTTTCTTTAAGTGTGGCTTCCGGCACTGAAATAAAGACCCGCTGATGTAAAACAAATTTAAACTCCATGTGTGTCCACTACAAATTAATAAATCCTAATTAAGATATTCAGACTGTAGAGAGTAACCAGTGTTTCTTCCACAAATCTGGGATACCTTAAAGGTTGGACAGTCGAGTCATGAGTCCAAATTCTGAAGGAAAAAAAAAAAACTGAGTATAACTTTTCAGTCTGAAAAAAAAAAAAAAAAAGAACCGCTTCACTGTTTAATAAAGCTTGAAAAACATTTGCCAGCAAAATCAAAGTCATGCAGTACAATGATTTCACATCTGAAATCTCATACTCTCTGGAGTACATACTTATTTTGAGCAAGTAATTACTTCACGGCCGCTAAAATATGTATGAATGTGTGTAGTATGAATGCAATCTGGACGTACTACATTCGTCATGTTGTCATTATCGTGTGACCTACCAGAGTCAGTTGCGTTGCTTCACTGTCATTCATAAATCCTCTCCTGTGGCCTCATGGGATAGTAAAGATTTACTCTTTTATGAGTACTGTGAATGGGGACATACTACTCTTGTCACATATTGTTTTTCATCTATACTAAGTAAGCGATCGTAGATGCAGCCAAATAAAGGCTAATCATGCAACCTTGTTTCGAAAAGGCAAGGCTAGTTTAGGCTGTAAACTTACCATGATATAATAATAAGTAGTATGAATTAATACTCACAATCTTTGTTTAAAAAATAAATAAAAACATTTAAGAAAAAAAATTCTGCTGAGATTTGACTAGAGCTGCATCCATACTATATTGTAGGCGAAAAACATTATGTGACAAAAGTATGTCCTAGTATGTACTCATAAAAGAGTAGGCAAGTCCCGGATTACCTGCTTCTTCAGCCGAAATTCAGCATACGATGGACACTTTACTATCCCATGAGGCCACGGGAGAGGATTTATGAATGACAGTGAAGTGACGCAATTGACGCTGTAGGTCACATGATAATGACAACATGGCGAATATACACTCACCTAAAGGATTATTAGGAACACCATACTAATACTGTGTTTGACCCCCTTTCACCTTCAGAACTGCCTTAATTCTACGTGGCATTGATTCAACAAGGTGCTGAAAGCATTCTTTTGAAATGTTGGCCCATATGGATAGGATAGCATCTTGCAGTTGATGGAGATTTGTGGGATGCACATCCAGGGCACGAAGCTCCCGTTCCACCACATCCCAAAGAAGCTCTATTGGGTTGAGATCTGGTGACTGTGGGGGCCATTTTAGTACAGTGAACTCATTGTCATGTTCAAGAAACCAATTTGAAATGATTCGAGCTTTGTGACATGGTGCATTATCCTGCTGGAAGTAGGCATCAGAGAATGGGTACATGGTGGTCATAAAGGGATGGACATGGTCAGAAACAATGCTCAGGTAAGCCGTGGCATTTAAACGATGCCCAATTGGCACTAAGGGGCCTAAAGTGTGCCAAGAAAACATCCCCCACACCATTACACCACCACCACCAGCCTGCACAGTGGTAACAAGGCATGATGGATCCATGTTCTCATTCTGTTTACGCCAAATTCTGACTCTACCATCTGAATGTCTCAACAGAAATCGAGACTCATCAGACCAGGCAACATTTTTCCAGTCTTCAACTGTCCAACTTTGGTGAGCTCGTGCAAATTGTAGCCTCTTTTTCCTATTTGTAGTGGAGATGAGTGGTACCCGGTGGGGTCTTTTGCTGTTGTAGCCCATCCGCCTCAAGGTTGTGCGTGTTGTGGCTTCACAAATGCTTTGCTGCATACCTCGGTTGTAACGAGTGGTTATTTCAGTCAAAGTTGCTCTTCTATCAGCTTGAATCAGTCGGCCCATTCTCCTCTGACCTCTAGCATCAACAAGGCATTTTTGCCCACAGGACTGCCGCAATACCGGATGTTTTCCCTTTTCACACCATTCTTTGTAAACCCTAGAAATGGTTGTGCGTGAAAATCCCAGTAACTGAGCAGATTGTGAAATACTCAGACCGGCCCGTCTGGCACCAACAAGCATGCCACGCTCAAAATTCCTTAAATCACCTTTCTTTCCCATTCTGACATTCAGTTTGGAGTTCAGGAGACTGTCTTGACCAGGACCACACCCCTAAATGCATTGAAGCAACTGCCATGCGATTGGTTGATTAGATAATTGCATTAATGAGAAACTGAACAGGTGTTCCTAATAATCCTTTAGGTAAGTGTAGTACATCCATATTAAAACCATACAACACACATTCATACTATATAGAACATACTTTTTTAATGGTCATGTAGTAATTATTTTTTTCAAAATAAGTACCTACTCAAGAGAGTATGAGATTTCGGACGCAGCCTAAGAGATCCAAACACAAGGTTTTCTGAGTGTAATCCATAATCATAATCTATATAACATGTAAAAGGTCAAATCCACAGACACGGTACACAAAAAGGATAATAATAAAAGGTCCAAGGCACAGGCAAAACCAGGGAGTCAGGAAGAAGAACAAGACCATGACAAGGAAACCTGAGATAGTGTCCCAAAATGCAACGTAACACTAACAGGCCACACAACTTTGCAAAGAATGACTGAACACACAGGGCTTACATAGGAGAACATAAACGAGATAATAATACACAGGTGGAAGCAATCAGCAGATGACGAGTCCAGGCAATGAGTCATGGGAAATGTAGTTCATAATGCGATAAAGAAGACAGGAGGAGTGCCCTCTGGTGGCTATCACAGGCACTCCCTTTGGCAGGCGTGACAATTACTTTTTACTTGAACATGGTATAAAAGTTTTCTAAACTCATATGAAACCATCATGAATACAAACAAGTCTACACTACATGATTGTCACTCGTGTGAATGAGTAGCGATTTGCAGATGATTTTGGGCATTTGTCAGCGAGTTCACAAAACCTGTTGGCGAGTGAAAATCGGGGCAAAATTCATGCAGTGTGAACTCAGCATAAGGGAGACATACAAAATGTGCAGAGCGGTGGGTCCCCAGGACAGGCCTAGCATCGAGGCCCCTGCGATGATCTGAATGAAAACCACTGCCCTATATGGTTCAAACTAATTACCATAAATTACCAGAAATATTATTTTATCCCATCTCAGTTTGAGAGATGAGTTCACTCTGAAAAGCTTAGTTTTTTCTATACAAATAAAGCAGTAGTCACATCAAATCCTTCTTGAAAAGGCCAAACATCTGAATTTAGAGGAAAACAGCACTTTGATGATCAACAACCCGGAGGAAAAATTCATAATTGTCATAATTTTTCATGAGATGAACCATAAAGACGAAAAAGTGACACTGTTTAATAATGTATTGTGTGCATTCATAATTAACCAAGGTTTTTCTCTCTTTGGGTTCAGCTTTGGAAGAAAAACTGCACTCTATTCAATATTAAACTGCTCTCTCATGTGAAGGTCTGTACATCAAATACATCTACCCATTCTTTTATTTGGGCTGGGAGAGTGATTGGGATGGCAGCTGACTCTAATGGACTGGCCTGGCTTTTCCTGTAGGCCTTTAATGTCGTGTCACCTGAGGCATGGGCTGAACCTGATGGAAAGTGGCTAACAACAAGCCAAGGTGACTTTAGTAGGGCATTTCAGAAACACGCACACAGTTTGCATGGTTTCCCCCTCTCATACTGTAATTAGTTGTGCATTTGTGCATACACACATGCATACTCAAATTGAGATGTTCAAATATTTATTTATTTTTTTACAGACAGGTTAGGAGGTACTGTTTGATTTTCGATTTTCAAGCGAGTCATTGAATTATTCACTCAACTAAATCACTGACTGATTGAGAAACAAAACATCTGAATGTATATTGATAAAGGGATGAAGAAGATTTAGAAATTGAGGAATCTAAGAGCTTTTTGCCATACTGACAGCATGCTAAAAAGTGTTGGCTTTGAGGGCACCAGGAGATGAGCTTTATGCCAAAGGCAAAGACTGCCCGTCAGAATCTAGAGGCCTCAAAGAGAATATCCACTCATTGTTTAAACCCAAATTTCCTGAAGTTGCCATAAATTTGTGAAAGGAAATGTCCACACTCACATGGCCAGTTTCACAGACAAAGCTTAAGTCTAGTCCCAGACTAAAATGCATGTTTGAGCTATTTTAAAGACCCTAGTCAATAATTGTATCCCTTAAAGCTCACCTTTGATCACTAAAATTATATATTTAAATTTATGTTTTTTCCTGTGAAAAAAAATTCTTCATGCATTAAAATAGCTTGAATGTAACTCTATACCCTTGCCTCATGAATATGCACATTAGCCCCGCCTCCACTCACTCGAACCAGCTCAGAGAGCCACTTGTTGATGATCACACATTGACGTGATTGGTTACAAGGTAGTTTGTGGCATCAGAAACACCAACGATTTCAAAATGCATTTTTGAGACTGTCTTTGGTTCGCTGCAGTTTTAAGGAGAAAATACTCAGCAATGGCGTTGACTTATGAGCTTGCACATGATTTGTCTTTAGCATATTAAAAACACCACATAGACATATAAACAACATTAAAAACTTGATTTTCACCGCAGGGGGACTTTACCCTGGTGAAAAATAAATATACTAAAATGTATTTATATTTATGTTCTTAACATAAATACCCTGCAATTGTACTTTTAGTGCGCTAAATTGGTATACTTAAAGACTGCTAAAATTGGAACAAGTAATTTTGTATTTAATACACTTTAGGGCCTGACTAAAGATATACTTGAGTATATTTGATTGTGCTAAAGTGGAACTATTGCAAGTATACTTTAGGTGCACTTTAAATATCTTGCATTTAAATTATACAATGATTATTCTATCCTTAGTAATAGTGATTTAAAACACATTTTAGGCTTAATATTAAGAAATATGTATTTTGCAATAAAGAAGAACAAATAAAGTAAATTATAATATTTATATCAGTAAGTCTCAAGCAATATGTCAGTAAATATATGAATGGGTTTGTAGTTAGTATGAAATAAATGTAGGCCTATTTTAAATACTTATTGGCATTGTTTTTTTTTTTTCTCACTTGGGCAGACTCTGCATCCATTGCCTCATGACATGTTTTCTCACTGCCATGCAACTTGGAAACTCTTAAGAAAATCGAAAGTTACCAAGGTGCTGATGTTTATGTGCATTTTAACTCATGAATATATTCTTTCTGACTTGACTTGAAAACACTGTAACTGCCAAAGCCCATTGGCCAGCCTCAACGTCCTACCATTGGTTGAACCAGAAGTTGACACGTCAGACCGCTATGCTTGATCTATGTTTCGAACACACCATAAAGCCAATGCCATCACACTTGTTAAAGTGAACACTATTGGGAATGTTGCAGATTTGGCACATTTGTCAGAAGGAAGCCTTTAGAGTTGAAACTCATTGCAGCTAAACACAAGTCTCACCATGTATTTCAAATCTGAGAATGATGAAATTATTGCTATGTAACTTTTTTTTTTTTTTTTTGTGCAAGCCAAAGGAAATGTGAGGTATGAACTGAAACATCTAGTTTGTTTCTGCTAACAGGTGCTGTAAGGGCAGAATTTCCATAACTTTGCCTACAGCGCAAGTGTAACAATGAGTAGTTTGTAAATAAAATGATTTAATTTGTTAAATATTTAAGTATTATTTCAGTAATTTATTTTTGCTGAATCGTCTGTTATGATTAAATGTACAATTTAATTAACTGTATTTGAGTTCTACTAAAAACAGTAAAGGCCTAGATAAAAGTTTACAGGAAATTTGTTTTGAGTTGCAAAAAAGTTTTATCCTGAAGTAAGTTGTATAATTATGACCTTAACTGTTTCAATAATTTGCCCACACTTTGAATATCAGGAAGGCTATTGTTTAATTCAATTCTAATTTATTTCTAGCCCTTTCCACAATTTGCATTGTTGCAAAACATGGTTATTATATACATACAGATAGTAGTTACAAAAGTTAACATATGTAGGCTAATTATGACAAATAAAGAAAACAACATATAGTCAGTTTGAAATGGTGAAAGAAATTCACGTACCTGATCAGAAGATGTATTACTTTATTCACACCCCAATGCACCTGTACTAATACACTTTTCCCATTAATGGCACTTTAATGGCCTATTGCATTATGTTTATCAAAATGATCCTGACCAGTCATCAAAAATGACACAAAAAGCTAAAAAGTTAAAATGTCAAATAATTTCAGAAATGCTAACTGCATAGAAATTACATTGAAATCCGTAGCGTAATGTGAGATCGGCAAATAATTAGATTTTTGCGTTTTACATCAGGAGCAGTTGTGCAGTGAGTTGAACCGTGCAGAGACAATCGGCAGAGAAATGTTACGGGTGGTTTTATTCCTTGCAGTTCTGCACATTCACATTCTTCCACCAACGAACAGAACTGTCTGTGTTTTAATGGCTTTATTTCTTCAACAGCTCCAAGTTAAACACACTTTTGTGTTCTATACAGGCTGTTTTGCGTTTATTTTTACGCACAGCTTACTGTATTGAGACTTTTTTCTGCGATTCACAGTATTTAAATCCATATAATTTGTCCTGTCATTGATGGAAAAATCTGTTTGCTTATAGCCGCACTTGTAACCCCAGTTTAGCATACTCCATGACTGTGTAGTGGCATAACTGGTAAAGCGAGTGCACTTGTGCGGGAGCAACCCGGGTTCTATTCCAGTCTGTACTGGTTCCTACATTCAATGTACGTATATATCTGTTCCCATTGTCTCACTGATGTTCACCGGATAAGCAAGTTAATAGTATACTGGGGGGTCTATAAAATGTCAGCAAAAGGCACATTTTTAAGCTGTATAAAGATTACTTTATTGTAGCATATTTGAAGCACTCTATAATGATTCCATTAGCATACTTCACGTTTACTTGGAATGCCTTTGCAACGCCATTTTTTAATGCCATTGAAATCACTAAAAGTTTGTTATCAGTATCATATTAATGTATGTTCAACACTCTTACAGTGTAATTTAATTGCAATTGTAATTTCACTAAAATACATTTTTAAGTTTATGCTGAGTGAATTCTGCATTCCAAAACCTAAATGTACAAGAGTATATTTAAATTGCACTTAAGTATACTTGGAATAGTTCCACTTTAGCACAAACAAGTATATTTAATACAACTTTAAATCAAGTCAAATCACCTTTATTTATATAGCGCTTTTAACAAGTCCAATTGTTTCAAAGCAGCTTCACATTGTTAACAGGAAAATAATGCAACAGAATTTGTACAGCCGTTCTGGTGAAACGGTGATGTTATCCAGCTCATTTCAGTTATTATATAGTGTCAATGCGGGCAGATCGGAACCAAAACTCCAGAATGGAGAAAAAAACCTTGGGAGAAACCAGGCTCAGTCAGGGTGCCAGTTCTCCTCTGGGTTACCATCATACCATCATAACCCCCTTTACTCAAACCAACTAATTATTTTGAGGGTTAGGGTTTAGAGATATGGGTGCCTTTTACATTTAAATTTAATGTAATGTTAATTCAGTCTGATTTTTAGAAATCACTAAACTGAAAAAAAGATTAATTTTAATAACAGTAAGAGAGATGATAGGTGAAGAAAAGTCACTGGCCATATATTTCCAGTGCTGAATAATTTTGTATGAATATTATTTTGTAATAATAACACTTTTTAAAAGCTAATAATAGTTTTTATATTTTATAATAAGATGTTTTTCTGCATAGGGAAATAAAAAAATAAAAAATAAAAAAACGTGGCCATTGTGTCACCTACAGCATCAAAAAACAGTAGCTTACCCTTATATATAGTGTGATATTTGACAGTCATTTCTAGTGGTAAATTCCTGCGTACATGTCATGTTTATAAACTAAGCATTCAAGATAAGATGTGAGAGCTGCAAAGAGAGTTGTTTTCTAGTAGGCAATTTCATTTGAATCGCTCACTCAACTCAGATAACGTAACACCTGCTTTTAAAACAGTGTCGTTTTTTTTTTTTTGGAGTAACAAGGTAATTGGTTCATCCTAAATGACTCTCTCTCATATTTAGCATTAGCAAGATTTATTCTAGTAAGAGTCACTTGGTCCTTAACGATCTCTCTCTCTCTCTCTCTCTCTCTCTCTCTCTCTCTCTCTCTCTCTCTCTCTCTCTCGGTTCATTCTAAACAGTTCTCTCTCTGTAGTGTTGAAAAGTCTGATTCATTATAGAGAACTAATGCTTATAAATGCTGTTGTGCCACAAAACTACTGTAATGATTAAATTGTGATATTTATAGATGGCTCTAGCAATCTTAGCTACTTCCTTGTAGTGTGTAACTACAACAAAGAGCTAGTTTATAGTTTAACTACTTTAAATTACAGGCTACAAACAACCTTTATTACAACAATTTAAATATAGCTTTATATTTAGCTTTATATTTTTAGGCAGTTCCTAAAAGTTACTGGCAATTTTAATTACATTTGGAGCTTACTTTGGCTATATATAGATGAAATACAAATCATTAAAGCATGCATCAAATGGACAAAAGAAGAATTATTCATTTATTTAAAAACACAACAGGCAGAACACTAGTCTCTGACTCAAATTTGGGGTGACCAGTCAATCACACACAAAAGCATTTATCATCTTCAACTGCCTAATCAGCCATCCCAAACAGCTTTCAGGGCCACTGATGCATTTGATCTGAGCAATGGTGCGATCAATGCTGATGAGGCAGACACTACCACCACAAACAAACCAACACATCTATGACTGTCTGGTACCGTTCCAACTTGCTATTAACAAAGACCTTCAAGTTTTGTGATTTTGATTTACTATCTAGTTTTCTTGGTGTAAAGACATGGAGAGCAAAACATCCATAACTTGCAGTGCAGGCCTGTCAATTTTACATCTGTTTCAAACCATAAATATTTAGATCACTCTATATATATATATATATATATATATATATAGTAAGTTTTTTGGGCATTTGTGAGCCATATACAGCATCTGCTGCAGTATTTTAATCAATAAAAAACATTCTAAAATGCCTAATGTGAAAAACGTTTAAAGTGCCCAGTAATATAAAAAAATTCAATATACACCTTATTGTTGATGCATTCTATAAACAGGCAAGCAGAGGAGCCCAGAATATGAATGCAACTTGCTAAACTGCATGTTAAGCGTTTTCTTTATAATGGTTTTCTATGGGAACTCGCTTAACATCAGCACTTGATAATTACAGGCAGGTGTGTTGGATCAGGGTTGGATCCGGAATCTGCAGGAAGGTAGATCTCCGGGAACAGGTTTGGTCTTGGTGTGTTCACACTTGTACAATGATACATTTAGTCCTGGTTGATTAGTGAAAGTCATTTTTAACACTGAACCTAAAGATACAAAATATATTTTATATTTTGTGACAACTTATCAAACAACCAAAACAATGCTGTGTGCTGGGCTATATGTGCTCTTTGTATGTACATATGATGGTATTTTGACCAGGCTTATAAAATGTGTAAAGGAGCCCAAACAGCGGCAGGAATCCCTCCGTCACACACACAAACCAAGATCTGCTGCGAGGAGACGTGGTTCTGATGCCTGTACCAAACTATAATGGGCAACATCGTGACTGTGACAAGAAAAAACAGGTATGAGTGAGCATTCTGTCCTTTTTAGGGTCACATCACATCACATCACATCATGATCTTGTGACATCACGTCCTGTTTTTGGTTTGTTTAGATGTCTTTGGTCCATGTTGCAGTTCATTTGGAGGCTGACCAAGGCCCATTTTTTTCAGCGGTCTCGGTCTGCTTGTTTGGTGCGCACCAGGGTTCAGATGGCAGTGTTCACACTTATTCAAATAAACCGCACCAACAGAGCAATCGCACCAAAACTGCCAAGTGTGAACACCCATAATCCATTAAGCCACATTAAGCCTAAGGAAAATGCTAAACATGCAATTTATCATGTTAATTTATATTCTAGGCTGTATATAGTGTGCATTATCAGCAAGGTAAATACTGAATTTGTTGTTTTAAAATCAGTCTTAGCACTTTAGGCCGGCAGATGAGGAAACCCTTGTTTTGCCCCCCGCCCAGGTGGGCGTTCCTATACGGGTGTGATGCCGCATGAAAACTATGAATATCTCAAATGGCATGTATCATGTCTACAGTCCAGTGAGATGGACCACTGAACGCTCAACATATGCTCTATGTTTAAAACTGCACAGATAGGAATAGTTTCTGTCTGAGATGATGTTGAGCTTTGTTCCCGCCCTACTGGTTGTGCCAGGTCTGGTGTGCAGGGACAGGATCGTGGGATATCTGCTTCACAATGACAGGCTCTGTCAGAGGCCTGGGGTAATTAAGGCTGCACTCAGCACACCGCCTGGGGGGCTTTGGGTTTGTGGGGCAGAGGGGGGAGATGGGACGAGACAAGGTGCCGAAGGGAGCGGCTGGGGACGGGCGTCGTGGACGGAGGACAAGGTAGGGGTGAGCAGGACAGGGTTTTTGCCACTGTGAGTATGCACTTCTCTCCTACAACCCCCACAGGCTTTAGCACTCGCAGCACTTGCCAAATGACTGTCTCCCAATTTGCTTTCATGAATATTAAGCAGGACATGACAGACGAGAAAATGCCTGCCGTCTGCTCGCCTGTGATATGTGCAGACAGATCGGCTCTCTGATGTCGGCGAAGGGTAAAGCGTGCCGAGTGTGGCCCTGCGGTGCGCCTCTGATTCCCGTTGTCATGTTTTAAACGAGCGAACGTGAGCGGCTCGTTAAGAGCCGACTTGGCAGCAGGCTGAGATCGGAGAACGTAAGCGCTGCTGACTTTAATGTCTGAATTTGCCCAGCTGATGGCACGAACAAGGCTGTTAGTCAGGCAATTTCAATCTAAGCACTTTCATATTCAAAAACTTCTAAATCTATTATGGCAAGTCACTTAGCCAAGTACAGCAAGATAATATTTATCAACGAGAGTGTCAGGTCGGATCTCTGGAGCTGCAGCTAAAGGCTACTGACTGGCATCTCTTAATTCCATAAGTAATTAACAATTATCAAATTAATTTAACCTACACACTACGTTACACACCCAATGCATTTCTAGCCTTTCTTAGTGCATGACCAGATGACAAACACAATTGCTTTTTAATTCATTCTAATAAGCGCTTTATATCAAGAAGCTACAACAATTAGCTATTGCCACTTTTCATCACTTTAGACTCAAAGTGTTTGGATTTAACAGATTGTTATTTACAACAATAATATACAATAATAAAGTTCAACATAAGGCTAAACTATGCAAATACCAATAAAGTGGAGTCAACATTTTATTTATCTACAACATTAAGATTACATGAAAAAAGTACATTTTATAAAAACACAGATTTGTTAGTATTAGCAGAACTGAACCCAGCTAACAAAAGTATTCTAAGAATGTTTTGCTAACATTCCATTTAAAGGGATTGTTCACCCAAAAATGAAAATGTTGTCATTGATTCCTCACGCTCATGTTGTTCCAAACCAGTAAGACCTTTGTTCATCTTCAGAACAAAAAAAAACAAAAAATTTTATGAAATCCGAGAGGTTTCTGAACCAGCCATAGGCAGCAATTTAATTAACACTTCCAAGGCCCAGAAAGGTAGTAAAGACATCTTTAAAATAGTCCATGTGACCACAGTGGTTCAGCCTTCATGTTATGACGAGAAGCGACGAGAATAACAAACTCAACAATCTCTTCTCTTCAACATCATTCTCCTACGCTGTTCACATAGTATAGTGCAGCGCTTCCAGGTTCTACGCCAGAACGCCGGCTCATTTTGTCAATTTTTTCTTGGTTATTCGAATGTTAAGGGAGCATTCCATTTGATCGTTCTTCAAGCGTTATGGGAACATTACTTTTAAATGTTCTCTGAACGTTCTGAAACAAGTAGTAACATTTAAATAAAAGATGTTAAACAAACATCCAACTGAAACAATGTATAAATAATGTTTTTTGTGCTAATATTTTGAGCGCATTATTAAAGTCCAGATAACTTTGAACAAATGTTTTATTAACATTACTGGAAGAACATTTGTTCATAACCTAAAGAGAACATTGCCAGAACACTGGCCAAAGTTTTAAGAATGCTCCCTGTTTGCTGAGAAGGCATCTGAATAAACACGAAACACACATGGTTATTGTCATTGGCGAATCCAGCCAATCCTGGAACAACTATGTATGTCATCATCAGACTCAGCAAACCATAGCCCAAGAATAGACTAGTCATCTAGAACTTGAACATGTCAAAGAAATGAAACCAAACACCTTGTAATCACTGTTGACTTTGCTTACTTGATGGAATATCATACATTTCGCAAGTTATTTTGGCAAAACCACATTCACATCGGTTTCAAATTCAATTATTTCAGCTAGCCCGGATTATATCGGATATATAGTTAACCGAGGTGGTGAAATGATGGCCATTGCTTGCTTGGGATGCACAGAATGAGCCAGCCAACTGCTCTTGATTCATTCTTCACATCACAGCGACCTGACAGAATTTCTAACCGCCATGAATTACTTCAAGTCAGACACAGACAGTCTGTTCAGCGTCGCATGTAGTCAAACACACCTTCAGCCCAATTTCATTCACTTACATTTAAGGGGCAGTCGTGGCCTAATGGAGTCAGACTGGTAACCTGAAGGTTGTGGGTTCAATTCTCAATACCGGCAGGAAATGACTGAGGTGCCCTTGAGCAAGGCAAATCCCAAATCGCTCCCCGGGCGCCACAGCAAAATGGCTGCCCACTGCTCCAGGTGTGTGTGTCCACGGTTTGCAGTGTGTGTTCACTACTCCTAATGTGTGTGCACTAACTTGGATGGATTAAACACAGAGGACAATTTCCTTCACATGTCACTTTAACATCGGCTGGTACACAAAACATCTGTTCCAATCTGACTGGCTGGCTTTTTGTCATGTTTGAGGCCTTTAAGGATGTCACAAGTACTGTACCAGTATTTTGGTTCCACAAAATCTGAGTTGTGTAAAAATATCAGACCTGATATTTGATCGGGTCTCATCTCATAATGTCCACTTTGCAAAGACAGCACAGTCAGATTTGTAGGTTTGCATTGTACAACATCAGAAATGTCCTTCCTAAATAAGCATACTGAACTCCTCATCCAGGCCCAAGTCATTCCTAGACTGGACTATTGCAATGCTTTTCTGGTTGACTCTTCCACATGTGCAATCAAACCTCTACAGATGATACAGAACGCAGCAGCATGGCTGGTCTTCAACGAGCCCAAAAGAGAGCCCATGTCACATCTCTCTTTATTTCTCTTCACTGGTTAACAGTTGCTGCTTGCATCAAGTTCAAAACATTGATGTTTGCGTACAGAACAGCCACAGGCTCTGCACCCTCCTACCTCCACTCCCGCTTGCAAATCTATATCCAAGGGCCTGCCGTCAGCCAGTGAGTGGCACCTCATTGTACCATCACAGAAAGACAAATCAATTTCCTGAAAATTGCTGATGTTGTCAAAAAAATATTTCTGTGCTTTCACTATTTCTTATTTCTCTCCCTGTGAAAGTACTAGCATGGCAGCTGGTTATTAGTTGGTCATGAGCTGGTTTAAACTGGTTATTAGTTGGTCATGAGCTGGTTTAAGCTAGTCAAGTGTTGGTCTTAAATTGGTCCTAAGAAATCTCCAGCTCAGGACTATCTTAAACCAGCTCAGGACCAACTAAGGACCAGCTTAAACCAGATGCCATGCTTCAAAACATACCTAACCAGCATATCCTGTTTTTTTTTTCAACAGGGTATAACAACGAATGGCAGCAACACAGCAACCAGACATTATTAATTTTCAATGAGAGTTGTCGAATCCAGAGACACAAATGACTGCAACATTGGCAAAGTTTTGATAAAGCACAGAGACTACCAATGGGAGAACAGAATGTGATCCACATAATACAGTTGGATACGGCAGCAAAATAGGAACTTCTATAGTTTAGCTCCAACCTAGTTCAACTTTCTAAATTTCTAGTTATCCTGAAGTTATCCTACTTGTCCTTGCTTAGCTGGTTCAGGTGTGTTTAGTTAGAATTAGAGCTATGTCTGTGAAATAGTTAGTAGGGTACAAAGGGGCTAAAGGCTCACCGGGGTAAAAGGCTCCTTTGATTTGATTTTCCTCTAAACCTCTAGATGGCACAGCACTTTCCAAAACATCAGCTTTTCAAGATGCACTCGGATCGATAGAATTTATTGTTAAGACTGTGAATCTATATTAAATTATTATGGGATATCCTTCAATGCTTTCAGAATCCTTACTGAACAAAAATCTAAATTTTTTTCCCACATTAATTTCACACGTCTAGTACAATTATGTGGTTTTGTTTCATTAATACAGCGTATACTTTTTTTCTTTTTACTTGATTTAAGTGAAGTGTGACAACATGCCCCATAGGTGGGGTACATTGTAACATGTGATAGTAACATCACCAAATGACAGCTTAAAATGTTACCTGATATAATCAACAACAAAAAAATCCAAGATTTTTGCAATTATTGCAATTATTAACTTTTTAAAATAATAATTAAAAATAAACTCATTTTTGAGTTTGACAACAAACACTGCTAAATACAGCTCTACAGCAGAGTTCAAAACATAATAATAATGAATCATTTCTGAACATTGACTCTCAGTCTTTATTCACCCTTTTCTCAAGGTTTCTCAAAATAATTCATAAAAGTATAGAATATAATAGCGTCGTTCTAATAGGAGCTCATTGTAACGCAGTGTTAAAACACACCCCACCTGCACAACTGGGATTTAAACCGCGTTAGGTTGTGCCCCGCGCTCCCCTACTAATGTTTTCATTTGAAACAACTTAACTGGCCAAACCATTACTTTTACAAAATACCATGTACAGTGATAATCAGTTATATAATCTGATAATACCACAATACTTTTAAATATACCATGGTAAATGCCCAGTAAGTCATAGTATGTCTGGGGGGCATAGTATTTTCATGGTATCATGAGTAATACCGTGTTCATTTTTGGTACTTTTCTGTACCAATGATAATTTGAAAACAACTGAATGTTATCTGGTTAATGCTAGCTCATTAGCATGACGTTAGCTATATTTCTTATTTTAAGAATCAATAAAATCTGACTTCTAATCTTGGCGCTTCCTAAATGAGAGTCTGTTATTGGATAGAGGCAGGGGGAATAAAAATTAGGGTTGTACAAGAGCGCTTCAGTGGGAAGTCAAAACTCCTCTGTCAACATACAGAGAAGCCTCTATCTACTGGCTCAAAGGAAAGACTATGAGACCGGTGTCCAGAGAGGCCGTCCTGCCTTGACGGTTCATAGTGATGTAGAGCATCTTTACAAACAAGCATCCTGCCTTCCTTAGAGCCAGCGAGAGGTTCAACAAGAACCCTCATTGTGGTCAGCGCAAATCCGGATAGTGGCTTTTCCCCCTCCTTGGCACGTAAAACTGTTCTGGGTTCAGTAAAAGACTTCCTCTGTGTTGTCTTTATCATGGTGCAGGTGTCTGTTTCAATAGCATCTGTACACATCCGTCTATTTGAGCTTGCAAAGGCTAATGCCCAGCTCGGTTAGCTGTGTGCGCTAGTCAACTTGCGGCACAACGATACCAAACATTTCAGTCCACATCTCAGTACACCTGGTCATTACTGAGCTCCTATACAAGACAATATTTCATTATCTCTACAACACAAATGCGATATGATGATTAATGATACTGATGCTAATTTACTGACAAAGATTTGGATTCTACACCAGATCCAGTTTGACTCAAATTCAGTTTAGAAAGTGTAAACAGTATGCAGTAATCTTTTTAACAGCAGTGTGCTACACTGTAGTCATATGCCTTAATAAAATGTGTGTTTAATTTTGTAAGTGGTTTTCTGTTATTCCATTGTGGGATATACAGTATCCAGCACAGCATGGTCTGTTGCATATTTCACATTTTAGCAAATGTAGTATCTCATTATAGTAGTATGGTATTCTGACTTAGCCAACATTGCCATAGACTTTAAGAATTATTTATACAAAACAAAAGACCACAGTGGAAATATTAACCTGTTTACATTTCACTGCCGCTTGTATGTTCTGTATATAACTGTGTATGTGACAAATAAAACTCTTGAATCTTGAATCTTCTTGTAACATTAGCTAGCTGACTTTGCAACTGATCACCCCACTGATAAAAAAAGGCTATTATACAGTATATACATATTATATACTGTATATATATATATATATTTTTTTTTTTTTGAAGTTAACATGAAATACATGTTATTCCAAGTATAAAACAATGTTTATCTATGTAATCTTTCAAAAAAAGAAAGAAAGAAAAAGGGTGCATCTCAATCAGCTCCCTAGGTTGTGAATCTGTATATCGTGTACACAAATCCGGGCACTGGTAAGGACCCTGGCTCACTACACATTGGGACACTGATGACATTATTTCCGGTGACGTGACAACGTCCTCATTGTACAATGTCACTACTGGTATTTATAAATAACAGCAGAGCTTGATGTCTTTCTGACTTTTTTTAAACATGTAATTCACAGTGTTGGGGGTAACACATTATGCGAGTTATGTAATCAGATTACTTTTTCAAGTAACTAGTAAAGTAACACATTACTTATACATTTACAACAAAATATCTGTTACTTCAAATACGTAAGGTTTTTTGTTTTCCCATTTATTGACGGACGGCTCTCTTGTCCCCATGTTGTGTAAGTAAGTGCAGGGGCGTGTGCGCTGCGTGAACATGATGTTATTGTAGTTCTAGACTAATGTGAGCAGGTATTTACTAATCTCACTTGCACATAAACACATTCGATATTCCTTAAAGGCACAATATGTCATTTTCGCCTCTAGAAGTCGCTTATTCAAAACAAAGTCGTAGCTTGGTGACATCTTGATTTCACGGAATCGTGGGAGTTGTTGTCTTCACCTCTACAGTCGGTGGAAAAGAATGCAACGGGACTACTGTAATATGAAGCAGGGTGGGGCAGAACAAGGCCACCCACTGGAGTGGAACAAGCTGTTGGAGCGATTGCTAATGAGAGACGAGAGCGACACACGGCTGGAGAGCAGTGGAGCTTTTATTATGCCGCAGACGAGCACTTCCGCGTTTTCCCGATCATGAGTATATGGGGTAACGCAGTGCTTTATCACATTAGATAAATTCGTTTTATCATATTAGATACATTTGGGTGTGTAAGTTATGTTTTGATGCTACTCTATGCGTTCGCTCGGCGGCTACTATGAGACACTTGTTCACACTGCAGTGATCTAGATCGATATTAGGCATGGTAAAACATGGTACTCGCGGTAAATCAAGAAAACCAGATTTAAACAATAAGAATAACTGTGTTGAGCTGTATAACAATGATTAGTTTTCTGCTGATGAATGTCTCACCTGTCTAATAAAACACATAATGTATTAAAATCGAGGGTAACGCGGATATGATGTCATTGAGAGGAGATGCACGGACAGGGTCTGTGTCCTGGTTAAAATTGCTTATTTCTTTGGATTGAAACATTCTTGGAAACATTTGTTGATGCAAGTCAACAAAATATCTAACATTGTTCTAGTGGTTTTGTATATTTTAATTTAAAAAAAAATCTTACATAATGTGCCTTTAAAATGAAAAAAAAAAACAGTGAAATGCTAACTCAGAATATTATGCAAACCTGCAATAATTACATGTTACAAACACAAATATACATTATGTATTTAATCTGACTTTATTATCCAATGTCTTTGCTGCTGGTCTTCAATAATCCAAAAAAATGACTTTTTAATTTTTGTGTTAATTTTTTTATTGCTGAATTGTGTTGAACTTTCTGCTACAATCCAGAACAGCAGCACAGCTGAAAGGTTTGTTTGAGCGGCACCCTCTACTTTGCATTTCCTTGAGCCCAAGGCTTATTTATTTCACTTTAAGTATGAAATGGCCTTTACATTTGCCAACCTTTTTTGTTTTGAATTAAAAAACGAACAAGCAAGCTCAGCCCAGGTGAGAAAAAGTAACGCAAAAGTAGTGTAAAATTACTTTCCACAAAAGTGCTCACTTTTTAAGGAGTAACACAATATTGTAATCAGGGCCGTACCCACCACTGAGGTCCCCGAGGTCTACTTTGGTGCTGTAAGGATATTGCACATCGCCACAATAAATGACCTTCTGACTAATATGGACTAACTCAAATATTTAAGATGACCAAATCAAATCAAAGTACACAGAAGCGATGAGCACGAATTCTAGTGCGACGCTTCACAACATGCTTCAGTTAATGGTCATAAAGTGTGAGATAAGATGTCAGTAGCTAAACTAAACTGTTTTACAATAGAAGTTTTAAATGGCTGACAGAAATAATCAAAGACTGTATCAATCAAAGCTCAACTTTGGGAAGGGAAGAGATACAGGTCAAGACTGCAAGTAGAAAGAGAAGGTGATGGAGATGAGATGAGAGAAGAAGAGCAGGTATTGTATACTGTGCCCAGGATGAGATTAACATTATTACAAACCACAAATGTATCAGATTTTAATTCTGCACTGAATGCTGTATTTTAACGCGATATGGAGGAGATTATAATGAGAAACGAATGTAGAGATTAGTAGGAAACCGCGGCTTTACCGAGCTGAAAGGCTCTAGTCAAACTGTGATATAAACAAAACGCTATTGGTTGTTTTAAAAAAGGGGAGGAGCTGTTTGATATGTCCCGCCCTGTCTTCCTGTTTCAGGGGAAATTACATCAACACATTGAATAATGCTGCACGTTTCAAGGCACTTAAGTGGGCAGCATACATTATTTGTTAAGCAGATAACAGATTCTTAAACATGAGACTCAGGTTAAATGATCCTACAAAATTGTTTATGCTTTTTTTCTTATGTTTTGACAAAGCACAGTCACATAATCCAAACAAGACCTTAAATGAGAAACATTTCAAGGATTATTTTGCATAGATATTACATTTCAATCAAACGCCAATGCAATCCTTCTGTGTCCAGAGGCATATGAGAAATATGAAGCATCAAAGATCGGTTTCAGCAACTTGTTTCTTTCCTGAATTAATCATTGTCTTTGGACTAATCTGTTGGTTCAATTGCTCACTCATAGAGACAGAAGTTGTCGCCACCTACTGGCTTAATGATCCAAATTAGGCAAACACAGACAAGCAGGGTAATGCAAACGGTGAAAAGTCCCAGTGCTGATGAGATATTTGAACACTTTCGAGGACCATATATCCTCATCGCGTGTCACACATAATACTTACAAATTGAGCATCGATGCTCATGGTGTATTGTGGGACTTTTTAGGGAGAGAAGGTTTCAGTGCCCTGGAAGGATTCTGACAGCCTTTAAAATGGCTGACTCCCTGATCAGTGCCCTGACTACTGAACTAGGGAGCTGACTGAGATGCACCCACGATTTCCTTGAAATCAACAAGTCAATATTTTCTTCAGAATTAAGCAAAATTTCCCCAAATTCATATTATCATAATGCAAAAAACAAAACAACATCAGATTCTCATGACTGAAATGCAAGATAATTATATTCTCATTGTTATAATACAGCAATGAAAATAATCTTGTCCAATAACTATTGGATTTTAATAAGAATTTTTTTAAATTTTAATTGAAATCTTATTATAATATTATAAATAAAGATAATGCCACAATGCAATTATTAATATAATAATAATAATAATAATAATAATAATAATAATAATAATAATAATAATAATAATAATAATAATAGGGTGGATACAGGTAAATTGGGACACTTTTGCCAAAATGCTCAATTATCCTGAATTAACCCTAATTGTCCTAAAATAGACTCCAACATTTTCTTCAACCAAAATATATTTTTCTTTATGACAGTCTATCTAAATGGACAGTTTTTGGGGGGTGTTTTTGTTGTTGTTTTTCCGTTTTAGTATCAAAGTGGTCCATGTCCATCTGTAGGCTACAGCGCTGTAGTGTTTTCTGAAAGGAAGCACACAGTGCACCCCTCCCCACCCCTCTTCTCTGCAGAGTGTTTCTCTTTCCATTTCAGGTTGTCACGTTTCTTTCTTTCTTTTTTTTTTTTTCCTTCATGTGTGCTAGCAAGGTGACAGGCGACCGCTGCTCCACACAACCAGCCAGCCAGCCAGCCAACCGAGCAGACACAAATATATTCAGAGCATTTAGTACCCTGGATTAATCGAATTATAATTTAATCATCTGATCAAACAGCAATTAGCATAATCACTTGTGGGGAACAGCTGATAGAGGAGAGAGAGCAACACATAATAAACCTCAGGCAACTGCCGCTCTAATGAGACATTTAACTGCTAAAACACACATCAAAAAGCAACATCTTCATGCTTTCTGGAGCCGAGACAGCTGTTATGAGCTGAAGGACAGTAATGTGTTTCAAATGCAGTTATTTAACAGGGAAATCAGGCTGAAATGAGGCAGTGCATTCAATGATTTAAAAAATAAATAAAACAATCCATTGTGTGCCATAAAAAGGCATAATAAATATGTAATAACAATATGCAAAAAATTACAGCATGATATGATAACATAATTATCAAATAAATGAAACAAAATGATTTTTAATTTAATTTACTATGATTTTACAGCATTTACAGCAACTATGGCTGAAACGTTGAATAAATCTTGGACCTTCAACATACTACTGATGGCACATTTTCAGTGCAGTGAAGATACAAGTGCGATACGAATAATGTTGAAACAAATAAAAACATGACAGTATCGCGTCTGGGCTAAACGCATGTCCACATCACACTGTACATACAATGCACAGCAGACATCTGGCAAAAGTGGCAGTGCTCTGAAAGGGGGCAGCTAAAAATACCAACCACCAACTTGGTCTTACATCTTACAGTATATGCCATGTTTAAAAATATATCACAATGTTGAGAAAGCAAGCTCTGGTCATTTGTCACCCTGTCACTTTCTCCCACCTAGGTCAGAGATGCCTCAGCCTACATTCCTCTCGCTGGCTCTCTCTTTAAAAATAACAAGACAGCGGTGGAGGGAAAGCACATGAATACAGAGATGCATACTAGAGATAAAAGTCATATGATGGTATTTTACCGAAGGCATTGGTGACAGACAGATCCATTTGGTTGATGCATATTAGGTTGATGTCATTTCCACATATTGGAAGGATAAAGCACTGCATAAAACACAACAAAAATAAGGAGGTTTTTATTTTATTTTTACAAAGTCCTCGTCCATTACTCTTTCAAATGCAATCTAATGTGATACAACCCTAATATGTGACCCTGGACCACAAAACCATAAGTAATAAGTCGCAAGGGTACATTTGTAGCAATAGCCAAAATTATCAAAATGATCAATTTTACTTTTATGCCAAAAATCACATCAGATATTTTGTAAATTTCCTACCATAAATATATAAAACAAATTATTATTATCAGTAATATGCATTGCTAAGGACTTCATTTGGACAACTTTAAAGGCGATTTTCTCAGTATTTAGATTTTTTTAAGCACCCTATCATTCCAGATATTGTATCTCGACCAATTATTGTCCTATACTAACAAACCATACATCAACGAAGAGCTTATTATTCAGCTTTCAGATGATGTATAAATCTCAATTTCCAAAAATTGACCTTTATGACTGGTTTTGTGGTCCAGGGTCACACATATATTAGATACATTTTAGAGTCTCATAAATAAGCAAGCAAGCGCTTTGAGAGTGTAGTTTCTATAAAATGTAACAAAATAGCTGTTGATCATAATAGGAAAATTATAATTACTGAACATTACATTAATGATTTGTCAAGTTATGTTTTCATGGTCAAAGAAATTGACATTTCCTTTAGCTTCCTTTGCTTTCTCTGACTGTGACTATAAAGGTTGAGATTTTTTTTTTTTTTTTTTTTTTTTTTTGCAGCTACATTTAAATCTAATAAATCATAAATTGAAATAATATTTTTTGAAGATGGAAGATGGTTCCCATAAATGTGCATGCATTTGAAACAAAATATTGTTTTAGCTATACAAATCCAGCTGCAAATAATACTAATAAATTAATTAATTAATTTACAGTACATTAAATAACAATTCTTACCAAGACAATGTGACGGAACTGTTTCTCCATGTTGTCCTCAAAATGACCTCTAAACATGTTTGTCCTCTAACATGACTACGTCTTTCTCAGTCAACATTCTTTCCATTAGCAATACAATTCATTTTATTAGAAATATGCTTTTGCGTTTTGCGGATGAATTGTACTGATATCAACAACACTTTACATTACAGTCATTCGTGCATCCTTAAGTAATAAAGATACAGTCCTTGAGGAAGTACATAAAACTGTAATCTAATATTATCCAAAGACATCAGTAGCTAACATTAAAATCAGTGGGCGGTTTGACTCATTCAAAGTCTCATCTTGATGAAAATATCCTGTTATACCACATTGTCAAGGAAGCAGAAGCACCTAAATTGCTAAATAACTGAATAAAATGAGCAACAAAAAAATAATACTAATAATAATGATACTGTGAATTGTGACAGTTAAATATGTAAGCCTACTTGAGGATTGGGAGGAGGGGGAAAAGGGCACTAACTCCGAATTTTAAAATAGGTAATAGAGGATTGCAGGGCACAGGTCTTACAGGACTATCTTACAAACTTGAACAGATGGGCCTCTAATCAGCAAACTGCCTTAATTGCCCCCAATAGATTAACAGTTCCACACAGCCAAATTTAGTCAAATCACTCCTCGCATTTCTCCTTAGACTCTTGAAGAAATCCCAGTTAAACCTGAAATGAAGTCATTATTCTGGATCATATCATTCTGATTGCTTGGTATAATTCAGTTACTGCGATGACTGCATAATCCCCAATAACAACAGCATGTTTTTACACAGGATTTAGGCGGCTGAGATTATAATCCGCCGTGCCTGCACGCGACTGCATGTGTTTTTGTGGACAACAAGTAACGGATTATAATTTTCCAGCAACAGATCTGAGGCAGTGACATTCCTCATCCCAAGCACCTTATTGCATTTGTTTTAAATCAAGGTGCTAAAGATTCCCTTTTCCTGCTGAAACTGTTATTAGATGTCTATAGAACTTCAATACATGCAACTGCATTTCTTGGCTCAACATGGCTGTCGTGCACATGCAACAGTTGAAGGGTTTTGTTTTATTTATTACAGAAAGACAATTCTGCATATCTGGGTTTAAAAAAAAAATAAAAAATACATGACTGAAATTGAGCAGGAAAAGTAAAATGTTACATTTTTCAATCTAATTTTGATTAGACGTTCCTAAATGCTAACAATAAGATACCTATTCAATCGATGCCCTTTTATTGTACGTCAGGGGTCATTCATTCACACACACACGGCCTTATTTGATACGTGACTATGGCTCTAATAATAGAGGTTTCCATAGTGACAGGCCAAGCAGCATGTGATAAACCTTCTAGACTAGAGGCTGGAATGTTCTAGAATACAGTTGCTTTCTGAGATGAGAAAGTGGCCACTTACTGTATAATGGGAAGGTCAATTATTCTCCAATCACAGAAAAAATCTTATTTGTCTAGTTGTATTCATAACTTTTCCCCAATTAACAAATTAGCATATTAAGATGTCAACAACTAACTTAAGAGGAAGAATTGGATTTTTAAAAACTGCTGCACATGTGTCAGATATGAAAAGAAATAGCCAAAGCACATGCAGAAAGAGCAGGAAAGCTATAGTGAGCGTTGGGCGATGGTGACTGATGAGTTCTTACTGCTCTTTTATGAGTTTCAGCTGAGGCAGGGTGGCGCAATTTCAATTCAAAGTTATTACAAAATACATCTCAATATTTTTTATTTCATATTTGCCCCAAGTGAGAAATGCCTCGGGGAGCTCTGCGTTTCGAGCAAGAGCAAGGGTGTATTTATCTCCCTCCTCTGAAGAAGGGGATTATTTCTGTTGTTTTCTAAGGGTGAGCTTTCGTAACATCCTCACCGCCTCAAAATGACTGCCATTCAAAGCTTCACATTGAGGACTCATGCCAGCGTTTGCCAATAGCCATTTTACATCAAATCTTTTTTTTATTCCTTCTTTTGCCTCGTGCAGTAACCTTCCCTCGACAATGTCTGTCCGTCTGCAATTTTTCGAGGAGACAAGTCTATTTTCCCGTCTCGCTTCATTCTGTTTTTTTCCCTCCATGGCTCCCTCCTTACGTACACACCCTTCCATGTTTGCACCTACTGACCATCTCTCCAGTTCTGCTGCCGAATCACACCTTTTTTACACTGCTGCGAAGATGCAGTATTAAAAACAGGTAAGAAAGAAAGGAAAATCATGCTTAAGGCACAATCGGCCTTATAAAATATAAAGATGGCTTTAAATTTCTCACTGCACACACACACATCCACGCAGGCGCAGTCCCTTAAGTACACACACACACACACACACACACACACGTTTATTAAGGCGTTGTGTAGTATTTTCCAGCTACTGCCCTGCATTTGTCTTATGGACTATTTTTGTTTTTACATCACTAAATAATTTTTGTATTACAAACTCTTATTATAGATATGCAATTCAAATAGTATGGCCATCGAGCTAAACACATAATTTGTTTTTAAAGACTCTAAGTTAGCATATAACACATTTTGCAAAAGCAGATACATAATTATGTGTGATAATGTGATAAAGATTAAATTATGTAAAGGAAATTACTTTTTTTTTTCTTGGTTTTTTTTTTTTCACTGCTATCCACTCACTGTGAGGCTCAAGTGCACAACAGGGGTATATTACAAAAATAACTGGATGAAATAACTTAATTTGACGTGCCCAGATGAAATATTTAAATATTCACGGGGTTAACTGTCTGCCGTCAAATGATTGTGCTCATACAATAAACCAATTAAATACTATGCCTTGATTTATTTAAAATAATCTTAAATAAACAAAGCCTTTATAAATTAAACAATATTTTGCTAGCGTTAATTAAATTAAATTGGACTTAGTCAACAGTTACACGGATGGGGAAGGGCGCAGCACGTATAAGCAATAAAAATACGTCTGTCTTTATAGATAAAATGGGGGGGGGGGGACCTTTAAAATAGGATATGCAACACTGAAAATCGAAAGCACATGGATGAGTAGTTTCTACAACACTCAGTGTGATAAACAAGAGGTCACATTCATTAACATCTCCCCATGCGTAAAACAACCGACAAGAAACCTGTGCGATACCTGCCGGTGGCCCCTGTGTGTGCACAGGAATCATTATATGAGGCTTTTGCGGTACGCAGTGCTTATATAGTGCTGGCATCATCAAGGCCATAATATGACTAACGTAAGGTGTTTTTTTATTTATTTATTTCTTATAAATGATTAGAGTAGGGAAACTCTCCCAGCCATGACCACCCATGACACCATTACAAATCTTGAAATTAATTTGCATACAGTACACCTTTTCCAGAATGTCCTGATGAGAGTAAATTAAGTTTTAAATTATGGTGAGAGGGGGGGGAAAGAGGACTAACCATTCAGGATGCTCTGGAGAAAGAGAAATGCCAATATCCACATGCCCCGCTGCGTTCAATCCCCAAGCTAGATTTTCCTCTTTTCACTCCGCACACTTTGTCCACAGCTTTTTCCTGATCCCCCACTCAGAATGCCAACAGTAAGGTTAAAACAAAAGCCAGTCCAGATTTCCTGTGCCAATGACTTGAGAGGATCTCCACCGTGCGTATTATGTGTGCGCTTTTGCGCCCGGTCGTTGCGCATGAAGGATGTGCGGATGTTCTAGTGTGATTGTCTTGGTTAAAGCTCGGATGCTCTCCGGATGCTGCTGTGCTTCAGGGGGGATGCTGGATGCAGGTGCGATGCTGATTCAGGAGCGCCTTTCAACGGAGCAGGTGGTGATGCGGAGGAGAAAGAAAACTTTCAAAGCAAAAGCAACGGTGCCGTTCAAGCGTGTCATTTAAACCAAGGGGAACCAAGTATTTGTGAAAAAAGGGAAGAAAAAAGAACTGAACAGGGGAGAATAAATCATAGATGTTTAATCAGAAATGGGAATGGAAAGAAAGTCCGGAAAAGCTGAAGCGGCAGGAACAAAGGTGAGATCCCAGAGTCAGACCATCTTCTTGAGCACCTCTCGCCGTCCAGCAGGCTGCAAGCAGGCGCATCTTCCTCCTGCGTGGCGCTTTAATCGCATTGGTTCGTGTGCTGCTAACCCTCTCTGCCTCAGAGCATTAGAGAATAACCCTCTCTCTCTCTCCCCTGCCTCCACAGCCTGGCTCACAGCTCACTGCCTTAAAGGAGCCGAGACGCTCCTCTAAAGGCTGAAGGATGAGGAGGACACACCTATTTCAGGTGCGCACTTAGTATGAACGCGGGAAAAAGTCGTCTTAGCGCGCGAATCTTTATTATCAAAGTGCAAAGACCTTTTCTGTGCATTTATAGTTTTGTTAAAATTCTCAACTTCTTAACCAAATTGTACTTTTGTCGTGCTATCGTCAATGTGTAGCCTACCTATACGATTTGATAACATCTAAGCTAGAGCATTCTTAAAAATTCACAGAGTAAACTTTTAGCAGATATACCTACACATTTAAAATCTCTTCTGGAAAATATTGATAACTTACCTTATTGCTCAGGGCCGTATGCATGATCTGTCGATTAAAATGAAAATGGACCAGCTGCTAATGCTGCATGCTAGTATTAGAAAATAACAAATCTGGATTCACGTATGCTGTTGGTTGAAAGACGTCTTCAGTCGTTGCGCCATATCTCCCACTACACTATTTATAGTCAGTATTTTTGAACTTTGTGTCAAACATTGTTTTTCTGTCAGTTGCAGATTACAGTTTTTATTCTTAACAATTAATTTAGTTTAACTGTTGTGCTTGACAAAGCCTATACAAGTGTAAACATACTAAGTACTGTTAAAAAAAATAAATAAATAAAAAACTTTAAAGGTGCTCTATGTAACTTTTCCGTCCGCTAGAGGTCGCCTATTCAAAATAAAGGCATAGTTTGATGACGGCAAGTTTGAGCGCAGAACCTTGGGACATGTGGTCTTCACCTCACAGCCGGTGGAAAAGAATTGGGATAGGACTCGGGTAGAAATCATGTTCATGGATGTGATTATTAACGTTAAGTGAGCAGCGGGACTTTTATTATGCCACAGTCGCTGGCGCCATTTCCGCTTTTCCGGTCACGAGAATGAAGTAACGCAGCTCTGTTTATCATATTAGATACATTTGAGTGTGTTGAAAATGATGTTATGACGTTACTCTGCGTTCGCTCGGCGGCTGCTATGACACTTGTTGCACACTGCAGGAAGAGTAAAGCGTTTCTGCAAAATTGAGGGTTTCTGGAAATCGAGGGTAACGTAGATATGACGCAATTGACAGGCGACTCCTTCACGACTCCCTCACACGTCCCATTTCCTTGGTTAACATAGCAATTTCCTCACAATTAACAAATAGTTGGAAACATCTGGGATATTGTAAGTACTCAACTGAACAAAATATACAACACTGGCCTAGTGGTTTTTGGATATTTTACTGAAATTTTTTTTACATTGTTTAAAGGTGCACTATGTACAAAAAAAAAAAAAAAAAAAAAAAAAACGAATCAAATTTATAATTGGAAATGCAGTGGCTAAGAGAAATTCTGGAAACAAAGTATAAAAAATAGAAAATGGACTTTTGAATCTCTACGTGTACATTTTTCCTAGCAGGCTGATAAAAGTCTGCACCATTGCCTGGACAACAATTTAAGTACACCTGTGGTCCAAAAAACTATCTGGAAAACATTCCTCTGATATATACAAACCCGATTCCAAAAAAGTTGGGACACTGTACAAATTGTGAATAAAAACAGAATGCGATGATGTGGAAGTTTCAAATTTCAATATTTTATTCAGAATACAACATAGATGACATATCAAATGTTTAAACAGAAAATGTATCATTTTAAGGGGAAAATAAGATGATTTTAAATTTCATGGCATCAACACATCTCAAAAAAGTTGGGACAAGGCCATGTTTCCCACTGTGTGGCATCCCCTCTTCTTTTTCTAACAGTCTGCAAACGTCTGGGGACTGAGGAGACAAGTTGCTCAAGTTTAGGAATAGGAATGTTGTCCCATTCTTGTCTAATACAGGCTTCTAGCTGCTCAACTGTCTTAGGTCTTCTTTGTGGCATCTTCCTCGTTATGATGCTCCAAATGTTTCCTATGGGTGAAAGATCTGGACTGCAGGCTGGCCATTTCAGTAACCGGATCCTTCTTCTACGCAGCCATGATGTTGTAATTGATGCAGTATGTGGTCTGGCATTGTCATGTTGGAAAATGCAAGGTCTTCCCTGAAAGAGACGACGTCTGGATGGGAGCACATGTTGTTCTAGAACTTGGATATCCCTTTCAGCATTGATGGTGCCTTTCCAGATGTGCAAGCTGCCCATGCCACACGCACTCATGAACCCCATCCCATCAGAGATGCAGGCTTCTGAACTGAGCGCTGATGACAACTTGGGTTGTCCTTGTCCTCTTTAGTCCGGATGACATGGCGTCCCAGTTTTCCAAAAAGAACTGACCACAGAACAGTTTTCCACTTTGCCACAGTCCATTTTAAATGAGCCTTGGCCCAGAGAAAACGCCTGCGCTTCTGGATCATGTTTAGATATGGCTTCTTTTTTGACCTATAGAGTTTTAGCCGGCAGCGGCGAATGGCACGGTGGATTGTGTTCACCGACAATGTTTTCTGGAAGTATCCCTGAGCCCATGTTGTGATTTCCATTACAGTAGCATTCCTGTATGTGATGCACTGCCGTCTAAGGGCCGAAGATCACGGGCATCCAGTATGGTTTTCCGGCCTTGACCCTTACGCACAGAGATTGTTCCAGATTCTCTGAATCTTTGGATGATATTATGCACTGTAGATGATGAGAACTTCAAACTCTTTGCAGTGTTTCTCTGAGAAACTCCTTTCTGATATTGCTCCAGTATGTTTGGCCGCAGCATTGGGGGAATTGGTGATCCTCTGCCCATCTTGACTTCTGAGAGACACTGCCACTCTGAGAGGCTCTTTTTATACCCAATCATGTTGCCAATTGACCTAATAAGTTGCAAATTGGTCCTCCAGCTGTTCCTTACATGTACATTTAACTTTTCCGGCCTCTTATTGTTACCTGTCCCAACTTTTTTGGAATGTGTAGCTCTCATGAAATCCAAAATGAGCCAATATTTGGCATGACATCTCAAAATGTCTCACTTTCAACATTTGATATGTTATCTATATTCTATTGTGAATCAAATATAAGTTTATGAGATTTGTTATTGCATTCCTTTTTTATTCACAATTTGTACAGTGTCCCAACTTTTTTGGAATCGGGTTTGTATTTGTTTATCATATTCATAAAAAATAAAAAAAAGTACTGAAAAAAATAATAAACCATAAACTTAGTAATAGGATTCTTCTTCTGCAGTCAGTCTTCAACTGATTCTGTCATTTAATTTAAACCAGATTTGATTTTTTTCTCCTCTGTAGATTATACAGTGGAGGGAGCATTTGTGCTAATGTGAAATACTTTTATGACAAGGACATCTGGATAACTTACACCAGTCCCCTCTCAGGAGCATACTGTGTGAACTGACTGCTATTGTCATGTCATAAATCATGTTAATTTATACCCTCAATATACATGAAGGCAACATTCAATCACAATACAAGCAATGACGGGTGCAACAAGTGCAAATAGTGATAAATGCATGCAAAATAGCATGATGTTCTGTCCTAGTAGTGTAAATAGTATTTTGATTATTTTTATACTTAATACTGTAAATCAGTATTTCCCAACTCTGTTCCTGGAGGCACACCAACAGTGCACATCTTGGATGTCTACATCATCTGACCTATTTCTGGTCTTGGAGATGAATCATGAATTGAGTTGAATCAGGTGTGTTTGATTAGGAAGAGTTCCAAAATGTGTAGTGTTATTGTGCCTCCAGGAACAGGGTTGGGAAACACTGGTGTAACTAGAGGCAGATAGTATTTGCACCTCAGTGTATTGTAGTACATTACAAAGCAGTATGCAATAATAACAGGCCTGGGGGGTACTAACAACTTCAGTCACTGTGCCCACTTACTTTAAAAATCATAAATGGATGCATCACAAACAGGCCTGGGGGGTACTGACCACTTCAGTCACTTTGCCCGCTTACTTTAAAAATAATAAATGGATGCCTTATTGGAAACTTACTTATCCTTATGCCTAAAGCCTACCCCTACACCTACCCTTAACACTATTGAACCTGCTGATCAGCATCCAAACAAAAGGAGCCAAAAAAATCCAAAAAAGAAGCCATGAATTTTTAGCGTGGTAACAATGTAAGCTGCGTGCGTCACAGTCGATGTGCTAGCCTGTCTGATCAATACATAGACACCACATCCAATTTTATTTATATGCCTATTAAATATCCTTTTGCAAATATTTTATTAATCTTTATTTAAAATAGGAAATTAATAGAAAAGGATTCAAATTCACTGTCCATGTTGCTACTCCTTTTACTACTGGATTTCTTTTGTAATTTTGTTAGTTCAACCAGACAGTGGTGGGTGGAATCAGTGTACCCAGGTGAAAAAGACGTACTATTAAATGTATTAAAAATGTACTTGAGTATGTTTTTTTAGTACAATACAAATATAATATAAACATACTAGTTGAATTTCAAGTGTATTTTTAATACATTTAATAGTACGTCTTTTTCACCTGAGTAAATAGCATATTCCATCAAGATGGACAATTTGACAGCTGGCAGATGTTTGTATCTAATGCAACTTTGATTTAAAAGAAACAAAAATGACATTGGATGACTTTTAAATCAGAGAGTAGCATAATCCCAACCACATTAAGAAAGTGTAATATAATATTCATGTTAAAGTGATCAGTGGGACGATGTGGAAGATATTTTGGCAACTTGTTCATGTTCTACACTTAGTCAGTATGACATTGACCTCAATGTGACATGGCATAAATGGTTATTATACCCACTTGGTATTGAGAACCACAAAATATGACTTATTTTCAGTAGAACACATTTTCACATTAATGATAGTTTTTAGGAGTGTACATGATACATCACTCTGACCATGGAAATTCAATGCATTGATTAAGGAACTGCTTAAGAAAGTCACACATTCACATGTTAATATAATTCTTAAGTGGAATGATTACAAACAGATTTGGCTATGATTGGCAGGATTAGATGAACCCACTCCTGCCAAACCTTTTTTTATAAGTCCATTTATAATTATTACAAAAACATTAAGCATATTATGTGTTCATTTATCACTCAGAACAAAGTTCTTGACCTATTTTTAGTTGTAAAAAAAATCTGTGAATCCAGATCCCTAGTCACTCAAACTGAATTTGAATTGATTTATCAGTTTGTTTGATCATATAGTAAATAATTGTAATCAAATAAAATCAATGCCTGGCCAAATAGTTTAACCATTAATTAGTTGCCCAACTTCTTTTTCAGGTTTTAGTTTTGTGAGCTACTTTCACACGCATCACAGAATTACACTCCTCTGTCATAATCAGCCATTTCAATATACAGATACACAAGTTGACAGTCGGTAAGTCAGTCCTGGTGAGAGCGGCCCCTTTGTTTTGACAACTCCACTGAGGCCTAGTGTTCCCTTACAACCGAACACACACCGGTCTATCGGCGGCCAAATGTCAGCCCGCTGACTTCCAGACATCCAGCAGAGGATCGGGTTTACCTTTCACTACGTTGCCCATTAGCCAGGAATAGATCCGTCTAGAGCAACGGCATATGATCTCTTTTGTTACCTTAAACAATAGTGGCGATAAAGACATGAGGCACGTGTTGAGAACTAAATATAACAACATGTAAAGTTATCCGGGTACTGTCACTAATGCACCATTTACAAATACAGAATTAGGAGCCAGAATTCACCTTACAGATCGCCATTATTTAATCAACCCTCGTGTCATTCCAAAATTGTATGCATTTTTTTTTTCATGCAACACAAAAGTAGAATTACAATGGAAAATTTATTTCTAAAGATGGATGTGTAACAGTGACCTTTCATGCGAGTTGTGTCAGAGGGATTTTGCTACATTATGGATGCTATACTTAAGGGGAGAATTAACATGACTGATGTAACATCAGTTATAACTTAATTCACAACAAACTGACTGGCAATATCTGGTATGTGCAATCACAATTCACTCAACTTCCTCCCAACGGTCTCACTGACACAGTCTTGGCACACTGTTTTGAGTGACTTAAATAAAGATATCTTAATAAATCCATAATTTATTTACAATATAAATTATATAATTGTTTTAACAGTTATCTCTCCTTCAAAAGTTACATATGTTTTCATGTTATTTTCTGGTCTTATTTGGTGACAATATTAAGAAATTTCATGTGACATGTCTGTATGAATATAGACCAACAGCTGCTTTTAGAGTAGCACAAATGAGGTACCAAAACACGCAGAATGGACAGACAGATTTAAAGATTGAAAAACATATATTCAAAAATATCGAATGTCCTATTTAAAATGTGTTGGTAATTTTAAAATTGTTGGTCTTGTGAAGACACGTTATTTGTTAAATGATTGGCCCTTTCCCACAGAAGAAGAATGACTCTTTTGGCTTTGACGTTTACTATAGGAATCACTGTAAATAAATAAAAATTATTTTTTTTTTTTTTTTTTTTTTAAAAAAAGACTGTAATTGTAAGGTAGGGTGGTAGCCAAAGAGCACAGAGAAGACTCAGGAGTAGAAAAACAAAAACAGTATTTATTTAAATAAACAAAACGCAGAGGAGATTGCTGGAGAGTAAATAACAGGAACTTGGGAGATTGCCTACCAGACTTGAACACCTACAAGGATTAACTGAGGTTAATCACAGGGCTATAAATGCACAAGGCAAACAAAGGAGACTAGAAGAGACACAGGTGAAACTAATCAATAACTAAGGCAATATTTACTACAGAGTAATCAGGGACTAAACTAAAAGGGAATACAAGAAACAGAAACACAAGAAACAAAATGACAACTAACTCTTACATAACTGGGGTGGGAAGTTGGGTGGCACTGTCTCCATAGTCCACAAATCAATGAACCATAGCTTCTCCTCTGGCTCTAGTGTGGCTCAATTTCTCATTAATTACAGGCACTGGCTCCAAAACGGACCTGGAAGTAGGCTCAACCATCAGGACAGATATGGCGGTCGGCTTTGCCTCCAGGGTGAACATGGTTGCTGGCTCCATAGTGTGAGTGGGCTCTAGCATGGGGCCCATGGCAGGAGTGGGTGTCACCTGGGCTTGTGCCTTCCGACAATGAGGACTCGGTTGGACTCCCACCCTCAGGTGCATCTGAGGCGTCCCGGGCCGCCATAAACAACGGGCTGGAATCCTCCGCCCTGTTCCGAGCATTCACGGCTGGTTTATTGGTTGAAACGCAAGTCACAGCCATGCCTGGCCACAGTGCCTTTCCTCTTGGAAGTACATGAAAAGCAGTCGAAGTTGTGAAGGGCTGCCTTGCCCGGTCCTGCTTTGCAATCTCTTCCACCCTCACTACCCTCAATGGTGGGATGGCCAGGCATATGGATGTTCCACAGGCATTTATGCCCACAAAACACTGCCACCTGCAGAAATCATCCCAGACTCCCATCCAGGGCCTGCAAGTTCACTTCATCTCTAACAGTGAAGGCTTACAGTGCTGCTGGACAGGCCGCCCCCACCCTGCATGCCATGGCCATCCTGCAGGTTCATCAGGCCAAAGTTCTAAAAGAGCTGCACATGGGTAGTTCTGAGCTGGGATTGATGCAGGAATGGCGCTTGGGACCAACTTCATTCTCCAAGTGATGAAGGTTATGGTGCAGGCTCTCGGACAGGCGATGTCCACCATGGTGGTCCAGGAGCACCATCTCTGGCTTAACCTTGCTGAGTTGAAGGAGATCGACAAAGTCCACTTTCTTGACACCCCAATCTTGCAAGGTGGCCTCTTCGGTGACACTTTCGAGGACTTTGCCCAGCAATTCTCGGCAGTCCAGAAGCAGACAGTGGTGATTAAACACATCCTCCCTACCGCCACTGCCACCTACAGGCTGCCAAGGTCATTGTCGCAGAGGGTCTCCGCCTGCAGCTGCCACATCACAACGCAGCCCACTCGTCAGGTGAGCGTTAAGAACCCCAAGAGCATCCAGCATCCCAGCAGCCCACTCGTCAGGTGAGCGTTAAGAACCCCAAGAGCATCCAGCATCCCTGACTCAGGAGCTGCTCTTTCCTAGGAGGTGATGAATGCACCATTTCTTCCCTCAGTGGAGAATCTTTGTTTTTTTTTTCTTCTTTTTGTTTTTGACACTTTTGAAAGAGCAACTACCTCATTCTCTCGACCACATAGCTCACAGCCTGGTCATAATGGACACAGACTTACCACCTCATGTTAGGACGTGACTCGCACAAAACCCTGCACAGGTCAGTGTGGTGCATTCAGAGCCGCAACCGTCAGACGCTGGAGCAAGGTAGGTTTTCCAGTACAATTACAACCACAAGATCGGGGCATGTGGCTTCCCGGCATGATGGCCAACGCTCCACTTTGTCGCCCCACCACAAGTACACTCACCTAAAGGATTATTAGGAACACCTGTTCAATTTCTCATTAATGCAATTATCTAATCAACCAATCACATGGCAGTTGCTTCAATGCATTTAGGAGTGTGGTCATGGTCAAGACAATCTCCTGAACTCCAAACTGAATGTCAGAATGGGAAAGAAAGGGGATTTAAGCAATTTTGAGCATGGCATGGTTGGTGCCAGACGGGCCGGTCTGAGTATTTCACAATCTGCTCAGTTACTGGGATTTTCACGCACAACCATTTCTAGGGTTTACAAAGAATGGTGTGAAAAGGGAAAAACATCCAGTATGCGGCAGTCCTGTGGGCGAAAATGCCTTGTTGATGCTAGAGGTCAGAGGAGAATGGGCCGACTGATTCAAGCTGATAGAAGAGCAACTTTGACTGAAATAACCACTCGTTACAACTGAGGTATGCAGCAAAGCATTTGTGAAGCCACAACACGCACAGCCTTGAGGCGGATAGGCTACAACAGCAGAAGACCCCACCGGGTACCACTCATCTCCACTACAAATAGGAAAAAGAGGCTACAATTTGCATGAGATCACCAAAATTAGACAGTTGAAGACTGGAAAAATGTTGCCTGGACTGATGAGTCTCGATTTCTGTTGAGATATTCAGATGGTAGAGTCAGAATTTGGCGTAAACAGAATGAGAACATGGATCCATCATGCCTTGCTACCACTGTGCAGGCTGGTGGTGGTGGTGTAATGGTGTGGGGAATGTTTTCTTGGCACACTTTAGGCCCCTTAGTGCCAATTGGGCATCGTTTAAATGCCACGGCCTACCTGAGCATTGTTTCTGACCATGTCCATCCCTTTATGACCACCATGTACCCATTCTCTGATGACTACTTCCAGCAGGATAATGCACCATGTCACAAAGCTTGAATCATTTCAAATTGGTTTCTTGAACATGACAATGAGTTCACTGTACTAAAATGGCCCCCACAGTCACTAGATCTCAACCCAAAAGAGCATCTTTGGGATGTGGTGGAACGGGAGCTTCGTGCCCTGGATGTGCATCCCACAAATCTCCATCAACTGCAAGATGCTATCCTATCAATATGGGCCAACATTTCTAAAGAATGCTTTCAGCACCTTGTTGAATCAATGCCACGTAGAATTAAGGCAGTTCTTAAGGCGAAAGGGGGTCAAACACAGTATTAGTCTGGTGTTCCTAATAATCCTTTAGGTGAGTGTATGTCAAAAACTATTGTTCATCTAGTGCCACTCATGCGGAGTTTGGAGTCCTGGTTAGCACTTCCCAACCCAGCACGCTGACTCATCAGGACAGTCAGACTCAGCTACACAATTCAGTTCATCAGGTGCCCACCCAGGTTCCTGTGTGCCCTCAATAGAGCCCGACATCTGCACCTCCAAAACCTGGTAACACGGTTCAGCTTTTGTGCTGCTTTCCCCTTGGGGACCCCTAGTTTCAGACATTGACACCACATTGAAGGGACTGACAAGTAGGGAACGTTTTGATTAATATTGTAACCTCCGTTTCCTGATGGAGGGAATGAGACATAGTGTCCCTCCTGCCACAACGCTGAACTGCCTGTTGAAATGTCCAGGACATTGTCTTGGCTCCTCAGCACTAACTTGAAAAAGTGATGCACGCTATCTCCCTTTTATACCCGTATGTCCAGGGGAGGGACATGCAAATTCCACTGACCAATTCTCATTGTCCTTTCTCAAAGTATCAGAGGTGTTTAGGGCTCCCAAGTGCGACCCCTAGTGTCAGTTATCGACAGAGGCTACAATAGTAAGGTGGGTGGTAGTTAAAGTACACGAAGACAACTCAGGAGTAGAAAAACGAAAACAGTATTTATTTGAATAAACAAAACACACAGGAGAGCAGGAGATCGCTGAAGAATAAATAACAGAAATTAATTGTTTTGTTTCTTTTAGAGATTTATATATCAGTAATTTACAATAAGGGTGTTTTATGTTTGCAATTTTAACATTTATTGCAATACAGTAGCCTACATAACACAAATGCAATAGCATGTCATAAAAGTAAGATGACAACATAAGTTATAACCGTAATTAAACTAAACTATATCTGCTCTATCTTCATGCAGCATATATTCTCTGGCTCTGTGTTCCCACATGAGCGATTTATAGAGTTTCATGACAGAATATGCTAACCGACAATTAACTCCACATCAACTACATAAATTCATCAACTAACCATTCAGAAACGTCCTGTTGCATTCCACATGTTGTCACTTTTTCTTGAGTCTCTCCATCAGTCCGAGCATAAAAGGCTGAACAGTTTCTGACATTTTCTGTGCATGTGTGCGTGAGGTAATCAAAGCTGTTAACATGAGCTCTTGAAGCTCCACCCTCTTCTAGAAAGGGGGCAGGGAGCACCACTACATTTGCATTTAAAGGGACATACACAAAATGCCATGTTTTTGCTCACCCTCAAAAAGTGATGATTTTAACATGCTATAAAAATGATCTGTGGGGTATTTTGACCTAAACTCCACATACACACTCATTAGAGGGGACATCAGAGACTTATTTTACATAAAAGGGGCATAATAGGACACCTTTAAAAGAGTACAGGCACCCCAGTATGCCATCCCATAATACCTGAACCATTGTCACCGTATTTTTATGCAGAATTTCTGGTGATCAAATTTTTCATTTAATTTTTGATTAAATATTAGTATGTACTCATACAATAAATTCACATTATAGCACTTTTTAATTTACTCCCATATTTATCACATACCACCATTATAATACAGGTAACGTCTGCCTTTTGTGAAACTTTAGTTTGATAATATCTGAATTGATTAAATTGTACAATTTATTTAACTCAGGTAATGACTGCTGACAAGATGACACCCATGTCAACAAGGGAAGAACATTTAAACTCACACAGAAAGGCCTGCCGTGTGAATCATGGTCTTTCTCGAGGTAATAGAGGTACCCACTAAGCCGTTATGTCCCACTGTTCATCAGAATATGTTTTACTGATTCCAAATATTAGAAATGCCATGGCAACGTAATCACAGTGGCATTGGGTGTTGTGTGTAGTAATATAGCATTGTTTATTCTTTAATACGAACGTAGGCCAGACGAGCTTTGTATGGCCACAGAATACTTGGAATACGTTTTCTAGTGTGTAAATCATACTTTTTTAAAGATTGTTATACTGAAAATGGTGCATAAAGAACTCATTGGGCCACATGAGGGTACATTTTGGGGTGAACTATTCCTTTAAGTCTTGCAGACGTGCTGTCTCTATCAGAGTGGAGTTTGTGCTTGTAGGAGAGAGATGACCTTTGGGACAAGGGCAGATTGACTGAGCCTGACAGGACGGAGATAGTCTTTAACATTATTGAGCTAAAAGTCAGCTCAAAGTCTGCTGTGATAAGATCATTTAATTGAGAAGGGTCTCTAAAATCTGACTTTGTCCTTTCATGAATAGGGAATAGGCATTTCATTAGAATAATTGGGCATATTGTTTTCAGTTAAAGGTGAAGTGTGTAATTTCTTTGCCACTGGAAGCACCAAAAATGGCCGCAAAAATATCTTGATTTCTAAATTTTCTTAAGAAAACGTGAACTTGCAGAATGCTAGGTCGATGCTATGTAAAAAATACGTTCTTGTCCCAAGGCCATGTGATTTGAGTTAAGTTATGCATATAATTTATAATATTTTAGTTAGAGGGGTTGTTCCAATAAGCAATACTGTACAATAGTGATGCTTCTCGAGCACTCCTAATGCAAAATGTCCAGGTTGCATTCAGTTTAAAATATACACAATTGTGAATAAGATTTGATGTGTACTGCAACGGGAAAGATTTTTAGTAACAGCTTGAATGTTTTCACACAAAGTTATTTACAGTTTTACAAGAATTGAAAATAGTTAACAAGTCTTAAGGATTTTGTGTGCGTGTTTGGCGTCTTAAAGAAATGTATAGAAAACAACAACCTTGATGTTTGTGACAGATAATTTAATAAGGATTAAGTTTTTCATAGAATTAACTAGAATATAGTATATAATATAGCACATGGTATACAGGGTTATTTTAGTATCATTGAGATACTTATTTAGTTTTTAATTAACATTTTGAATACATTTGTATTTTTATATTTTCCGTTTTCATTTTAATTTTAGTTAAAGTTTTGGTAATTTTGTTGTGTTTGTAATTTTTATTCATTTTTGCAAATATTTAATATTTCACTTTAGTACATCAAGTCAATATAAATGAAAAAGAAAGTAGAATATTTAATGCAAATTTTTTTTATGTTTTAGTTTTAGTTAGCTATAATAACCCTGACAGTATAGCAATGATTTTTAACGAGTGAGTTTATTTCTTACAATATTCTTAAATGCATCCAGGCACTTTCCCTACATGCTGTAGACGTACGATGAACCAGCCAGTCAATTTTCCGCTCTCAGTCTCTGTAATGTCTGTTCTCCGCACACATGCCGTCTATTCATCTCAGGTTCTTCCCTGATGTGACCTGCCACAGTAAAACAAGCATCACACACCCGTGGCAACGACCACCATCCTCAAACACCCCAGCCCCTCGCCTCCCACTGGCCACTCGCTGCGCTGCTGTATGACACGACAGCCCCACCCTTCCACTGCAACCGCTGCTCGCCTGCCATTGGTTGGCCGTAAGGCATGGGGTAGAATATATGTGGCCAACCTTGAAGTACTAAACTAGGGCACTGAGAGGGTTAGAATGCTAGAATGAGGGGAGGAGAGAGAGGGAAATGTTGAGGGAGTGGTGGGAAGGCGGGGTTGGGGGGACGAGAACAGAACAGGGCTGTGTGCTTTGTGTTTTTCCCAGTTTTAGTACACAGCACACTTTAGCAACATTACAGGGCAATAACTGAATCGCTGTGAATACAAAAACACACTGTTATACAGATACAAAAAAAAAAAAAAAAAAATATATATATATATATATATATATATATATATATATATATATATATATATATATATATATATATATATATATATATATATTAGTAGTGAATTCAATGTAAAATGATTAATTATGTCAAATGTAAAATTTAAATAAATATCTGAGCTGCCCTTTTGAGAGCATTATGTGTGCTAAGGTTTACTTTATTTACTTATTCATAATGTCCAACATTGCATTCAATTGTAATAAATATGCAGCATTTCATGAGGATTCTGCCAAATTAAAAGTTTGAGGATTTAAAATCTCGATGGTTTGAACTTTTGGATGTGAAGAATTTAAGACATAAATATTAGTATTTCAATTTGTAATAAAAAAAAAAAAATCATTATTACAATTATCAACAAGAAAAAATCATTTTACGTTGTGATTGTGTTTTACAACAGTATTATTATATAATATTTCTGTCTTAATTTTTATAATTAGAGTTAAAACATTATTATTACTATTATTATTATTATTATTATAATTATTATTATTGATAAAAATGATGATGATGGATGATGAATAAATAATACGTCTAAGGGGTTTGTCCAACAAAAAGGTTTGAGAACCACTGGTTTAGTAAAATAATCAAAATTACTGTAACCCAAATAATTAAACTGCATACATTGCAAATACAGTGTGGGATACAGTATTTCAGTGTATGTGGTGTTAAAGACTGTATATTACCAAGACGGTTCATTCCAGTTACTGCTCCGCATGCCACATCAGATGAAACCTCCCCTCCATAGCAGTGCATTCTGGTAAAATCCCAGTTTCCACAAGCCACGCAGCACTTTCTAAATAGTTTTCTTCGCTGCCTCCCTAGGGACATTTACACTTTTTTAATTAAAAAAATCTACCACGTTCAAAGACCTCTGTGGTAGGTTGGAGAGTGAATGCAAGCAAATCAAACTCCATCTACCACAGTTTCCTCACCCACCAAAAACTGCCAAACAACACAAGACTTACAAAAAGTAGACTTACCTAAGAGCCAATCGGAAATTGGTAAAGTCATTACATCACTGCAGCTGCCATTAGAAGCTCCGGTTCCTGTAGAAAGGCAACATGTAGAAAGCATCTAGACCACTGGCTGGACCAATCTGAAAAATACACTTTTTAATGCTTTTAGAGCATAATAAGATTTTTGAGATGTCAGATTCTATTGCTGATTTGAAATATAGTATTGAAATGCTAGATGTTTTAGAGATTTCAGTAAATAAGAGTCTTGCATGACAGCTGCCTGGAGGCGATGCCAATATGGCCACCAAGCGAACAGACTTTTGAAAGGGATTTTGGTTGTGCATTCTGTTGAATACTTCACATTTTGGCAAAAGAATTATAGGTCATCCAGGTATTCAGTGCATACAGAAAATTCAGTAGTATGTTAATATGCTAATATACTTTTTGTCTGTGAAGGTACCTCAGGTTTCAGCATGACTTACAAATCACCATGTCTAAATATCTAGAGCAAATTTAAAAGTGAGTCTTAGACAAAAGCAAACAAATACAGTATGTAATGATTACAATACAATACTTCTGTTGGTAAAGATAAGCCATGGTTTCACAAAAGTTAATTTACTTCTAATTTACTTTACTGCCATTTTTATTTGTTCTAAAAATGATACATCTATGCTGCTGCCAGTAAATGACCAGATCAAGGCATCTTAATAGACAGGTTCAGGGCTTGACATTAACACCCGCCAACCGATTTTTCGATACATAATTGATACTGAAATAGTTGAAATGCTTCCAATACAAATTTTCCGCAGAATAGACACACGATACCATCTTTCTTGTTCTCTCATCTCTCCGACAGCGAGTTACACACAAATCCGCCTCCCCTCACTCACTTGTGAATATTGTTGCTATTACAGGGCTTGAATTTCAGTGTGGGATTGAGCATATTGCACATCATTTTACTCATTCCCACAGATTTTGTGCTTACACCCAAACTGTGTGCACATAAATCCGCCTCTCAGCACTAAATTGAGCTTTTATTTTCTGCTTATTGCACTTAAACAGTCAAATACACATACAATAATGTGAAAATGCCGGTCTTGGTGAGTATTCATGTGAACTCAGTCAGTTCTGTTTTAATTGAACGTAAACAGTTGAGAAATAAAACGCATGTGTGACAGTATAATGGATCTGTGTGTCAGGTCTTAAAGTGACAGCAGCCTAATATACCTGCTGCCAAATTATGAGATAATATTAAAAATATCTACATTCCCTATGGTATCCATGTCAAAATTGTGGCCAGTGAAAACTTAGTTACAGTTACAGTGGCTTGTAACTTTGGAAAAACACTAGCCACAGTGGCTGGTGAGCAAAAACAGTTAATGTCAAGCCCTGGACAGGTTGCTGGATTCAAATGTGGCTTGATGCTTCCCCACCACCTTACACTGTCTGCGAAGACAACTTATTTCGCAGAGCCATTTTTCAGATCAAAGTGGCTGTCAATGTGGGTGATTGTGAAATCACATTCAGTGATGATCCCTATAACAAAGTAAAACATGTTCCTGGATCAACATCCTTGTTCCAATCAACCAATCAGATTTAAGAGACAAGTTTACAGTTATTGTCAAGTTTAGGCTTACAACCAGGGTTAGGTGCTTCTACACATCCAACTATCACTTCCCTCTGATTTTAGTGACAAGTTATGGGTCGGGTTAGGTTTAGGGGAATAATGTTCTAGGATTGACAAAAGATGTACAGTACATTGTTTTGAGTTTGACAATTAGAATAAATTACCATTTATGTGAAATGTGTCATTCAGCTCATGAGCAACTGTAAAACAAATAAAATAATAAATAAATAAAAGATGAGTCCAATAAAGCTGGTGAATTTGACTGCTCAGCTTCACAACTCAATCCAATACCGGGTTGCAGTGTTGCCTAGTAACGATGGCACACAACTGACCTTATCTCGTGCGGTCATAAAAATGTATGAAGTCCCCCCTATTTTCCTTCCTCGGTTCTCTATTCCCTGCTCTCCATGCACAATCACTCGCACGCAGCCAAGGGCAAAGCACACTATGCATTTTCTGATTCCCTACTACAGCACTGCTATCGTGTGTGTGTGTGTGTGTGTGTGTGTGTGTGTGTGTGTGTGTGTGTGTGTGTGTGTACGCGCTTTGCCTGGGAGCTCCCTTGTTTCATTACAGCGTTGTTATCTGAACCAGAACACTGTCTCACAACACACACTGGGTAGGAGGGAAGCAGATCACATGGTTTAAATTTACACACACACACACACACACACACACAAACTCACACATGCATCTATATGGGAGAGGAAAAGGGAAATGTCTGAAAGGGAGAGGCTTATAGAAGAGGCTGTACCTTTATTGGATTGGCCTTGACAGTGATAATTTCGGCAGAATCCATTCAGCCTCCGGGGGGAGGACAGACACCAGCGTTCAATAACACCTGACACTTTTTTCCCATCATCCACCACACTGAGGCTACAATGTAATTGTACTGTCTGTCGCAACATTGCGCCAATTTCTTTGGAATATGATTTTACCTCTAAAGATTGAATAAATGTACAACTCTGAAACTGCAGGCAGCTTTAGGGGACACTGAAGAATATTTAATGTTTTCAAAGGCAAGCATCCATATTACTATTGCAGATTTGAACAAACCTCCATGTGTATGTTTGAAATTTTGGTGTATGCCTCATACAATTTTATGCAGTTAATTCATTTAATATACTAAATTGATTATTAAATGCAAATCATTTTGTGATTCCAGAAGTTATGTTCTGTATTCCAGACCTGAATGTTCTTCAATAAAAACAATCATTTTTGAAGGAATATAAAAAGGCATATGATTTGTTTACATCTTGATGTGTTATATATGTATATATATATATATATATATATATATATATATATATATATATATATATATATATATATATATATATATATATATATATATATAATATCATGTCATTCAAATACTTTTAAGTCATCCAGTTAACTGAAATAAAATTATCTTATTTTATTTCAGTGAGTTGCCAAAGCTAATTCTAGTTTATTCTTATAATCTTATACAAAAACTGAAAAAACTCTAAAATTAATACTATTTTATAGACATTAAAAACAATTACTAATAAAAATGACAAAAAAACACTTTCACTAAAATTTTAATTAAAACAATATACAAAAATAAAAACTAATTCAAAATACCTCAGTGATACTAAAATAAAACTGCTGCAAAGTTCATGTGCAGTGGAGACTGGCATGGCATTTCAAATGGCATGTTTTTAACAATAATATTAATGGCTATTAAGGGCAAGGATGTACACGAAAAAGTGTAATAATTTTTTAACAATTTCATGGTACTATGGTGAGAACTTAAGCAAGATTTTTAGCATGACTATTCTGATACTATTCTGAAAAATACTTGTTGCTTTGTAATTTCAAATTTGTAAATTCAATGTGTCTGGCTTCCGGTCTCATATCCGTGTCCAGTGGTCTCATATCCGTGTCCAGTTATTTGTAGTTGTACAAAACAGCTTGTTTTGCTGCTTGATACTGCAAACAGGTATTTCTTACCATATTATTTGAATGCATTGTCTTAGTTATAGACACACTGGTTTGTGTTTTCGCGTTTACAGCACTTTGATATTCTTCTTGTTATTTGGCGGCTAATGAATCAGAAAATCTCCACACATTCATAGAAAACAGCTTACTTCCGTGTTGAAAAATAAGGTGGATATGGATGTGTTTTACCAGTGAACTTGTGTCGGGCATCTCACGAATGACAAGGCACTCTGAAGACACACAGATCAAGATGTGAACTATACACATAGTTCAGCTTTATTTTCCTTTCCGCTGCCCTACGCCTCACATTTTTATAGCAAAAACGTGTGATTGGCTCCGGCTCCTAACTGTATATTTATTCTGGCAGAGGTTAACAGGGCTAACCAGAGACACCTTCTTAACCCCTTGAGTCTAACATCTCATCCGTTCAATCTATTTTCCTTGTCCTCCATCTTCTTCAAGGGTAAATCGTGTCAAGTCATGTTAGATTGAGCCAGATCAGAACTGGTCCAGAGTCAAAGTGCTGTACACACTGTCATCCACGGCACATCTGTGTCACACGGGTCACATTCGACTGCAGTGTGAACACAGCCAAAAGTGGATTTAACTTTAATTGGTGATTCCAGCCCACCAAAACATTTCTCCTCTATGTCCTCTAGTTCCTTTTCAAATGAGCCGGTGATTAACACACCTCGCGGTCATATCACAGAAGGTGTTTGTGATGCCGAGTGCAGGACGGCTCCGGCCCCAGGGGGCACCGCGAGGCAGCGAGGGTGGCAGCAAGACTTCACCACGCGACCTCCCGCTGTCCTGGGAACAGCTGCGGCGCAGTGTGGTGTACGAGCGTCTGTCGGGGCGCAGATGGCGGGCGAGGGTGATACCTCAGAGATGGCAAGCGGGCGATGCCCCTTAAGAGAGCAAGCTGGCAGGTACAGGGACGGTGAGCTTAACCCTGCCAGCTGAGTGGGTTGTCAGCAGCGTGCGTAGTGTGCAGCGATGCACACTGCAGTACGGACAGTTACACACCGCAACAGACAGAAAACCTAGTGTATCTGAATGCTGTATGGTTCAGAAAGAAAGAAGTTCTGTTTCAATTAGAAATTACGTTTCTCGTAAGAAAATCTAAAGAGAAGAGCTATAAAATGAATATGAATGTCATCATTATGAAGAATATTACAAGAAATCTAATGTTTGGTTGTAGACTTTGATATCTTGGCAAGGCCAGTGGAGATCTCTAAAAACTCCTAAGGAGACAATCGAGATTACTGGACTCTTTTTATCAGGATAAAGCAAGCATGACACTTGTGAAAAAAGTCTCCAATTGTTCTCCATTTAATCTCTGGTGATTGACTGCGGTCATGGAGAAACAACTGAGAAAAGCTTATTTATTTATTTATTTTATATTATGGACAAGAGTGAAGATGAACCCAGAAGAAAATTGTTCAGAGATTGGTGGTAAATAGGATATTGGCCCATACTTTCAAATGATAACATATATGGTGCGTTCCAATTTGCATACTTATGCACAATTCTATGACATTTTGTAGTATAAAATAGTGTGAGTAGTGTGTTCACACTGAAAATTCCAAATAGAATAAGTGCACTTTAAATATCTGAATAAAGCACTTAATTAACCAGGAAAAAAATTAAGTGTGGAATGTTGGACACTTCATGCACTCAAATGCATTTCTAAACAATAACAAACCCAATAGTATTTGGGTTAAATTAATATGGAAGGATGTGGGAATAGAGAGGGAAATAGTGCCAAAATGCACTACAATGGCTGCATCTGAAATTGCATACTCTCTTGAGTGGGTCATTATTTTGAATAAGTAATTACTTCACGACCACTAAAGAGTACGTTCTATCATGTGGCCTACAGCGTCAGTTGTGTCACTTCATTGTCATTTCATAAATCCTCTCCCGTGGCCTCATGGGATAAAAAGTAAAGTGTCCATCGTATGCAAACTTCAGAATCTCGCTGGAAGTAGTAGGTCACCCGGGGACTTTTTGCCTACTGTGAATTCAGATTTACACTATATTGCCAAAAGAATCGGGACACCCCTCCAAATCATTGAATTCAGGTGTTCCAATCACATCACCGTTTTCTCCAGAGCGGCTGTACAGCTGAATCAAAATCTGTTGTATTATTTTCCTGTTTAATACTGTGAAGCTGAAACAATCGGCATTGTAAACAATCACTATATAAATAAAGGTGACTTGACTTGACTTCCATGGCCACAGGTGTATAAATCAAGCACTAGGCATGCAGACACGTCTACAAACATTTGTGAAAGAATGGGTCGCTCTCAGGAGCTCAGTGAATTCAAGTGTGGTACCATGATAGGTTGCAATCTGCGCAATAAGTCCATTCGTGAAATTTCCTCACTACTAAATATTCCACGGTCAACTGTTAGTGGTATTATAATAAAGTGGAAGCAACTGGGAACAACAACAACTCAGCCACGAAGTGGTAGGCCACGTAAAATCACAGAGTGGGGTCAGCGCATGCTGTGCGCAGTACCGTTGATACTCAGATGAGGGCATAGTCGCCAACTTTCTGCTGAGTCAACAGCTACAGACCTCCAAACTTTGTGTGGCCTTCAGATTAGCTCAAGAACAATGTGTAGAGAGCTTCATGGAATGGGTCTCCATGGCCGAGCAGCTCATCCAAGCCTTACATCACCAAGTGCAATGCAAAGTGTCGGATGCAGTGGAGTAAAGCACGCCGCCACTGGACTCTAGAGCAGTGGAGACGTGTTCTCTGGAGTGACCAATCACACTTCTCTGTTTGGCAATCCGATGGACAAGTCTGGGTTTAGCGGTTGCCAGGAGAACGGTACTTGCCTGACTGCATTGTGCCAAGTGTAAAGTTTGGTGGAGGGGGGATTATTGGGATTATGTTGTGGGGTTGTTTTTCAGGGGTTGGGCTTGGCCCCTTAGTTCCACTGAAAGGAACTCTTAATGCTTCAGCATACCAAGACATTTTGGACAATTTCATGCTCCCAACTTTGTGAGAACAGTTTGGGGATGGCCCCTTCCTGTTCCAACATGACTGTGCACCAGTGGACAAAGCAAGGTCCATAAAGACATGGATGAGTGAGTTTGGTGTGGAGGAACTTGACTGGCCTGCACAGAGTCCTGACCTCAACCCGATAGAACACCTTTGGGATGAATTAGAGCGGAGACTGCGAGCCAGGCCTTCTCATCCAACATCAGTGCCTGACCTCACAAATGCACTTCTAGAAGAATGGTCAAAAATTCCCATAAACACACTCCTGAACCTTGTGGAAAGCCTTCCCTGAAGAGTTGAAGCTGTTATAGCTGCAAAGGGTGGGCCAACTCCATATTAAACCATACGGATTAAGAATGGGATGTCATTAAAGTTCATGTGCATGTAAAGGCAGGCGTCCCAAAACTTTTGGCAATATAGTGTACTACTATATAGTAGGGAAGTATGCGATTTCGGATGCAGCCATTTGTCTTTTACACAACAAAGGACATATCTTTGGTTTAAACTTACTTCTTGTGCAGTATGTAGTAATCCAGCTAGCTGGTTTGGTGTAATCAAATAACACATGCCTATTTTGAAAAATTTGACTGAAAATAAAAACTTCTTCAAAGTAAACTCCTTTAAGAGTAAATGTTCATACACTATTTGTTCATCGGCCAGAGGAGAACTGGCACCCCGACCTTCTCCATTCTGGCCCTGAAGGAGTTTTGGTTCCTTGCAACCTCCGCCTTTGGCTTGCTCAGTTGGGGACACCTAAATTTCAACTATATTACCGATCTGCCCGTATTGACACTATATAATAACTGAAATTAGCTGGATAACATCACCGTTTTCACCAGAGTGGCTGTACAGCCGAATCAAATTCTGTTGCATTATTTTCCTGTTAACACTGTGAAGCTGCTTTGAAACAATTGGACTTGTAAAAAGCACTATATAAATAAAGGTGATTTGACTTGACTTAAATGTGTGATTCTCAGTTATCAAGGACATTGTAGAATGTAGTTATTTTCTAATCAACTGGATCATGTGTTTGTTGCTCAGGGACTCTTCTTTAAATACATACAGCCAGTGAGAGTTTACCAGTTACTAATGATGAATCTTTAAACAAGCTTTTAGCAGAAACACTGCCTGATTCAATTGCGCAAGTAATACACACTGGAGATATAAAAACAACATAAAACTAGCCGTAAACGTTCAGATGGCAAATTAATACATGTAAAGCAGAGATAATTTAAGAGAGAAAAAAATGAAGAGGTAAAGGAGAAATAATGTTGCCTTTCATCATTCATAAAAATAAAATAAAAAATCTGTTTTATTTAAATTGTTTATATAATTTCATATTATACATTTTTTACACTGTTCTTTTACTTGTTACTTGTATCCATTGGCACCATGCCCTGCACTGCTTTGTAAATATACTGTAAATATACAGTTTATGTCATGCCAATGAAGTACACTGAACTGAGAATTTTGCATGGGCCAGTCATTTGGGCAGGGTCTAAGTTGCTCCTAATGTTTTGGAACTTCCTCTCTCACAGGAAATGTAACTGCACTCTGCCCACTTTTGGAACTGGATCATTGCTTTAATAACCCACAACAAAAGCTGCCCCACCACCTACACACTAAATGGTCCAGGGTGAATGGGACAGGGTTGGGGCAAAATCATGTGATCAGGTCATTACTAAACACATCCCCCTTAATCCCAGATTGTCCAGCTCCTCTTCCCTGCCTGTAATTACACAATATCACCATGCAAGATGCCAACAGATGCACTGCGTCTAAGACAAGCATTATGGACTTAGAGATGCTTCAGTAATTCGGCCTGCGCAAGACATGCAGATTATTCTATTGAGGAGCGCATCCAGGTCTTAGGTCGAGCGGCAGAAATGTACAACAGGTGGTCGGTTTCAGGGTGGACGTGGCATGAGACTAAGGGGGATATTATAAGAGGAAGCCAGCATATGCTGGTAAAAACCTTAATTAAATAGTAGTTTTTAATATGAAATATTAGGAGACTCCACGGTAATTGGTATAAATACGCGTAATATTAGTCAGTGGTCACATGTTTTTACTGGTTGCCAAAGGATATGTTTTTTAATAATATTAAAAAACATATTTAATATTCCTATTAATATTCTTTTTTAATTGTTTTTACAGTAATTATTTTCATAATGCAATTTTTTGTCTTAAACCAATTATGGTGACTGCACCATACAATGCTATAACCCACCATCTTTCCACACAAAGGTGTTTGAACATGATGGGTTAAAATGGCAGTGGTTCTGTGGAAGATGGGTGTTGTCTTGAGGTAAAAACACGCTGGTGCATTTACCTCTGACTGGTTCTCTTTCTTGCTCCTCAAATCTTGTTCCAATCAGGGTTCGTGGAAGATTAGGGAGCAATGTTCTAGTAAAGGCGATTTGGACTGTAAACTGTTAGCCTGCTCACTCTGATAATCTCCCTCATTTACCGCACAGCTTGTTAGATTGTGTTAGTATTGGGGGAGTGAGCGGTGTACTATGCCCTCGTCTGACTATCAACGGTACTGCAAGACAATGGCCCGAATGCACGTAACTCTGCTCATCTAGCCTATTCCATAATGTTACGGTTTCTGTTGTTGTTGTTGTTGTTTTCGCTTTGGTACTATTTTCACAAGCAAGGTGTACAAACTTTTCAAAACTCATAGTACTAATATCACAACAGATCATCAAAAGTGCACTTTTTTTAAACATTTCAGCATATTTTCAATTGTGTTAGTACAATACACAAAACCATAAAGTATCCTTTTCACTACACAAAATAACTGTTTCATCTATAGAAATGTTTCATTCACAGTAACTGCCTTTCATAAAGCTCTAACTATCAAACTTTTGATTTGCATCTCTTCTCATACAATTGTCTATTATTTATTCCACCTGATCTTAATGGTTGGTCAATTAATCATTTGGTACACCAATAGATTTCTGTAGACAGTGATTCCACATAGTTTCTACTTTGTTTGCAATTTCCGATATGGATAACCATATGCAGGCCTAATGAATTATTTTTACATTATAAGCTATTTATCTTAGATTATAACCACTATGTTCAAGGTGTGTGTGTGTGTGTGTGTGTGTGTGTGTGTGTGTGTGTGTGTGTGTGTGTGTGTGTGTGTGTACATATAGCAGAATAGAGTAGGCTATAGAGTAGGAGAGGAAATAGTCAATGATGGTGTAACATCAGTGAGACATGGTAAATACAGCATTTTACTGTATGTATGCCATGTTCAAGATTCAAGAGTTTTATTTGTCACATACACAGTAATATACAGAATATACAACCGGCAGTGAAATGTAAACAGATTACCATGGTAAAGACTGCCACGTTACTGTAACTCGCCCTAATAAAGGTCAACTACAGTATTGATTCAGTCCTATGGCACAGCGAGAACATTTACTGTATTGGCAGCAAACTCTGTTCTAGCAGAAAACCTCTTCATCACACCTTTGATAACACACTAGATAGATACTATTAAAAACATAATGGATTCAATGTGTGTATTTTCTAATGTGGCATCTGTAGTCTGTATTACTGTAATTCATTCAGCAACAAGGGTGATTTGAAACATGTATCTTGCATTGTTTGCTGTTAAACATTGCAGACTGACTCTCAAAACGCAATGAGTTGTCAGTTTAACACAGTCAAAGTCGCGTCATAGTGTTATCAGCCTGGCCGCCCACAAATGCTGCCTAGGCAGCCGCAGTCAGTGACTTTTGAGACACAGCCCAATCTCTCCCTTTCCCTCTCCCGTGCCTCTGGCCCTGATTAAACGCTGGAATGTTTGGTTATGCTCGTCATATCCGTCATATGCTCTTTCAGGAAGTTATCAACTGAACACATTACACACATACTTTATTTCCCTGCGGCATCTGTCCGGTTCACATACTCTCTGCCGAAGATTATTCCCATAACTAATAATCAGAATGGACCTTCAGCTGTCAATGACAGAGTTCTGCACTTTGAAGCAAAGCTGAGAGTCTGTCGAGGTGAAGGTTGGCGAGATGCGGCTCTACGGTCTTCTGCTACTCTCTCTTTCCTTCTGGACGTCTCATTCAGTGTTTACAATACCTTTAAAAATATTTGCTGGGAATTTCGACCCGTCTGTGCAGCTGGACCTCAGGCCTTTGCGACAGAATGAGGGCGCAGCCGAGAGCGGACTGTCCCTGGCATCAGATCCAGCGGGCATTGTCAACTTTCTGGACATGATCAATAATTTAAACGGAGATTCTGGTAGGGGATATTACATGCAGATGGTCATTGGGACTCCGGGACAAACGGTATGTAACCTACACATTTTCAAACCCCAATATTTTCATATTTGATTTTGTTGAAGTGTCATCTGTACCGTTACAAAACATTTCCTAACAATTTCCAGTTAAATCTGCGGCATCTGTTACATTGTAACTTTTTCTAGATGACTCCTCAAAGGTTTTGGACATTGAAGTCGCACGAGCAGTTAGGTAACAACATATCAACCCAACCATTGTTTATTTGAAAGAAAGATTTCAGAAGCACAAGTCTCGCAAGAAGTGCGTGCACACACATCGTTTGGACACTTTGTGGTTGTCAAACACTTGTGGGAATGACCATTCTGATGAACGGCACCTGTGGATACTTTGAGAGGAACCGACTTCATAAAACAACTTGGGACCAGTTAAAAGACATTGCACAAGAAAGGCTTAGAAAAGTGAAGTTGAGAAAGGCATTAAATGAATTTCATTGTAGGCCACTGTACTACACTAGCGTTTCAACAGGTTTCGGTAACACTTTACAACAAGGTCTCATTTTTTAACATTAGTTAATGTATTAACTAACAATGAGCAATACACTGTTACTGTATTTATTAATCTTTGTTAATGTTAGTTAATAAAAAAGTTGTGCATTGTTCATGCTAGTTCACAATGCATTAACTAATGTTAACAAACACAACTTTTGATGTTAACAGAATATTAGTAAATGTTGAAATTAACATTAAATAAGATTAATAAATGCTGTAGAAGTATTGTTTATTATTAGTTCCTGTTAACTAATTTTAACTACAGCAGTTTTGATATGGTTTGCCCTCCACAGATCTCTGATTAGCTGTTACTGTGCTTCAGAATCATCAGATTAGATTGGTACTATGGGCTAGGCTGATCTCAGAGCAGTGTTTCAACCTTTAAGAGCAGATCAGTTCAAGCATGTGATGTGAAAGTCTCTATGAGACGCCTTGGGCGCAGGAGGGAGACCAAAGAGCCCTTGATCTTTGTGCTGAGAATATGTAAGAGCCAACTCACATGGGTTCACATGACAGCAGGCCCCTCGATGAGAGCAGCTGACTCAGATTAGGGCCTGAAGGAGATGCGTGTGTCCACTTGTCTGTACAGGCTTTATGGCCAGTTGGTATTGCCGTTGTACGTTTCTCTTTCATATCAAAAATTGCTGCAAAACTCAAGTGTTTGATTAATATTAGATGTGTTGTATGTCTGGATGGTAGAAGATTTTAAGTGGATCTTACAACCCATTGATCGGACTGTACCGTCCGCGTCTCACAGCCTCGTGTTCTAACCTATTTTAATCAAGTCAAGTCAAGACACCTTTATTTATATAGCACTTTATACAATACAGATTGTTTCAAAGCAGCTTTACAGCGATAACAGGACAATAATGCATTTGGGCTATTGTTCAGCTGAAGTCAGTTCAGTGTTGATTCAGTTCTGTTGTAAAGATCATCAATTATTAAATGAGGTAATTTCATCTATAAAACAGTTCTGCAAAAAAAAAAGTCATCGTCCAGTATTTTGAAATATCAGATCTGGACAGTAATGTGAATAATTTTGTTTTGGGATGATTCATAATTAAAGCACACACACAAACTGGAGTGAAAATTACATGGATCGGTTGCAAAAATTAACTGAATGATCTACAACAAAAATTGGTAAAGTCCTTGGACTAAAATGAACGATATTGCTGTGGTAATTACTATCAGTAACTAGATTTCTACATCATCTGACGGAAATGGGAATGGTCATTGTTTGTGCAAAAAGTCACTACCACAATGCTAGGGAGTTTGGTTGCTAGGCCGTCGCTATATGGTTGTTAAGGTGTTGCTAAAGTGTGTTTTATTGTTTTTATTTTTTGGGGCTTTTAGTTCACCTCCAGTTCTCTGTGAAATTCTGGTTTCTAGAAATGGCGCTAGTTAAGAGTTACGTACTTCAGCTTTAATCATTTTTTTTTTTTTTTTTTTTTTTTTAAAGGTAGTGAAGTGTTTTTAAAATTGGCTATCACAAATTATTAATTGAAATTTTTTAGAAGTTAGACTAAATGACATTTCGCATATTTTATATTGCCGTGCAATATTGAGGTCAAATGATTGTTTTTAAGAGAATTAGTGACCTTTATTTGTCTGGATGTTGGTTACACCACATGACTTTGATTTGCCGTTTTTCAAATATTAACATAAAAAGCGGTGAAGAAAGAAATAATAAATATAGCTGCAAGCAGCGATGATGATGATAAAGCAACTGTGCATGGCGGGCAATATGCATTTAAACTGGGTAAATGTAAAAGGATTATGTCAAGATATGAGACTCTTTTGACCATCCAAACCAAACAGACACTGTTTGAGATATACAATATCTGTTCACAATTTAACATCTTCAGTGTCTTGCAACCATGTTCAGAAAGTTTTGGTGTGAATCGTATGAGTCCCCTAGGAGGAGTAGTTAAAAATTCAGAGCCTGATTATGTACAAAAAAAAAATGTGTACCTTGAATGCAATGTAAGTCGCTTTGGATAAAAGCGTCTGCCAAATGTAAATGTAAGATGTAAGATTATCAATAAAAAAAAAAATCACACAAAATATCTGCTAATGCTGAGCTAATGACTGTAAATTAGAAAGTTGTCCGGCTTGATGAGAACAATATATGTACTGGTCAAAAGGTAGCGCTACTGAACTCCCTCTCCACGCCTGAGATCTATATGTGTTTTATACAAATATGTGTTAGTAATGTATCCAAGATTTCAGATTCTGTTCTAGGGGGCGCCGTAGAGCCCCCATGCCATGTCTGTGCACCAGCTTTGGATTCTCACCAGTGTACAAATTTTCAAAGCTTTTGAGAGTTTTTGAGCATGTTAAGGGCCGCAAAACCTTGGAAAAAAAATTAAAATATCTTCGCCCTTCGCCTTTTCAGGGCTTGGGCCATAATGAAAGATTATGCCAAACTACTTAAAAACAATTTCATTCTTCATCCTGTTATCAGGACAGTTGTATAAACTTTACTTTTTTTTTTTTTTTTTGTCTTTATCAAAAAATATCAAAATGAATTTTGATTTAGGTTTGTGAAATCCATAACCCTAAAGGCCTGTTCACACTGGGACGATTTTCGCGCGCGTTTATCACCGATGTTCAATGCCTTGTGACTAAACGAAGTGCGCCAATGTGAGTGTGCAAAACGGCAAGCGTAAAAGCGTAATATTTTTTTTAAAAACGCCTTGGGTTTGTTTTGTTTTTTGTTTTTTGTTTTGACGCAACACAATAAAAACTGGCCGACCAATGAGATTACCGCTTTGAGCTGCTGAAGTTACAGTAGAACACGACTTAGTGGCGCTCAAGCACAAAACAGTCTTGCCGAGCACACATTGATACGATGAAGAGGAAGTAAGTAGACAAAGAAGAAGATGAGCTGCTAATGCTGCTTGCCAGTTTGCAAAAAGTGTGTGAATGGCTTTGGCAAGCACGTAAATACTGTCTCTCCTCTTCTTTTGTGTGACAAGCGAGTGTCAGAAGCGTAAAGTGGCACAGCACCGGGAGCGCCATCTATTGAATTTGCACGTTCACTCGGCGCATCGCCAGTGAAAATCGCTTGGGTATAAACACACAAACGCGCTAAAAAACGTCTCGGAAAAACACTGGCGATAAGCGCGCTCGATAATCGTCCAAATGAAATTAAAATTGATGCATCAAATTTTTATTGTCTGGTAGAACCATTTTACACCCCTACTATAACTGTAATTGCATTCCCCTATCTTTAGAAAATCAAGCTTGACTATAAGTGATCATAAATCCTTCACATATTGTGTCTCTCTGGAAATATTGTAATGAAATCTCCAGTGTCATTGAACATCATGTTTATTCTCTCATCTCATCACAAACGAACGAGTGAGGTGAACTGCGAGAGGCCAGGATCTTCCTGCATCCTCTGCGAATATGTAATTAAGGGTACTCATGTTAATTGAGGCACTCTTTCTAAACGAGCCACTAATTGCGGAATCTGTCGTATGTGCGGAGGCGTCGGACTGGAGTGGCTCACATCTGCTAATTGGTACAAACAGGTAGCAGATGCGTTCCCAGTGACAGAGCGCCTGCCAATTAGCTAAGCCACCTCGATAGGGGTGATTAGAGCCCGCTTCACCAGTAGAGGAGCCATGGGAGCGACGAGAGGAGGAGTACAGGGAGAGGCTAGCACAGGGAAGGGGCCGTATGTTTGTGCCAGGGCCCTGCTGCGGACAGACTTTATGTTTACTGAAAGAAGCCCGTAGTCATGACTGAAGCATGGCTGGACAGGGAGTAGCAGTAACTTTGCCAAAGTGGGGAATTTGTCCTTAATGCACCCTTCAGACTTATTAGTGGTAAGACAAGCACCACTGTTACTACTGAATGACCCCTGTGGTTTTAGGAACTTTTTATTATATTTGTTTTGCCCCTCTCCACCGAAGAATGTGACCGTAACCGAAAACAACGGGTGGGAAAGAGTGGTTGCACTTTGTGCTGTTTGCCTGAAAATCTGTCCTTAATAATCGTCTTGAGTTAAAGCCGAGAAGGAATGAGGAATTAGACACAATAACGGGCAACTCTGGTCAAGTTTCTGCTTAGAGGTCTAGATAAACACAATAAGACGATTGTTCTTCTGGAATTTCTTTCACACCCTGCACAAACAGAAGCCATGCTCAGAAAAACAAGCTGTTCATTCTAGTTCTGAAATGCTGTACAAAGCAGACACATTATTGGCCAATGCTTGTTCTTATCAGTTTACTTACTAATGTGAATAACCAATGCAGTATTTTAGGGTAAGATGGAGAAAAATTCCCCCCTTAACAATAGCTATGTTTCCATCCACATTTTATGGGCATTTTTTTTTTTTTTTTTTTTTTTTTTTTGGATGGGATATTGCATAAAATACAAAAATACAGCTGGATGGAAATACCAAGATGCACATAGATACTAAAAATGTTTAGCTCAAAGTTTATATCCGATAAGAAAACGTGCACATAAACTGATGGAAACACATTTATTGAATAAATCTTTAGATGCGCAAAAAAACAAAACAAATACACAACTTTTCCTCAACAGACGAAGCGATTGGATAACTGAACTAATTAACTAACTGTTAGTATGTAAACACTTATATGTGGTTTTGTGTATCAAGTAGTGTCTATTGTAGTGTGACTTATTATTTGATGTGTATTGATGTGAAGTAATGTGAGACAGTAAACGCAGTGGGATGCAAGACAAGTTTTGGAAGATATTCCAACAATAAAGTGAAAATTTAATTGAATAGCCAGCGGACCAATCGCATCGCACAGCATCTGATGTTGGTTCGGTCGATCTGAAATGCCTGAGCCAAAGTCGGTTTAATTCTCTCCCAGAAGTGTCTCACGTGATTGCGTTCCCAAACACAAGGCATCCGAACGCAAGATAACATGACATCGGTTATTGCGTTTACTTTACCACTCTGAGACGCAAGTCATTTATGATGGAGGAAAAAGAGCCACAGTGGCTTCCCTGATTACAGCAACTTCCATTTTTATTACAGATATTTTGCACCAATGTCCCAGGAAGTGTCGATGTTGTCCTCTTGAACACATGGGATGGAAACAGTGCCTTTTTCACATATGTTTTATGAGATATTCCAAGATAAATTTGCAACTTTGGATGGAAACGTAGCTAATGTACATTTCTATTTAATTGTAACATATTTAGATACAAGTTTAGCATGTGCAGGATGATGACATAATGATGTGTTAAGGCAAATAAATAGTTCTCTTAGCACAAGGGTCTAATTAGATTTACTTTATAAATATAAAAACATTAATGTGCATCAACAACTTTTAATATTCAACTTAATACAATGTCATGGACCACTATTTTCCAGAGACTCAATTAGATCAGATCCCACATATTCCAATATTCATAATTTACAAAAGTAAGAAGAGAGTAGCTATTTGCTGTATCAAATGTGTTGAGATGATATTTTGAGTCATCTATGGTGAAGAGAAAAATATCTCGCTCTGGGGCATCTTACCCCGCTTAAGACATACGTAACAGGGAGGGAGAAGAACTTTGCCTCCTTCTGTATAAATAGCCGATCATTATTAGTGGTTATGCATGGATAGTGTGCAATTCGTTTTTTTTAGGTTTTTTTGTTGCATACTATGTATTACTTCCCATATTATCTCTAAACGCAGTAGACACATATACACTTGGCAGTAAGCAGTACAGTAGTATTCTATTTCAAACATAGCCGGGGCCTTTCATTCTCACTTTATATCACTCCTTAGAATAGATATAAAAATCATTACTTAATAACAACTCAAGATTTTCCATAATGTTTAATTCAAACGCGCCATTAAAATGCGTTCCTAGGTTTAAGGGTTTAAGTGTTTTTAAATGAAGCTGTTAGGATCAGTGCAGTGGAGCAGATCTGTGTGTATATTATGATGGCGTTAACGATGAGGAATGCCCATAATGGCCTCTTTGGCAACTGGGTGAGATGGCACAGCTCTGTTATCTCATTAGTTCCCCCTCGTTGAACCAGCGCTCCAACAACATTATTCCAACTGCCGTGACCGCCTCGTGAGCGCCTGGCATACAGAAACATATGTGTGGAGAGGATAAATTGGAGGGCTCTGTGCCAGCAGGGTTTGATGCTTTTTAGGTGGTTGACATTTAAGCATAAAAATATATATTTGATATAAACTAAAACAATACAATATAGTGTTGATGTGTAGTGTGTGTGATTTTTTTTTTTTTTTTTTCTTCTTCAATTTGTATAAATTAAACTCAACAGATACATAAATAAAATAAAGGAAACATCCTGACTTTTATTTTAAAATATGAATTACTTCATTGTTTTTGTTGTTGTTTGTTGCTTAGACAGGATACTGACATTCTGACATGTCATTATATAATATTATTGTTTAAGTTTATGCATATTTTTTTATATATACACTGCCGTTCAAAAGTTTTTGATCGGTAAAACGAGTCTCTTATGCTCTTATTCCTGTGACTCAACGCTGAGTTTTCAGCATCATTCCTCCAGTCTTCGTGTCACATGATCCTTCAGAAATCATTCTGATATGATGATTTGCTGCTCAAGAAACATTTCTGATTCATATCAGTGTTGAAAACAGTTGTGTATTTTGTTTTTCAGGATTCTTTGATGAATAGAAAGTTCAAAAGAACAGCATTTAATTTAAACAGAATCTTTTGTAACATATAAATGTCTTACTTCACTTTTGATCAATTTAATGCATCCTTGCTGAATACATTTAAATATTTTTTAAAAAAAAAAAAAAATATATATATATATATATATATATATATACATATACATTTTGTTGTTTTCATATAAATTGTTCTTTTGAAGACTTTTTAGTGTGTAGACTTTTTATATCCACTGTAGACACTAAACTATATATTTAGTTTTTATTTCCATATATTTGAACACTATATGGCCAAAAGGATTGACTCTCTTCTAATTAATGTGTTTGGTTATAGAGTGCAACAGTCTGGTTCCAGAAATGAAAACTCCATTCTTTTTCTCCTTAGGAAATAGATTTTTATGATAACTTATAAACCTTTTAAAGACATCCTTACTGTGAGCTACGAGGTTGTTAATTGGTAGTATTTGCTATCAAATGTGTAGTATTTGCTTTTACCCATGATGCTGTACAGAAAGTTGAAACAAGCAAAACGCATCAAAACATCTCTTTAGCACTGCCCACTCCCATTAAGCACTGCGAATGACGTAATCGAGTCAGTCTCCCTACACTCTCAAAATATTTAAATATATCAATATACACCAATCAGGCATAACATTATGACCATCTTCGTAATATTGTGTTGGTCCCCCTTTTGCTGCCAAAACAGCCCTGACCCGTCGAGGCATGGACTCCACTAAATCCCTGAAGGTGTGCTGTGGTATCTGGCACCAAGATGTTAGCAGCAGATCCTTTAAATCCTATAAATCCCTTAAATCCTTGTTGTGCTCCTCAAACCATTCCTGAAGCATTTTTGCTTTGTGGCAGGGCACATTATCCTGCTGAAAGAGCCACAGCCACCAGGGAATACCGTTAACATGAAAGGGTGTACATGGTCTGCAACAATGCTTAGGGAGGTGGTACGTGTCAAAGTAACATCCACATGGATGGCAGGACCCAAGGTTTCCCAGCAGAACATTGCCCAAAGCATCACACAGTCTCTGCCGGCTTCCCTTCTTCCCATAGTGCATCCTGGTGCCATGTGTTCCCCAGGTAAGTGACGCACACGCACCCGGCCAGCCACATGATGTAAAAGAAAACGTGATTCATCAGACCAGGCCTCCTTCTTCCATTGCCCCGTGGTCCAGTTCTGATGCTCGGCAGTAGACAGGGGTCAGCATGGGCACCCTGACTGGTCTGAGGCTATGCAGCCCCATACGCAACAAACTGAGATGCTCTGTGTATTCTGACACCTTTCTATCAGAACCAGCATTAACTTCTTGAGCAATCTGAGCTACAGTAGCTCGTCTGTTTGATCGGACCACACGGGCCAGCCTTCACTCCCCACGTGCATCAATGAGCCTTGGCCGCCCATGACCCTGTGGCCGGTTCACCACTGTTCCTTCCTTGGAGCACTTTTGATAGATCCTGACCACTGCAGACCGGGAACACCCCACAAGAGCTGCAGTTTTGGAGATGCTCTGACCCAGTCGTCTAGCCATCACAATTTGGCCCTTGTCAAACTCGCTCTAATCCTTACGCTTGCCCATTTTTCCTGCTTCTAACACATCAACTTTGAGGACAAAGTGTTAATTTGCTGCCTAATATATCCCACCCACTAACAGGAGCCTTGATGAAGAGATCATCAGTGTTATTAACTTCACCTGTATATGTATATATGCATATTTTGCAGTAAACTTAAAAGTACACAGTCTTGTACCTTTTGTATTTTTGTCTGATTTTCAAATATTTTTTTTTTGATTCCAATTATGATTCACCTAGTATCTGGTTGGCTTGGTTCATGTCAAATACTTTTATAAATACAAATACTTTTTTGAAATCCCTATGAAATTAATGGAAAAAAATACTTCTTGAACCAACTCCACTGAAAAAGTGGGCTGGCACTATTGCACTCTATTTTTGTAATTTCTCTGAGGACAAATCTTAATGCTACGCCATACAGTGGCATTCTAGAGAACTGTGTGCGCCTTCAACTTTGTTACAAAAGCTCAAGAATGGCCCTTTTCTATTCCAGCATGGCAATAATCCTGTGAACATGAGTCTGAAAGAACATGACTGCCTGCACTCTATACCTCAACAGTTTTTAACAAAAAAAAAGACTTCCATTAAAAGTACACTACAGTAAATGTGGTTGTTGCTGCTGCTGTTGTTATTGTGTTATTTTACTTTACATTTATGCATTTTGGCAGACAATTTTATCTAAAGTGACTTGCATTCAAGATAAACATTTTACCCGTTCTTTACTAGCTGAGTGATGTTTATTTTCTGTGGTAATCAACAGCATGTCACAGATGACCATTTATATTTAATTAGTTTAATAAAGAGTATTCATCTGAAATGTCACTATTACCAAGTAATGCATAAACATTGAGTGATGTTAATAAACATCGTTTTCTGTCTTTGCAGCTGAACATCCTGGTTGATACTGGAAGCAGCAACTTTGCTGTAGCTGCAGCAGCACATCCCTACATCACACACTACTATAACAGGGCGCTGTAAGATCACATCCCTACATCACACACTACTATAACAGGGCGCTGTAAGATCACATCCCTACATCACACACTACTATAACAGGGCGCTGTAAGATCACATCCCTACATCACACACTACTATAACAGGGCGCTGTAAGATCACATCCCTACATCACACACTACTATAACAGGGCGCTGTAAGATCACATCCCTACATCACACACTACTACAGGGCGCTGTAAGATCACATCCCTACATCACACACTACTATAACAGGGCGCTGTAAGATCACATCCCTACATCACACACTACTATAACAGGGCGCTGTAAGATCACATCCCTACATCACACACCACTATAACAGCGCTGTAAGATCACATCCCTACATCACACACTACTATAACAGGGCGCTGTAAGATCACATCCCTACATCACACACCACTATAACAGAGCGCTGTAAGATCACATCCCTACATCACACACCACTATAACAGAGCGCTGTAAGATCACATCCCTACATCACACACCACTATAACAGAGCGCTGTAAGATCACATCCCTACATCACACACCACTATAACAGAGCGCTGTAAGATAACAGAGCGCTGTAAGATCCATCCCTACATCACACACCACTATAACAGAGCGCTGTAAGATCACATCCCTACATCACACACCACTATAACAGAGCGCTGTAAGATCACATCCCTACATCACACACCACTATAACAGAGCGCTGTAAGATCACATCCCTACATCACACACCACTATAACAGAGCGCTGTAAGATCACATCCCTACATCACACACCACTATAACAGAGCGCTGTAAGATCACATCCCTACATCACACACCACTATAACAGAGCGCTGTAAGATCACATCCCTACATCACACACCACTATAACAGAGCGCTGTAAGATCACATCCCTACATCACACACCACTATAACAGAGCGCTGTAAGATCACATCCCTACATCACACACTACACTATAACAGAGCGCTGTAAGATCACATCCCTACATCACACTATAACAGAGCACTGTAAGATCACATCCCTACATCACACACTGCTATAACAGAGCACTGTAAGATCACACACTGCTATAACAGAGTACTGTAAGATCACATCCCTACATCACACACTACTATAACAAAGCACTGTAAGATCACACACTACTACAGAGCACTGTAAGATCACATCCCTACATCACACACTGCTATAACAGAGCACTGTAAGATCACATACTACAGAGCACTGTAGATCACATCCCTACATCACACACTGCTATAACAGAGCACTGTAAGATCACACACTACTATAACAGAGCACTGTAAGATCACATCCCTACATCACACACTACTATAACAGAGCACTGTAAGATCACATCCCTACATCACACACTACTATAACAGAGCACTGTAAGATCACATCCCTACATCACACTACTATAACAGAGCACTGTAAGATCACATCCCTACATCACACACTGCTATAACAGAGCACTGTAAGATCACACACTACTATAACAGAGCACTGTAAGATCACATCCCTACATCACACACTACTATAACAGAGCACTGTAAGATCACATCCCTACATCACACACTACTATAACAAAGCACTGTAAGATCACACTACTACAGAGCACTGTAAGATCACATCCCTACATCACACACTGCTATAACAGAGCACTGTAAGATCACACACTACTATAACAGAGCACTGTAAGATCACATCCCTACATCACACACTACTATAACAGAGCACTGTAAGATCACATCCCACATCACACACTACTATAACAGAGCACTGTAAGATCACATCCCTACATCACACACTACTATAACAGAGCACTGTAAGATCACATCCCTACATCACACACTGCTATAACAGAGCACTGTAAGATCACACACTACAGAGCACTGTAAGATCACATCCCTATATCACACACTGCTATAACAGAGCACTGTAAGATCACACACTACTATAACAGAGCACTGTAAGATCACATCCCTACATCACACACTACTATAACAGAGCACTGTAAGATCACATCCCTACATCACACACTACTATAACAGAGCACTGTAAGATCACATCCCTACATCACACTACTATAACAGAGCACTGTAAGATCACATCCCTACATCACACACTGCTATAACAGAGCACTGTAAGATCACACACTACTATAACAGAGCACTGTAAGATCACATCCCTACATCACACACTACTATAACAGAGCACTGTAAGATCACATCCCTACATCACACACTGCTATAACAGAGCACTGTAAGATCACACACTACTATAACAGAGTACTGTAAGATCACATCCCTACATCACACACTACTATAACAAAGCACTGAGATCACACTACTACAGAGCACTGTAAGATCACATCCCTACATCACACACTGCTATAACAGAGCACTGTAAGATCACACACTACTATAACAGAGCACTGTAAGATCACATCCCTACATCACACACTACTATAACAGAGCACTGTAAGATCACATCCCTACATCACACTACTATAACAGAGCACTGTAAGATCACATCCCTACATCACACACACTATAACAGAGCACTGTAAGATCACTACTCACACTATAACAGAGCACTGTAAGATCACATCCCTACATCACACTACTATGACTGAACTGTAAGATCACACACTGCTATAACAGCGCACTGTAAGATCACATCCCTACTACTATAACAGAGCACTCTAAGATCACATCCCACATCACACACTACTATAATAGTGCTACATCACACCTATAACAGAGCACTGTAAAATAACACACACTACTATAACAGAGCACTGTAAGATCACATCCCTACATCACACACTGCTATAACAGAGCACTGTAAGATCACATCCACTACATACATCACACACTACTATAACAGAGCACTGTAAGATCACACATCACTGTAAGATCACATCCCTACATCACACACTGCTATAACAGAGCACTGTAAGATCACACACTGCTATAACAGAGTACTGTAAGATCACATCCCTACATCACACACTACTATAACAAAGCACTGTAAGATCACACAACTACAGAGCACTGTAAGATCACATCCCTACATCACACACTGCTATAACAGAGCACTGTAAGATCACACTACTACAGAGCACTGTAAGATCACATCCCTACATCACACACTGCTATAACAGAGCACTGTAAGATCACACACTACTATAACAGAGCACTGTAAGATCACATCCCTACATCACACACTACTATAACAGAGCACTGTAAGATCACATCCCTACATCACACACTACTATAACAGAGCACTGTAAGATCACATCCCTACATCACACTACTATAACAGAGCACTGTAAGATCACATCCCTACATCACACACTGCTATAACAGAGCACTGTAAGATCACTACTATAACAGAGCACTGTAAGATCACATCCCTACATCACACACTATAACAGAGCACTGTAAGATCACATCCCTACATCACACACTACTATAACAGCACTGTAAGATCACACTACTACAGAGCACTGTAAGATCACATCCCTACATCACATCCTATAACAGAGCACTGTAACATCACACACTACTATAACAGAGCACTGTAAGATCACATCCCTACATCACACACTACTATAACAGAGCACTGTAAGATCACATCCCTACATCACACACTACTATAACAGAGCACTGTAAGATCACATCCCTACATCACACACTACTATAACAGAGCACTGTAAGATCACATCCCTACATCACACACTGCTATAACAGAGCACTGTAAGTACTACTACAGAGCACTGTAAGATCACATCCCTACATCACACACTGCTATAACAGAGCACTGTAAGCACTACTATAAAGATCACATCCCTACATCACACACTACTATAACAGAGCACTGTAAGATCACATCCCTACATCACACACTACTATAACAGAGCACTGTAAGATCACATCCCTACATCACACTACTATAACAGAGCACTGTAAGATCACATCCCTACATCACACACTGCTATAACAGAGCACTGTAAGATCACACACTACTATAACAGAGCACTGTAAGATCACATCCCTACATCACACACTACTATAACAGAGCACTGTAAGATCACATCCCTACATCACACACTGCTATAGAGCAGTAAGATCACACACTACTATAACAGAGTACTGTAAGATCACATCCCTACATCACACACTACTATACTGTAAGATCACACTACAGAGCACTGTAAGATCACATCCCTACATCACACACTGCTATAACACACTGTAAGATCACACACTACTATAACAGAGCACTGTAAGATCACATCCCTACATCACACACTACTATAACAGAGCACTGTAAGATCACATCCCTACATCACACTACTATAACAGAGCACTGTAAGATCACATCCCTACATCACACACCATTATAACAGAGCACTGTAAGATCACTTCCCTACATCACACTATAACAGAGCACTGTAAGATCACATCCCTACATCACACTACTATGACAGTGAACTGTAAGATCACACACTGCTATAACAGCGCACTGTAAGATCACATCCCTACATCACACACTACTATAATAGTGCTACATCACACACTTCTATAACAGAGCACTGTAAAATAACATCCCTACATCACACTATAACAGAGCACTGTAAGATCACATCCCTACATCACACACTGCTATAATAGTGCTACATCACACACTTCTATAACAGAGCACTGTAAGATCACATCCCTACATCACACACTACTATAACAGTGCTACATCACACACTTCTATAACCGAGCACTGTAAGATCACTTTCCTACATCACACACTACTATAACAGAGCACTGTAAGATAACATCCCTACATCACACTATAACAGAGCACTGTAAGATCACATCCCTACATCACACACTGCTATAATAGTGCTACATCACACACTTCTATAACAGAGCACTGTAAGATCACATCCCTACATCACACACTACTATAACAGTGCTACATCACACACTTCTATAACAGAGCACTCTAAGATCACATCCCTACATCACACTACTATGACAGTGCACTGTAAGATCACACACTTCTATAACAGCGCACTGTAAGATCACATCCCTGCATCACACACTACTATAACAGAGCACTCTAAGATCACATCCCTACATCACACTACTATGACAGTGCACTGTAAGATCACATCCCTACATTACACACTGCCTATAACAGTGCTACATCACACACTGCTATAACAGCGCACTGTTAGATCGCATCCCTACATCACACACTACTAGTATCTAGATGAAACTTACACTCATTACATATACATTCCAGCCTTTTAATGTATGTCAGTGAATTATGTTTGCAAGTTCTGCAGTGGATTAATGATGAACCAATGTTATGATGGTTTGCTCAGTTCCAGTACATATCAGAGCACTGGGAGAGCAGTTGCAGTAAAATACACACAGGGAGAATGGGAGGGGGAACTGGGAACTGACCACATCACCATTCCTCAAGGGCCCAGTGGTACCATCACCATCAACATAGCCGCAATCCTCACCTCAGAAGGCTTCTTCCTGCCTGGAATCAATTGGCAGGGAATTCTTGGACTTGCATATCCTCTACTGGTTCGGGTAAGTCACTTGATGGTGTTTTATTTATAAAAGGTGTGTTATGTTAGAGATGGGTGCAAATGTTTGATTTAGCTCAGCTATGGTGTCACAAAGGTGTGGCTCAGATCCTCAAACAGCAATAGTGTTTTGAGTCTGATAAATGTGTATGCACTTTACTAGTAAACTCGATATGGTAGGTGTATATTTGCTTTTAAATGGCATTCTTCAGAGAATAATTGATTAATGAACAGAAATGTTCTCCCCTTCCAAATAGAATATTTGTTTGTTTCAAAACACCAAATAGTACCATGCTAACAGGTCCTTTTTTGAAAGACCATACAAAATACAATGGTGAATTATTATGGTGGTAATTCAGTGGCTGAGTAATTTCTAATATCATCACTGTACCATAGTATATATATATATATTTTTTTTATCAGAAATGTTATCTTAAAGGTGCAATGTGTGAATTTTAGCGGCATGTAGCGGTGAGGTTGTGAATTGCATCACCCAACACTCACTCCTTGCTTTCGGAGGACATAGAGAATCTACGGTGACCAACACAGGACAAAGATGTCATCGTCTGAGGCCCTGTCCCAAATGGCACACTTCATGTGCACTTTCGGTCTTGTGGACTTACAATGGCCGCTGCGTGCGCATGTCCATTAAGTCCACAAGACTACTGTGTCCCATTCATCATTTAAGCTTAAATAAGGGTGCTCGTGAGTGCCCCCTTTGCGGCTGCTATGCGCCCTCGATGCGCACTTCAGCTGAGCCCGCAAGTTCACGAGCTACGCAGAGGACTTCTACCCGGCAGTCAAAGCAGCATTACGTTGTGAAAGTGCAGACTCAAAGGAAGGCCGTGAGGGTTTAGGTAAAATCCCCCTGGATTTTACTTTTCAAGGACATTTTTGTGTCCTTGTCAAACTTTTTATCAGTTAATTCTAAATACTAAACACATACTAATTTGTATTTAGGCTAGTAATATTATATGATATAAAAATACAAAGATTTGTCTTAGCATTTTGTCTTTTTCTCCTCTCAGCCTGACCCATCAGTGGAGCCCTTCTTCAACTCTGTTGTGCGGCAGACTGGGATTCCAGATGTGTTTTCTCTCCAGATGTGTGGAGCAGGAGTCTCTGCCAGCAATACAGCTGACCCAGCGGGCGGCAGCCTGGTGCGTACCGAACCTGAAGCAGTCTTACAATCCAAATTAATACAAATCTATTCCAACTACTAGGAGTGAACTGCTACAGTGTGTACACAAATTTGTTAACCTTAACAGGAAACGATTAAATTTTCATATATGGGATCTCTTAGACATCAAACATGATTATGTAATATTTTTCATGGAAGATGTTTGAAGAAAGTTATAACGTTTTGTTTATAATCAGTTCTCAATATTAGAAAATGAGTTTCAATATTAAGTACCTGTAATATTTATTAATTCAGTCACAGACATTCTTTAAAAGAAATGTTATAATTTCTTCAGTCATATCACAAAAAAAAAAAAAAAAAAAAAAACATACGACGAGCTGTTTTAGTTTTGCCAACACTATATAACTTATTTTTACTTTCTTTATTAGCATACTTTTTTTGTGGTAATGTTTCTAAATTAGGGAAACTTATTATTTGTTAAAATATTAGACTGAAAAGTGTATTTAAACTTTATATTATCCCTATGGACAATTTGAACAAACCCATTTTCAACCAGAACTGAGACCCTGATCACAAGTGGCCCTTGGTAAAACATTTGAGAAAATTGTTAACAGGTGAAAAGGATTTTAACCATACGAGTTATAAAATAAATAAATCAGATCTGTTAACACCTCTCAAGGACAAATGAGATTGGGTTCCTCAGCGCTGCTAAAGAAACATAATAGCTCAGTGCGTCTGTGTCACACCTCCATTGCCTCATAAAGGGTGGCGCATCTCGTTAGTGAGAAGCTAATTAAGCTAAAGAGAGCCCCCTGCTGCCGGCACATTCTGTTAGCAATACGGGAGAACTGGAAGAAGAGACGGCCACGTGTCCCGCAGAGAGGAGCAGATGGGAAGCGCGGTGGGGAGGGGTGTGTCCTGTGTCCACCGCTGAACAACGTCCAAAGCCTTCTGGAAATATTTGAATAGCCTCTTAATTAGATGCTATTTGCTGAAGACAAAGCGCCAAATCTTAATTTGAATGTATTTTTTGCTTTATACGAGGAAAAATAGATACATCATTATATTAGTGTTACTTAAAAAAGAGAAACTGCTGATTCAGATGATACTAGTTATTTTTCTGTCAAAATAGTTTTTCCTGGGAAAATGTTTTATTTATAAATGAATAAATACAATTATTTTATTATTTATATAGAAACTTGACAACTTTTACTGTCAAGTACACAAGCAGCATTAAATTTAAACAGATAAGTGAACAATAAATACAAATAGAAAACACCATCATTTGTATAGTGGAGTTGAAAGCGTAGTAATGAACACCAGAACGTAACTAAATATTTCAATATTTAAGGGAATTGTGTGAAAAGATTTAAGTGAAGACACAACTGACAAAAGAATAGATTTTTCTCAATATTTTTATATGGTGATTTTTTTTTTTTTTTTTTTTTTTAACAGTATTTTCTGGTTTATGGAGTGATAAAAGAGATATCGAAAAATCCCCTCTGTAAAAAACTTTATTTTGAACCTGGCTTTATCCAACGTTCAGATTTCTGTTCTGAACAAATGTGTGCATATTTAATTAGATAATGTACTGTGACTAATCAACTGGGGAATTCCTATTCACCTGTAGTGTCTTGCCTTCATTTAGATCAATTGTCAATATCTTGGAAGATTTTTACAATAAACAATAGAAAGAAGATATGCTTCAGTGCCTTTGTGTTGCGTTTCAGATAATGGGAGGAGTTGAGCCAACCTTGTACCGGGGTTCAGTTTGGTACACGCCAGTCCTGGAAGAGTGGTACTATCAAGTGGAAGTCTTGAAGCTTGAAGTTGGAGACCAGAATTTAAACTTAGATTGCAAAGAGGTACATGACACAGTCTAGCCCAAAAAATAAAGTCAATTCAAGCAGAAAATCTAGTCCAACCTTTTAAATGGAGTTAAGGGGGAAAACAATGATTATTTGACCTTGTGTTGCAACTGGAATTGGTCCAAGGGTGAGCTGAAATTGTACCTTTAAAGGCTGCCAGTGGAGGAACTACAGCATTCGATGAGATATACGGCAGTGAAAAGAATGTAGAGATCTTGTTTATGAAATCCTGAGGCCTTGATTTGATCTTTCGCTCCCTTTTTTGTTCAGTACAACTCGGATAAAGCCATTGTGGATAGCGGGACAACTCTACTGCGACTTCCTGGAAATGTGTTTAGTGCTGTGGTGGAGGCTATTATGCAAACATCATTGGTATGACCTTCCGTTTTGGCAAATGATTTACTTCAGAAACAATCTTATTGTGTATTTAAGGGGTTCAGTCTTCAGTCTATTCTAAAACAACTCCTTGGTTACAATTGATTGGATGCAATTCTGTTTTCTCCTGCTCTCGTAGATTGAGGATTTCTCTGCTGGATTTTTTGACGGCACCAAGCTTGCATGTTGGATGAGAGGAGAATCGCCATGGAGGCTTTTTCCGAAACTCTCAATCTACCTCAGAGCCACAAACACCAGCCAGTCCTTCCGCATCACCATCCACCCTCAGGTCAGGACTAGCCATTAGAGAAACATGGAACGGCCTTAGTGGAGTTTGGATCGGGGTTATTAGCATTAGCTAAAACTATTACAACATCTGTTAATTGAAATAAAAATGTAAAATTCAGTTCGTTGGCAAGGCATTGCTTTTAATTTGAGTTGAAGAACTAAAATTTCTAACTGGAAATAAACTATAAGAACTAAAACTGAAAATGAAATCTTAATTGCTAGATTTAAAACAAACAAAACAAAAAAACTAATAAAAATTACAAAATAACAAAAAAGAAAACTAGTATAAAAAATATAAAAATAAAAGCTATTTCAAAATATGAATAAAAACATGAATAGAATATAAATAATACTAAAATAACACTGGTTTGGAGCAGTCAATATTCAGGATTTTTTTTTTGGGACAATCTCTTACCAAACATGTCTTTACTGGTGGAGAGTTTGTGTCTGAGGGAGAGTCTTAAAATTCAGCGTTGGTTGAATCAATGTGGTCAGCTCCCCAATGGTGGGGGGAAATGGGCCCCCGGGGGCCTTAGAATCGTCCTAAACCAAGATTGTACACACCTCCCAGATCTTCTTTTGACATCAGTTTTTGTCTCTGCAGCTGTTCGTCCAGCCAGTCACAGATATAGATGGCACATTGGACTGTTTCCGTTTTGGAATCTCCCCTTCAGCCAATGGCTTAGTCATTGGAGCCACTGTGATGGAGGGCTTCTACGTCATCTTTGACCGTGCACAAAAGAGGGTGGGCTTTGCTGTCAGCACATGTGCAGGTAGGTGGGTCACTAGTAGGCACAAGGGTTTGGGAGCCTCAAAGACGTGTGTTCAGGGGTGTCACAGCTGCATTTAGGATAAGCCATCTTCTACGAGACAATTTAACTTAGTGTTAAAAGAGAGAGTAGTGATCTAGCGCCCAGTGGGCCATTGAAGTGTTAATAATTTATCCTTGGGCAATCCGGCAGGCAAATACATTTTCGTTTTGTGTTTGGATTGGCCTTTAATGTTGCCAATTTTAGTCCTTATATATTTGCTTATATAGATAACTGCAGGGATGACATTCATCCTGGAAACAAGTTTGCATTTTAGATCTTGTGGTTTCATTGTCTTGAGGTCAATGTTTTTTTTAATGGGTTTTTGGTAAAATGGCTGAAATAAGGACAGTGGGGAACACAAGCTCAAGATATTTTCACGTTTTATTCAATAACATAAAATGCATCAGTAATACCCCTTGTGGTTTTTAAAGCTTTTACTCATCTTGCTAACAAGTGGCTAAATGGGACTACAGTGGTTGTCAGGGACATTCTCTTTCCCCGCCATTGGTGGAATTTTTCGGCTTTCCGTGTTTTCACTGTTATATGGTAGGGGCGCTATTACACATCTTCTGAAAGAGTACAGAATCACTGGATCAAAACAGCCTATGCATGTTGTAGTCTTTGGAGAATGAGGGGGTTAAAAAATTCTCAACTTTCATTTTTTTTTATGAAACGTAGCCATATTGTTGATAAAGAAAGAATGCATGAAGCGGTTTATAAGCAGAGGCTTTGTTCTTTATTTTGATATTGCATGTTCAGATATTCATACAACAAAATGAAAATGATCAAAAACGCTGGCGGTGACTGACTTAAAAAAAACAAAAAAAACCAAAAAAACACATCTACATTTAGCTTTTCACTTCTGACAAATGTATTTAGTCTTCAAAATTCATACGTTGTTAATTCATAAGGACTATCATGGTGAACAAAACGTGTAAGAATCAGGGAACCAGGGAGACGCAACCTTCCGGGTTGGCCTACAAAAATACATCAAGTAACTTAATTGTAAAGCCCTATAGGTCTTTTTTTTATGTGTATGTTAGTATACACACAGCCTTTCAAAGTATACTCCATTTGATAGCGTGTGCAGTGTGCAAACAAGCTCTCTACACATGCGCACTAGAAAAACTCAAAGCACACCTGCAGGCTGCACATAAAAAAAAACACGAGTATACGAATATATATTAAAGGCTATATATGACAAAATTCGCTTCACGCACATCCTAGTACAGTGGTTCCCAACCGTGGTCCTGGAGTCCTGGTCCGTTCACCGCAGTTGCACCACCCAAAAGGCAGCCCTTGTTGGGGGTACTTCAGGACCAGGGTTGGCAACCACTCTCCTAGCGTACATGTAAATACCGAAGTATAATTTGGGATTAACTGTCCAAATGGCCCCTGAACACCGCTTGGCATTTTTGTTCCAGTGGTCTAGAGTGTAAGTCCAGCTATCTTTATTATGGCTCCTTTTGTTTATCCCTCCTCTGTCCTTTAAACAGAAAACGGCGGTGTACCATTTGCAGAGATCGCAGGGCCTTTCCTAGCTGAGGGTGTAGCGTCAGACTGCACAAGCGGCGTGTCTCTTAGGGAGCCTATGATGTGGGGGATCGCTTATGCTCTGATGGGCATATGTGCAGTGGTTCTGATCATACTCGTCATCTTGCTCATACTGCCCTGCCACTGCCACAGAGACGGCGAGATTACGGACGAGTCCTCGCTGGTGCGGCATCGCATCAAGTGACGTCAGGCGTCCATGGTAGACAAGGAGACACCAACTCAGCTAAACAGGGCTGAAGGGAACTCAGGGCAGGTAACAGGGGGGAACACACTGCATTGAGCTTGACCCCAAGGTCACAGATTCCTCTTTGTCTGGGTGGAACATTTCTTGACACTTGTGGACATTTACAGTAGATTTTCAAGTAGGACAAAACTACTGAAGGATGAAGGAATGATGATTATACATGTGACTTTTTAATAAGAAATCATAAAGTGCCAAAATATGACTATCAAGAAACTGTGGAGCATCAACATTACGCTATACTTCACTTCTAAATATGCTGCTCTTTTTATTCTGTCTTCAATTTAATTGTGTCAATAAAGCTACTGTAAGTCAGCAATGGTCTCTCAGGGGCCTAAATGAAGTTCATTGTCCAATGAAGTAAAGTACTGTTCACATCAAGAGGCTTCGGCTTCCTTTTTAGATGCAGTGATTTGAGAGGAATAATTCACAGAAAATTAGAATTTGTCAATTTACTCACCTTTATGTTTGAAACCTGTGTAATGAATATGTTTGGCAGAAAAGTATGCTGCTCTTTTTCGTACAATGACAGTAAATGGGGAGGGATGCTGGTCAAAAATGACAAACAAATTGCTATTGTTATGGCTTCAGAAGACTTGTTATATAGCACACAAGCTGTGTGGACTACGATTATAATCCTTTTTGTAAGGTATTTTTCTGCCGTGGGCTGTATTCAGCAAATTTCACAAAAACCGAACAACGTACAATTAAATAACAAACCTGGTTTCACATTCCACTGGGCTGCAAAGACTGCAGGAGAGCTCCGTGTTCCGACAACACAATTAAACTCAGAATGTCTGTATGCCACATATATAGTAACTGAGTTAATTTTGTATAATTTTAAAAGTGTCTGAGTGATTGATACCTGCAGAGCAGATCATGATAAAGATTTAAAACAGGGAAACTCTTGTCTGCTTTGAAGGTTGTGCCTTTCTTGTGTAAAATCTATCCTTGATTAAAAATTACCTTTTGCCCCAGATAAGCTGTGACCCCTGGGGTCATGGTATTGTGTTCAGTTCAAATATGATTTGGTTATTCATTCCCTCAGGTTGAAGATTTCTTTCATTTCTGATCTGGGTATTTAAGAAGGATTGGCAAAAGAGCCCGACTCCTTAACGTGCTGTCTTTTTATTGCCTTGTATGCTTTTATGCTTTGTCTAATTGATTTTGGATTGATCTTTTGTTTCCTAATTCTTTAATTTACATGTGTAGGTCAACCTGGCAAATAAATTGTTAGACTGGAATCTTGTGAAATGATTATTTCTAGTAGATTATAGGACTTTTCACACTTAAAATAATCAAGCCAATTATTATCTGACTTAGCAAGTTGCATGTACATGACTAAAAGGAATTACTGTAAAGTTATGGCGGGTTTGTGACAGTGAGATTCAGGATATGTGAATGCACAGATATCTGAAATAATGGTCAATATTTAGTGAGACTCTGTCTAATTCTAGTTTATCTAAAGAGTTTCTTTAGAGTTGGATAAAAAAACTAATTCTTTAAAAAAATCCTTTTAATAGATTTTTTGTTTTGTTTCACAAACATACAGGAAGCACTGTACAATTCTGTACGATTCCATTGTGGGTCAGGTCCATCCCCATTCTTTGTATGGAAAAGAGCAGCATAAACCTTCACTAAACATCATAAGATGAACTCACATAAGAAAGAAAATCTGGATCCACTTTATATTAGGTGGCCTTAACTACTATGTACTAACATTTAAATTACTAATTTGATACAACGCACTTATTGTGTACATATATGTTTTTACATTGTACTTACATTTTAAAAATTAACTGCATGTGATTACATCTGTAATTAATTTCTGTAATTACATTTATAATTACACTGTTGACTTAACTTACCCTTAAACTTACCCTACCACCTGTCCCTAACTTTACCCTTAACCACCACACCTGTCCTAACCCTACCCTTAAACTTACCACCACCTTAAACTGTCCCCTTACCCACACCTGTCCATAACCCTTAAACTTACCCATACCACCACACCTGTCCCTAACCCTACCCTTAAACTTACCCACACCACCACACCTGTCCCTAACCTTACCCTTAAACTTACCCACACCTGTCCATAACCCTACCCTTAAACTTACCCACACCACCACACCTGTCCCTAACTTTACCCTTAAACTTACCCATACCACCACACCTGTCCCTAACTTTGCCCTTAAACTTACCCACACCTGTCCATAACCCTACCCTTAAACTTACCCACACCACCACACCTGACCCTAACTTTACCCTTAAACTTACCCACACCACCACACCTGTCCCTAACCCTACCCTTAAACTTACCCACACCACCACACCTGTCCCTAACCCTACCCTTAAACTTACCCACACCACCACACCTGTCCCTAACTTTACCCTTAAACTTACCCACACCACCACACCTGTCCCTAACCCTACCCTTAAACTTACCCACACCACCACACCTGTCCCTAACTTTGCCCTTAAACTTACCCACACCACCACACCTGTCCCTAACTTTACCCTTAAACTTACCCACACCACCACACCTGTCCCTAACTTTGCCCTTAAACTTACCCACACCACCACACCTGTCCCTAACTTTGCCCTTAAACTTACCCACACCACCACACCTGTCCCTAACTTTGCCCTTAAACTTACCCACACCACCACACCCGTCCATAACTTTACCCTTAAACTTACCCACACCACCACACCTGTCCCTAATTTTACCCTTAAACTTACCCACACCACCACACCTGTCCCTAACCCTACCCTTAAACTTACCCACACCACCACACCTGTCCCTAACTTTACCCTTAAACTTACCCACACCACCACACCTGTCCCTAACACCTTAAACTTACCCACACCACCACACCTGTCCCTAACCCTACCCTTAAACTTACCCACACCACCACACCTGTCCCTAACTTTACCCTTAAACTTACCCACACCACCACACCTGTCCCTAACTTTACCCTTAAACTTACCCATACCACCACACCTGTCCCTAACCCTACCCTTAAACTTACCCACACCACCACACCTGTCCCTAACTTTACCTCTTAAACTTACCCACACCTGTCCATAACCCTACCCTTAAACTTACCCACACCACCACACCTGTCCCTAACTTTACCCTTAAACTTACCCATACCACCACACCTGTCCCCTTAAACTTACCCACACCTGTCCATAACCCTACCCTTAAACTTACCCACACCACCACACCTGACCCTAACTACCTTTAAACTTACCCACACCACCACACCTGTCCCTAACCCTACCCTTAAACTTACCCACACCACCACACCTGTCCCTAACCCTACCCTTAAACTTACCCACACCACCACACCTGTCCCTAACTTTACCCTTAAACTTACCCACACCACCACACCTGTCCCTAACCCTACCCTTAAACTTACCCACACCACCACACCTGTCCCTAACTTTGCCCTTAAACTTACCCACACCACCACACCTGTCCCTAACTTTACCCTTAAACTTACCCACACCACCACACCTGTCCCTAACTTTGCCCTTAAACTTACCCACACCACCACACCTGTCCCTAGCCCTTAAACTTACCCACACCACCACACCTGTCCCTAACTTTGCCCTTAAACTTACCCACACCACCACACCTGTCCATAACTTTACCCTTAAACTTACCCACACCACCACACCTGTCCCTAATTTTACCCTTAAACTTACCCACACCACCACACCTGTCCCTAACCCTACCCTTAAACTTACCCACACCACCACACCTGTCCCTAACTACCCTTAAGCTTACCACACCACCACACCTGTCCCTAACTCACCCTTAAACTTACCCACACCACCACACCTGTCCCTAACCCTACCCTTAAACTTACCCACACCACCACACCTGTCCCTAACTTTACCCTTAAACTCACCCACACCACCACACCTGTCCCTAACACCCTTAAACTCACCCACACCACCACACCTGTCCCTAACTTTACCCTTAAACTCACCCACACCACCACACCTGTCCCTAACTTTACCCTTAAACTCACCCACACCACACACCTGTCCCCAACACCCTTAAACTTACCTATACCACCACACCTGTCCCTAACTTTACCCTTAAACTTACCCACACCACCACACCTGTCCCTAACCCTACCCTTAAACTTACCCACACCACCACACCTGTCCCTAACCCTACCCTTAAACTTACTACACACCCACCACACCTGTCCCTAACCCTACCCTTAAACTTACCCACACCTGTCCCTAACCCTACCCTTAAACTTACCCACACCACCACACCTGTCCCCGACTTTACCCTTAAACACCACACCACCACACCTGTCCCCGACTTTACCATTAAACTCACCCACACCACCACACCTGTCCCCGACTTTACCCTTAAACTTACCCACACCACCACACCTGTCCCTACCCCTACCCTTAAACTCACCCACACCACCACACCTGTCCCCGACTTTACCCTTAAACTTACCCACACCACCACACCTGTCCCTAACCCTACCCTACCCTTAAACTTACCCACACCACCACACCTGTCCCTAACCCTACCCTTAAACACGCCCATACACCACACCTGTCCCTAACTTTACCCTTAAACTTACCCACACCACCACACCTGTCCCTAACCCTACCCTACCCTTAAACTTACCCACACCACCACACCTGTCCCTAACCCTACCCTTAAACACGCCCATACACCACACCTGTCCCTAACTTTACCCGTATCCCACCTCAATATCAGCAAAAGTGTGTGCAATACAATATGAAAACAATAAGTACATTGTACTTACATCAAAAATATAAGTACATAGTATTTAAGGCCACCTAATATAAAGTGGGACCGCAAATCTGTGAAGATGGGCTGGTGAAACCTGGGCCTTGAGTTTTTCCAAACTTTTAACTGACGTATATATCTATGTGATTTAGGGCCAGATTTACTTGCATAACAGCTTGCATCAGCACAAACCCTCTTTTGGCGTTAAAAAAACACTACTGTTAGGATTTACTAAAGACATGCAATGAAAAATTAGCACTGAAAAGGCATGGACAGGGTTATTTTTGCAACTGACCTTACTGCATATGCATTTACTGACATTTACTGGACGAAAGTATTGAAATTAATCATGCATGGTGATTCACTGATTTGCGCCATTGTTTAGCGCCCCCAAAAAAAGAATGTCTTAAACCCGTTTTGCATTCGACATGCTGTGATAGTTGGGCCCTGTCCCAAATGGCACCCTAAACACTTGCGGTCTTCCTACGAGTCTGCACTTTCGTGACGTAACGCCGCTTTGACTGTTGGGTGGAAGTCTGGGCGCATATCTGCCGCAAAGGGGGCATTCGCGAGCAACCTTCTGGATCCTAAAATGACAAATGGGACACTCTATGGTCTCACGCACTTAACGGACACGTGCACACAGCAGCCATTGTAAGTCCACAAGAATGAAAGTGCATATGGAGTGTGCCATTTGGGACAGGGCCTTGCTGTAGGAGGAACCTAGTAGAGCACATAGTAGAAGAGAGAGGATTTTCTCCACTCGTGAAGACGACGATATCTGATAATGTCGTTGGCAAGCCACAATATTTTTAATTTAATGTTCCTGTATTGTTAGATTAATCACACCTGATTATCATCGGCTCTGCTTCATGGCAAACCCTACGCTAATTTGCGCTACTCTTGTTAGATTGCGTTGGTCGTTATGGAAATTAACTGTGTTCTTTAATGTGCGGATTGTCAGTGCGCATTGAAGGCTGAACCACTGGAGTCACATGGATGATGTCTTTACTGCCTTTCTGGACTTGAAAGTGTTAATTAAATTGCTGTCTATGGAGAGGTCAGAAAGCTCTCAGATTTCATCAAAAATATCTTCATTTGTGTTCTGAAGATGGACTTACAGGTTTGGAACAACATGAGGGGGAGGAATTAATGACAATTTTCATTTTGGGGTGAACTAACCCTTTAAATAATTTTTGCAGTACTGTTTAATGCCTCTCTAGAGGTCGATTTGTAGTATTGTATTCAGATAAATCAGTGCCCAACAGAGTTGGGCAAGTTACTTCCAAAATTATATATTATATATCCAAAAAGTAATATATTATTGTAATATAATTACTTTTGTAATGCAATACTGGCTAAATAATTACTAATACAACTTGGGAAAATCAGTAGAAGTAACTGGATTTTCAGATTTTCTGAAGGAGGGTATTAGGAGCGGTTTTAAGTTTTGGTTTCTATGGTTTTCTGGTTTGTTTTTGAGGAAATGGCAGGTGGTTTCTAGGGTGTTCTGGGTAGTTAAGCACACACAAAGTCTTTTTGAGAGTTAAGTAACAGCCTCTCCGCTAATGTTTTAAGTAGGTTTGCCTCATGAAGCCACTAATGAACCTAAAGCAGCTGAACTCCAGTCCTTCCACTGACTCGCATGCTCTTTATAACTTCATTAACTGCACCGACACACTGATTAATGAAGCAGAGATTGTACAGTATGTGGTTAACAGTCCCATGGGATACTGTAGTAGGCAGAGGTGTACAGTAGATACAAGGGTACAAATCTGCTTCTATCTCCAGACATACAGTGCCTTCCAAAGGTTTGGAAACACTAGGTTACAAAGTGGACAATATAAGAATGATTACATTTTTATTTCTAGGCATGAATTTATTAAAGTAACTTGCAATTAACATTGTGAAGGGTATTTAGGAGCTATGAAGAACGGCAGTATTTTTGCAGTATTTATTGTGCTTGTTTGTTCTTTTTTTGTGTGCTTTTCATTTCTTAACCCTCATCCTTCCCTCGGGTCATTTTGACCTGAAACGTATTATTATTATTATTATTATTATTTTTTTACATTGAAAATTGAGAGTTCATCAGAGTGGTCCAAGACACTAGGACTTTTGTTGCACTTCAACCATGAACGCCCAGAAAAAAATGGACTGGGTTCGAGGAGTTTGTGGTTGAAATTTAAAAAAGTATCAAATCACGGATCAATTTGACCCCCAGAGGAAAGAATGGAATGCAAGAAATGCTTCAGTACACATAGAAAAATGCTCAAACTACCAAAAATTATTTTATAAGGTGTACATGTGTATCTGAATTCACACACACTGGAAGAAGTAGAAGAAGATTAGTGTAAACGATCTTTGCCGGTGTTGTAAAAAGTATAGTACTTACCAACACGGTCATAATTTTTGAGAGAAATAGTAAAGGTGAATGCATACAAGTTCTCCGTTTAGGATTAGAACGAATTCAACCCAAGCGCTCTTTGGTGACATGAATGCTTGCGTTACTGTCCGTCATCGTGTAAAGCCCGCCCTGAAAATTTGATTGGTCGGAACAGCTCTGGTTCAAGCATAGTTGCTCCACAACGGATCATTGTTTGAAAACCCTTGATCAAGATTCCTACTGTAGTTCCTTGATGATATAGCAGTTCAATGTTTATTATTCCCTATGGACTTTAACCAAAAGCAATTTCTTATGTTAAATGAAAGACACTATTAGTCTATTTACAGCTAAGACACTATTATATCTATTTACTATCAAAAGTTTGTTTTAAACTGAAATGATAGACAGGATGAGAACTAAACAGTTCAACTGTGATTTATTGTGCATCCAATATGCCATGAAAAGATCAACGATTTCTAAGTAACATCTGTACTGTACATAAGGTACACATTAAAACATGAACCAAATTTTGATCATCAATGCATGTGATGAGCTTTTTGTTTACTTTAACTTTCTTTTTCAGTTCAATCTATTATTAAAGTAAACATTCATATTTAATTCATACAGTTCAAAGCTTGTGGTGATTATTGAATGAAAATGTATTCAATTTATTGCAGAAGCATTTTCGTTCCAAGCATGTTTTTAACAAAACCAGATCAGACTGTTCAGCTGTTCACTAGAAGTATTAGGCTATAATGATCACTGCTAAGTGCTAAATATATTGATTTTATTTAATTATATACAGGCTAATAGTGCAACATGTATTATAAAATGGACATTCAGAGTTGATAAACAATCCAATGTGTTACAAAGCGCCTGAGAATACAGTCGTAAGGCATTTCCACTGTACCTGCTATTTGCTCAATTGTTTAGACTGCTTTATATGCCACTTTCTTTGGTATAAGAATCAAAGTGGCAAGTGCTGTATGCTGCACAAGCACGTGTATCAGACCCAGGCCTGCCATCCGGGGAAGAGGCGGCTGAGGTTTTTGGGGTCCATTGCCTGCTGAATGAGGAGGTTTACCTGACCGCCCACACTGAGCACAGTCCCCTCCTCAACACCCTTCAGCTTCTCCTGCAGTCTGAGTAACACCCGCTCTGCCACTTTATTAAAGCTCTGACTGTCACTGCAGAAACACACAACACATCAGCACATCATCACTGTGCTCTGAAGCCATCTTTGCTGCAGAAATCTGTTTTGTGAAACCTGTTAGAAACATGGCAGGGAAATATGTTTACACATGTATTTGTATTTAAAGCCTTTATTCAGATTAGTGTATGTGTACTGTATATATATTTTTTTTTTCTTATGACTCTTACCAACTCTATACTGCCACACAAAGGTAAAATACTGTAACTACATCAGTGCTGGGCACATTCAAGAGATTTCTGACTGCTTTAACCCTATAAAGCCTACTATATCATTTGATATGGAAAAATCCTCTAAATTACCAACATGATCAAAAATGGCTGAAAATCCTGTTGTACAAAATCTACTACATCCCTTCTGTCGTAATATTTCAAGATAAACACTTACTGGACTGAAGCAACTTAAGTTTACTTGATTATTCATACATCACTAATTAAAAATCAAGTCAAAATGTGAGTTTCAAAGGCTTTTGAGGAATGCTTTTTTGTACAATCGCTGCATTGCATTATGTTTTTCCCATCCATAATAATAACTAAAAACAGAGCTTTGATCATAAAACTAAGCATTTAAATATCTTACTAAGACAACTGATATTTATATGCCTTTTATGCAAGTCGTCTGCTATACTGTTATAACAATCTCATTGATTTACATTACATGCGATCATCTTAATTTTTTGGCCATATAAATATCAGCAACTGCACCAAATTGAATATTTTTGCTCAGTTTGGGCCTCTGAATCATTGAGTGTTTCTTGAGTGTGAGATCTATATTTTCCTCTATCGTACTATATGAGCCACAAGCCTGGTGTATCAAAAATTATATTTTTGAAAAAATATTTGTAATAACACTTGCAACATTCTTCCTCAGCGTTTCACAATTTATACCTTTGCCACATTCAAAATAGGGCTTCATGTTCAAGGGGAAAAAGTGATATTACGCCTCAAATGAAAAGTGAAAAGCTGATTTTTTTTATGCTCAACATTAAGTTAAATGTTCAGGGCTCCAGACTAACATTTGAGAGCAGTAGCACCAGATTGTGGCGCCAGCACCTGATCTGGGGTGGGGTATTTTTAATCAAGTTAATTTAAATCATAAAATTACTATTGTTTTGCATTAATAAGTGCAGTAACTAATAAGATTGTAATAAAAAATAAAAAAAACATGTTTATTTCTTGAAACACGTGCTAGCTTGAATTAAGATGCACATAAAATTAACTTTTATTAACGTTTTATATATATATATATATATATATATATATATATATATATATATATATATATATATATATATATATATATATATATATATATATATATATATATATATATATTATATTTATATTTATTTTATTATTTTCTTTTTATATATATTTTTTTATTTGTTTATTTTCAGCCATCACATTAAAAATAATATTTAAATTGGATCAAATTTAAAGCTTTGAAGTGCTGGAAAAGTGTGAAACACTTGAAAGTCCTTGAAAGAAGTGCATGAATTTCACTCAAAAGGCTGTATGAACCCTGAAATGGTACCATGGTTACAGTTAGCATTACTACATTAAATTCATGGTGAATGTTGGTGATTTGTGCACTGGAAAGCCGTCTATAACTTGTTTGTTCATGGCACAATGTTCCTCCTGGTTTCCACATCAGCGCTGTGTGATCTGATATGGTTTATAAATGGTGATCAGCAACCAAATATTGATAATGTCGAAGTTACTGCCATTTGCCTTGGTGTAACATTTTGCAGACAATACAAAGGCAGAGTATACAGTAACTTCAAAATAGGGGTCAAAAGTCAAGTTTGAGCTCAAGATTTACGTCGATAATTTTCATTACTAAAACATAATTGCCAGATTTCCAGTGTCCTACCTATAATTAATTTGGCTGGACAACAAAAAATCTTTAAAGTAATTTGTCTCCATTCCACACTATTATCGAAAGAAAGAACCCCCCGGAATAAAATACAAACACACATTCTAAAGCACTGTGGGAGCATTTCAATGACAATTAGAGGTAGCGTTACATGGACATAGGAAAATTAATACTAGGGATGGGCATTTTTCAAAAATATTGTATTCGAATATATGGGCTCATAAAAAAAAAAATAAAAAAAACGAATATTCGTATATTTATTTAAATGACAGTAAATGAGAGACTTTTTTTTTTATCAAGTTGTCGTCACCATTTCTGAACAAGCTTAAGTTATATCTTAAGGTTTTCTTTCAGTTAAAAACATTAAACAATATGTGTAAACAAAAAACATACAGGTGCTGGTCATATAATTAGAATATCATGAAAAAGTTGATTTATTTCACTAATTCCATTCAAAAAGTGAAACTTGTATATTATATTCATTCATTACACACAGACTGATATATTTCAAATGTTTATTTTCATTTTGATGATTATAACTGACAACTAAGGAAAATCCCAAATTCAGTATCTCAGAAAATTAGAATATCACTTAAGACCAATACAAAGAAAGGATTTTTAGAGATCTTGGCCAGCTGAAAAGTATGAACATGAAAAGTATGAGCATGTGCAGCACTCAATGCTTAGCTGGGGCTCCTTTAGCCTGAATTACTGCAGCAATGCGGCGTGGCATGGAGTCCATCAGTCTGTGGCACTGCTCAGGTGTTATGAGAGCCCAGGTTGCTCTGATAGTGGCCTTCAGCTCTTCTGCATTGTTGGGTCTGGCATATCGCATCTTCCTCTTCACAATAGCCCATCGATTTTCTATGAGGTTTCTATGAGTACTAAGATGGCAGCAGCGGCTTCTCTCTCTCCCGACGGACCGGTGTTTTTGCGTTTTTCGTCGTGTAAATCACAGTGTTTTTGTACGTCCTTGTCACGTCCGTTCATCTGCAAACTCAGCTACAGACGTGAGTTTCTGCTCGAGGTTGGAAAAACTACAGTCTTCAATCCAAGATCGGCGCTCGCTCAAGATCTGCGGGATCATGGCCTTCTCCGGGGGCCTACCCCATCACCGTCCCCCACTACTGCACCTCTCCCACAGTGGAGGCACCACAAACGGGGTGAGAGGAAACAGAAGAGGGGGAAGCGCGGAGGTATCCGTGTCAGGCTAGCGGCTAAACCACACAAGCCGGCTATCCCCACCATCATTCTCGCTAACGTACGTTCGTTGGACAATAAACTGGATGATCTTCGTCTTCTTTGCTCTACTCGGAAGACTGTAAGAGACTGTTCTGTTTTTGTGTTCACGGAAACATGGCTCAACAACAGCGTTCTGGACTGCGCCATTCAGCTCGATCAGCGCACATGCCATCGGGCGGACAGAGTGCCCGTCGAGGGAGGTAAGACCCGCGGTGGCGGACTCTGTGTTTACACCAATGATGCGTGGTGCCGCGATGCTGTTGTGGTCTGCAAACACTGCTCACCCCTGGTGGAGTTTATGATTATTAAATGTCGGCCGTTTTATCTACCGCGGGAATATTCAGCTATTATACTTGTTGCTGTATACATCCCCCCCAGCTCCAACAACAACAGGAGTGAGGCACTAAATAATCTTTATAAACACATCAGTGATCACCAGACAGCCCACCCAGATGCTTTTCTCATCTTGGCTGGAGATTTCAACCATGCAGACTTAAAGAGTGTGCTTCCAAAAATTCATCAACACATTGACTTCCCAACACGTGGAAAAAACACTCTGGACTTTGTGTACACTACACAGAGAGGAGCTTACAAAGCCCTTCCCCTCCCCCACCTGGGTGCTTCAGATCACATCACTGTTATGTTAATGCCAGCATACAGACCACTTGTGAAAGCCACCAAACCAGTCCAGAAGCAGATTCAAGTCTGGCCTGAAGGGTCATCAGAGGCTCTTCAAGACTGTTTCGACACCACTGACTGGGACATGTTTAAACAGGCTGCAACCTACAACAACACCACCGACCTCCAGGAGTACTCAGAGACTGTTACTTCTTATATCACCAAGTGCATTGAGGATGTAACAGTCACAAAGACCATCACCGTCTGGCCCAACCAAAAACCATGGCTGACAGGAAATGTCTACAGACTTCTGAAGACGCGTAACGCTGCCTTCAGAGCTGGAGATGAGGTGGGCCTGAGGACAGCAAGGGCCAACCTGTCACGCGGCATCAGGAAGGCTAAGAGACAGTACTCCAGGAGGATAGCCCATCGTTTCAGCGACAGCAGAGACACAATTCAGACCATCACAGATTATAAGCCCCCTGCACGGACATGTGACAGCTCCACCCCCCTGCTGAAGCTCACAACAGCACCACTGCACAGAAGTCACCACCTCCTCCCGATGACCTGATGTTGTCACTGCCCAGGGACAGCGTGAGAAGATCCCTCAGCAGGGACAACGCACGCAAAGCTCCAGGTCCTGACAACATTCCTGGACGTGTATTGAGAGACTGTGCAGAGGAACTCACTGATGTCTTCACAGACATCTTCAACATTTCACTGAGTCAAGCTGTCGTCCCCACATGCTTCAAAGCAACCACCATCATTCCAGTCCCTAAGAAATCATCTCCATCCTGCTTCAACGACTACCGTCCAGTCGCACTTACCCCCATCCTTATGAAGTGCTTTGAGCGGCTAGTCATACACCACATTAAGTCTGTCCTCCCCCCCTCCCTGGACCCCTACCAATTCGCATATCGGTCTAAACGCTCGACCGATGACGCCATCGCCACTACCGTCCATTCAGCACTCACTCACCTGGAAAATAAAGACACTTATGTCAGAATGCTGTTCATAGACTTTAGTTCAGCATTCAATACAATCATCCCTCTACAGCTCACTCAAAAACTGTCAAAGCTGGGACTCAGCACATCGATGTGCAACTGGTTGCTGGACTTCCTGACAGGAAGACCTCAGGCAGTTCGGGTCGGCAGTAACTCATCCAACTCCATCATCATGAACACTGGAGCCCCTCAGGGATGTGTGTTGAGCCCCCTCCTTTTCACTCTGCTGACACATGACTGCAGACCCATACACAACAGCAATCTCTTCATCAAGTTTGCGGACGACACGACTGTAGTTGGTCTCATTAGCAACGATGATGAGACAAACTTCAGGAGCGAGGTGAACCGCCTGGCCAGGTGGTGTGGCGACAACAATCTCTCTCTGAACGTGGAGAAGACGAAGGAGATTGTTGTTGACTTCAGGAGAATGCACACCCAGCACGCTCCTCTGACCATCAACGGTGTGACTGTGGAAAGGGTGAGGAGCACCAAATTTCTGAGTGTACATATCACAGGGGACCACTCCTGGACCGCCAACACCACAGCACTGACCAAGAAAGCACAGCAGCGACTCTACTTTCTCCGCAAGCTGAGAAGAGCCGGAGCCCCAGCCCCCATCATGCGCACCTTCTACAGAGGCACCATCGAGAGCATTCTGATCAGCTGCATCGCTGTGTGGTACGGCGCCTGCAACGCATCCTGCCGTAAAGCACTTCAGCGCATAGTGAGAGCAGCTGAGAAGATCGTTGGTGTCTCTCTCCCACCCCTCCAGGACATTTATAACTCCCGCCTCTCCCGCAAAGCCCTCATCATTGCGAGAGACCCCACCCACCCATCGCACAACCTCTTCAGTCTGCTGCCATCAGGGAGGAGGCTTCGCAGTCTCCAAGCAAGGACCAGCAGACTGAAGGACAGCTTCATTCCCCAAGCTGTCAGGGCATTGAACTCCCTCCCGACTCTGCCGACCCTCTCCTCTTCTGCCCCACGCACCTGATCTGGGAATCACCCCCCCCAGTTCTCCTCCCTTCATCTACCTCATTATATTGTCTCTCTGAGGAACTGGTCTCCCCTCTTACAGACTCTTCTTTTGCACACACTCTTATAATTTTATTTTATACCTGCACTGACTTAAATCTGAAATTGCACTATTGTTACCATTGTTTGCACTATTTGCCATCGCCACTTTACCTCTATAATTCACTTTATCCATCTTTTTTTAATCTTTCTTCTGTTGTTGTCACTGTTAAACTTTTGTTGTTATTGTTTTGTTGTTGTTAGGCACCTAGGGTCTGAGAGTCATAGAATTTAAATTCTCTGTATGTATGTACTGTACGTATGGCAGAATTGACAATAAAGCTGACTTTGACTTTGACTTTTGACTTAAGGTCAGGCGGGTTTGCTGGCCAATTAAGAACAGGGATACCATGGTCCTTAAACCAGGTACTGGTTTCTTTGGCACTGTGTGCAGGTGCCGAGTCCTGTTGGAAAATGAAATCTGCATCTCCATAAAGTTGGTCAGCAGCAGGAAGCATGAAGTGCTCTAAAACTTCCTGGTTTTTGGCTGCGTTGACCTTGGACCTCAGAAAACACAGTGGACCAACACCAGCAGATGACATGGCACCCCAAACCATCACTGACTGTGGAAACTTTACACTGGACCTCAAGCAACGTGGATTGTGTGCCTCTCCTCTCTTCCTCCAGACTCTGGGACCCTGATTTACTTTCATCAGAGAACATATCTTTGGAGCACTCAGCAGCAGTCCAGTCCTTTCTGTCTTTAGCCAGGCGAGACGCTTCTGACGCTGTCTGTTGTTCAAGAGTGGCTTGACACAAGGAATGCGGCAGCTGAAACCCATGTCTTGCATACGTCTGTGTGTAGTGGTTCTTGAAGCACTGACTCCAGCTGCAGTCCACTCTTTGTGAATCTCCCCCACATTTTTGAATGGGTTTTGTTTCACAATCCTCTCCAGGGTGCGGTTATCCCTATTGCTTGTACACTTTTTTCTACCACATCTTTTCCTTCCCTTCGCCTCTCTATTAATGTGCTTGGACACAGAGCTCTGTGAACAGCCAGCCTCTTTTGCAATGACCTTTTGTGTCTTGCCCTCCTTGTGCAAGGTGTCAATGGTCGTCTTTTGGACAACTGTCAGGTCAGCAGTCTTCCCCATGATTGTGTAGCCTACAGAACTAGACTGAGAGAGCATTTAAAGGCCTTTGCAGGTGTTTTGAGTTCATCAGCTGATCAGAGTGTGGCACCAGGTGTCTTCAATATTCAACTTTTTCACAATATTCTCATTTTCTGAGATACTGAATTTGGGATTTTCCTTAGTTGTTAGTTATAATCATCAAAATTAAAAGAAATAAACATTTGAAATATATCAGTCTGTGTGTAATGAATGAATATAATATACAAGTTTCACTTTTTGAATGGAATTAGTGAAATAAATCAACTTTTGATGATATTCTAATTATATGACCAGCACCTGTATATGCCTAAAGAACAAAAGCATTATAAACTCAAGCAGCGCGAGTAGGAAAAAAAATCCAGTTATCGTGCAGAACGTACATACACTCGAGTCGGTATGGTTATCTTGTTTATATTGTTTATGCTATTCCAAATATCACGAGGCAGACAACAACATTATGTGATCAAATGCAATCAACTTAACATGCTCCACAGTGCCACCCAGTGAATTTAGTTATAACTGCGAGTTTTAGTGGGATTTATCATGGATTCACTGCATTTACAGCCAGCAAAGCAAGCCAGTAAAATTCTAAGAGTATTTTTATTTTTCAAATATTAATTACAGTTTGAATATTCATGCACACCCCTGTTTAAGACCTGTTTAAAATTATTTAAGACCTAGAACTCAATACCAAATTTAAGACTTTTTAAGGCCTAAAATGTTTATTTTGAAATTTTAGACTTTTGCAGACTTTTGTAGACTTAAGACCCCACAGAAACCCTGATAACAGAGAATTCTGCACTGAATTTGAACACTTCTCACTAGATCTCGTAGCGATTTTATTGATACTGTGGAGAATTCAAACGCTTTCTCACTGGATCTCCCAGCACTGTGTAGTAAATGTGTCACATGCTCAAGATCAGCCTGCGAGAAAACCTGTTCTGAGCTTGCACTGCACTGTACTGTCTGGTCCAGCTCAAGCGAGAAGCGTGGTTTAGTTCTGCTTTCGTTTCGTTTGCCGTTTGATTTTTCTCACATGCAACAGAAATGCAGCACCAGTGCAACCTCTAACCAAATTTAGTCGCACCGGCAAGAAAAAAGGTAGCAAAATGCGACCACTTGGTCGCAGTCTGGAGCCTTGATGTTACATTATTTCAGAGAAAACAGCTGACGAACAGGACGTGAAATAGCTCAACCGAATGGAATAGAACACAGGACTCTTAAGACACAAGACCATGTCCTGTGTGTCCACACCCATAGAAATTAATGTGTTACCTGGCCTTGCGGTGGGTGTCAATCTCATCTCCACCCGGTGTGGGGTTGAGCGTGGCATTGAGCTCCGCCTGCTCGTCGTGCTGCTGCAGGTAGAAGGCCTTCAGAGGGTTCATGGTCCAATCAAACAGAGGGTCGTACAGCAACACCTGAACACACACACACACAAAATTAAACATTCATTTACTAACGAATGACACCTGTCATGAGATGGTATAAATTAATCTGTTTACCTCCACAATGGTCAACAGGGCTTCCTGAGAACTCCTCATAACTTCCATTGTTTTCTCACAACATCTAAAGAACATAATAACTGTTCAGTTCCATTCACAGAAATCAAAACACTTTTTGATTATAATGTCACTAAATATCAAGAGTCCTATTTTGGTGTTTTTACACTTGAATCATTTCAGCGGCCTGTTACATGTTTCAGGGTAGGTTTGGCAAAATCCGGCTTAGATGAGGTTCAATGGGTCCACAACGCTCAAATAAAGCTTAAAAAATGTTTAAAAGAAAAAATATTTTAAAAACAGCTGTTCAGCAGTTTCAGTTGTCCAATAACATTTAAAATTGTTCAATTTTAGACTGTTTCATGTCAGGCGGTACAACCCAATAGTTGTTTATACACTCACTATAGTTGTACCAGCTGACATGGAAAGTGTACCAACCTACCCATACTTGAAATGAGCAGTTTCTATCAGTATTTGAGAGAGATCTACAAACCTTTTCACTCCTCATCAGTTGGGCTCCTCTGGATGATGCATTATCATGTTGACTGTTATTACCTTGTCCATTTATAATGAAAGAGCCATGTTTGCATTTTGCCACACTGACATTTGAGAATATACAAATTGCTGGACAAAAGTTTTTAAACAAGCTTTAAAACTACTGATATTTAAAATTTGTTTATATGAAAGGTTTCAAACCTAAAATTATGCCATAGTATTTAGTTTTACATTTTTTATTATTAAGACTCCATTTTAAATAGTTTTCTTACTCTGTTCATTTGTTCAGACAGTTGATAACAAAACGTAAAATAATATGTATTATGTAAATGTACTAAAGATGAATTTTAAAAGGAAATAATGCACTTGGACACAAAAATAAGCACATCATGTCATTGACCCATATATATATATATATGCCAGGCAATATCATCCAGCTCCATCATCATGAACACTGGAGCCCCTCAGGGATGTGTGTTGAGCCCCCTCCTTTTCACTCTGCTGACACATGACTGCACACCCATACACAACAGCAATCTCTTCATCAAGTTTGCGGATGACACGACCGTAGTTGGTCTCATTAGCAACGATGATGAGACAAACTTCAGGAGCGAGGTGAGCCGCCTGGCCAGGTGGTGTGGCGACAACAATCTCTCTCTGAACGTGGAGAAGACGAAGGAGATTGTTGTTGACTTCAGAAGAATGCACACCCAGCACGCTCCTCTGACCATCAACGGTGTGACTGTGGAAAGGGTGAGGAGCACCAAATTTCTGGGTGTACATATCACAGAGGACCTCTCCTGGACCGCCAACACCACAGCACTGACCAAGAAAGCACAGCAGCGACTCTACTTTCTCCGCAAGCTGAGAAGAGCCGGAGCCCCAGCCCCCATCATGCGCACCTTCTACAGAGGCACCATCGAGAGCATTCTGATCAGCTGCATCGCTGTGTGGTACGGCGCCTGCAACGCATCCTGCCGTAAAAGCACTTCAGCGCATAGTGAGAGCAGCTGAGAAGATCGTTGGTGTCTCTCTCCCACCCCTCCAGGACATTTATAACTCCCGCCTCTCCCGCAAAGCCCTCATCATTGCGAGAGACCCCACCCACCCATCGCACAGCCTCTTCAGTCTGCTGCCATCAGGGAGGAGGCTTCGCAGTCTCCAAGCAAGGACCAGCAGACTGAAGGACAGCTTCATTCCCCAAGCTGTCAGGGCATTGAACTCCCTCCCGACTCTGCCGACCCTCCCCTCTTCTGCCCCACGCACCTGATCTGGGAATCACCCCCCCAGTTCTCCTCCCTTCATCTACCTCATTATACTGTCTCTCTGAGGAACTGGGTCTCCCCTCTTACAGACTCTTTTTTTGCACACACTCTTACAATTTTATTTTATACCTGCACTGACTTAAATCTGAAATTGCACTATTGTTACTATTGTTTGCACTATTTGCCATCGCCACTTTACCTCTATAATTCACTTTATCCATCTTTTTTTAATCTTCTGTTGTTGTTACTGTTAAACTTTTGTTGTTATTGTTTTGTTGTTGTTAGGCACCTAGGGTCTGAGAGTCATAGAATTTCAATTCTCTGTATGTATGTACTGTACGTATGGCAGAATTGACAATAAAGCTGACTTTGACTTGACTTGACTAAACTGCTTTCACTTTGAACTGTTTTAATTTGAAGCAAGAAATACAGGGTGATTGGCTTTATTGCATAGCTCACAGCTGATTTTGGTTTCCGATCTCTTACCCAGAATAAAACCTGCACTGGAACCGTGTAGTTACCCTAGCAAAGAACACTGCTGAAAACCTGAGCCCAAAAACAGGAGTTTGCTCAAAATAAACTCGAACTTGCGACAATGGGCCACAGAGGTCTAAAGACATATGATATGACATTCTTTTGAAATGACTCAAGTGTGAAAACACCCAGTGTCACCTTCTTAAGACTCACCTCCGGAAGACGCCCTCCACCCCTGTGATGCCCATCCCATCCACAATGTCTCGAGACAGTCTGAACGGAACAGTCTCTGGGGTGGGTAAGATTTTGCCCTGCTCAAATGCAACACCTGTGCAGAGACGAAAGTTAAAAACTGAAAACACAACAAGAGCCAAGACTTTCTGAAGCGTTAGTTTTCTGTGTACACATACCGAGGTCTATGTGGACCAGTTCTGCCGTCTGCTCATCAATAAGAATGTTCTGAATGTGCCGATCGCCCAGGCCAACGATGTAACCCACTGTCAGACACAGACACATCACTATTTTTACATCATTCACATGTCTATGATTCAGGAGTAATATTGTATTTTAAAAGTGTTCGGAAAATCTGAGGCCAGATGCATCTCTGTTCTGTGCCGCAGAAATGACACATCACCAGGGTCAGAAATTAACTTTTTCATTAAAGGGCAATATTTGCTCCCAGAACCGTGCAGAATTTAGTCAATTCACCTTTATTTACATAGCGCTTTTTACAATAAAGATTGTTTCAAAGCAGCTTCACAATGGTAACAGGAAAATACTGCAACAGAATTTAAGAGAAAGTAATATAATTAAATATTTAGTGTACCCAACTGAGCAAGCCAAAAGCCAAAAGGCAACAAGGGCGACGGTGAGTGTTTGCAATGAACAAAAACCCCAGCCTCAGCAGCTCGTAAAAAGCAGAATGCTGTATGAACGGAGACGTATTAAGCACAGAATACAAGACTGAGAAGTGCTGTGTAAAATTTCACTGTAATCGTCCAAATACTTAGGCTGCCGTCTTGCTGTTTTTTTTAGGTAGGAGCTGTGGTTTGCCATTTCGGTTTTACAGAGCACCATTTTATTCGATCTCTGTTTAAAAAAAGTAAAAAAAGAATTCCCACCATTGGGAAACATAAATAGCTTAATGAAGCGATGCGTTCATTTACGAAATCGTCGTTGCTCCAGTCCTAGATGCAACACGAGCAGATCTAAATGTAATGCCGCAATCGACACTTTTCATTTCACGTTAATCACAACGGTCGTATTAGATTTGGTTTAATTGTACAGAGGCACTTATCTTGAATTTGGAGACATTTTTTTCACTTTGGGTGTATTTTGCCCCAAGCCCCTGTTAATTTCCAACCCTGCATGTCATCTATAATCAGTTTTTGGTCAAATGGAAAAGCTGTGGAATAATAATATTGTGTGTACGTGTACCAATAGAAGAGGTGGCCACACTGCGAGTATACGCTAGCTGTCTCTCCAGCCACACCGCAGGGTCCAGGAAGCGCTCCATGCAAAAGTACCGAAATACTGGCCGGAATTTCTGGCATACCTCTGTGAAAGCCTGAAGTTTGCCATCAAATTCCAGCCTTTGAGCCTCCTACACCATTACAACGAGAACATGAGTAAACAAGTTTTTTTAAGACAATCCCTAATATTACAAACAAACTGTTCATAGTAAAATGCCTGTAAGAATGAATTAACAGGATGACAAGTGAAATAAGCCAATAAAATCCAGTACCATCATTTTCTTGCGACAGGACATGTTGGGCCAATCTTGTGGGCGGAAGCGTTTGTGTGCCCCCTTCTGTGGGTCCACCAGAAACTCTCCAATGGGCACAGTACCAGAACACCACTCCAAAACACCACTGCGCTGGGAAAACGGCACCACCTGGTACAAACACATGGCTCAGTGTTGATAAAGTCATATGTACATATTCATTATAGCTCTAAAAGCTATTTTACTTGACCCACACACTGTGCATTAAATCATGTATTCAAATCATTTAATGCACAGCTAGCTATGGATTATCCTGCTTATACCATGGTCAATTGCCGGCATTGACAAGTTAAACCCGTTATTGATGTTTGCAGTGCAACATTTGACTAGAACGGTAAAAATTATGGTTTTTTTTGCAGTTATGGCTCATTAGATCTAGCATTCTGCCCACTTTAAATCAGACACAGAGATAAAGCAGTGTGGCAAGATTACTTTTAATAAATTTTAGCATTTATTTGCATTAATTATTGAGAGAGAGATAGAGAGATAGAGAGAGAGAGAGAGAGAGAGAGAGAGAGAGAGAGAGACAGATGCGTGTGTGAATAACCTGTGTCTGTGCAGCGTCTCTCTCTACTAACAATGAAGCTGTGAGTTTAATTACTTCAAAAACAGCAATGTTACCCCCTCTCTTTGTTTCTCTGTGTGCAAGTGTGATTCAGTGAAAGCAGCGCATTTATATAGAACAGTGATTAAAATGACTAGAACTACCTGTGTATTATAAGGTTTTAATGCAGATCTTTCAGCCAGTCAGAATTGAATATTCAGACAGACCATAGTATACATTTTTTAAGTTTAAATCATAAACATCATCAAACATCTGCTGAATTCTGTTAGTAAATGTTTTAGGATAGGATAGTATCCTTAATTAGGATAGTGTATGAAAGGTGTCTTTACTTTGTAACGGCGGATGTTGAGTTTCCTCTTGCGAGTTTCTGCATTGCGCTGCAGAAGGGTGGAGCACATATGAAAGACCTGCTGCATCACTGCGTCCTGCCTCAGATCATCCTGACCCTGTGACATGATACATAACCTCATTAGATTAAGTTAAACAAAAGACTGATTGCAAACCTACATAAGTTTTAAACTAAGACATGTGCAAGCAATTTTGGCCCCACTCTGTATCAAACACAAATGAGGGGGTTCTTTTTTTTCTTTTTAAATTCTGGTGATGGTGTTCTTGGATAACCAGACCTTGACTAGTTGTCTCCTGCTCTTGCCGTCTGAACCCACACAGTCAATTATTTTGGGCAGGTTGACACCTCCAGCAAGGTGAAAGTGAGGTTTGAATGACCTGACAGTCACAAGGTCTTCATATCTACCTGATGGGTCCACCTGAAAGAAATGCCCACATACACAACAACAAACTCAAGTAACCACATCACAGAGCACAGGCTTCTCTGACAAAAAAAAGAAAGAAAACAGATTCTCTTTCAGTGACATTTGTCACCTTGATGTCCATGGTGGGAATGATGACATCATTGAGGTCTTTGATTTGCATGATGGGTTGTTCCGGTGGAATAGGTATGGCTTCTGCACAGAACAGACAATCATATTTAACAATAAACAATCTGTAGTCAGTATATAACATTCATAATGTTAAATATTTTGGACAATTCTTGTTTTTTTAATGGAATATTGGAGTTTTTTTTTTCCAAGTGCCTTCATAATCTTTCATAAAATTAACTTCCCCTCCCTCATCTCTTTACTTCTCTGATGGCGTGTTTAGGGGCGGAGCAACCTGCCACTCACAAGAGATCACAGCAATAGCAAACCACAACCATCCAATCAATTCCCCATGGACAAAATCAAGTCCCGTCCTACATTTGTTCTTGTTCGAGAAGCAATTCACTCAGATATGTGTCACGATAGGGAAGAAAAGACTAGTGCAACTTTCGTTTCATACCAACAGCAGTTATTGCACCCTATAACTGTACAATTCTGATAGGGACTAATTAAATAACTACTAATTAGTCAATTAGCTGGCGCTTTTATCCAAAATGGCTTAAAGTAAAGTACAGCTATTACAAATTTTGAGGGTGAAAAATGGATCTTTAAACACTTAAAAAAAAGTGTAACAAATGATCAGTAAATGGAAGTACCTAATCCTAAGAAAATGTTTAGCCCACTTCAGGACATTATATACGGTTTTGTTTATATGTATTTCATGCAGTATTTGCAGAGATATGCAGTATTTGCAATCATATTAAGATTTGAGACATGTCTAAAGTTTTAGTTTTAAACAATGATGTGTCATTTAGTATAAAAATAAAATAAAAAAACCTGGAATAAATACATACAAATTATAATTACAATGTTTAAATTAAAATGATAATAAAAATGTCAGGGTAGGTAACAATACTGAATTATTAATGTCTACACTTTTATAATACTGTGAGAATAAGAGCGGCCAGAATATTCACTTGGGTTTGGAACAACATAGAGGTTTACACTGGACACTGGAGTTACATTGGAGTTAGTTTTATAAGGGCTTTGACATTGATAAACTAATACTTCCTATATATTAAAGAAAACAACAATTTGTGTAAAAATTTAACAGCAATTAAAAATATCTACAATGAACTGAAAATCAACTCAACATACAACATATCTATTACTTATAAAGTAAAAACTGGATCTGTACATTTATTGCGCATAAATTTTAGGACAGCAAGTTGTACCTATTAGTGCAAACTGACTTGCATTATAATCGGAATAGACATTAAAAGTTAACTTTTACTCACTCTTTTCAGTTTTATGGCGACTGGCGTCCATGTAGGCCAAAGTGATGTAGGCATTGCAAAGTGTCTCAATGTCTTTGACCATCTTGGCTCTCTTTTTACGAACCACGTCAATGATCTTACGAGAGACCTCAGCCCGTTCCTACAGATCAACACATTTAATGAAGGTTTATCATTTAGTAACAGTTAGTAAGGACATAATGCCACTGTAAAACTTTTAGATTTCTATATGGCATTTAGACAAGGTTCATTGTTTCTGAACTGGTGGTTTTGAGTGGGTCGTGGAGTGTGTAGTCAAAGAAACAACAACAACAAATGTAATTCTAAATGTTTTACTGATGTGAGACTTTCATTTTGAAAGAAATGCTGTTGACTCTTCTGTCGGTTTAAGTTAAGAGTGCCTGAGAAAAACACGTTGTCCTGATTCAGTATCTGCGGTCAGATGACATGTTGTCAGGCTATACGCCTGTCATTATTCTAAAGTTATTTCAGTATCTTGTTACTAAATAAAAAGTCTCTCACCAAACAAACTCTCTGATCTTATTCTGTGCTCAAAGCATTCACTCTTCTATTGCCGCGGGGCAAGCTATATATCAGTTCAATATACATAAATGTCAAATGAAATTATGAGCATGCAACTTTGTTGTAACGTTGTCTATTAGTAAGATAAAAAATTTACCAAAAAGTACCAATAAATTACGTAACTGGTATGTTGTGTGCTTGTGAACTAGTTTTGAGAAATAAATACTTGATTCAAATTCCTAAAAATATGGGTCACTGCATAATGACCATGGGAAAATGTGGGTCCCATGGCCGAACCAGTTGAGAACCACCGATTTAGACATTAATCACTAGACATGAAAAACTCCTAGAATGGTACAGAAATGTCTTCTCATAACAAATGTTTAACCGACACTGCCAAAATTTAAAAGACTATTATAAACGTATGTACTAGAAATACATGATAAAATGCATACTGTATACAAATATCATAAAAAAAAAAAAAAAAAAATCTTATCTTATTCAGTATCTTATTTTATTTTTGGTAGAACTAATACTTTCATTTCTATTTATTTCATGACTAGATTTATGAGGTCTTATATGTATATACCAAGTCCAGCGGTGAAGGTTGGCGAGCACTGCTCTTGGATGAACGACTGCGAGAAAAACTCTCATCCTTGTTGGCGTTGACCAGTGCCAAGATGATGAAGAGAGTGTGGTGGGGGTGGTCAATGGATGACTGACAGATCAGCTGATGACAAAACATATTTTAGATGTGAGTCTATGGTAGATTTCATTTATGAGGTTAAAATTCTGAATAAAAATAAAGGAGTAGCTGAATGTTACCTCGTTAAGAACATGATGGAAGCCCACATCCTGTGAGGTCATGGAACTGGACACTTTAGTGCCCATTCGAGCAGCTAACTGGTACATCAGCGGCAGGAACTTATATGATGGGATTTTCTTTACACCACTCTAATAGAAACACAAACACAAATTACAACACCTAATCTATAGATTCTAGACCATATTTAGAGACTTAAATGTCGTCATACCTTCATCATGTCATTCACGGTTTTGACATCGGCATTCTCCAGCCAGAGGGAGGCCAGTCTGAACACCCAGGTGTCATGTTCTTCTCCCAACTCCAGGCACTGAATGTAGTTCTCCACAGCCTTGAGGAGGAAGCGGTTGCGGTCGGCCTGTAGGTTAGCCAATGCCTTGACGTCCAGCTCTAGTTCTCTCTGAACTTTTACTGTGTATCTGCACATGAATAAAAGACATGTTTAACACTTTGTACATCTGTAACTGGTGAGCAAAAACATTCTAAAATAGACAAGTTTCACGCGGACCTGTTGTTGCCGACCTTCCTCTCCCGCATAAGGTCAACTTCCTCCTTGGCCTTCTCCAGAAGAGCATGCTTGTTCTCAAACTCTGACGACTTCATGTAGTTTTCGATGCTCTGGTACTGTGCATCAGAAAAACGGGCAAGCGAAAAGAAAGCCTGGGTCTTCTGGGTCTGTAGTTTAGCGGCTGAACCGCCGCAGTGGTCCTCAATGACCTCCACAGCCTATCCAACAACAAGACATCATTAACCCAAACACAAAGATTATGGTACCATGGTATGACACGGTATGTCACATGGTATGCTGCACGATTTGGGTAAAAAAATCGAATTTAGATTTGCAATATAAAATGTGATTTAAGAAAGAAAAAAAAAAAATTCATTAATATGGCATTGATAATAATAATAACTTACTTTATTATTATATTATTAAATAAAAACACAAAAATTACAGAATAATAATAATAATAAGCACTTCTTGTTAGAAGTATGGGAAGATGGTAGCGCACCACGTTATATTCCCAAATGCATGTTAAAACGACACGACGAGATGCTGCAAACACTGGCGGATCTCATATGTAAAAACACAGTGAGCACATACACTCACCTAAAGGATTATTAGGAACACCATACTAATACTGTGTTTGACCCCCTTTCACCTTCAGAACTGCCTTAATTCTACATGGCATTGATTCAACAAGAAGCTGAAAGCATTCTTTAGAAATGTTGGCCCATATTGATAGGATAGCATCTTGCAGTTGATGGAGATTTGTGGGATGCACATCCAGGGCACGAAGCTCCCGTTCCACCACATCCCAAAGATGCTATATTGGGTTGACGGGATCCATGTTCTCATTCTGTTTACGCCAAATTCTGACTCTACCATCTGAATGTCTCAACAGAAATCGAGACTCATCAGACCAGACAACATTTTTCCAATCTTCAACTGTCCAATTTTGGTGAGCTTGTGCAAATTGTAGCCTCTTTTTCCTATTTGTAGTGGAGATGAGTGGTACCGGGGGGGTCTTCTGCTGTTGTAGCCCATCCGCCTCAAGGTTGTGCGTGTTGTGGCTTCACAAATGCTTTGCTGCATACCTCGGTTGTAACGAGTGGTTATTTCAATCAAAGTTGCTCTTCTATCAGCTTGAATCAGTCGGCCCATTCTTCTCTGACCTCTAGCATCAACAAGGCATTTTCGCCCACAGGACTGCCAAGGCATCGGATGTTTTTCCTTTTCACACCATTCTTTGTAAACCCTAGAAATGGTTGTGCGTGAAAATCCCAGTAACTGAGCAGATTGTGAAATACTCAGACCGGCCCGTCTGGCACCAACAACCATGCCACGCTCAAAATTGCTTAAATCACCTTTCTTTCCCATTCTGACATTCAGTTTGGAGTTCAGGAGATTGTCTTGACCAGGACCACACCCCTAAATGCATTGAAGCAACTGCCATGTGATTGGTTGATTAGATAATTGCATTAATGAGAAATTGAACAGGTGTTCCTAATAATCCTTTAGGTGAGTGTATATTTATTTAATTAAATTGCAGCCTCTGCAATTTGATAAATCACACCAAGTGATATCTTCCTGAACTTCCTTAATCTAACATAACTTCCTTACTGAAGCATTTACTGCCTTGTATCTCTCTGCTTATCTCTCACCTTATAAATAGTCTTTCTACTGGTATTGTACCAGTTTTATTAAAAATGGTTGTCTTCAGTCCATTCCTAAAAAAACCCAGGGCTGGCCCCATCAGATTTCAATAACTATCGCCCTATTTCTTACCTCCCCTTCATTTCTAAATTTATGGAATTGTTGGTGCAGTTACACTCTCATCTTTCCAAAAACAATATTTTTTAAAAGCTTTGCTGATTTCCACTGATTCTGTGCTCATCTTGCTTGAACTCACTGCTGATTTTGATACAATCTCTCATCACATTCTCCTATCCTGCCTTTCCTGTGTTCGTATCTCTGGCACTGCTTTAGCCTGGCTCACTTCTTACCTTTCCAATCACCAACACTACATTTCTATCAGTCAGTGTCACTGTTTTATTCAGTGTCTCAAGGTGTTCCCCCGGGCTCTGTCCTGGGCCCCTTACTTTTCATTATTTACATGCTTCCTCTTGGGCAAATAATTCAAAACCATGGCCTTAGCTTCCACTCCTATGCCGATGACACAAAATTGTATGTCAAACTGACTAGCTCTGTCCCCTTAATGGAATGTATTTTGTAACTTAAGAGACTGGATGACCCAAAATGACCTAAAACTCAACCGATAAAACTGATATCTTTCTGGACGGCTCTAAAAACCTCAGCAGCACCTATGGTGAATCACGTTAGATATTGATAGTGAACTGGTCCAAGTTCAACCTGTTCTTACAGTTTGCAACCAAGACATTACCTTCGATTCCATACTCTCCTTCACTTCACACATTTCTTCTCTCACCAAACAGTTCTTTCTTCATCTCCACAACATTGACAGGCTGTGTCCTATGCTTAGCTCCATCACGTCTTGGCTACTGCCATGATCTTTTTTTTTTTTTGGCCTTCCCAATAATTTAATCAACAAGCTCCAGTATATTTATAATTCTGCTTTACCTTTTCCAGAAAGTGTTCTCATATCACCCCAATCCTCTGCAATCTACATTGGCTGTCTCTTTCTATCAAATCCAATATAAAATCTTCCTTATCATTGTCAAAGCTCTCTACTGCCTTTCTCTACAATATATCTCTGCACTTTTTCACCTCTTACTTCCCACTTTGCTCGCTTATGTCGTCCAGCAAGGGTTCTCTTGTTACACCCCGCTTTAAGCTGTCAACATCTGGAGGCAGGGCATTGAGTGTTGCCGCTCCCAAATTGTGGAATTCTCTTCCTCAATCTCTCCGGGACATCTCCAATATCTCTGACTTCAAGAGAGAATTGAAAACCCAGCTCTTCCTTAAATGCTATTCTTGATTTGTGTGTGATTTTGTGTGTATTGCCGCATTATGTACTATTCACTTGTTCTCTCCTAATTTATTGTTGTATTTTTCCATTATTGTATTGTCCTTGAATTTGCAGAAAAGAGCTATATAAAATAAGCATCATTATTATTATTATTATTATTGTTATTTGGTTTCAATTTGATTAAACATGCAGCCCTACTTTGATATTTACCACTGTACAGCATTATGATATTCATATAGTATAAGCTTTATAACAAATGCAATGACACTAGAACAGACATACTGCACACTTATAGACTACTTATGTCACTGAATTCATTTTATTTCCCATCATGCCTTGCAGAATATGTGAGCACTTTACCCTCTCCAGATATTTCTCCAGTATGATAGCAGGGCTCTCCAGACAGGATTCAGCCAGCCAGCTTCCACACAGTCTCAAACACTCAGAATACACCGGCACCACAGCAGAGTTCACACACACCTGCTCACACAAAGACGTTCTGTGTTATTCAGCAGATATGTGAGTACTTTGCACATTTGGCACCATCTACACCTGTGAAACGGACTATAGATGCCACCTTAACCACATTTCAACTCACCAGATCCTCTAGTTTTTGGATCATCTGTTTGAGCAGCCCCAGAGCCAGCCCGTGTTCCTTCTTCACCCAGAACACCTGTGCCTCCTCCAGCTGGCAGGCCCATGAGCTGCTGCCGCCGTCGCCACCACTTACCAGGCTGTGCTGCTTCATGTGGAAAACGGCTCGCTCTGCCAGCTAGAACAACATATGCATAAAATGCCTTTGCATTATATAACAAAATACCAAAACATTTAATGACAGACCATAAACACACTTTAAGCAAAATATTTCACTAAAAAGTGTTAGGTTGTAAAATAATGAAGCAGAAGACTTATTGTTCAAAATGATGATTGATTTATACAAGTTTCCATGGATATACACTAGTGTTGTCAAAAGTATCGACTTCGGTACCAAGTCTGTATTAAGCAGACACGTTCAGTTTTTATTTGTAGTGTCTGTTCTATTCACGGTGGGCAAGTGATGTAACCGGAGTTGTGTCTGAACACAGGTAACACTGACTATCACAGCAAGCCTATTCCAAACCCATAAGACCTTCGTTCATCTTTGGAACATGGAAATGAAGATATTTTTGATGAAATCTGAGAGCTCTCTGACCCCTCCATAGACAGTAATTTAATTACCACTTTCAAAGTCCAGATAGGTAGTAAAGACATCATGTTATGAAGCGACGAGAGTACTTTTTGTGTGTTATTAAATAATTACTTTACTCAACGATCTCTTCTTGTCTGTGTCAGTCTCCTACGCTGTTGCAGTGTAAACAGTGCAGCACTTTCGAGTTTTATGTCAGAATAGCGGCTCACCATTGGCTAGCTCCTGCATCAGCATAACATGCATGTGTCGTGGTGCTCATGTGAACAGTGTCAGCCAATGGTAAGCCGGCGTTCTGCCGTAGCACTTCGAAAGCGATGCACTGTTTACACTACAACAGCGTAGGAGAATGAATATGAGATCGTTGAATAAAGTCGTTGTTTTGGGGGGTTTTTGCGCACAAAAAGTATTTTTGTCACTTCATAAAATGAAGGGTGAACCACTGGAGTCAAGTGGACTATTTTAACGATGTCTTTCCTACCTTTCCGGGCCTTGAAAGTGGTAATTAAATTGTTGTCTATGGCTGGTTCAGAAACCTCTCAGATTTCATCAAAAATATATATTTTTGTGTTCCGAAGATGAACAAAGGTCTTATGGGTTTGGAACAAAATGAGGTGAAATGAAATGATTAATAAATGAAATTAAATAAATGAAACAATGAAATGAAATAATTAATGACAGCATTTTCATTTTTAGGTGAACTAACCCTTTAAGAAGTTATTAACATTAACATCAGGATTGTAAAGCTGTAAAGCTGCTTTAGAACAATGTGCATTGTGAAAAATGTTCCATAAATCGTTTGTGTAACATGTTCATATAATGCACTACACTAATGACAAATGTCCATGAGCCAAAAGTCTGGCTAACTGACATGCAAAGATGGACAGACCTGTGTGTTTCCTGCAGAACGAGCCAGTTTGCACAGCTCCATCAGGTGGGAGGAATAGGCAGAAATCAGGTAGTTCTTCCTGTCTGGGTCTGTCTCAGAGGAAATCAATGTTTCCTGTATGGAGGAGCGCAAGGCTAAGACTGGCTCCACCAGACTGAAATCACTGTTGGTTAAGAGATCAGAGTGCTGTTGCCACTTTCTGTAGACTTCATTGAGGCTGGAGTCAGTTACAGGCCTGGCAAGAACAGAAACAAACTATATACTAATATCCAGTCATACAGTCATATATGCTCAATCACTAACTAATGTATTGCAGCCAACACTCATGGTATTTTGAACGGTAAGGGCCAAAGCACTTCCATCTCACAAAAAGGACTAAAAGTTCTTACATGTACATTAAAGTTCTTACAGACTTCCTGTACTGATCCCTGAGGGGAAATTAAAGTGTTACAGCAGCAACAGGAAGAAAAAAACAGGACACAAAACTAAATTAACAATACAATCAATATTCACAATAACTCAAAAATATTTATCATTACAGAGTACCATGCAAAGACCTAATTAGTATAGTAAACTCAAAAACACCTCCACACACACACACACACACGCTCACACTCTTACATTGCATCATACCTTAACCGTCAAACAAATGCCACTTCATGTCCTTAGTCCAAGCCAAAAAAAAAATGTTTTTATAGTTTTAGTTTTAGTTGATCATAACCCTGTGAACCCCGCAGAAGTATATCAGAATCAAAATCATGGTTGCTCAGTTCTGCTGGCAAGCTGATCACTTGAACCTAACATCACATGTGACTAACAACTATAGACACATGCAAATTAGGACTATGCTGATAGGCTGAGGAACATTAAACTACCATCTATCATCATATCATATTTTTAAGTCACTGTCACTGAGAAAGATGCTCTTTGTACCCAGATAGTGTAGTCACAACATCTACATACATACAGGGGCAATGTTAACCAGCAGAAACTTGACCTTGACTTGACCTAAACACTTACAATAACATTTAGAATCTATAAAAATTTGACTCTAAAATCTAAAGTAAATAAAAATAAAGTTTCAAGATTTTATATTATAATTGAGGAATAGTGCTTTTGCTTCTATGATTCTAACATGAAAGTAGACTCTTACCTGGAGAAAAGCTCCTCGACACCCCGCAGTTCACTGATCCTCTGCAGGTTACAGAGAGCAGGATAGAGTGAAGACACGGCCTCCAGACTACCACGACACAACTCTTCGACCTCATGACCTCTGACAGAACATGCAAACACAATACAGTTCAGACGGATGATCCCTCATGGACAGGATCTATATTTGTAATTGCTACTCAAGTCATAAAGTAAGGATAACAAACATCCACAAAAACATCAATTTTCCCAGTGTAAAGGCCTGTTCACACCAACAACAGTAACTTTAAAGACATCTATAATGATAACTACATTAGCATCCACACCAACGCACAATATCATTCTGTTTATTATAAGAGTGTGCTGCAGTTTTGTTGTCTGCTGCTTTAAATGCTCAAACATTTTAAAGTCAAATTGAAAAGTTTGAAAGTTATGGAATAAATTGACTTTTTTATTCCCAGGACATGAATTCTTGATATCAACAATTAAATTTCAACTAGTAAAAACTATAATTCTTGATATCTGTAATTACATTTTCACTAGTGAAAAATCACCATAGGCTGCCATTCAAATTAAAATGTTTATATCAAGAATTGATTTCTTACTAACTGAAATTCTAATTGTACATATCAGAAATATAATTCTCACTAGTAATTTTTTTTAAAATCTTTGACATCAATAATTATGTGGTTACCAGTGCAAATGTCTATTCTTGATAATCAACAATTAAATTGCTACTAATAAAAATTGAATTTTTTTATATCAATAATTTGATTATCACTAGTGACAATGTTCATTTCTGATATCATGAATGTGATTGGAAGAAGAGGAAAAGAAGAATAAACAGAAGTGGACCAAGAACTGAGCCCTGAGGAACACCCTGTGAAAGCAGAGCAGTGGCAGATTTATACCCTTGTATGGTGATGTAATATTTTCTGTCACTGATGTAGGAGATGAGCCAGGAAAGAGCAGAACCAGTGATACTGATATCAGAAAGGTGAGAAATTTGTATTTCATGGCAAACTGTGTCGAATGCAGAGCTTAGATCCAGAAGAAATCAAGATGTTTTTTAACCCTGAATCCACAGCTAGAAGAATATCATTAACCACACAAAGAAGAGCAGTTTCAGTGCTATGTGACGAGCGAAATCCTGACTGAAAAGGTTCAAAAAGGCCATTAGCATTTAAGTATGATCTTAATTGTGAAGCCTCAACTTTTTCAAGAATTTTGCTTAAGAATGGTAAATTTGAGATGAGCCTGTAATTGTTCATGTTTAGGTCAAGGCCTGGTTTCTTAAGAATAGGGGTCACTGCAGCCAGTTTTAATTCTTAAACTAGAGTTTATCATATGTGTTATGAAAGGTTCAACCTCAGGAACACACATCTTAAGCAAAACAGTAGGTGCAGGATCAAGCTGGCAGGATGTTGAATTAGACTTCACAATTAGATCACTTATGGCAGCAGAAGTAGTGAGAGTAAAAGCAGAGAGAGAGTTTGTGGAGTAAGCCGGGTCAGCTGACATCAAGTGAACATTTGAGTTAGTTGTATGAGGGGTGTCTTTAGAAATGGATGCACCTCAGAGCCAGAAAGAACATGTGGAGGATTAGTGAGATTGTTGATTACAGATCAACAGCGCCTTGCGTTCATGACCTCAAGGCTAGATTATTGTAATGCTTTACTGGGTGGTTGCCCTGCTCGCTTAATAAACAAACTCCAGCTGGTCCAAAACGCAGCAGCTCGAGCTCTTATTAGAACCAGGAAGTATGACCATATTAGCCCGGTTCTGTCAACATTGCACTGGCTCCCTATTAAACGTATACATTTTAAAATCTTGCTTATTACTTACAAAGCACTAAATGGTTTAGCTCCCCAGTACTTGAGCGAGCTCTTAACGCATTATACTCCATCACGTCTATTGCGGTCTCAAAAATCTGTCCTAAAATATCAAAATCAACTGCAGGCGGTCGATCCTTTTCCTAATTAGCACCTAAACTCTGGAACAGTCTTCCTAGCATTGTTCGGGAAGCAGACACACTCTGTCAGTTTAAATCTAGACTAAAAACACATCTCTTTACTATGGCATACACATAGAACATTATCAATCTCTATTGTTAGTCTCTCTGTTTATCCTGAGGTTTACTGCAGTCAGCCGGATCCGTGCTGTATCCAGATCAGATGGTGGACCTGCGCCTGGACATGACCAACACATCCCTGAAATGTCTGCAGAGAGTGTGTCAAATAAACTCCTCCCGTAAAATGGCGCAACGACACGACATCCTCATTAAACCCGTCTCCGACATGATGACTCCAATCTTTCAAACAATCTTATGAATATATATTGATCTAATATGACTTAAGACCTGAAATATTGCCAGAATTATAAATCATACACTGTTTGTTCGTCGGCCAGAGGAGAACTGGCACCCCGACTGAGCCTGGTTTCTCCCAAGGTTTTTTTTTTTCTCCATTCTGGCCCTGAAGGAGTTTTGGTTCCTTGCCACCGTTGCCTTTGGCTTTTGGCTTGCTCAGTTGGGGACACCTAAATTTCAACTATATTACCGATCTGCCCGCATTGACACTATATAATAACTGAAATTAGCTGGATAACATCAGCATTTTCACCAGAGTGGCTGTACAGCCGAATCAAATTCTGTTGCATTATTTTCCTGTTAACAATGTGAAGCTGCTTTGAAACAATTGGACTTGTAAAAAGCGCTATATAAATAAAGGTGATTTGATTTGATTTGATTTGATACAGCAAACAGTGATTTTGGCCTACACATGGAGCTCTTAATGGTAGAAGAGAAATATGAGGATCTTGCAGCATTGAGGGCTGTACGGTAGTTGAGTAAATGTTCTTTCATAGCCAAAGAGTGCACAATGAGTCCAGTTTTTCGGCACAGTCTTTCCAAGCGACAGCCCACAGCTTTCATTGCTCGGAGTTCCGGAGTAAACCAGGGTGAAACGTGTGTGGAAGGAACCAGTCTAGTTTTTGAGTATTTGAGAAATTGTATTATTATAGATGCTGCAGATTTCTGATGGACAGCTAGATAAACAATCTGACAAGGTAGAAAACTAGTAAGAAAGACATTTTGAATATCTGAAATTATATTGATATCAGAAATAACAAATTTAACATGTTGAAATACATTTACAAATACACACGTATACAGCGTTTAGCTGTATATGTAAAAAAAAATTATCGTATTGGCGTTTTGTCCAGATGGATCCGGGGTTTTGGGAGACTGAAACTGCTATTTTTTTTAAACCCAGGTCCCAGAGTGGATTAATCTGAAAACGACACCCTTGTGTTTTCATGTGTACAGCCAATCCGTATATTTTGTGAAACGATAATGTCATCACCCCACGTGCATGCTCCAAGTCTTCTTCTCTGTTTTTAGTGCATCTCTGTGGCAGAATTACAGTGCCACATACTGGTCTGTCATGTATACTACATCATTTTGAGTCGGTTTCAGTGGTTTCATGTGTACGCTGATATTTCTTGAGACAAGGGGGAAAAAAGATTGGATAGGGAAAGCTCTGGCTTCGTGTGGATGTGGCCTATTTTGACAAAAGTATTGGGACACCCCTCCAAATCACTGAATTCAGGTCTTCAATCACTTCATGGCCACAGGTGTATAAAATCAAGCACCTAGGCATGCAGACTCTTCTACAAACATTTGTGAAAGAATGGGTCGCTCTCAGGAGCTCAGTGAACTCAAGCGTGGTACCGTGATAGGTTGACACCTGTGCAATAAGTCCAATTTAGTGGTATTATAACAAAGTGGAAGAAATTGGGAACTACAGCAACTTAAAGTCGCCGTAAGTTAATTTAGTCTATAAAGTTTTAAATATGGATATTTTTCTTACACAAACATGCCACTTCGCTTCAGAAGGCCTTTATTAACCCCCTGGGTGAGAAGAGATTGTGCCTTTGATGTTGCAGCTTCTGCATTTTGGAATAAACTGCCCTTGTCTATAAAATCTTCAAGTTTGGACACTTTCAGAAGTTATCTAAAGTAGAGATTGACTAATGATCGGTTTTACTGATATTTTCCACAATATTTAAGCAGTTTCCCATAATCGGGTATCGGTTTTGTAATATCGGATTCCTCGATAAATGGTGAAACGTGCCAAGAGCGCCATTTAAGCATTGCGTCTGAGGGGAGATGAATCAACAACACTGTTCAAAGGTAAAATAACTGAACTCTTTTAGTTAATTAACTTTAACATAGCATAGCATAAGATGCATAGCATAAGACAGCCTCTTCAGTCTGCTGCCATCAGGGAGGAGGCTACGCAGTCTCCAAGCAAGGACCAGCAGACTGAAGGACAGCTTCATTCCCCAAGCTGTCAGGGCATTGAACTCCCTCCCGACTCTGCCGACCCTCCCCTCTTCTGCCCCACGCACCTGATCTGGGAATCACCCCCCCCAGTTCTCCTCCCTTCATCTACCTCATTATACTGTCTCTCTGAGGAACTGGGTCTCCCCTCTTACAGACTCTTCTTTTGCACACACTCTTATAATTTTATTTTATACCTGCACTGACTTAAATCTGAAACGATTTGCCATCGCCACTTTACCTCTATAATTCACTTTATCCATCTTTTTTTAATCTTTCTTCTGTTGTTGTTACTGTTAAACTTTTGTTGTTATTGTTTTGTTGTTGTTAGGCACCTAGGGTCTGAGAGTCATAGAATTTCAATTCTCTGTATGTATGTACTGTACGTATGGTAGAATTGACAATAAAGCTGACTTTGACCTTTGAAAAGATATGTTACATAAATACTTGATATGCCTGGCGCTAAAAAATAGACGCGTAATCCGTCAAGTCTTGTCCCAATAAAGACGTAATTTTACATGAATTAAATAAAACATCCATGAATGAGTGCATGGAAATAAAAGCGCTGATTTTTATTTTCTCTCTGTTGTCTATGCTTATCATTAGTCTCGTTAAGTCACGTTCGTAGTGCCGTTCACTCACTGGGTTAATGTTCTGGAATGCTCCAGCATGGCCACTGTATGCAGCTTTTAACATGATCCATTAGTTTAAAAATCCTTACATCATATTAACATCTACTATATGGCATTTCTTTAGTTAATAAACATCTAAATAATTACAGCTCTGTGGAAATTACAGTGCCCTCTATTAATATTGGCATCCTTGGTAAATATGAGCAAAGGCGGCTATGAAAATAAACCTGCATTGTTTATCCTTTTGATATTTAATTTTCTTTTAAAAAAATGCACAAAATTCTAACCTTTCATTGAAGTAAAACAATTGAAAATGGGGGGAACATCTCATTATGAAATAAATGTGTTTCTCTAGTTCACATTGGCCACTAGCCTGACAAGCCAGACCCACATCAAGATGTTGGGTCTGGGAACTCGCCATTGGCAGGGCTCAATCCGAGAGGCGGGATAAACGGTTGTCTTTCAAATTCCCTCTGCACGCTATAGGATAGCGCTACAACCAACCAGAGCAACGAAGAAGGTGAAGTGGAGCTAGTTGATAGATTAAACTTTCGCCGTATCCGGTCGGCAAAACTCAGAACACATCTTCCTCTCTTAAGAATGACTTCAGTGCACTGATCTATATAAATGTTCTCTATATAGATCAGTGCTTCAGTACCGCTCTTTGTTCTTTTCTCAAAGAAAAGTTTAACAAGTCGTCTCCCAGAGTCGTGGCCAAAGCCGAATCAAAAGGCCGTTGTTGTGTTCGCCAGCTTCTTTATTTTTAAGTAGCACGCGGAACCATCGCAACTCTGCCGTCATTATGTTAAGCCCGCCCACCGACTCTATACACGATGTGATTGGCCTGACCAGAGTTTGGTTTTTCCAGCTCGCAGGTCTACCGAGAGTTGCTAGACTACACTCGCGAAAAAAAAAAAATAGGCCCACAACATTAAAGATCCAGCAGTATATTTTACCGTGGGCATGGGGTACTTGTTCCATCTGGTGGGTTTGCTGCCAAAAAGCTCTTCTTTTGTTTCATCTGACCACAGAGCCAGGTCCCTTTTGAAGTTCCAGTCGTGTCTGACAACTGAATATGCTGGAGTTTGTTTCTGGATGAGCCAGGTGGACTTTTCTTGAAACAACTGGTGATGTAGGGGCTGTTTGATGAATCTTTTTAGGCTTTCTGACCTCAACTAATCTCTGCAATTCTCCAACTGTGATCCTTGGAGAGTCTTTGGCCACTTAAACTCTCCTCCTCGCTGTGCAATAATTACGGTTAAATAAAATTGTAGTTATTTAATAAATCGCGACAAGCATAGTTATAATTTGTAATAGTTATAATTGTGGTGTATACTTCCTATTGTCATTGAATTAGAACAATTATTAAAACTTTATTGTTATTGTTAGTGTGTCCTTGGTGTGAACGAGTCTTAACGCTGGTTACCTGGCGTAGTTGAGGGTTTGCTCAAACAGGGACAGTTCTCTATCTCTCAAAGCTTGGAGGGCATTGAATAAGGACTCATTGATGCCAGGCTTTAGCTTCTCATTTCTGAAAAAAAGAGAGAGGGTAAAAAAATCTTGAAAAACTAAATATGACTGAAGAAAAACACTGAAAGTAAATAATGATTATAATTCCATTATATGGTTAAAGAGTGTTGATCCAAACGCACACCTCTCAGGCAGGTCACAGTCCCACTGTGTGCTTCTCCAGGCGGCCTGAAAGCGTAGCTCTCGGAGCTCAGGACTCCACTCCACTCCCTCTCTCTCCAGCCCGTGAAGATACGTGCTTAGAATACTACACAAACCAAAGTTCTGCAGACCCTGAGAAAGACACACACTAACTGCTATTACCCAGAGATCACGACTTTAAATTGGAACCATCCTCATCATGTAGCAGAAGCATCAGCAAACGGTCAAGCAACAGGTCAAACGGACCTCTACTATGCCTATCTGTCGTGTGACCTCTGGGAGGTTGGAGTGAAGGTCATATGAAACCAAAGCCTTTTCCCACATGGCCTCATGTTCATATGTTCGAATTCTGGATAACACGCACACAAACACAAAAAAAAAAATATCAGCAACTACATTTAGATCTTTTTTGATAAGAATGTAGAAGCTACAAGGTAACACTACAATAAGGACCCTTAATTAACATTAACATTACAGTATTTATTAATCTTTGTTGACATTAGTTATTAAAAATACAACCGTTCATTCAACTTTCATCTTGACCTTTTCTCACAATAGGCCTCATTCATGAAACACAAGCAGAAAGAATGTGTGTAAAAAGTTATTTTGATGTATATTTTTGAATTCATGAAAGTGTCTGTATTTCCAGTTGGTGCATTTTGTTTTTTTTACACATGCACCCAACAGGGCTGGGCGAGTAATTTTTTTTTTCAAAATCTTGATATATAAATCACAATATAGGTTTTGATACCACTAAAATGTCATAATTCTTATCACCACTTTCAACATCATTTATAAAAAAATAATACTAGCCTAAAAAAACGTCAAAATAAACAGTGATATAGAAAAAGTGAAGAAAACAAACTAGAATAGAACAGACACAAATGATTTTCAAAAATACTACATCAAATATATGATCAAATGTATAGAAAAACAATACATAGTCTGTGTAAATTAAATATATATTTATTAAAAGTTACAAAAGACATGGTCACTTTGACGCGTGTATTTAGCCATTCAAGCCCAATTAGGCGGCAAAAGACACTTAGTTCAGTTCTCATGCGCTCTACATGTTGCGCATCTATCAGACAGCGCTTTTAGAGAGCACATGCATATAGAGAAATTTTGCTGCACACTGGGCTTCAAAAAAAACAAAAAAAAAACAAAATCACCACGCAGTGCTTAAAACCGTATGCAAATGACAAGCTTTCGTGACTGCGCAACACATCAACATCACATGAGCGTAAGTGCGATAGAGACAATAGTCAAAAATCTCTACCGGTTGACAAATTTCTACCGGTTAATCAAGTCTACAGGTATATCGCCCACCCCTAGCTCCCAACCACAGGTAAACTTCGTGTTCTTTAAGGCAAACTGATGACACGTCATTATGATAACACTAATTTACCATAATAATATACAGTATAATGACCAAATTAATTGATTGGGGAAGAAATGTATTTATTACATTTAACTTTTTGGATAAATAAAAATGGTTTAAAACAGCCGTCTGGTTTTCTTTTTATTATAGATACTATTCTTCAGATCACCAGTAGGCATTTGTTTGCAAGCTTTAAGTGAATATTTTTTGTAAGCCAAATAATCAATTTACTGGAGCCAAACCTGATAAGGAAGTCTCACAGCAATCCTCAAGTTCACAAAGTTATAATTCATGGGTGGGGATTATGCTAATTGTGAATGAGCGCACACATGTGTCCTATTTACGAATAATTGGAATTCATTAACGTACACACGTTTAACTATCAAATTAACCTAACATAAAAAAGGTACTTAATTTACTTAATTTTTATATTGATTTGTTAATTTATATATTTATTCCTTGTTTGTTCTTGAATGAGGCCTATTGTGCATATATCGTATATTCAAATTTACATTTATTAAAAGAGCCGGGTTTATTAAAAAAAAAAAAAAAAAAAAATATGTAAACGATTTATTGAATTGAAAAGTCTCACCTAGTCAGAGGACTGATTAACTTGCCCCCTCCACATCCATACAGGCTGTCAGGTTCTCCAATGCACCTGTACACTTCAATCAGAAGATCCTGACAGACAAATCAAACCATGTACTTAGTCTTACTAAGCATCCCAGTGTTTTACTGCATCATAATCAGTGAAGTAGAGCGTGTGAGCGGTGCAGAATGGAAGTGGAACAAGTAGTTACAGTGAAGAGTTGGAGCAGAGTAATGAAATGGCTGTCGCTCCACTCCACTTACATGCTCTGATACCCATCATCACCCACCTGGAGACTGATGCCAGAGTCTTCTAAACTCTTTTCATTCACGCTGCTGATGGACAGCGTCTGGCTACTCTCATCAAGTGTGATCCGTCTTGACACTCGAGACTGTGAGCTGAGACAAACACATGCCATTGGTCCATTGATACAACTCTTTAAACAAAAAAATGTATCTAGTGTAAAACACTGTGGTTGTGATTATAATAAGTGTGAAGTAAGCAAGTCAGAGAGTCACTGGCAGTACCTTCGGCTCTGCTCCATGTTGGATCTGATCTTGTCCACATAGATCTCAGAGTAAAGGAGAGCAGTGAAATGGGCGGAACACACCTGGGCGGCTCCAGCCACCTCCAGATAATTCAGATCCAGCCAAAAATTTGAGTCACACACCGTCCCATATTCATTACTTTAAAAAAAAAAAAATTACGCAATTATTGCACTGTACAACGTAACAATTGACTTTATTTAACCAGGTCTCATTACAAACGCTCAACAAAGCAGAATCATGGTATTGGACCGGAAACGTATCAGCAAACGTGTATAACATATTAATCTTATTCCTTTCTCAAGTGAGTTTCTTCAGATATGGGCACTTTTTGCCCAGTGACACAGTCTCAAGGTCTATTTCATTTCTATTTTTAACAATAGCTATGTTTCCATCTAAAGTTGCACATTTAACTTATTCAAACCGAAATATTGTTCAAAACATTTGTGCATCTTTTTCATCCCATGTGTTCAAGAGAACAAAATTGCCACTTTCTGGTAAATTGTTGCAAATATCTGTAATAAAAATTTATGTTTTTGTAATTGGGCAAGCCACTGTGGCTCTTTTCCGTACATCATAAATGACTTGCGCCTCAGAGTGGCAGATGAAATTAAATAAATGCTGTCATGTTGTCTTGCATTCGGAGGTGTTTTTAAACGTTTATTTATGTGCATTTTGCCATTTTCATCCAGGGTTTTTTATGCAATATCCTAAAATTTGCATTAATAAGTGGATGGAAAATATAATTATAATATTCAATAGTGTAGACAGTACACACTATACTGTATTGGGACACCTCCAAATCATTGAATCGAGGCGTTCCAATCACTTCCATGGCCACAGGTGTATAAATCAAGCACTAGGCATGCAGATGCTTCTACAAACATTTGTGAAAGAATGGGTCGCTCTCAGGAGCTCAGTGATTCAAGCGTGGGACCGTGATAGGTTGACACCTGTGCAATAAGTCCATTTGTGAAATTTAGTGGTATTATAACAAAGTGGAAGCAATTGGCAACAACAGCAACTCAGCCAAGAAGTAGTAGGCCACGTAAAAATCACAGAGCGGGGTCAGCACACGCTGAGGCTCACAGTGCGCAGAAGTCACCAACTTTCTGCAGTCAATAGCTACAGACCTCCAAACTTCGTGTGGCCTTCAGATTAGCTCAAGAACAGTGCGTAGAGAGCTTCATGGAATGGGTTTCCATGGCCGAGCAGCTCACCCAAGCCTTACATCACCAAGTGCAATGCAAAGCGTCAGATGCAGTGGAGTAAAGCACGCCGCCACTGGACTCTAGGGCAGTCCTCTAGAGCAGTCCCCTAGAGCAGTCCTCTAGAGCAGTCCCCTAGAGCAGTCCTCTAGAGCAGAGGAGTCCTCTAGAGCAGTCCTCTAGAGCAGTCCCCTAGAGCAGAGGAGTCCTCTAGAGCAGTCCTCTAGAGCAGAAGAGTCCCCTAGAGCAGTCCCCTAGAGCAGAGGAGTCCCCTAGAGCAGTCCCCTAGAGCAGAGGAGTCCTCTAGAGCAGTCCTCTAGAGCAGAGGAGTCCTCTAGAGCAGTCCTCTAGAGCAGAGGAGTCCTCTAGAGCAGTCCCCTAGAGCAGAGGAGTCCTCTAGAGCAGTCCTCTAGAGCAGTCCTCTAGAGCAGTCCTCTAGAGCAGTCCTCTAGAGCAGTCCTCTAGAGCAGTCCTCTAGAGCAGACCTCTAGAGCAGACATGGAGTGACGAATCACGCTTCTCTGTCTGGCAATCCCATGGACGAGTCTGGGTTCGGCGGTGGACAGGAGAATGGTACTTTCCAGGAGAATGGAACCCACCTGCCCGGACGGGACCTTTGCTGCAGGGTACGTGAGGGACGCATGGAACAACTGGCAAGTCCTGTGCCTGGAGGCTCTGTCCGTGGAGGATGCGGAAGATTTATACATGATTGGATTATTGATGGCGGGGTTCCTATTCTTTGGCTTTGGGATTGCCCTGACCTATCGGAAGATTGGTAAGACAGCTGCAAGCAAATTCACCCAGCCGCTGTCTGTTGAAATTAAAGAATGCTTCGGGGTTGTGTGTGACCGTCTGAAGGAATTAGATCAGAAAGTGATAGGAATTGAGGAACTGAACCGTAACAACGCAGTCCGGACTGCGGATACGCAGGGTAGAGTGGGCTCTATCGGGGGTCAGATCGGTGAACTTTTACGGACTGTAACCGGTCTGGCCATGAGGCTGGACGTAATGTCTAGGGAAACTGCACAGACCGGACGCGAATGCTGAGGACCAGATCTGATTGATTGATTATGATCCGGACAAATTACCGAAGATCATCAAATGGATTAAAAAATAATAAATTGTATTTGCCTGACCTAATCAACTAGCCCAACGAACCTCACTTGGTCCCTATCTCTCGGTTGGGATTTCAGCCTGACAGCTTTGTCTGCTATCTTTCCTGTGCACTGCCTTATCTCCCTTCAAGGACAAACCATAGAACTGAACTCGAAAACATCTGAAGTTATGGCTAACATTCTCACACAACACAATCTCAGACTCACTCGCACCATACACAACCTACCCGATCCACCCCCTCCAACCGTCTGCCTGTTTATCTATCTCCTCTCCCACTCCATACAAAAAATCCCATCACGTGACCACGTGTACTGTGTCATGTTTATGTTTATGTTTATGTTTATGTTTTGTTGTGTTTGCTATGTAATGCTTGCTAAATTGCATTCTTGTATTTCTGGAGAGCGCGAGGGGCGGCGCCTGAATAATCGGCTGCGGCCCGGAGGCTTGCTCCAAACTTCATTTCGTTATACTGTACTTGTACATGTGTAATGACAAATAAACTTCAACTTCAACTTCAACTTCCTGACTGCATTGTGCCAAGTGTAAAGGTTGGTGGAGGGGGGATTATTGGGATTATGTTGTGGGGTTGTTTTTCAGGGGTTGGGCTTGGCCCCTTAGTTCCACTGAAAGGAACTCTTAATGCTTCAGCATACCAAGACATTTTGGACAATTCATGCTCCCAACTTTAAGGGAACAGTTTGGGGATGGCCCCTTCCTGTTCCAACATGACTGTGCACCAGTGCACAAAGAAAGGTCCATAAAGACATGGATGAGTGAGCTTGGTGTGGAGGAACTTGACTGGCCTGCACAGAGTCCTGACCTCAACCCGACAGAACACCTTTGGGATGAATTAGAGAGGAGACTGCGAGCCTTCTCCAGTCAGTGCCTGACCTCACAAATGCACTTCTAGAAGAATGGTCATCCCATAAACACATTCCTAAATCTTGTGGGAAGCCTTCCCAGAAGAGTTGAAGCTGTTATAGCTGCAAAGGGTGCCAACTCCATATTAAACCCTACGGATTAAGAATGGGATGTCATTAAAGTTCATGATTAAATGTCATGTAAAGGCAGGCGTCCCAAAACTTTTGGCAATATAGTGTATATTACATTTATGTCCTTTATTCCTGTTTTCATTTGAAAGCCATCAACATTTTTGATTGTTTTCATAATTATCAAAGTTATGCTAAGGCTAATTTTAAACAGCATTTAAATGCACCCTAAAATCACACATCTGCATAATGTGACAGCAAAATCGTGTTTTCCATACATTGATTTATTTGTTTATTTATAATTTAAAAATCTTTAATAAACAAAAATCAAAGGTGCGTTAAGGCTTTGTGTCCTTATCAAAAGACTGTCTGTTTGCTCTGCGCAAAGAGAAGTGCACACTTCGCTCGCGCGATCAGCAGATGAATGAATGCAGTGAACTCCATCTGCGCATGTGCTGAGTTTAACGTGCGTTTGAGAATGTAGCACCAGTTACGCATTATTTTCACATTTGCAAAGTTGAAGACTACAGCATTTCACTAGATTTTAGAGATGAGTTTGCAATAAATGTTACCACACCTAGGGGCATGCATATCAAAATTAAGAGCATTAATAATAATTATATAGTGCTTTGGCCACACAGAATTTGATAGAAATTAAAACTTGTACAACCTTCCAGGTGTCACTGGGCGGTTCTGTTGTCTGAGATAGTCTATGACTGCCAGCATGCTGCGGAGTGAGGTTTTGTCTATCTTGCTCTGGTTAGCAACATCAATAGTGTTCCCTGTTAAAACAAAAAAAAAAAAACGTTTACTTATACAGAATATATTATCTTTGATAAGGCAGCAGTGCAGCAGGCCAAGTTGTTATTGCCATAGTCAAGACTAACAAATGGTTTTGCACCTGAATCAGAGAGCATGGGGGTGGTGGGGCGGCTGGTGGGTGTGGAGGGTCTGCGGTACTGACTGAAGAAACTCTGGATGTGTGTGGATAACAGCTGCCTCCAGGAACCGTCCACATCTCCCAGAAGAATATCATGAACAAAGAGCGGCAGCATCCTCTGACAAAAATCTGTATTGACCTACAGCAATTAAAAAATATATAAAATAAAAAGTCTGTTTTCTGGCTTTTGGGTCAGACAAACACATATCTGCATTATACACTGGATCACCAAAATACAGCATGGCTACTTTTTCATCAAATGTACCTCACATAAAGGTCTGGTGAGAAGCAAAGCTTCATTTCGGACCCCTCCACTGTCTAACAAGGCCATACACAGGTCCTTCAACCAGTCCTTGTGTCCGCCAGGTTGCACTAACCAAAGGTCAGAACTGTCCAGCCTGTCTCTGGACTCTGAGGTCACTTCCATGGTCATGATGGGCTCCTGTATAAAAGAGCATGTAAGTCCGTTAAGGTATGGATTGTATGGGTTACTTTTATTACTGCAGGTATTCTTTTTGTTGTCATTTATAAGTGTATTTATTAAAATATCTATTCACTCATTTATTAAAGTGCCCCTATTATGCTTTTTCAGATATTACCTTTAATGTATAGTATAATATAGCTGTTTGTGAGTGTAAAAGGTCTGCAAAGTTTCAAAGATCAAAGTAAAGAACTGGAAAAAAGAACTGATTCTGTAAATTCCAGTCTTACTTCTTGCTCAAACATATGTGGGTTTGTAACAGATTTGCTTAATGCCAGTCTATGGTCTTTATTGTCTGCCCGAATACAACGTCTACTTTGACCCTCAAACATGTTGTAGCTGAGACTGGAAGAGTTTGGTTTGTGTTGTCAGCATGTCGAGAAGACGCTGTTTTCTGTGCTGTGAAAGCAAATACACATTGGGGTGTGAACTGGTCACTGGTCTCACAATTCAATTTGATATCAAGAGCAGAGTAGACCCATCACAACAGACTGGGCCATCTGACCAATCAGAGCAGAGCAGAGTAGAGTAGACCAATTATAACAGACTGGGTCATCTGACCAATCAGAGCAGAGGAAAAGAGGGGTTTAGAGAGACTGAATTTGACTTTAATCCAATTGTTTCAGACACTGTGAGAAAAGAGGTGATGCTGCAATGTATTTTGTCAGATTTTTTTTTCTTTGACCTTGGATGCATGGTAAGAGATCTCCAAAACAAAATAAGGAACTTGTAGCATAATAGGGGCACTTAAATCACAAATATTCAGTGTGCGGCTGGAATCAAGTGTCCATACGAAGGATGTAGACATATGCAGATGTGAAACACTTGCCCGTCTCTTGGCTGAGCGGAAGGGGTTTAGATATGCCAGCAAAGGGTCCCTTTTACTTTTAAACATTTCCCCAAATTCAAGCCCATACTGAGTGGCCAAGATGTCCTTTAAACACACACCAGCAGCCTGACGCACCGCAATACTGAAATAAAAGAGAGAGAACTATGATGTAAATACTACTAGAAAGCAAATACTAGAGCAAGTTTCTTGCGAATTTGTGTTGTAGTTAATCCAAGACCAGTGTGAAAGTGTAAGATCTGCTAATGGAAATAGTAATGAAGTGCCTGTGATGTGTGAGTGCATTGTCCATGCAGTTCAGGATGATGAAGATCCACTGAAGAGGGACATCACAGAGCAAATGGACTGCTCTAGCATACAGCTGGTCTTTTCCATGGTGCAATGCAATGGATGATAAGTCAATTGGCCCAAGTTCTCCCAGGCACCGACCAACAGCCTCTGAGAAGTAAATAATAAAAACATTTAAAAAATTTATTTTGGTTAAAGGCCAATGAAATCTGACTTTTGCGGCTTCTAATAATTAGCTTTGAAGTCATGTGTGCTAAAAGTTTTTAACAGACACTGTATATACCTTTAAAAATTTACAAATTTGTCTTTCTCTTATGAAAAAGAAAGCATACAAAAATCTTTGTATGTTATCTTGTCTGGATAACTCTTTGTAGCTTTAATAAACTTCTACAATTATAATGGTAATAATAATAATAATTCCCAAAAAATCAGTTCATGTTCATGGTTATAAAAAAAAACATGTCCTGATCCAACTTCAACAGGAATTTAATTAACATGCCATAAAAAACGGCACCCGTTAAGTAATTTCAATGGGGTCTAGTGAAATGCACTTACTCAAGATGTCTCCTCCACCAGGGTGGTTAGCTGCGATTTTGCAGAGCTGTAAAAGGTTTAGAACCAGCTTAACCAGAATACAGCTGGAAGGATCGGCTAAAGAAACACAATAACATAAAGCATTATATTAAGACAGCACTAGTAGAGTTAAATATATAAAGAGCTATAGCACATTTATCTGACAGTTATGATGATAAAAATTCTCAGTAATGTGATTCTGACCATGGCATTCTTTCAAGAGTTGTCCTATCTGCTGTTTATGGCTGTGAAGTTGCCTTTTCAAATCTTTCAATCCCTCCAAACGTGCCAGGGGCAAAGAATCACAAGACGTAACAGACAGAAAATGCTCGATTTCCTGCAATAGACAGAAAAATAAAAAGGACAGGTGCAATAAACATTTTTAATAAGAGAAGAATAACATGTTAACACTATACACCATATCAACTGTAACACTTGAATAAAAAAATTAGGATCATCAACCAATTACTTTATTTCAAATTCATTCTTCAATTTCTCCGATTTATATTAAGCTCATTATAATCCCAAAACATAACATTTAAGGGTGCAATAAAAGGAGTTAAAGGTGCCATAAGCGATTTCTGAGAAACACTGTTTTTTGAAATCAACCCAAACAAACACACCCCTCCCTTCATTGCTTCACCCCCAAAAAGCACAAACACACAACGCAAGTCATAGCTGAACTAAAATTATATAAATGCTTTGCGCCAAAAAAAAAAAAAAAAAAAAAAAAAAAAAAAAAAAAAGATAGCAAACATATGACAAGGAAGAACAAAAAATACAGTACACAAGTGTACAGTGCATCCGGAAAGTATTCACAGCGCTTCGCTTTTTCCACATTTTGTTATGTTACAGCCAAAATGGATTAAATTCATAATTTTTTCCCTCAATTCTACAAACAATACCCCATAATGACAACATGAAAGAAGTTTGTTTGAAATCTTTGCAAATTTATTAAAAATAAAAAACAAAACAAAAATCACATGTGCATAAGTATTCACAGCCTTTGCCATGACACTCAAAATTGAGCTCAGGTGCATCCTGTTTCCACTGATCATCCTTGAGATGTTTCTACAACTTGATTGGAGTCCAACTGTGGTCAATTCAGTTGATTGGGCATGATTTGGAAAGGCACACCCCACAGTTAACAGTGCATGTCAGAGCACAAACCAAGCCATGAAGTCCAAGGAATTGTCTGTAGACCTCAGAAACATGATTGTATCGAGGTAGAGTGGCCAGATGGAAGCAACTCCTTAGTTAAAGGCTGTCTGGAGCTTGCCAAAAGGCACCTGAAGGACTCTCAGACCACGAGAAACAAATTTCTCTGATCTGATGAAACAAAGATTGAACTCTTTGGCCTGAATCACAAGCGTCATGTCTGGAGGAAACCAGGCACCACTCATCACCTGGTCAATACCATCCCTACAGTGAAGCATGGTGGTGGCAGCATCATGCTGTGGGGATGTTTTTCAGCGGCAGGAACTGGGAGACTAGTCTGGATCAACAGAAAGATGAATGCAGAAATGTACAGAAACATCCTTGATGAAAACCTGCTCCAGAGCACTCTGGACCTCAGACTGGGGCGAAGGTTCATCTTCCAACAGGACGACACTAAGCACACAGTCAAGAGAACAAAGGAGTGGCTATGGGACAACTCTGTGAAAGTCCTTGAGTAGCCCAGCCTGAGCCTAGACTTGAACCCGATTGAACATTTCTGGAGAGATCTGAAAATGGCTGTGCACCGACGAGCCCATCCAACCTGATGGACCTTGAGATGCCCTGCAAAGAAGAATGGGAGAAACTGCCCAAAAATAGGTGTGCCAAGCTTGTAGTATCATACTCAAAAATACTTGAGGCTGTAATTGGTGTCAAAAGTGCTTCAACAAAGTATTGAGCAAAGGCTGTGAATACTTATGTGCATGTGATCTTTTGAGTTTTTTATTTTAAATAAATTTACAAAGATTTTAAACTTCTTTCACATTGTCATTATGGGGTAATGTTTGTAAAATTGAGGAAAAAAAATAAAGATTTTAATCCATTTTGAAATAAGGCTGTAACATAACAAAATATGGAAAAAGAGAAACACTATGAATACTTTCCGGATGCACTGTATATGCAAGCAAGAGTTGGTTAGTCGCCAGCAGTCACAGCTCCAGGCAAACAATGACACTCAAAACTGTCCTGTTACTAGAGCTAACATTACCATATCTTGGTTCTTTGAAACATATCAAAACCAATGTTAATCATGTATGAAGCAGAAACGATGCAACCTCAGCGTCTGTTTTCAGGCTTCCCGCTTGGGTCTCTCCAGCACTGGAAATCTTTTCTAATATTAATTTGGGTCCTAAAGCTCTTGTCTGATCATAGCCCTTGTTTTCCCAGTGATATTCCTCTGATCTTTTCTCATTTGTAATGTCTCTCAGCCATCTCTCTTTCTACAGTCTCTCTTCAAATCCCTCTCTCCTCCCCCATCATGAGTGGGCATGCCCCCTACTGCTGACTGGTTACAAAAGAGTTGTGATGCTACAAGTATTTTGTGCTGTCGTGTAGTTCAATCCACTTTCAACAGCATTTTTCAGAAAAAGCTCACTGCACCTTTAAATGTTAAATGTGGGTCTACGCAGCATTTCTGAAAAAGAATAAGATGTTGACCTGTCTGAGAGTGAAGGCTCCAGAGCTGTATTTGAGCGCATGCTGGGCGGCTCTGAGCTCTCTGAAGTTTGGGCGGTCAGGGAAAGGCTCCAACAGGGGAATGGACTTTCTCAACATTCTGTTCTCTGGGTTTTCTATTACCAGGAACCTTAGCAGGTTGAGGACCTAAAAGCAGCCACATGTACAACATCTTATATAATGAATAATCAGTCAAATCATGCATCACACTTGTAAACAGGGATGGGTGATATTGTAAATTAAATTTACAATGTATTTAATATTATTTTGTTAGTGAACGCTGTTAACATCGTAACTGACGTTAATGTGCTTTAAATCAGTATTGTAATCCAGTTGTGCATCCACTTCTTTTGTCATGACTCTTAACAGAAACTTAAAACCCTATAACTAAAAAGCAATTTCAATTTAGAAGTCCATTTCGAAAAATCTGTTATTTTACAGTCATTGAATTCCATGCTTTCTGAATAGGGACTTTTAAAAACATTTTGTAGAAATTATGGCCGATTAAATATTTTAGATAATTTCTGTTACCTATGCCAATTTCCATGACGTCAAAATTTTATTCATTTCTAATTTAATTTATGTGTTGAGGCCAAAAATACCAAATTTGGGCCTTTAACTGTATTTAAAGCTGTGGTCTGTATGTTTTGCCTCTTTGTTCTGTTTGAAACCTGCAATTGCAGTTATTTGTGGAATTATCATCTTTATGTGGGTTGTGCATCGGCTCCTCAGCGTGGATGAATCTAATGTTTTGAGGAGTTTGTGTGGCTGTCATCACCGCACCGGTGTGGATACTGTACTTCGGAATCACAGATTCTAAGTCTTGGAGTATGTCCAGAACAAGAATTTTCACCGGAAAATGTCATCTGAACAAGTAACATGTCTGCCACTTTTGTTCTGACCAACTGAGAAAAAAATGCATTACAATAAATTGCGCTACCAACGGTAATTAAATCTGACGATCGCTTAGCTCATATAACATCAAACCGTGCAAACTATTATTATTTTTATACTTTGTTCTCAAAGCATTGCGTGACTAAGTGTATTTAGTGTCTATTAGCGTTACCTGCAGATTTCAATTTCTGTACAGTCTAATCTCTAATTATCATAACATTAGAATTTCATATAAAGAAATTGTTCTTTTAAACAAAAAAGCAAATTAAATGTTCCTTAGAACCGGTTCTCTTTGAAATAATTTTTTTTTTCTGTAGCCACTCCGCAGTCTGAAGTCTTTTGCTTTTGACTACGGGTGAATCTCCAGTTGTCACTGATGATTGTCGTTTGGAACTTTCTGGATTACAATCCGCCATCAAAACGAAAGGTTTAATTATTCCAGCTGCTGTGAGAAAATTCTATAAATGATCCGCCACCTGCAGCATCCTCACATGTGATACTACTACTAGCCGGACTCCTCCTTTATGTATACAGACGTGACGTAATGACGCAAAGACGAATGTCAGCAAGCTCGTATATCCATGGGGAAACCTACCAGTACCACTCTAATTATAACACATTATTACAAGCTTACCGTTGTGAATCAGGCTAATTGATTCTGGATAATTTTTAACCCAAAAAAAGTTACGGATTGCAGTTTAAAAATTATTTATTTGAAATGCATGCAAGTAAAATTTGTTTTTATGTTTTGTAAAAATCATTGTGTTTGTTTAGTGAAAAAAAACAAGCCTTGATTATATTCTTTAACTACATTATTTTAGCTCTTGCATTGGACGTTTCTTGGCTAGAATGTAGGGTAATAGGTTTGCTGTAATGACAGCAACTCTTTTCTGTTCAAAAATACATTTTTTTAATTTTCAGATACTAGGAGTGTCCATAGATTAAGATAACTACAATAATAATTCAATTACAGAATTACAGAAGTTTTAAAAGCTGAATGTTTTTTCAGAATCATCTGAATCATTTTATCTTATTTTATTTTAAAACTTGTTTGACTTATTTCAAATACTTTTAATTCATCTTGAGGCCCCTTGAATGTTTGCTGAGGCCACCTAGTTGAGAACCTCTGCATTTGACTGTGACCGTAGAAGTTAACAGTTCATATTCATGCACTCTGCTGTCTCACCTGCTGAGATATGGCTGACTGTTCAGTGACCTGTGCAGTGAGAGTACCCACAATGACCTGCAGGTGGCTCTCTAGAGCATCATCACAGTATTCCACAGCTGTGTGACAGACCAGCGACAGCAGATCACAGCACAGGGACAGACTGCGAGTGGACACCTCATCCTGTTGTTGACATGATCTGCAGCAGCAAACAAGTGCTCAGTAATTTGCAGCAAAATCAACCTTTACCTCAACCTGTCTCCCACTCATGATTATTCATCTGGCTGGTATTTTTTGTAAATATATACAACCCTAAAACAGCCCTAATGTGTGTGTGAGCAGACCTGCTGTTGATGTGGTGAATAAGTGTATAGATGATGTCACGCAGCACAAATGCCCAGGCTCCGCCCAGCCCGTCCTTCACCTCCCTGAGCAGCAGGCTGACAAATAGATGGTACATCATCAGTATGCGGTGCCTCTCGTAGGCGTTGGTGGTCTCTGCAACCTTCTGACAGATTGCTATGAGAATCCTCTGAATGGACAGCTGAAACAAACAGAACAAACACAGACGGGCACCAATGCACTTGTTGACTTCCTGCACATTCATACAGTATCTCAGAGGAAATATGAATATGCAAGATTGAGTGGGAGGCTCACGGGAGTCTTAGACAGGATGGCAACGAGAGACTTGTGGTTGGCACTGTGGCATTTGCTCAGGTAATCCAGCGTGGCTTTGATCACATATGAACTGAAGAATGGTGGGTTTGGCGCAGGATCCAATTCTCTAATTACAAAAATACATGTTTATAAAGTTTCTTATGATTCATACAGGGTAGCAATACATTCCAAATGGAAATATCAGTGAATTTCTCAATGTCGGATGAGCATTTGAGCGTATACGTTTTTTAAGTGCATTTTTTTTTCTTTATTATGTGCATCTTGCCATTACCATTCAGCGTTTTTTCACATAAAAATAGATGGATGGAAACTCACTCTATTTTATCTCTTTTATCTCAAATAAACACTGAATATTGATTCCTAATGTTATAATCTTTTCAATGATCTGTAAGGTGTCATGATAAGAAATAAATATACCCAGTAAATTTCTGTAGGTCTCCACTATCCGCTGCTGCTCCTCCTGCTGTCTCATGCAGTGTCATTAACAGCTCCACCACAATGTCAGCCAAGTTGTTGCAAATCAAACTGTCAATTTGCTGAAGAAAAAAATAAAAATATAAATTATATACATATATATATAATAAATAATTATTCAGCTGTAAACCATATTGTGTACCAACTGCACCTACAGAAGCCGGTCTAAGTGTAGATCAGTAATAGACTAAAGATCCGCTGAAATAATGGGAACACAACTGTATCCTCACCTGTTTTCCCAGGAAGTTGCTGTTCTTCAGTATGTCATACACCTTGTGAGCTTTCTCTCTCTGCTGGGCCACATGTGTGTCTTGCCCGGCAAAGGCGAAGTGAGGCAGGATGTTCACCATGATCTTGGGGAAGCAGTTAGCCAGCAGCTGCTTCCAGTCCTGAGCCAAGTGATCCCCAATGGATTTCACCTCCTCAAAGTCATTCAGGAAGACCAGGTGTGGGATCAGAATATGGTAGGATGACCTAAAATGTATAATACATAGTTATAGTATAATCAAAGTACAATACAGAATAATTACAGAACAACTCGGATGTAAAACTTCTGACATGTTCCGATAATGAGAATGTTCTATTATATGTACTATTTTTGCAATGAAAGATTGAAAATGATAATGAATTGATTGATATGAAGGGTTACTTCCTGGTTTTTGACAAGCCATCGTGGGCATTTCCAGTGAGCTGTTAGCTGTCATTCTGTACTCGCTGTACATGGACACAAAACCAAATGTTGTATTTATATTTTAGTGCAGTTATCACACTTACCTAATAAGTTTTATTAACTGCAATAAAGACTTGAAGCTAATGGACGATTGGAATAAGAAACACTGTGTCTGTAATTGGACACATCACAGCACTTCAAATGTTATTTTTAATGTGATGACTAAAAACATTATTTCTTCATCCTTCTGAGGTTATCCCCATTTGTAAAACTGAATGTTTTAAGATGTAGGAAATCCAACATTTGACAGAACACACTTTTATTTAAAAATAACAAAAATAAATTACCACTATAACCAGTAGATGGCAGCAGAGGAGCATTTATTGGCTCATATTATCCATTTCCTGTCATAATTTTTTCACATTTCCTTTTTGAATAAATATTAAACATTAAAAAAAATCACTAGGTTTAAAGGCATTTTGTAAAGGTTTAGCACTTTTTTGTAGTGAAGATTTCGGCACACTTGTGAAAACATTTTGTTCAATGAAGAGTGCTAGAGTGCACAATAAATCTTTAATTTACAGTGTTGATGCTTACCTCACTAAGTTTGAGTGCCAAAGTATGCACGGGGACAGCGTGAACTTCACATTATTTGTAGCACAACCATCCATAATCGCAGTAAGTTTTTAATGTCACTTTTAATGTGTTCATTTTAATAAACAATGAACAAACTTTCAGCTTTCAAATTCTGTCCATTTTATCATGAAATGCAAGCAATAAATGTTGTTTTAGCACACTTTAATGTGGCCTGACAGATCGCTCAATCAGCATTTCGACCTTGGAAAGAGCTTGTATAAAACAACTTAAGAACATTCATGTCACGTAACATCAGATTTACCTCAGAAAAGTAATTTAATGCTCATAAACTCGTCAGTCAGCTAAAAAAAAAAAAAAAACTATAGAAAGGGGCACTTTGCTAAATATATGCACTATAGCACATAATCCTTATATTTTTACTTAACCTGTTAAAGTCTCCATAATAAATAATAGAAGGAGCTAAAAAAAAAAAACAAATGCAACACTGCCCATATAACTGCACGTGAAGAGCTGCCTTTCACCAAATTTCTCTCTCAGACATTACTAATGAAGAAAAATAGATTGGGTGTGCAACACATATGACAATGTATATAGGATGCATTAAGAGTAGGCCAAACTATACTATGATGCTGACATCACTTCAGTTTCTGTGTAAAGAACAATGTTTATGAACTAATGCTGATGAATGATGACACGTTTACATGTTTACTATACGATATTTATATAGTAATATGTTTTAGAGGGTTGTAACAATGTATATTTTATCTCCCTCATCTGAACTTGAAAGAGCAGTAGCAACTGCAATAATAAGGTGTTTATAATTAAAAGTCACACATTATATATACACACGTTTTTGGTTACACAATAAATTGTATTTAATTTAATTCCCATTTAATTCATAGTCAGGAGGAAAGACTAAGAACAGTATTTGACATTATTCAATAAAGTATCAGGGTTATCTAATAGTTAACTAAAACCATTAAAAATATTCATTACTTGAAATAAAATAAATAAATAAATTTAAACTTATTTGAAGCTTTAGCTTAACCTGATAACTAACTAAAACAGAAATACATATCACGGGCATCCAGGATGGTTTTCCGGCCTTGACCCTTACGCACAGAGATTGTTCCAGATTCTCTGAATCTTTGGATGATATTATGCACTGTAGATGATGAGAACTTCAAACTCTTTGCAGTGTTTCTCTGAGAAACTCCTTTCTGATATTGCTCCAGTATGTTTGGCCGCAGCATTGGGGGAATTGGTGATCCTCTGCCCATCTTGACTTCTGAGAGACACTGCCACTCTGAGAGGCTCTTTTTATACCCAATCATGTTGCCAATTGACCTAATAAGTTGCAGATTGGTCCTCCAGCTGTTCCTTATATGTACATTTAACTTTTCTGGCCTCTTATCAATCAGCTGGTGTGTGGTGGGCGTTCTGGCATTCATCCAGGTAGATTCTGCACATTGGTGGTGGTTGAGGAGATTCCCCCCAACCCCCATATGTAAAAGCGCTTTGAGTGCCTAGAAAAGCGCTATATAAATGTAACAAATTATTATTAATTATTATTGCTCCCTGTCTCCAACTTTTTGGAATGTGTAGCTCTCATGAAATCCAAAATGAGCCAATATTTGGCATGATGTCTCAAAATGTCTCACTTTCAACATTTGATATGTTATCTATATTCTATTGTGAATAAAATATAAGTTTATGAGATTTGTTATTGCATTCCTTTTTATTCACAATTTGTAGTGTCCCAACTTTTTGAATCGGGTTTGTGTATATATATATATATATATATATATATATATATATATATATATATATATATATATATATATATATATATATATATATATATATATATATATATATATATATATACACACAAAAAAGTTAACTGAGCTCTTTCGTGTATTTTTGCGCTTGAACGGTCAAAAACACAATTATGTCAAAATGTCAGTTTTTGACATGTATTCAAGTAACAGTCGGTTATGTTAAATAAATAAATGCTCAATTAATGCATTACAATTTAACTAAACTCATTAGATTTTAGTCAACTAAATCTAGTTAGTCGATAAAATCTTATGATATTTAGACGATTAAAACTAGACTAAAACTAAAAACAATTCAGGTGACTAAAACATGACTAAAACTAAATAAAAATTTGCTGTCAGAATTAACACTGGTTCCCAGGACATCCACAAGATGGATGAAAATGCAGTGAAAATGAAAAAGAGGGCAGACATGACAAGACATGACAAAATTAAAACATGTGGCACTTTGTGGCACTTAAAGTTTTTTCGAGATGCCTGATATACTGCAGAACAACAAAATATCATAATGTAATTTTTTTTTACAATATCGTGCAGCTTATATTACTGCAGAAGTTCTTAAGAATGTTCCGTGCATATGGTCAATTGCCATGAAAATAAATAGTCTTAAAATAGGCTTCTTATGCCAGATGTGCAAAATATTAATTATTTTGATTTGGGCTGAAATATAACCAGCATGTTTTTGTGAGATTCAGCCTAGTAAACAAGATGATGACAGGAGCACATACCTGTAAAACTCTTCCAGACTGCAGTAGCCCAGCAGTGTGTAGGGGAAGGACTGCAGCGTGTACCTCGAGTCAGACTGTTTTTGGTTCAGCCACTCAGCCACTAGGTAATATAGGTGTGAATTAATTAAACTCTTAGAGTCCCTGTACCCAAGCAACCGGGACACACCTCTGAGCACCTGCAGAGTCACCACAGAAAAACATTTTAATGGAGGATACAAATGAACATTTGAACAGTGTTGAATATCTTTCCATTTCTTTACCTTTTTGATGAGCTGTTCATCAATGCTGTTCTCCTTGTAAGACTGAAAGAGTGCAAACAGGGCTTGCTTCTCACACACAGGGCTGCAGGACATCACCATGGAGACACTTTTCAGCAAGGTTGCCCGTCGATTAAAGGTCTCGTCGGGTAAGTCTTCTGAAGGACAGGTCTTCTGTAGAACAACAGCATTAAAGCATTAGAAGTTATTTTTAGTATGGCAAACCAAGTCAATACCAAATCTAAACTAAACTAAATTAAAAACTAGTTTAAAAAAATTCAATAGTTTTTTTCTACTTGTTTACTTAAATCTTTGTATCTCTGTTGTATTGTTTTTTTGTTCTACTGTTTGTAATTTGTGCTCTTTATTTTATAACTGACTATTTACTTGAATAATCACTTGCAAAAACTTGCTAATAATTGATTGCTACATGACATTGTTTTAATTTAATATTTATAAATCTACACAATTAATTTTGTTTATTTAATATGTTATTTTTAAAATAAAGGAGTTCAACAGGAAATTTGTTTTAGCTGTGGCATCGAAAAAAATCACTGGTATTGATATCAGCTACTGAAATTTTAGTGTTGTAACAACTTAAGTATTTTCCATAATTGTTTGATTGGTTGTCATAAATGACCTATAATCAGGTAAAGATCAAACACAGTATAGCATGAGTCTTGCCCTTCTGAGAATGTATTTTAATATCTAAAGTTAATTGATTGAGTTAACGTCTTTATGCATCAAAATCCAGTGATGCAATGGTCAAGAGTTATTCAAATAATTCATTCATTCATTCACAAAACCTTTAAATTTCTGATGAAAAATAAAATAGGACTAAATTAGGAGTCTAGTCGTAATTCAGTTTCTCTTTGATTTCTGATAAACTGGTGTCATTTATCTTGTGCATTTACATGTCAACAACATGCTGATAGAAATCTCATCATAAATACCCATTTTAATGCTTTACATACAAATCAACATAAAATGCCAACACTGGGTTTTGATTTTTCTCAGAAAATTCTTAAAGATAACTTCACATAATAAGCTTACACAACACTGACAAAGAATGGACAATGAAACCAAAGTAACTCAAAACTGGGGTAATAAAAAGCATACACAGGACCTTTTAAAAATACCAGTAAATTAGTTCTGGCAATTTACCAGTAAGTAAAGTTGTAACATTACCAGTAAACTACCAGTATGATGCGCTGTCTGAACGTAGAATGAAGATTATCGGTCTGAGCATGTATGAAGTCAGAATGCGCTGATGTAAGAAGTCTGCTTTGGGCCAATCATAAAGTTCTTATGGAGATGATGTGATTACTCCACGCTGTTTACAGCAAGCTTTTTAAATGTTTTTTGACGTTTTCTTAAGCTTTCTGACATAAATATGCACTAGATCAGTGGTCGCCAACCCAACAATTGTGATCTACTGGTAGATCTTTATCACTGTCCTGGTAGCTCCCGATAAATAACCCAAAAATAAGTAACAACACATTATCAAGGAGCAAAATTGCTCCATATGCTCCCAAAATATATTCTCTGCAACCTCAAAATTCGCACCGCACAAATCGGCCGGCCATAAATCGGAAACAACCGGTTTTGTGCTCCAAACACACAATTACGAAGTCTGTTAATGAACTAACACAGGCCAGAGATGGGACACGCTGAAGACGGTTGCAAAAAGGAGAGTGCGGACGCGCAGCAGAGAAAATACCAAACACAGTGGGCCTGTTTACACATGGTCACTTGCGTTTTCTCTAATCAGACAGCTGGATTCAATTGTGAAAAGACCAGGTGTAAATGCCCTCCAACACGCATTCAAGACAGATTTAAATCCGATCACTCAAACCACTACAGGAGGTGGTCTGGGACGCATTCCAGACGAAACTTCTTTTTTACAACGAAAAGTGTAAATGCATCTGATTGTTGAAACCACACATGCAAATTTTGCAACAATGCTAATAAATAAATGTGTGAGAGCATGTTAAGGCATATGTCATGTTATAGTTATGAAAGTGCTACTGCAGCACGCATCGCTGCAGACGAGCAGCTGAATATCTCTTCAGCAAACTACCGCAAATGAAAGTGAAATTTGCAGACGATCAATAAATCAATAAAAATCAAATCAATAAATCAATTGATCAATAAAATGCAGTTCATATTTGTTGATTTCAGTGACGTCATTAAAATAGAGCGGAAATTGAAGATCGGATTTATATCCGTTTTGCAGAGACACATTTATGAGACCAAGTGTAAATGGAATCGTTCTGATAAATCAGATAGATATCTGATCTGTAAAAACGCATGAAGTGGACCAGGTATAAATAGGCCCGGCAAGATCACTGTTCGTGATGCTTGAAATATAAGAAGAAAAATATAAATATTGAATTGGGGAGGGGAGGGGAGTTACATGAATGTATCTCTGAATGAAACTGACTGTCTTCAGAATAGTTTTGATGGCATTTTTACAGCGGTACCCAAAGAAGCACCTAAAAAAGGACCCAAAGAAGCAAGAAGCGGTATGGTAAGAAGCACCACCTACTGTCAGAGAATGAATTTATTCAGTCCATCTGTTTTTGTTTTGTGCGGGTGTGTCTTATGTAACAATTTCACAAAGCTAAAGTCAGACCATTCTGTATTTGCTTGAAATTATGCAATCTAATTTAAAAAAACAACTGCTCATGCTACATGCGTGTATCTTTGTTTGAATCGAGATTAAAATACAGTTGTTGCCTTTCATTTCAAATGGCAAAAAAAAAAAAAAAAAAAAAAAAGGCCACTTTGGCCTGTTATAGAGCAAATAAACAACAAATACATTTGCTTAAAGCTGGTATCGAAAATAGACAATTTGCTTGTAAAAAAAAAACTATAGGTAGACATAAAAAAACATGAAAAATCTATAGGTAGAGCTTGCCTTTCATCAAGGCTGAGGTCAGGGATCTTTGGCTTGAAAGGTTGGTGACCACTGCACTAGATGTAGATACCGTTGCGCCAGGATTACCGTTGTGCCATGTCTCGCAGCCTTTTTAACATGTCGCAAGTGTACTGACAAGTCCTGAAAAGTGAAACCCCCCAGGTGGTTGGTTCCAGTATAGGTCATAAACCATGCCCTCTCCGTGTGATGTAATGGGATGTGAGACAAACTAATCAAATTACACTCCAAATAATTGTTTCAAAGATGGTTTCTATCATTTTAGGAAGTTTTTAATCACACTGATGTTAGTTAAGTGTTCGTTTTATAAAAATGTGATTGACGGCTTCTCTGAGCGAAGTTGTCACTGAGGCACCAACAGACTTTTTTCAGGGTTTTTAGGAGGAGATTGGAGCTTTGACTTTAATTTCTACATTTCCATAGCTGTTTATTTCACACAGACATAGTGAGTTGTTCTGCAGTAAAATGCTCACGGTTCTGGGGGAATGTGGGCGGGCCTTGATAGAGCGGCTCCACTTATCACTCAATGCTCAGTTTTCAGCGCCATATTGGGACATATTGGACACTTCAACAATGAAAGAACGTGAAGGTGTGTCGTCCATCTTTTTTTTACAGTCCATGGTCGCACTCGAGACCCAGCCTTCTTTTCCATTCATCAGCGCTGCGGCTCTGCAGTTGGATACTATTATCCAGGTCTCGTGTTTTTATGAGCAGAAACGTGTTCTGTTTGATCATCCACTTACACCTGTCACTCAGACCTCAGTGCTTCTCCTCAAGTGGGTGAATGAAGGCAACAGCGCAGCATTTAAAGATCATTTCCGATGACTGACATCACAGAAATTACCGGTATTTTTGTGCTGATGTGTGAACAGTCACTTACCGGTAAAAAGCCAGAACACCGTTGCTTATCTGACCAGCATATTTGTGTATTTACCAGTAAAGTCATTCTAGTAATTTTACGGTAATTTACCAGGATTGCTGTGTGAGACTGCATATAAACACTATTTGCTTAGACATTCAAATGAAGGTAAAAGACTTATACCTGCCCCCTCATTCCTTCCTGAGCCTTGAGGTAAATGTTCTCAAAGGCCATCTGCTGATTCTTCAGAGGAAGCATCATCTTCCCACCGCCATCCAGGCCATTTTTAAGAAACAAGCTAGAATTTAAAAGTTCATGTGAATAATGGAAGATCAGTTTCAGTTGAACAGGTTATATTAGCGTTTACTTCAGAGGAAAGCAGGAGTGCTTTGCCCACCTCTCCACAGACAGTGCCGCCAACATGCACACATGGTGATGGGGATCTGCTAAATGAGATGAGAGAACCACAGACACTGGCAGCTCCTCCTCCCTCAGCGTCAGTACCGCCCACTTACAGCAAGGGTCCACCTTGTAAAAAAAGTGTATTAACAGGTAAAGCAGCAAGTACACAAACTAGATATGAAAACCTCTCTTGAAAACAGCTGTTAGACTTGAAAGCTGAAAGATGATGTAACTGACCGCTATTATATAACATGGTACCATTTAAAATAGTACATGTACTATTTTTTTTTTTTTTACATCATACTGGAATACAAAATTATACTGTACTCACCTCCAGCAAAGCTAGTAAACACTGCCTTAGTGCCACTCTCACAGCTGAAGTACATTTGCCAGATTTCCATAAGATACTGTACAAAGAGAGTGAATTTAACCATAAGAAGTTCTTGAAGAATCTCTTTTAAATTTTATCTAAACTTATCACTTTTTTTTCCTTTTAAACAAAACAAGTAGTTTTTATAGTCAAGTCATAAATTACCGTTATTTCTAAAATTTCTAAAACATTTTAAAAATTACCATGATATTTCTGGATTTTAAAATGTTTTAGAGATTGTTTTACTTTAATATATACCACAGTAGTAAGTGGCCATTTACACAACACTGTTTTCAACTAAAATGCAAAAATTAAACGGCGTTTCTGCCATTCATTAACACAACAGCATTTCGGGGCCTGAAAATGCAAACTTTCAGGGTTTCAAACAAAGTGCAAGTTTTTGAAAACTATACAGTTATGGTCTCTGTGTCAATTACAAATACACGAATTTAGGAAAAATGGCGATGCCATGCGTATGCGTATTACGTGTTCAGTCAATAGGCGTGTAAAATTTCTTTACACAGTGACATCGCCAACTACTGGCCTGGCAGCATAATACAGCGTTTTTAGTGATCCACATGAACAAGGATCGTTTTGACAACGTTGTTGTCGTCAGCACATGAAAAACGCATGGGTAAAATGTTCCCTTTTTAGTACACTGTTATCATGTAAACATGCCATAACATTTTCCCAGCCTATTTTTTCATTATGCGACTATCTGCAAAATCAGATATTAGTAACACTTCCTCATATATTCTGTATTAACCATAGACTGTAAAAAAAAATATGGATGTAGTGTCCGTGAAGTCACCCATAAGATTTTGAAGAGAGTTTTTGAAGCGTAAAGTAGGGTCGAGCTGGCCATTGCCATCTTGGCAGCGCGTCACTCCTGGATAACTGAAAATGGGTAAAGAGGGACCCAATGACATTCTGCTCCCTTTCGGAGCCTGTCCCTAGCGGCCAGTCGAGGAATTGCAGTTTAAGTCACTTCTGTATTGGCTTCAAGAAAAACCGAGGAAGGTTGCCGCTTGGTATCAACAGAAAAAACTGCGCCACCGAAGCGTTCAAGTGTCCACAGCAAGGTGTTTTTCAGCTGGCTAAAAACACTTTGGTGGACACACAGCCTAAAGGATTATCATATTTAAGCATCATGATATTAAAATCTTGCTTAAAAGGAACTTGGGAGTAAGTACCAACTAAAATACCATATACCATAGTACTACCACGGTACATTTTTGTCAGGTGTATTTTATTACTGATTTAACTGCACTGATACTATCGGATGAGAACAAAACTTGAACTGAATTAAGCTGAATAACAACACTACTGTCTTCAGTAGAGCTGCTTATAGTTGAATTGAACTTTACACAGTTATTGAACTGAACTGAATTGAGCTGAATAATGACTATTATCTTGCTACAGCTGCTTTAGGGCAGAATTTGAACTTCTTGAAAGTCTCATATTTGATGAAGTTTGCATCACTAGCTGTTTCTATCCACATTTTGGGATACTGCATGAAAAAAATGTGCATACAAAACACTCAATGCGTTCTGAAATGCCTAAGCCAAAGTCTGTCATCAAAATGATTTGGTTTAATTCCCTCCCAGAAGCGTCTCGCATGATTGCGTTCCCAAACACCAACATCCCAACACGAGAACATGAGAGTGTTTATTGCGGTTCGTCTACCACTCTGAGATGTATGTCATTTATGATGGAGGAAAAAGAGCCACAGTGGCTAGAGCAGCTTCCATTTTTATTACAGATATTTTGCGGCAATTTCCCAGGAAGTGATGATTTTGTTCTCCTGAACACATGGGATGGAAACAGTGCTTTATTCACAAATGTTTTATGCATTATTTAAATTGTGTGCACAAGTTAAATTCGCAACTCTGAATAGAAACATAGCGACTGATTCTGTTACTTTCCTGTGTGAAACTGCTATTGTATAGCACTTGACAAGTGTTCCAAATGGAATAATTTGGTTCAACTGAGGTCTTGTTTGCCTTTCAGACACAGTTTTCTGCTCACCAGAATCCTGACATGACTTTGAGCAGAGCTCCTTTGATATGTGCCATCTCATCTTCCTGCTCGCTCACAGGTGGAGTGCGGCCCAGGCAGCGGATGGATGGCAGAAGAGAGCACAAGACGGCAGCACACACCTCCTGGTCTTGCCGATATAGAGAACAAACATCTCTGTATGAAAAAACCCCAAAATGAATTAGAAAAAAAAAAAAAAGTGTTATTGGAATACATTACTGGCTAAAGTTTGGAAAGTTTCTCTTTTGCTCACCAAGGCTGCATTTAAGTGATCTAAATCAAATCAGTAGGAATAGTAATATTGTGAAATATTATTACAATTTAAAAAGAACTGTTTTCTGTTTTAATACATTTTAAAAAGTAATTTATTCCTGCGATTGCAAAGCTGAATTTTCAGCATCATTACTCCAGTCTTCTGTTTCACATGATCCTTCAGAAATCATTCTAATGTGATGATTTGGTTCTCAAAAACATATCTTAATATTATCAAATGTTAAAAACAATTTTGCTGCTTAATATTTTTTGATACACCTCCACAAAAAAGTATGTTAATATTTTAAAAAATGTATCCAACAAAGACGCATTAAATTGACCAATTTGTAATAACTGAGCACCAAATCAGAATATTAGAATGATTAAAATAGAAAAACATTATTTTCTAATAAATAATTGTAATATTTCACAATATTTTATTTTATTTTTGATCAAATAAATGCTAAGTGAGAATAAAAACTTCTTTCAGAAACATAAAAAAATCTTAATTATTCCAAAGGTACTATTCCAGGTCCTATTGTTAGTTTCAATTTTACATTTTCAAATACTCTTTAGAAGAATTGAAATATTAGTTGTTCGATCATTTATCAAAATGAACTTGAATGCACTGAATATAAGATATTGAACAGAAGATGAGGGAAAATTGAGGTATCCTTACGCCAGAGGCCTGAGAAGAGTATCAAATTCTTCAGGATCCAGAGATGTGACTTCAGCAGGGAGTTTCTTCAGCAGGGTAAGATACTACACAAGTAATGGATGATAAAGACTTGCGTTAGATGCAAGATGTGCTAGTATAAGATGTGGACCATATTTCATGACAATAGTCAAGAGTCTGTCTACATATAGTCTCAGCCTCAGACGGACCGTTGGCTGAACGTCTGATGCTTAAAGCACACAAAATGGGAAACACTTGATGAGTTTCAAAGTCGTCATCTGATTGTTTGAATTCTACAGGATTTCCATAAGACGAGTGTGTTGTGTTCTTTAACAGTCCGCCTGGAAACAAAGATGCTGTGACGCCAAACTCCATCATGGAAGATGAACGCCGTCGTGTTTACAACTGTGAAAGTGAGCGCTTAGCAGGATCAACTAAATGCTGGATTTTCAAAAGTATGTGAAGCTCACAGCAGCATTGTTGCAGTAAACTTGGAAAATAAACTTGAACAAAAAATCTATTAGGTGCATGCCGATCTGTTATCTGAGTGACAACAACTTTACATTTTCATGCCCCTAAACATGATAAGGAACAAAACGAACTGTGATTAGTTGCTTTACATGTCAGTGTCTGGGCGGTCCTTGGCCAATGAACGCTGTGATGGAGTCATGAGATGGAGTCATCACGCTACATGAGACTACTTTCCTAGATAACCCCATGAACAATCTTTAACATAATGTACTGGCACTTATATACTTGAAACACTGAATTAAGAAATCATAATCACCATGTGGAGGTGAAGCATCTGAGAGAAGTCTGTAAGGTCCAGTAGTTTGAGCAATTTGCGTTGTGTGTCCAGAGGTTTGAAGGAGAATCCACCGTTGAGCTCTGAGGATGCACAGAGCGACAGGAATCCAAGCACAGACAGGAAGGCCAAGTCTTGGCTAGATAAATGCTCCTCAGATAATGCACTCTTGGTCCCTACGATCGAAAATGAAGGGGAAAAAAAATCAATTGTGTCATCTTAACAGCTGTGAAATATTAAATCCCATCCCTGATTATATCTTCAAGTCCTCCAGTCTCTCTGAGCACCTGTGCTGAATTTTGAATCGCCAGCTTCGTCGTTGGACTGGTGAGGTCTGGAAGTGCTTTGCTGCGTCCCATCTCCATCTTCAAACAGATCAATCTCCTCCTGATTGTCCGTTTGGATTTTGCTCATATCCGTATCTTCATCCATAGGGTCGTTCTCAATGACTGTGTGGTCCTTTTTACTCGAGCTGCTCAACTGCAAATGTAAAAGGTGCACTTTAGCTGAGTGTCATTCTGGAACACATAAATAACAGAAGGCTGTAGGGGTGTGCGTTATCACAATTTTAGATTATGAAACGATAAAATGTCTCCACGGTCTGCCATTGACGAAAGATCATAGTATCGTGCTTAAGGCTGGGTGGTATATTGAGTTTCTACATTATATTAGAGGAAACCGATATTATTGGCCGATATTAGGCATTTTCCAAACTATCGGTATCGGCATTTATGATGGCAGATAAATTAATATAAAAAAATTAAAAAAATGGACGAAACACCGTTGGCGTTTCATAGATTGTCCACCAGAGGGCACTCTACAATGTGCCGGTTGGCAACATGTCATGCTGTGCTCCGCGAACACTCACAACTGAGTGAAGTATATGGTAAATTGGCAACTGTTGGCAACTGCATTGCTTGAATAACAATTAAAAGAACATCCCCATCAGTTCTCTTAACTCAAATAAGCATGACAAAATTCATGACTGCCAAGTCCAGTTTTGCTGTTACATGTAAGCCAAGAGTGAAACAGAATGAGCTAGTAATTACGTTAGGTTGTTACAGTATAGTTGACAGTACAGTATAGTTGACTGTCAGTTTAACTCGGACAATGTGACTGAACAAGATGCATTTCTTTAATAGCGTGACAGTTTGACAGCATGAGACGTATCATCTCTCCCCTGCCTGTTATTTTGAAAAAGTATGTTTGACAATATTTTGCAGTATGACGCAGTCTTATTTCTAAATTATGGCTTATCATAGACTTTAGCTAACCACAAAGCTAGCTAATACCATGGCTATCAGTGGAAGACTGCTAACATTAATGCGCTACAAACTTATTCTGCCTAAATAAAGTAATGATTACTGCATTTATAACTAGTATATTTGTAGTTCCAGTCCCTGCATCACATAATGGATTTACTGCATCACTCAGGAGTAGATTTAAGAAGGCAGGCAGCAAACGATGAGTGAAAATGGTTTGTTGTAGCTTGATGGATAGAATTAAAAGAGTGCATGTAAAGGGATAAGCAAGTTGACATTGTAATTAATACTGGTAACTTTTTTTTTTTTGTTGTTGTTGTTGTTATTGTGTTTTCATCCAAAGACGTATTTTTATACATTTTATTTATCAGAACTTAATATATTTTTATATTCCTCTGTTCTGTTGTGACAATAAAACAAGTTTATTCTTAAACCGCATTATATTATTTTAGAGAGGCTGAGGATCATGAATAACTACAAGTAAGGAATGTAAGAAAATCTGTTTACCTTTTTTTACACATTTCTGATTTATTTCTTTTTTAAATATCTCTGCCGGTATATCGAATATCGGATATTTAAATCACCAAATATTTGTATCGGTATCGGGCCTTAAAATCCTTTATCGGTCGGGCTCTACATTATATCAATATATTTTTAGTAGTGCTGTCATGCGATTAATTGCATCCAAAATGTGATTGTGTTTATATAATATAAAAAAATAGTTTGTGTTTATATAATATATACGTGTACTGTGTATAATTATTATGTATATATAAATACACAAAAACATTTATTTATATAAAAATATTATATTTATATAATATAAATTATATAAACATATATACAGTACTCACCTAAAGGATTATTAGGAACACCATACTAATACTGTGTTTGACCCCCTTTCGCCTTCAGAACTGCCTTAATTCTACGTGCCATTGATTCAACAAGGTGCTGAAAGCATTCTTTAGAAATGTTGGCCCATATTGATAGGATAGCATCTTGCAGTTGATGGAGATTTGTGGGATGCACATCCAGGGCACGAAGCTCCCGTTCCACCACATCCCAAAGAAGCTCTATTGGGTTGAGATCTGGTGACTGTGGGGGCCATTTTAGTACAGTGAACTCATTGTCATGTTCAAGAAACCAATTTGAAATGATTCAAGCTTTGTGACATGGTGCATTATCCTGCTGGAAGTAGCCATCAGAGAATGGGTACATGGTGGTCATAAAGGGATGGACATGGTCAGAAACAATGCTCAGGTAGGCTGTGGCATTTAAACTATGCCCAATTGGCACTAAGGGGCCTAAAGTGTGCCAAGAAAACATCCCCCACACCATTACACCACCACCACCAGCCTGCACAGTGGTAACAAGGCATGATGGATCCATGTTCTCATTCTGTTTATGCCAAATTCTGACTCTACCATCTGAATGTCTCAACAGAAATTGAGACTCATCAGTCCAGGCAACATTTTTCCAGTCTTCCACTGTCCAATTTTGGTGAGCTCGTGCAAATTGTAGCCTCTTTTTCCTATTTGTAATGGAGATAATGGAGTGGTACCCGGTGGGGTCTTCTGCTGTTGTAGCCCATCCGCCTCAAGGTTGTGCGTGTTGTGGCTTCACAAATGCTTTGCTGCATACCTCGGTTGTAACGAGTGGTTATTTCAGTCAAAGTTGCTCTTCTATCAGCTTGAATCAGTCGGCCCATTCTCCTCTGACCTCTAGCATCAACAAGGCATTTTCGCCCACAGGACTGCCGCATACTGGATGTTTTTCCCTTTTCACACCATTCTTTGTAAACCCTAGAAATGGTTGTGCGTGAAAATCCCAGTAACTGAGCAGATTGTGAAATACTCAGACCAGCCCGTCTGGCACCAACAACCATGCCACGCTCAAAATTGCTTAAATCACCTTTCTTTCCCATTCTGACATTCAGTTTGGAGTTCAGGAGATTGTCTTGACCAGGACCACACCCCTAAATGCATTGAAGCAACTGCCATGTGATTGGTTGATTAGATAATTGCATTAATGAGAAATTGAACAGGTGTTCCTAATAATCCTTTAGGTGAGTGTAAATCAATAAATTACATACTGATCATTTACTAATGGTTTGTTCATCATTTGTTCAAGATTAACCATTGTTTATTGAGATGATACTAAAACAATTTGGTAACATTACAATAAGGTTTCATTAGTTAACATTAGTTAATGTATTAACTAACATGAACTAACCATGAGTAGTACATTTGTTACTGTATTTGTTAATCTTTGTTAATGTTACTTAATACAAATACAGCTGTTCATGTTAATTCACAGTGCATTAACTAATGCTAACAAGGTTTTAATAAAGTATCAGTAAATTTTGAAATTAACATTAACAAAGATTAAACAATGCATTAGAAGTGCAGCTCATTATTAGTTCATGTTAACTAATGAACCTTATTGTAAAGTGTTAACAACTTAATTCAATTTTGACAAATACTTCAATGATTTATAAGTGATAATGTATCAACCAAACGTCTACTTCTGATCTTTTTTTTTTTATTTCATGATTTACTATTTTTTTAAGATAACTTACAGCACATTTGTAAATCATTAGCATACCATTTATTAATCATTTATGAACATAGTCATATTTTGTAAATTATTAGTTCATCATTAACTAATTACTTATAAGTGACTTATAAATGAACGTTATTATAAACATGGGTAATAAGGTGAAATTTTCAAAAGGTGTAAAAAAAAAAAAAAAAAGAGAGATCAAATGTACTTTTCTGATACTTATTCATTAACAAACATGTCTCCTGTAACTTCCTGTAGGCTCATTCAGGAGACAAGGAGTCATCTGTAATGAAGTGTCAGGGTGCCCGACCGTAAGTCTCACCAATTGCTTAGATATGTCAGACAGGTCATTCAGCAACCTCACAGGCAGTGTCTTCATGAATAAAATGCGAGAGATGGTAGAAACTTTGTCATCCTAAAAAAAAAAAAAAAAAAATCAGTGGAATTTTATCATTATTTTGAGGTTACTGGATAAGGATTTTTAAAAATGATTCATTCAGACCAATCTATGAACCTGTTTGACCAAAACATTGAAAAGAACTGAACAATTTGAATCACCTTGGCTCACAAGGAAGTTTTACTCTACACAAGAGCCAATGACATTTTAAAGCAGAAAAATATGTACATTCACTGTGCAATTCCTTAGCTTAAACAACAGTGCATGGCACTAGCAATAGCAAGGTCATGGGTTTGATTCCCAGAGATTGGACTGATTAAATATGTATTCTGAATGCAACATAATGTTGTCGCTAATTTTGTCGCTTTAGACAAAAGCTTATGACAAAAACCTATTATGCAATTTTAAAATTTCCTCATTTAGTTTAGGTCTCCAACAACAGGTTTACATGCATCAAAGGTCAAAAAACAGTTTAATTTTCTCATTATAAACACTGCACATCACCACAATGTTCAATGATTCTCAAACGACTCAATGGATGAATCAGTCTCTCTAAATCCCTCCTTTCCACAAGCTACTCTGCTCTGATTGGTCAGATGGCCCAGTCTGTTGTGATTGGTCTACTCTGCTCTGATTGGTCAGATGGCCCAGTCTGTTGTGATTGGTCTACCGCATACAGCGCATATTTCTGAAATAAACGGCCATTACCATAACTGAACTCCAGCTGCGTCCGGCGTCCGAGGCGATAGTACACACTGTAAAGACAGTAACGAGGACGCCGATTTTACACCAATCCCAGCACGAGTCCGAATCGATGAAACATTGGAAGAACTAGTTATTGAAGCCGAACCTTAAGCAGGACGTTTCTCAGTGATGCTACTCAGTTTGAGGTACATTATGAGATGTTTCAGGAACTGTATCAATAACAGTGCATGAATGACTGATGTAACATTAAAGTTTGCAAAAGAAATCTTGCTCCATCCTTTATCGTTACTCAAAGTAGTAAGAATGACAGATAATCTGCGTTAATAGAATCAGTTTTAGGTAATACTATGCCCACAGTTGATTTACAGTAGTATTTCAGTAAGTTAGCCAGAGACCTACAGAATATGAAACACAATAAACACATTGTAGAGCACAGCGTCTTCTCAACATGATGCTATCCAGTATCCGCTGCAGTGTTTGAGGGGGTTCAAGGTTTCCCTGTGGATTGGTCTAATGTTTCGTCTTGACGTCACAACTCGCTTAGGACTCGTTTAAAAACAATTCATTTAATTGACTCTGAGTCGACTCTTACTTTTGAGAGACAGTAACTTTATATATGGTGCACTTTCAAATTTAAAACTTTTTCATTCACTTAGAACTGTTACACACTACTTGAAAAGTAATTTTCAAAAATCCATAAATCACTTTAAATAAAATTGTATGCATAAATACAGTATTTGTAAAATACAAAACTATAAATATTGAACAAGAACATATTTATTAGAAATAACAGTCATACCTTGTATTTGGTGATATTATACTGCAGCTTACCTTTTCTCTTCTACTAATACTATCAGAGCACAACAGCATCACTGACTGAATTGATGTGATGGTACCATTCTCAGCCAATCTGCTCTTTGCTGTTGATAAGTAATGACTAAATTCCTGAACCAATGCCTACAAAGGAAGAAAAAGTCATTCATTATCAGGGTCTAGAGTAATGAGTTGTTTACATGCACTTAAATCAAATAATTAAGGCCTTCTATTGTAATCATAAATACATTTTCAATTAAAGCTCTAAATAATTCAGAAAACAACAGAAATACAGTATTTTAAAATTTTGATATTTAAATTGTTTGAGTAATGGCATTTTTACTAGTGCTATGAATGAAGGCCAATACTGCTACTGATGCTTCTATTAAAGGGTTAGTTCACCCAAAAATTTTAATTCTGTCATCAATTACTCTCCTCGAGTTGTTTCTAAACCTATATAAACACAAAAAGATGATATTCTGTGGAATGTGGGTAACCAAAGAGTTTACGGCCCCATTTACTACCATAGTATTTTTTCCCATAATATGGAAGTCAATGGGGCCCATCAACTGTTTGGTTACCCACATTCCACAGAATATCATCTTTTGTGTTCAACACGATAAAGAAATTCATACAGATTTGGAACAACTTTCATTTTTATATAAACTATCCCATTAAATGGATTGTATTTACTTATTATTATTTTAAATTTCTGGGAATAAAATGAGTAATTATAGCAATTATATCTTTTAAATTAAGTACATTTAAAGGGGTCATGACATGGATTTTTTTATTATTTTAATATGTTCCTTGATGTTTAATTATAAAGTTTCTTGCACAAAAAAATGTGTACAGAAAAACACATTTTTTCAACCTTCATTCTGACCCTTTGTCTGAAATGATCAGTTTTTAATGGACAATTGGCTAACGTCACTGTATAGGAAACAGTATCAACACCCACTTGCTATTGCACTCGAGTAAGTTTTGAACACATTATCCATATAAAATCGTAATTTACATTATCAAATTGTTTACTTGCGGTTTGCAATAGCTGCTGTCAGAGAAAAAAAGGCTGCTTAATCTTTCAATAAAAATGTATTTGCGAACTCTCCATTGTGCATCATTTACAAAACAATCTGCAGTCAGATGCTCTGAACAAACCTCCATCGCAATTCGGGAAGCCAGTAAAATAAAATTAACAGGTCAAAAGCATTCTTTAACTCTTCATTTGTCCTGTTGTTGACAGACTCAAGCGTGTGGATACATCAGAAACTGAACGCATATCTGTATACTGTATCAGTGTAGACAGCGTCACTGATTATAATGGCTTCTGTTTGTTTTTGACACAACACAACTCACATCTTGTGTAGGTAAATGTCAGCCGTTAAGCGTCTGAATGCCAGTGGGCGGGGCCTATGATGCGATGATGTTAAACTATTTGTTGATGTCTTGCTCTGGAAGCAGGATTATGCAAATGTATCGTGTGACGTCACAGATCCCGCAATATCAAAACAAGACATTTTTGGAGCTTGATTACATAAATTCTTTGTTTATAATGAGGACGTTTTAAAGCGATGAACAATCAAGGTACAAAGAACTTGTATATGTCAAAAGATCAAGGCAAATAAGATTTCTCATGTCATGACCTCTTTAAAACAATATTGATGAAAATAAATGGATGTCATGGATGGAAAATCCCACCTTGGCTTTTAGAAAGAGGGGAGAGTGACAGGCCTGTTCTTCTGTGAGGAGTCCGATACACACGTAAGCAGCCAGAACTCCAGTGAGCAGCGAAACACAGCGCAGCACACACTGGTGAGGAGTGTTTAAACTCTGTGGAGTGATTAAAGGCAGCATTTTGCATGACATAAATGAAGACACCACAAATCAGATCGAACTGCAATAAAGATTTCATATTTTACACAGTGTGAATCAGATCTTTATTGATTAGTTTCAGCCCTCAGTTCTGTCATTTCTGATGCAAAATTATAGTATAATGGTACTTAAAAAAATAGTATTTTTACTTTTTTTGTCAATGTTGTTAGACATGCTACCAAAGTACCAGTGCTTTTGACATTCATATTCTATAACTCAGCCTACTATACTTACATCAGGAGAGTAGCAGTTAAAGAGCTGCTCAGCGACAGACAGGAGACTGTGGTCTAGTTTGCTTCTGAGAGCTTGAATCACAGTGAACTGTGGTTTCTCTGAGTAAACACTGTCTCTATCAACTGTAACTTCAGTACTGGGAGGTGTGTCATCAAAACTGAACTGCAGGAAGAGACTCTCAACCTCCCCAAAAGTGTCTTTTCCCTCAGTAAAGGAAGAACTCTGGGAAGAGAAACTGTATAGGACACAAAGACATAATATCAGACATAACCATTAATTTTATTAGACAAATTCTAAAAATTCTTAACGACTTTTGAAATCACCATGAAATCAGTATTGACCATTTTTTTAATGGAATATTGCAGTATTTATTATAAATGATTTATCCATGCGCATCTTTTTTTTTTTTTTAAATGTTAGCATGTTCCCTTGTAATCTTTAATCAAAATAACTTCCCCTCCCTCTTGCAGCAACATCTCTTCTCTGATGATGTGTTTACTGTCACTTAACTGTCACTCACATGAGATCCACCAATAGCAAACCACAACCACCCAATCAATTCTCCATGGAGAAAATCAAGCCCCGCTCTACATTTATTCATGTTTGAGAAGCAATTCCCTCAGATATACATCGCAATAGGGAAGAAAAGACAATCTTCCATTTCATGCCAACTTTAAGTGGCTAAAATCTCAAATTGGAATAAAAAGTAAGAAACAGTTGAAAACTGAATTTACATTTACATTTGGAAAACGTTACTTGGACACTGTTATCCACACAGCTATCCAAAGCGCCTTACAGCACATTTTCTATAAATAGGTCAATGACATATTGTTTTTTTGTCCTATTAATTTATTCAAAAATACATTACAAATGTTTTGTATCTATACACTGACTTGAATGCACATCTTCTATGATATGTATGCTTTTTACTAACCCAATATTTTGGGTTTGTTCAGGTTGTAAAATGTAATGTGGTGTGACTCCCCAAACACTTAAAGGGGTGGGGGGGTGGGGTCTAATGCTATCTAATGCATTCTGACTTATTTACACTGATAAAGAGTTGGATGCTCATGCTAAACATGGCCAAAATTTCACATTTCAAAATTGTCATACAGTTGGATGTATGACAAAGTATTTCTGTTCCAAATAACAGAACACTCCTTCAGGATTTGAAGTTTTGGAAAGTTATATTCGAGTATGGTCCTGTATGACTTTCTAAAGGGCAGAATTGCTTGTATGGGCACTTCTCCCAGATGAGTGCACGCACATCAACCAGGGGTTTCCCAAAAGCGTCGTTAGCCAACTATGGTTGCAAGTTCTGTCGTTATCTACATAATTCAACAAGTCGGTGTTTCCCGAAATCATAGTTCCAACGAACATTCACAAACAGCATCGCAAACTTGTGTGGTTGCAACGACAGCTCTCGACCTGTGGTTAGAAGCTAGACACGTGGACTTAATAAATCCTGATCTTGAGCAAAATAAGCAAGCTGGCATTCAGTACAATCTATCTCTTTTATTTATAATACATACAAATGTCATTTATGTCTTTTAGTTTGTCAAGAGATTTAAAGCACCGTTTTTAAAGAGTGTGCATGTGCGTACGTGCTCTAGTAGGTAAGAAAGAGCCAATGCTTGAATCTGGAAATAAAGGAAAATAACTGAGAAAAAATTTAATTAGTCCTCAGATGTCATGTCCATAATTTATTGCAAAAAATCTAGCATTAATTCAACATTAAACAGATTCATTAAAAGCAGTTATTACTCCACCACCTGCGTGATATCATTAACCAATGTGGTTGAACGACAAATTTGCGACAATACGGTTTCGGGAAACAGTCGTCAGTAGCTAGCTGATTTCTTCAACGATGCATCGTACTATGGTAGTTAAGCATTGAGTAACATCATTGTACAGGAAACGCACCCCAGAGCGGGAGCAAGAGCTTAGATCGGGTTACAGAAGCCGTCGGCAGTGCTGTCATTTTGTTTTTAGACCACGAAATCAACAATGTCACTAAAGAGATGTGTTTTTGGTTGTGATGGAAAGATAACCTTGTTATTAGTGGATGAAGGAAACAGTGGATGCAGTTTGTTTTTCCGGAGCAACAACGGAGTTCTGCAAGTGTTTTTTGGTCATGAGTCAAAACCACAGGCGGTGAGTGAAACTGCATCAAATGTGTGTGTTTTGTTGGCAATCGGCACATAAGTGCATATAATATAAACAACACGAACGTATAGTGAATCGAAAGTTATCCAGTGATAAGGCCATAATGTATTTCGTGTGTGTGTGTGCTCGTGACTCTTTAGCTCCACTCACTACACGCCTTCATGAGCTCAGCTGTGTTCAGAAGAATCGGTACAGCGTATCTGTCTTTTATAAATATGATAAAACTAAAGACTCTTCAGAGAAATTAAGAATGCAATAGTACTCTATAGGTACTCAAGATTAACATGGGATTAGCAGAAACTGTGTGTGTTATGTACCCTTTAATGTTATTAAAGAATTAATAATTCATGATTTGTAAAAACATTATTTGGTAACACTTTATAATAATGTAGAAATCTAACATGAACTAACAATGAGCAATACATTTTTACAGTATTAAATAATGTTTTATTAATGCTATCAATTAATGTTGTTAATGAATAAAAATAGAGTTGTTCATTGTTAATGTTAGATCACAGTGCATTGCATCACAGTGTTAACAAATACAACTTTTGATTTTAATAACGTATTAGTGAAATTAACATTAAGATTAATAAATGCTGTAGAAGTATTGTTCATTCTTAGTTCATGTTAACCAAAGTAATTAACTATGGTTAACTAATGAAACCTTGTAATAAAGTGTTACTAATTATTTACCTACATACAATAACTTAAATAAAAGTTTAAGTATATACTATACACTCACCTAAAGGATTATTAGGAACACCACACTAATACTGTGTTTGACCCCCTTTCACCTTCAGAACTGCCTTAATTCTACGTGGCATTGATTCAACAAGGTGCTGAAAGCATTCTTTAGAAATGTTGGCCCATATTGATAGGATAGCATCTTCAGTTGATGGAGATTTGTGGGATGCACATCCAGAGCACGAAGCTCCCGTTCCACCACATCCCAAAGATGCTCTATTGGGTTGAGATCTGGTGACTGTGGGGGCCATTTTAGTACAGTGAACTCATTGTCATGTTCAAGAAACCAATTTGAAATGATTCGAGCTTTGTGACATGGTGCATTATCCTGCTGGAAGTAGCCATCACAGAATGGGTACATGGTGGTCATAAAGGGATGGACATGGTCAGAAACAATGCTCAGGTAGGCTGTGGCATTTAAACGATGCCCAATTGGCACTAAGGGGCCTAAAGTGAGCCAAGAAAACATCCCCCACACCATTACACCACCACCACCAGCCTGCACAGTGGTAACAAGGCATGATGGATCCATGTTCTCATTCTGTTTACGCCAAATTCTGACTCTACCATCTGAATGTCTCAACAGAAATCAAGACTCATCAGTCCAGGCAACATTTTTCCAGTCTTCCACTGTCCAATTTTGGTGAGCTTGTGCAAATTGTAGCCTCTTTTTCCTATTTGTAGTGGAGATGAGTGGTACCCGGTGGGGTCTTCTGCTGTTGTAGCCCATCCGCCTCAAGGTTGTGCGTGTTGTGGCTTCACAAATGCTTTGCTGCATACCTCGGTTGTAACGAGTGGTTATTTCAGTCAAAGTTGCTCTTCTATCAGCTTGAATCAGTCGGCCCATTCTCCTCTGACCTCTAGCATCAACAAGGCATTTTCGCCCACAGGACTGCCGTGATACTGGATGTTTTTCCCTTTTCACACCATTCTTTGTAAACCCTAGAAATGGTTGTGCGTGAAAATCCCAGTAACTGAGCAGATTGTGAAACACTCAGACCAGCCCGTCTGGCACCAACAACCATGCCACGCTCAAAATTGCTTAAATCACCTTTCTTTCCCATTCTGACATTCAGTTTGGAGTTCAGGAGATTGTCTTGACCAGGACCACACCCCTAAATGCATTGAAGCAACTGCCATGTGATTGGTTGATTAGATAATTGCATTAATGAGAAATTGAACAGGCGTTCCTAATAATCCTTCAGGTGAGTGTAAGTATATTTAAGTTTTTATTTATTTATTTATTTTATTGAAAAATGTTTAAGAAAATCATAAGATGTTTGTACTCGCATGAATTAAAAGGAAAATAATCAATCACATCGCACAGCGTCTCAAATGTTGGTTCAGTCAATCTGAAATGCCTGAGCCAAAGTCTGGCATCAAAATGATTCGGTTTAATTCCGTCCCAGAAGCGACTCACGTGATTGACTTCCCAAACACCAACATGCCAATAAGAGAACATGACAGAGTTTATTGTGTTTCGTCTACCGCTCTGAGATGCAAGTCATTTATTATGATGGAGGAAAAAAAGCCTTGGTGGCTTCCCTGATTATAGTAAATTCCCTTTTTTTACAGATATTTTGTGCCATTTGTCCAGGAAGTGAAGATTTTGTAGAATAGTACGAGTAGTATGTTATCCACTTTTGTTACCGCGCGTCTATGAGTGCAACACACTCACCTCTCTGGCTTCAGGCTGCCCATTAGAAACGTTAGTCCGGCCCTGCTGTCCTTCAATGTCAAAGACACTAGAATTCTAGGAATGAGGTTCAACGGAAAATCACTACAAAGACAAAAAAATATTATTCACAAAGATTGAAATTCAAAAGTGAAATTTGACCTTTCTGCACCACTAGTGGCATAGAGAAATAAAATTACTAATCACTAAACTACATTTTTGAAGAAAACCGTGGTGCTTTCCCATGCGAAACTCGCCCCTATGCTATGCTAACTGTTGATCTAGAGATGCTGGACCTGGTGATAATGAGGTGAGGTTTGCAGTTCTCCTCCTTCTCCTCATTGTGTTCGTTCATGATCAGCCAGTTGATGATGGAGTCTCTCAGAGTGGGCGGCTCTCCACCTGTCTCCATCAGCACTCCACTAATGACGTCAAAACTGTGAAAACCTTTAGGGACGGAGCACTTCAACAAGGCCTGGGCCAAGCTGAGGGTACTATCGCTAAGGAGAAACAATAAGAAGTGAACATTACTGAGAGTTTTGGAACATTAAATAAATATTCCAAGTTAAATGCAAATAGGAGCTCTATCAACAACATCTATTGCATGTTACTCCTGGAGAAAATAATTAACATCCTTCCGTTTGGATAAACAAACTAAATTTGATTGACAGTAATGCATACAATGGGGCAAGTCTATGGGGCAAATGTAGCAGCAGGTTTAAAAGTAGTGATGTATTAAATTGTTTTTCGAAATTTATGCTCATTTAAACTTTTTGCTAATGTTAATTGTTGAAATTGTTAAAATGATGTGTGATCAATTTAGAAACATTGAACATGTGATACATACATTAATAAATCTATTCCTATGGAATATAATTCATAATCAAAAACCTGGTATTTTTACTGATTTAATTGTTGTAAACAAAACTCAATGTAATGATGCATATATTTAAACATAAAAATGACACTGCCAAAAAAAAAGTCACTAAAAGTCACAATAATATACTATATCCTTCAGTATATTACTGTAAATTATTTATTTTTTATAAAATGAGAGATAAGTGCAAATTATAAGTGCAAATTTAAATTCAAGGAATAAGGAACTCAAGCTAAGCTTGTAATACTGAACACTGTGCAAAGAAACTCACAGAGAGGGCTTGCAAACAGCACCAGAGAAGACTTTCCAGAACTCTCTATCAACAGGCACCAGAGATTCTTGCATTATTGTGCGCAACAGTTCCAGACACAAACTGCCGGTCTGGTCTGAGCTGACTCCACGCAGAGCCAGAGCCCAAACTCTGGCCCACAGACGGCCCAGCTCAACTGTGTGAGCCAAGGAGTTCACTGAGCTCTTGGCATGACAGTGTGCCACCTCCCTCAGGCAGCGCAGGATGTACGGTCCCCTCTCGCTCCGACGCTGTTGTCCACCCTGAAGCTGGCAGAGCAGCCCCAGCAGAGGAACAAGATCATCAGCCGGCAGGATGGAGGGGTATTTGGATATCAGAGCAGCTGTGACCTGTAACCTGTCGATGGACATAAAGAGTTGCTACACTGCAAACAAACAATATTAAGATACTAGGGGCCAGATTTACTAAAGAGAGCAAATTAGCGTGAGATCGCAATTCCAAAAAAGCACAGATGGGAATGGAAAGTTCAGCACGCGATCTACTGACGACGTGCAAATTAAAGACGCAGCCGGATCATTTCCATAATGACCAACACAATCAAATTAGCGTCTGGTTTAAGACATGCTTTTTTTCTGGGCGTTAAATAATGCAGCAAACACCAGTAAACTGACGAGCGCAAACCTTAGTAAATCACCTTTCATGATTAATTTAATATTCTCCTCTCATAAATTGAGTCTGAAAGGGAAACTCCAACAAATGCATATGCAAAAATAACTCTGTCCACGCCTTTTCAGCAATAATTTTTCCCTGCGTGTCTTTAGTAAGTCTAAATCAGTCATAAGTTTTTTAACGGCAAAAGAGGGTTTGCATTCGCACAAGCTTTCAGTATATCTGGCCCTAGGGTTGTCAAATGTACCGGTACTTCCAATTACCAGTCGGTACTAAAAAAAAAAGTTGCCGTACCAAGTAGTACAGAGTACCATGTATATTCGGTATCCGCTGACAGACGCTGCTTTCAAACACTCTCGTTCTTGTTTGTTTGAATGCAAAGGTTTCTATTTACAGCCTGTTACGAGCGTTAAGCATTGTAACCAATCACAATCATATCTGTTGAGCACATGAACGCAATGGTAAATCAGAGGTGCTAGTCAGTAAGCTGAAAATGCACAAGGTTTTGTTCAATGCTCCGCATGCTTGTGAATCCTTTTATTTTAATCAGCAGTGTAAACATGATCTAAATAAGAGGTTTATTGTACAAACTGTGATGACTGACAGTGATAACCAACAGACAAGACAAAATGAGATAATATTTTTAAAGTACTGCATTCAACGGTTTTTGCTCTGGTACCGAGAACAGTGAAATTTTACTGGTATTGTTACCGACTAGAGATGCACAATTCTGGAAAAATTGAGAATTGTTTAAAATAGTGATCACTATAATCCCATGATTTTGAATAGACAACTAAACAAAATAACATGGAATAAAGGGGTTGACAAAATTATAATTGCTGCAGTCTATTTAAAGAATAAGAATATTCAATTCATTTGAATTAAAAAAAAATTTTATCAGTTTGAATGAATGATTCACTCAAAGACTTCACTTGTTTCATTACTGGATGAATCAGCGTTTTTTAATGAATGATTCAATAACAAATACCTTTTTAGTCACTTACTGGTGTAACAATGTAACTGATACAATCTTTATTTGAAGCGTCAAGTTACTTTCAAAAGGTGATGCTCTATTAATCACTACCGTTGACAGCAATATTTATATGAACTTTTATCCCAGTACTTCTGTGATCAACTGAATTATTGTAACAGAAATAATTATACAGTGAGGCTGAAAAGACATCTAAACATAACAACTGCTCTCTCTGGATCAGCAGCAGCACAAACAAATCTGAATGTTCGTTGTGATCGTACTTATCAAAGGTTTAACAGACGCGAATAGAGGTGAATCGTAGTCATTTAGGAATAAAATTGTGTGCGTGTTTGAATTGAGATCACAATCTTTCACCGATTAATCGTGCAGCTCTAGTACTAACTACTGAAATTTTGGTACCGTGACAACCCTGTAAGATACAGTACTTCAACACTTTTCACGAAAGGGTACAAATAAAAGCTTGAAACTGATAAAACATATATAAAATGTATTATTGTTAGATCAACCATTTTATTTTCAATTAATTTTATATGAATTAAAAATTGGGACATCTGAATAAGGCTTAAAATACTGATGTAGCAAAACCAATTTAATAAAATGTATTGAAAAATAAAGTTATAAATAAATAATACAAATAATTAAAAAACAAGGTTACAAGTTGGTTTTAGTTGAGTTTAGTGGACATTAAAAGATAACCAGATTTTAATTTCAATATATATTTAACAGTTTACGTCAAAATTATGGCATTCTTATATGATTTTAACTGGATACGGTCAATAACAAATTGTAATACTGCCAAAATGACCTCCCTTCAATCAATGCTGAAAGGATTTAAGATTTTTTTGGTTTTTAATTAAGGATTATTTGTGCTTTAATTCTCAAATTAAACAGTACCAGGGTATAATGTCGAAGTCGCTGTGGTGGGGCTGAAGTTTGGATCGTATCACCTCCCAACTTGTCAGCGGTTGCTCGATTCGTCTGCGTTTGCAGCTCTGCGGACTGTCCCGCTGAGTATCCCGACAGACTGATGACGTCACTTCCTGAACATGAGTGCTTTGACTGAACAACTAGAGAAACACGGCACATTCGTGAATGCTGTAAGCAATTAGAAATCAACAATGGGCTTTGTTATTTTAAAAATAGCACTGGTACGTATCATGGTACAGTGATAATGGTAATACTATGAACCCTTAACACATTCATATATCATGGTATTTGCATTGTACTTCAAAGTACCTGATTAATATTAACAAGAGGAATAATGATAATTGAGCAGCAACAGCATTAAAACATCCATGAATCACCTGGTGGCAGACGTCAGCTGTCAGTTCAATGAGATTTTCTTTCACAGCAATAGGACGAGAGCCAGTGGCATATTTCCCTCTGCTGCCGATCTGACTGATCTCACTGACGAGGGCATCATAGAGGGTGCAGAGCTCACCTTGCCATCTGACCCAGTCTCCTGCATGGGCACCTGTACAAGGTGTCATGGTTAAATATACACTGATCAGACATAATATTATGACCACTGACAGGTTAAGAGATTAACACTGATTATCTCTTCACCACGGACCCTGTTAGTGGGTGGGATATATTAGGCATTAAGTGAACACTTTGTCCTCAAATGTTAGAAGCAGGAAAAATGGGCAAGCATAAGAAATTAGCAAGTTTGACAAGGGCCAAATTGTGATGGCTAGACGACTGGGTCAGAGCATCTCCAGAACTGCAGCTCTTGTGGGGTGTTCCCGGTCTGCAGTGGTCAGTATCTAGTGGGGTCTAGTGGAGTCCATGCCTCGATGGGTCAGGAATGTTTTGGCAGCAAAAGGGGGACCAACACAATATAAGGAAGGTGGTCATAATGCTATGTCTGATCAGTGTATCAGTTCATTGACTGTTCAAAAGTTTGGGGTGAGTAAACATTTCATTTTTAATGTTTTTGAAAAAAAGTTTCTTATGCTCGTCAAAGCTGCAAAGTCTTTACTGTAACTTTAGATCAATTTAATGCTGAATAAAAGTATTAAAGGGGTCATGAAATGCCGTTTCAGATAGTAAACGGATGCCTCATTTTATTTGGACAAATTGACCAATTTTGATCTGGAAATCTGGAATGTTTGCTTTAGCGGTGATGCGGTGAGATTAAAAATAAGTGTAGTTACCTGCATTGCTGCTGAGAACAAAATGCTTGGCACTGCATTATCTTTTAGTAAAAAAATAATAATTTTTTTAACAACAGCATGTTGAGAATAGTTCACAAAGCAGTCCATTGTGAAATGTAAAGAACAAATGAAAACTTTATCTTTCAGTCGCTCAGGCACAGCATTAAAAATTAAACCAAACTTCAGCCATGTGTTTGTAATGCTTGGATTTTTAAGAAGTTCTTAAGTTTTTGGAGGTGCAGTTTCTTTACTTCCACTGACAGAACAATGTTGGAGTTTGACGGTCTTACTCAACATCTTTATGCAACAGCAGTATCGCTCTTATGATTGATGGACAGACATGAGTTGTTCAGAACGCACCAACTTGATTACATACGACGATGACGCATGTTTAAGGGATTTAATTTTAATTATCCCATAAATGTACTCACGCGTAAGCCATCCTAGATGTATATGGCTTTCTTCTTTCAGCCGGACACAATCAAAATTATATTAAAAATGCCCTGGCTCTTCCAAAGCTTTATAATGGCAGTGAATGGTACCCTAGATTTTGAAGCCCAAAAAAAGTGCATCCATCCATCATAAAAGTAATCCATATTATTATTATTATTATTATTATTATTATTATTTAATATTAAATAATATTATTTATTTATATATATTATAAACATTAACATGGTGTTTCTAACATCTGTAAAACTGCATTCTACCATCTTAAAAATATATCTAAATTACGGCACATGCTTTCGATGCAAAATGCTGAACAGTTAATTCATGCGTTCATGACCTCAAGGCTAGATTACTGTAATGCTTTACTGGGTGGTTGCCCTGCTCGCTTAATAAACAAACTCCAGCTGGTCCAAAACGCAGCAGCTCGAGCTCTTACTAGAACCAGGAAGTATGACCATATTAGCCCGGTTCTGTCAACACTGCACTGGCTCCCTATTAAACATCGAATAAATTTTAAAATCTTGCTTATTACTTACAAAGCACTAAATGGTTTAGCTCCCCAGTATTTGAGCGAACTCTTAACGCATTATACTCCATCACGTCTATTGCGGTCTCAAAACTCTGGCCAGTTGATAATACCTAGAATATCAAAATCAACTGCAGGCGGTCGATCCTTTTCCTATTTAGCGCCTAAACTTTGGAACAGTCTTCCTAGCATTGTTCGGGAAGCAGACACACTCTGTCAGTTTAAATCTAGACTAAAAACGCATCTCTTTACTATGGCTTACACATAAAACATTATCAATTTCTATTACTCAAATCAGTAAATGATTGTTAGGATGCATTAACTAGGTCAGCCGGAACCGGGAACACTTCCCATAACACCTGATGTACTCGTTACATCATAAGAAGAATGGCATCTACGCTAATGTTAGTCTCTCTGTTTATACCGAGGTTTACTGCAGTCAGCCAGATCCAGGCCGTATCCAGATCAGATGGTGGACCAGCGCCTGGACATGACCAACGCATCCCTGAAGTGTCTGCAGAGAACATGTCAAATAAACTCCCCCCGTAAATGCTGCATCGACACGACATCCTCATTAAACCCGTCTTCGGGCGTGCGACTCCAATCTCTCAAATAATCTAACAAATATCTATTTGCCTAATATGAATTAAGACCTGCTATGTTGCCAGAATTATAATCATACACTGTTTGTTCGTCGGCCAGAGGAGAACTGGCACCCCGACTGAGCCTGGTTTCTCCCAAGGTTTTTTTCTCCATTCTGACCCTGAAGGAGTTTTGATTCCTTGCCACTGTTGCCTCTGGCTTTTGGCTTGCTCAGTTGGGGACACCTAAATTTCTTCTATATTACCGATCTGCCCGCATTGATGCTATATGATACTTGAAATTAGCTGGATAACATCACCGTTTCACAAATTCTGTTGCATTATTTTACTTTTAACAATGTGAAGCTGCTTTGAAACAATTGGACTTGTTAAAAGCGCTATATAAATAAAGGTGATTTGATTTGATTTAAAGGCCTTCTGAAGCAAAGCCATGCGTTTTTGTAAAAAAAAAAAAACATTATTACTTTATAAACACAAGTACATGAGTTAAGTTCTGGCCAAAGTGACCTCATTATAGATTTTCGTTTTACACTTCTAATTAGTGATCACTCTATCCTCAGTTCTGTCATCAATACGCTATGTGTCGGGTCAGAGTCAAGTCAAGTCATCTTTATTCATATTGCACTTTTTACAATGCCAATTGTTTCAAAGCAGCTTCACATTGTTAACAGAAAAATAATGCAACAGAATATGATTCAGCTGAAAACAGTGATGTCATCTAGCTCATTTCAATTATCATATAGCAACAATGCAGGCAGGTCGGTAATATAGATGAAATTTAAATAAAGAGATGTGTTTTTAGTCTAGATTTAAACTGACAGAGTGTGTCTGCTTCCCGAACAATGCTAGGAAGACTGTTCCAGAGTTTAGGTGCTAAATAGGAAAAGGATCGACCGCCTGCAGTTGATTTTGATATTCTAGGGATTATCAACTGGCCATATCAACTGGAGTTTTGAAACCGCAACAGACGTGAAAGAGTATAATGTGCTAAGAGCTCGCTCAAGTACTGGGGAGCTAAACCATTTAGTGTTTAACCATAACCATGTTTAATAGGGAGCCAGTGCAGTGTTGACAGAACTGAGCTAATATGGTCATACTTCCTGGTTCTAGTAAGAGCTCGAGCTGCTGCGTTTTGGACCAGCTGGAGTTTGTTTATTAAGCGAGCAGGGCAACCACCCAGTAGAGCATTACAATAATCTAGCCTTGAGGTCATGAACGCATGAACTAACTGTTCAGCATTTTGCATTGAAAGCATGTGCTGTAATTTAGATATATTTTTAAGATGGTAGAAAGCAGTTTTACAGATGTTAGAAACGGTGGCTTTCAAATGAAAGATTGGTATCAAAGAGCACACCCAGGTTCCTAACTGACGACGAGGGCTTGACCGAGCAGCCATCGAGTGTTAGACAGTATTCTAGGTTACTACTTGAGGAGTTTTTTTGTCCAATAATGAAAAATTCATTTTTTTCTGAATTAAGTTGCAGGAAGAGGTCACTCTTCCGCCAGAAATAGACACATGTACAGCCGTTACCGGAAGCCAGTGACTGATTGTAGTTTATAAAGTTATAAATACGGATATTTTTCTTACACAAACGCATCGTTTCACTTCAGAAGGCCTTTATTAACCCCCTGGAGACATGTGGAGTATGTTTATGATGGATGGATGCACTTTTTTTGGGCTACAAAATCCCAAATTACTCTTATTGTGTTTGTCTAAAAGATGAATGTCATATACACCTAGGATGGCTTGAGAGTGAGTAAATCATGGGGTAATTTTCATTTTTGGGTGAACTATCCCTTTAAGGGGCATGTCAAGCCCAATTTCATATCCGGCCGTTTCAGAAAGATATAAAAGAATAATTAATATTTTAAATTGTGGAATTAGTTTTGAGTTCTAAAGTTGCAGTATGTTTTTATTATAGCGAAACATCTTATATGTGTAAATATCAAGAACATTTTAATTGTCCATTTCATAACCCTTTTAATTACTTTAAAAACAATATTTGTACATAAATATATGATTGGTGTGTTCATTCTTTAAATACCTGTTTATCATATATTGTTTTTAAAATGTTTGAAGAAGGTCTTTAACAGAATTTTCACACTATGTAAAAAAAATTGCATGTTACAATGGTGTGTTTGATTAAACAACTGCAAGAGCAAAAATACTCAAACGTAGTGCATTTTAAATAATTGTTTTATCATTACCTGTCTCTAAAGTTTTTGCCCCTTTGGGATGATGAACGCAAAGCTGGAGGTGGAAAAACTTCACAAGCTCCTCTTTCAGCACGGAGCTGGGTCTCATCTGAGTATAAACATACAGCAGAGCGGACAGAACCTCCTCCCCCAGTGCACACACCCTCTTCCTGCAGGACAGAAGCACTGAGCGCAGAAACACGTTCACTGCAGATACCAGGTTCTCCAGAACCATCAGCTGTCTTTCTGCCCTGTGGAAGAACATCACAACACAAGTTAAGCATATATGATTTTCTTATTAAAAAAAAAAAAAACACATTTGTCAAGCATTAAACGATACCTGGTGTTGCTCAGAGCCTTCAGGAAGAAGTTGAAGAGAGTGTGGGATAATCCCTCCGTTTGGACACAACAGCCCCAAACCACTGTGTAGATGATGCGACTCACTTGGACTCTGTTGATTGACTTGGATCCCCTGTTGAACAGCCCACAGTACAGATCCAACAGACCTGCATAACAAACAAAACAACAACAGCAGTGCTGATTAACATTAACAAAATAAAATTAGCAAAAAAAGTATGAATAATGCATGTCATTATTGCAAAACACTGGGCTATTTTAAAGGGGGGGGTCTAATGCTATTTCATGCATTCTGACTTATTCACACTGTTAAAGAGTTGGATGCTCATGCTAAACATGGCCAAAATAAAAATAAAAAAACGAGTTGGATTTTTTTATGTGCCAAATACACTCCTTCAGGATAATCATATAAATTCAATTCAAATAAATTATATTCGAGTATGGGCCTGTATGACTAAGGGCGAAATTGCTTGTATGGGCACTTCTCCCGGATGAGCGCACACACATCAACCAGAGCGAGAGCAAGAGGGCGCCCATCAACGAGCTTCGTTCGGGTTACAGAAGCCGTCGGCAGCGCTGTCATTTTATTTTTAAACCACGAAAACAACTAAATGTCTAATATACTAATGTCACTAAAGGGTGTTTTTGGTTGTGAGGGAAAGATAACCTTGTTCAGCTTCCCAAATAACCCAGCGTTAAGGAAACAGTGGATGCTGTATTTTTTTTTTTATGTAGCAGCAACAGAGTTCGGCTCAGTTGTGTTTGTTTGTTCCCGATCATGAGTCGAAACCTCAGGCGGTGAGTGAAACTGCATCAAATGTCTATGTCTGTGCATATAATGTAAACAACACGAACGTATAGTGAATCGAAAGTTATCCAGTGATAAGGCCATAATGTATTTCGTGTGTGTGTGTAAAACTAAAGACTCTTCAGAGAAATTAAGAATGCAATAGTACTCTATAGGTACTCAAGATTAACATGGGATTAGCAGAAACTGTGTGTGTTATGTACCCTTTAATGTTTCAGATTTTAAAACAAGAAACTCAGGAAAAATGTTAAAGGGAAGTTCACCCATTTTTTTTTTTAAATGCACACAAATGGAGATGGTACACTGGTCTTGCACTCACTGTGCCACTGCTGCTGGCTCATCTCACACCAGTATTTACGGACAGACAGGATGTTCTTGAGCAGAATGCTGCTGTAGTCCTCCCCGTACGCCGCACAGCTGAATGGACTCTGTAAGACCTCCACCACATGAGACAGCAGCTCAGCACATTTTAACTTTGGACCACCTGCAGAACAGAAGTGTGATTTCCTGTAATGGATTTACTACATGCATCTAATGTACAGTAATAAACAACCACATAGATATAAACAACGGATACAGAGCAAACTCTCTTGCACTGTCACAAACAGTAATTGTAATATTAGTAGCTCAGACGTTACGTTGGTTGGCGCATCTGATGAAATACTTCATTAGGCTGCTAATTTCCTGCATCTTTTTTTGCCGGTTTGCATGTGTGGTGGCGGAAACATTGGCTTTTCCTGACTGTAGAAGTTCTGTCTCTTTCTGAAGAAACTTTTGTAAAAATCTGTAAGGTAAAATCAGTATGAGTGCACTGTCAACTCGCATCATAGAATGACAATGGACAGAATGGAAAAAGAAAAACAGAAATAGACCGTAAAACAGCATCCCAGGTGAGCTGCTTGGAGCCTTTGGAGCCTTTGCTTCCTGACGTACGATCGAGTTCCTCCACCGTGTCTGGCGAACGGATGAGTCTCCTGAAGCGATCCACCTCTTTCTGGAAAAAAGCAAAACAAAAACATCAGTCAAGTTTTATTTCTATATCAATTCATAAAATACAGATTGTTTCAAAGCAACCTCACAGTGTTCATTTGCAAAATTTGCCTATTACTAAATGACTTCAATTTCATCTGAACTTTTTTGTTCAGCTCAGTGTTGATTTCATGTTACGAAGTTCATTAATTATGAAATGAATTAGATTCAAATAAAGCAGCTCTACAGAAGGTAATCGTGGCATTATTCAGCTCAATTTAGTTAAAGCCACAATATGTAATTTTCCGCCACTGGAGGTTGCTTATTCAAAACAAAGGCATAGCTTGATGACTACTTGAGCTTTTATTATGCTGCAGACGAGCGCTTCCTCTTCTTCCACTCATGCGTATGTGGGTAACGCAGTGCTGTTTTATCATATTACATACATTTGAGTGTCTAAGTTACGTTATTATGCTACTCTTGTTGTGGTAGACCGATATTAGGCATGGTAAAACATGGTACTCGCGGTAAATCAAGAAAAACAGATTTAAACAATAAGACTAACTGTGTTGAGCTGTATAAATGTCTCCAAACAGTTGCTCATCTGTCTAATAAAACACATCACATATTAAAGCGTCTTTGGTGTTTCCGTGGTTTCTATAAAATAAATCGAGGGTAACGCGGGTATGATGTCATTGATAGGCGACGCACGGACACTGTCCATGTCCTGGTTAAAATTGCTTATTTCTATGAATTTAAACATTCTTGGAAACATTTGGGATAATGTAAGTACACAAGTCAAAACGAAAAAACAAAACAAAAAACACTTTAATCCAAAAATCTTACATATTATGCTTTTAAATGGATTTTTTTTTTTAAATATTTGCTACATTTAATGAATTGAAAACACCTGTATGATGATGTGTTTTAAATTTCTTAAGTTTTAGGAGTGGGCTTGAGGTCAAAATGACAATGCAATGCAAAATTGTTTGTTATTTCTTTTGATTAATTTAGTCTGGTCACTGATAAGCAGGATATATTTTTAATTTGATTATTGTTCAACATTGCCAAAACAAGTAATGTACCATAGACATCAAAAGTCATTATGATATTGCACAACATTATCAGATAACTACAAAAATAAATATTTAACATAAAAATGTAGGGTAAATTACAGCATTCTGAGATATGAAGTGACTGTCCACTAAATATAACGAAAACATACACATATACAAGTTAAATGTAATATATATATATATATATATATATATATATATATATATATATATATATATATATATATATATATATATATAGTCCGTTTAAATCTGCCTCCTAGCATTCAAATTCTTTCATCAATTCATATTCAGAAATTGAATTTCTCAATTTAAAGTTGATGTTTTACTGACAGATAATAAAATGATTTAGCATGGCTGAAGTTGAGGTGAATGCCAGTCGTCAGGTCATTGATTTATGCATTAGAAAAGATGTTTCACACACCTTCCTCTCTGTGGCTTTCTCATTTTCAAGTCCTCGGCAGCAGACTAACAGCTCGTGCAGCGCCAGACTCATTGTCTTTCAGATGAAATGCATCGGTTGTATTTTGGAGTATGTAGTGTGACAAGTGTCTATTTCACTTTGCATCCTGCTGATATCTGCTCACGAGAGCGCCATCACATCACGCAGTAATCCGGCGTACAGATTTAATCTATTCAATACAGAAAGCTTGCTTCACTGTTATATGTCTGCTTACAGTACTTTATTTATCATACGCTTTTTCAACTTTCTAGCCCTCCTTTCCATGCGTCTCAAAATCAGTACCGCCTTCCAGCTCTTCTTCACTCGCGCCGCCTGAGCTTCGCTACTGCCATCTGAGGGATGGAGAAAGTACTAACGTTAGCTCATGGATATCAATTAACGTTACGTCGTGTTGACTTTTGCAACTTGTAGAGGAAGCCAACATACTTAAATGTTATTTAAACTTAGTAGTATTCTTCTGAGACTAAATGTTCTGACTGCTGCTCCCCTCCTAGAGCTTTAATGCTAGCGTAGTCTCGCGTAGCCAGACCGGGTTACGAGATTTTCGCTTTCTGAGATTTCAAGATTCAAGAGTTTTATTTGTCACATACACAGTTATATACAGAATATACAACCGGCAGTGAAATGTAAACAGGTCCGCTCCATGGACAGTGCAAATTCACAGTTAAAAACACAAGGAGGAAATTATAATAGAAATAGGATAAAAAAAGTACTATCTATATATATATATATAGAATTATAAATAATCAAGTCAAGTAGAAGAAAAAAAGTAAAAAAATAAGAATAAAGAAGTGGAATAAAATAAGTGAGGTAAACTGTGCAGTGAGTAAACTGTAGACGTATAAATATGTGGTTAACAAATGTATAAGAGTATAATGTGCAAACAGGTTTATGACAGGTTACACAGTAACAACGAGAACAGAAAGTGCAGTGCAATGTCAGTGTATCGATGTTTATCCTGACGTGAAGTCACGTGATGTTAAGTGACTGAGTTCAGGAGTCTGATGGCCTGGGGAAGAAGCTCCTCCTGAGTCTCTCAGTTTTGGCCATCAGGTTTCGGAAGCGCTACCAGATGGCAGCAGCGTGAAATGAGGGTTTGCAGGGTGATTAGAGTCCTTGATGATCTTGGTAGCTCTACCTTTGCAGCGTTTGGTGTAGACGTCCTGCAGAGACGGGAGAGCTGACCCTGAGATACGCTCAGATAAGCGCACGACTCTTTGCAGGGCTTTGCGGTCATGACTGGTGCTGTTCCCATACCACGCTGTGATGCACTGAGTTAAAACACTTTCTATCGCCCTAAATAGAAAGTTTTCAGGATAGCTGGTGAAACCCTGAATTTCCTCAGCTGGTGCAGGTGGTACAGTCTTTGCCTGGCTTTTTTCACCTGTGTCTGAATGTGAGCAGTCCAGGTCAGGTCCTCGGAGATGTTTACTCCCAGGTACTTGAAGCTGCTCACTCTCTCTACTGGTGACCCGCTGATCATGAGGGGGGAGTATGTCCGTTGCTGTCTCTTCCTGAAGTCCACAATCATTTCTTTGGTCTTGCCAACATTCAGAGAGAGACAGTTGTCCTGGCACCATGATGTTAGATGCTCCACCTCGCCCAAGTATGCCGCCTCATTGTTGTTGGAAATGAGGCCCAGGACAACAGTATCATCAGCAAATTTGATGATAGAGGTGGAGCTGTGTGTGGACAAACAGTCATGCGTGTAGAGAGAGTAGAGCAGGGGGCTCAGGACACAGCCCTGTGGAGCTCCCACACTCAGGGTGATGGAGGTGGAGGTGGACTGGCCTATTCTCACCACCTGAGGCCTGCCAGTGAGGAAGTCTTCAATCCAGTGGCAGAGAGAAGGATTCAGGCCGAGATCCAGGAGTTTGGAGGTTAGCTTGGTGGGAACTATGGTGTTAAAGGCTGAGCTATAGTCAATAAATAGCAGCCTTACGTAGTTCCCACTTTTGCTGTCGATGTGAGTGAGGGAGGAGTGGAGGACATGAGAGATGGCATCTTCAGTCAATCTATTGGGACGATAGGCAAACTGAAGAGGGTCCAAAGTGTCAGGAATCATTTCCGTGGGCGGAGCTTACATGAATATTTATGAGTTTCCCGGACATGCGCGTTAGTTGACGCACGTTTGTTAATCAGCATATTTAATGGATCATCTCAAAAAAGGTAAATAGTTTCAGCGTGAGTTTATGCCTAAACTACAACTATTCATCGTTTCAGAACGGTTTATAATGTTTATTTTAGGCCTATTTTATTTTTATTTGCACGTTTTGTGCAGTCGTCCCTGACTGAATACAGTCATTCACTTCGTGTAATGTTAGGATAAGCAAACTTCAACTAAGTTAGTCGTATAAATTTATTTCATTTAGTTGTGCTTTTCCTTTGTACTTTTGTCTTTTATCAGTTGTTATCATTTGTTGAATGTCACTGCCTGTAACAACTGAAATAAACCTGTATTGTATCTGTGGACATAATATGTTTTACCTTATGAAGCTTTTAAAACTGTGTTATCCCTCTGGCAATGACTGAAATAACATCCATAACCATATCAGTGGCCTAATAAACATTTTGCAACCTACACTGATATGTCATCTGCTCTTTCTTTGACCATGTGTGCCTGGATGATACACGGTGATCATTTATACATGATCTATTTTGATGCACAACACACTCATTTATGAGTCATTAAGGCCTGGTTTCACAGACAGGTTTAGATTAAGCCAGCATTAGGCCTTATTTAAATTTTAAATTAGGACATTTAGCTTTAACATTAAACATGCCTTAGAAAAAAAAACATTAATGGGTGCATCTTGAGACAAAACAATGGCACTGACATATTTTAAGATATGCTTAAAGTTAAAACCGTTTTCTGTGAAAACGAGGGTGTTTCATAAACATGTAGGTTCTTAGTTGGGCTTAATTAGAAGCACTTTTGATTTTAAATCTTGGTAAATTAAACTATTGAATCTATGTTAAAACATTTATGACATTCTGTCATCTTGACTTTTTTTAAAATCACTCTTAAGATTTGCATGACAAAAGTTTAATCACTGATTTAAATGTTAACTTTTATTCAGCAAGAATGCATTCTATTGGTAAAAAAAAAAAAAAAAAAAAAAAAATGACAGTAAAGACATAATGCTACAAATTATTTGTATTTCAAATAAATGCTGTTCTTCTAAACTTCCTATTCATAAAGAATCAGGAAAACAGACGGCTGTATAATGGTTTCCACACTTCATTAAGCAGCACAACCATTTTCAATTGTGATAATAAGAAATGTTTCTTGAGCAGAAAATCCGTATATTAGAATGATTATTGAAGGGTCATGACTCATGTGACACTGAAGACTGTAGCTCTGCCATCACAAGATTAAAAAAATAAATAAATATAAAGAACAGTTGGTAAAAATATTTCAGATAAATGCAGCCTTGGTGAATATAAAAATAAAGACCTTTGAACAGTATTATTAGCCTATAACAAAACAGGTAGACTTTTCTCATGACACTTTTAATCCATTGTGCTTCTGTAGACCTATTAAAGCAACACATTCATGCTTGTGTGTGGTTTTAAGTTGATGAATAAAAATGAACAAGAATTTAAGAACAATCACACCAGGATAGATGGTGAAAAGCACAACGAAATGAAATCAATACGACTAGTTGAAGTTTGCTTAATACCTGCAATCTTTCAGTCAGGTAGGCCTACGACTGAATGAATCCACTGAAACCGAAAATCTCAGAAACCGAAAATCTCAGGTCCATGGGCGTGACGTCTGAAATGTCAAACTAAATTAACTGACTTCAAACATTGTCTTACATTCGTCTTTTGTTAATAAATACAACAACAAAAAAAAACATTGTCTTACATTCTCAAAACTTCTCATTACATTTACAGTTTGATGTAGGTCCAGAGGCTTGCAGGACTTTTGATCTGATTATCAATTATTATTATTTTTTTTTTTTTTATTGGATTTGAAGTAACACTATGTAACTTTCTTGTGCTCATAATTTACTAAATTTATATAACGAGTGAATATTCACTGTGAATTTTTGTCTCATCCTGAATCACTGCGGTACACGTTTAATAAGTGTTTATGACTATTTTAGTCCGGTTCAGGTCGGGACCGCTGCGGAGTAGCACATAGACATAAACAGAGAGAAGAAGCTCTGGCTACAATGTTCTTCCGCAAGACGCATGCAGTTTTGTTTATTAACGCTAGAGTGCCAAAAGTTAGTGTAGCTTAAAGAAATACAAATAGAGTGGTGCAGGTATAACATCACTTTGTAGGCCAAACACGGAAGCAAGTTAGCATTTTAGCACTTCCAGTTCCCTCGTCTCAAAGTCAATTGCTGCGTCCCAATTCACCTAGTTATAGGCTACTACAACCTAAAAATGTACTCTTTTTGTGAAGAAAAAGTACATACTTTTGAGTTTAGCAGAAGAGTATGCAAGCTTTGGGTCATACTACTTCGTCATTTTTAACGGACTCTTAGTTACGTGCATCCCGTCACCGTTTAAACTGCCCTGTCAATCATCGTCACAGTTAAAATCCTCCACATTCAATTTAATTTCCTACCGTATCTGGTGAATTAATTAGGAAATGAATTAGATTCAAATAAAGCAGCTCTACAGAAGGTAATCGTGGCATTATTCAGCTCAATTTAGTTAAAGCCACAATATGTAATTTTTCGCCGCTGGAGGTTGCTTATTCAAAACAAAGGCATAGCTTGATGACTACTTGAGCTTTTATGAAGCTCAATGTACTAGCACGTTGATCTGCCATTTGTGGGTCTTTAAAGTCCTCATGAAATCAAAATTGACCCTATTTACTTTGTTAGCACATAATAAAGGTCTTAGGGTGAACAATTAATCCGTGCAAGTTAATACGCAGAAAAAAATTCCTTCTCAGATGATGTCAGTTTGACAGCTTAGGTTTGAAAATGCTTAACCACTCCCCTCCAACCGTTAGTCTGCTATGAGCGCGAGATGGAGAGGAGGAGCGCTGAAGTAAAACCCTGCCCTCTATTCAATATTCAGTATTTCACTTGGAAATACGTCACAGCACTGAAGAAAACTCACTTGCTACTTCCGGTTCACTGGGACTTTAATGCAGTGACTCTCCTCATGTGTTTGCAGTTTAAATTTAATGATGCTTTTAAAAGTTAATGGTCAAATGTATCATTACAAAAGTTTACAATGCTGCTGCAGGTGAAATATATAATGTGGATAACATTGAATAAATATCTTTCAGTCAGGTTAAATACTGATAATTGATCACTCAAGCCCCTTAATCTAAACCTCTCTACTTAACCGTCGGACTCACACATCCATCATGTTTGTAGTTTTTAACACTTTATATCTGTGTTTGTAGTTCTAATCAAATCCTTGTCCAATTTGCAATAGGTTGTGGGCAATATCAGCCGTTAGAGTGTGTGTCGATCTGCACTTCAAATTCTGACTGGAAATAGTAGACCATCCGGGAATGTTTTTTCTTTTCTTTTTTCAATGGGGTTTTGGTTAAATGACAGAAATAAGGTCTGTGGTAAACAAGTGGCTAAATGGGACTGCAGAGGCTGTCAAGGAGATTAAACGTAATCACGCCGAGCAGGTAACCTCAGTTTGCTTTTACAGCCTCGTTACATGCTCATAATTGTGTTCTTATAAACTATTATAACTCAAACTTTCTGGGAAAATGTTTTGAGATAAAAGCTGAAGGAGTTCTCGGAAGCTTAGTGATGATGACGTTGAAATCGCGGGACCATGGTGTAGTCCATTCATCACAGTCTGTTCCTGTGTAGTGGACAGCACATTCCAGGGCCCAGTTTATGGCCAGGCCCCTCTCTGCCCATAACAGTGGACAAAGGTTTGCTACATTTGGATCACAATGTTACATACATGATTGGATCACAAACAAACTGTCCAACGCCATCAGATAAAGATGCAAGGACAACAGCCAGACACCTCTTAGAGGGCAAGAAGAAGACCTCTGGTACCAAGCCCAGGAAGGACACTACTTCTCATTGGTCCACATGCAGTTTCTGCCCTTCACCCATCTAGAGACTAATCCCTAATGTCCTGATCTGTGACTGCCATAAAAATTCCTCAGGATCTCAGCAGTAGTGGGTGAAACAAAGAACAACCACAATTATCCATCCAAATCCATTCATAACTATGATATGAAACCTTAAAACTGATGTAAACGACACACATCCATGTCATACTTATTCAGAGAAATAAGTATTCTCAGTGACATCTATTTATAATACAATATATTACACAAATTCAGCTGTTAATTAACAAATGAATGAACACATGACAGTTCAACCTTTTTCCATCATTTTTTGGTGTCTCTTTGTTTAGAATATTGCCAAGAGTATTCTGGTGGTGGTTTGGAAAATGAGAAATGCATTGGTAAACTTTAAAGACTTCAAACTGTGTACATTATGCAAATTAGTTACACAGGGGAAAGAAGGGTGGGCCACACTGTGTGCCCCCTCTGATGCCAGCGGCCAAGCACTGGAATGGAGAAGCGCCAAATTGCAATCTCCTCCTCATCAGAAGGGGATAAAGGTACACTTTCAACAGACACTCCTTGCACTTTTCAACAGACACTTCAACAGAGTCTCCCCTCGAGAGAGAGACAAACAGTTCATCAAGTTCTGAGTCTGTCCACCAAGGATGAGACATAACAGATACACTGTAACATTCTGTGCTTCTGGTTCATCCAGAGCTGTCTGTTCCAGTGCGAGAGATTCGCCAGTCTGTTCCAGTGAGAGAGATTCGCCAGTCTGTTCCAGTCTGTTCCAGTGAGAGAGATTCACCAGTCTGTTCCAGTGAGAGAGATTTGACAGTCTGTTCCAGTGAGAGTGATTTGCCAGTCTGTTCCAGTGAGAGAGAGATTCACCAGTCTGTTCCAGTGAGAGAGATTAGCCAGTCTGTGCCAGTGAGAGAGATTCGCCAGTCTGTTCCAGTCTGTTCCAGTGAGAGAGATTCACCAGTCTGTTCCAGTGAGAGAGATTTGACAGTCTGTTCCAGTGAGAGTGATTTGCCAGTCTGTTCCAGTGAGAGAGAGAGATTCACCAGTCTGTTCCAGTGAGAGAGATTAGCCAGTCTGTGCCAGTGAGAGAGATTCGCCAGTCTGTTCCAGTGAGAGAGATTCACTAGTCTGTTCCAGTGAGAAAGAATAGCCAGTCTGTTCCAGTGAGAGAGAGTCACCAGTCTGTTCCTGTGAGGAAGATTCGCCAGTCTGTTCCTGTGAGATATATTCACCATAATTCATCAGGTTGATATACAAGGTATACACGTGACATCACCGCCGGCCAGAGTGACTGAGTGGCACCCACTGAGTGGCAAAAAGACTGAATGGCAGCATTGGTTTACAGCGTGAATGCCACGAAAAACACACAAAACACATCTAAAATGGGAAAGAGCTTTGAGATTGACTGTACAATTAGATTTGGCAAGAAATCTGAGGTATATTTTTTATAGACTGCCGAAAGCTACAGAAAAAGCAAATGGATCGCTGCAATTCACAGAAACAACTGGACTCCAGGCAGCGAAACGTGGATTTCCTGTTATCATTTTGTGTCAATATGTTGAATTTTGTGGTAAAGTCATACCCTATATATATTGTATTGTTATATATTGTATTGACAACTCATCAATTAAATATTTACTGCTTATATTCTGCATTATTGGATGTTTTTAAATAAACACTGACAAAAACGTGTATATATATATATAGTCAAGAGGATCTAAATATAATATATATATATATATATATATATATATATATATATATATATATATATATATATATATATATATATATATATATATATATATATATATATATATATATATATATGACATTCTATGACATATATATATGTCAAGAAACATGATTCCAGGCTGCATGTAAATATCCATGGATCACTGGATCTTTGCTAAGTTGTAAAGTTTGCTATATCAAATCCAACCTTTAGTTTAAACTAATAATCGTTTGTTTTACCCGTGTTTTCGCAGTTTCCCCCATTGAATCAGTCATGCAGCTGCTCTTCTGCCACTCAGCCTGCCTGAGGGGTGTGTTCGGCAGGAAAGTGACGTCAATGCATACCCTCAAATAACACTAAATAACAACTTTAATTTTCTTAAGTAAAAATTAAGATGTTCTTCAGAACATATTTACAAACTTCTTAGAATTTATCTTAAGGATTTTCTAAACTTCTTTCTTAAGCATATTTTCATGAATCTGGCCCCTGAAACCTGATTTGTTTGTGCTATTGCTCGTACTTAGCTTATTGTGAATTTGAACTTTTATGTATAATTTTGCTGTAATAATAAGCTTATTTATTAGAATACAAAATAACATGGATCAAAAAAAAAAAAAAAAAAAACGAGACAACTCATTTAGCCTACTGTCTGTAAATGGCTGTAGCTGGGTTTCAGAAATGGTACATATAATATTGCCTGACAGAAACAAATAAATAATGTGCATTTAACCATGAATACAGTGAAATACAGTTCATATAAATTGTACTACATTAAATTTCATTTTTATATAGGGAAACATATATTTCAAGCCAGTAGAAAGGACATTCAAAAAATATTCAAAGCATTTACCTAATTTAGTTAGGCACATCTTATAATACTCATGTGTTGTATGTATTGTATTGATATGGATATAATTGTGTGGGGTGGAAAAAGAAAATATACAGTGAATGTGTGAACCTGAAATGGGAAGGGTAGCAGCCCATTGTCCACTGTTTAGGTACAATAGGCCTAAATAATAACTTCTATAATGTAACTTTTTACTGTGCATTTTCAATGAATGTCTGTGTGGCGTTGGCAATAGCTGTTTGTTTTCTAAGCGTACATTAGAATAGACCAAACACCATTTGAAATTAAAGGGAAGGATTTTTAGAAACTAATCTTACAGAAAATATCTAAGGTAAATCAACATTTTTATACGAGATACTATTATTACCCAATGGACATGGGCCACATTTTGGATTTCCTGCCCCCACTTTGTAGCGCTCACGTCACGTGACCTAATTTAATATTCATGAGTAAAATCCACAAACGTGTCGTCGGTACCCTCCTCCTTCTTACCATCATGGCGGCCGCCAGGAAGAACAAGCGCGTGGCGGCGTCTCAGCCGGGTTTTTTGTCTGTTAAATCGAGTCTGGATGGGAACAGTTCGGATATCAAACGGCGAAAGCGCGTGAACAAAAATAAGAAGAAGAACTGGAACAAATTCAGTGATATCCAGGATGTGGAGGAGTTTCTGGATGATGTGCGGCTTCAGGAGAAAGCAGCAGGGTAAATATGGGTTATCATTAAACCAAACTAATTTTATGGAAAAGATTAGCCTTATATTTATATCTATAGTCTGCTTTATTCTAGTAGACAAAACATTATTTAGGTTAATATGTGACTGTGCGTTATAAAGAGTTGATAAGCGTCACGTGGCTATTACTTTGTGTGGTACGTTACCATTGTTTATTATTATTAATATTATTATAGAGATATGCTCCTTATGTGTTCGTGTTTATGTATACTTTTTAATGTACGAATTGTCCTGTGTATATTTTGCTGCTTATTCGGTCTCATTGATTTGTTTTGTTTTTTTTGTCATTCACTGACTGTGTAACTGACGAGTCTAACTGGTTTATTATTTGATTATTTTGTTGCTGCTGTTTTGATTTCCACTTACTGTTGCATGGCATACATATGTTAAAAAGGTGAGAGAATAATACAATTGATTAAAGCTTATTTTGTATTAATATTATTGCCATGTACGTTAGTACAGAGCACTTTTATAACAAAACCTTTCATTGTAATCTTGTTTCTGCCACAGTAATTCTTCTCCTTTCTTCATTCATAGGGGTTTGATAGCTGAAAAACCTGATGACAGTCTCTTCTTTGTGGACACTGGTGAAAAAGACAGAGATACACAACCACGTGAGTATATAAAGTCCTCTCTTTATAACTTTTTTGTTGTTGTTGTTCTATGCAATCCAAAACTGTTTTTCTTGTTGTTAGAGACGACAGCCAAGAAAGGTAAACGATCGAAACCTTTGCGGATAGATCTAATTCTTCAGCCGGATTCCCACATACCTGCCCCCAAAAAGTGAGTACAGTACGACTGTAAGATTTACTTTCAAAATGACCTGTAATCTGCATCCTCTTCTGCCCGCTGATGATCTCATCCTTGCGCTCCCAGTATTTCTTTGGGAATGTGAAGATAACACAATGGAACTTGGAGTGCTGTTGTGTGAACGGCCTTCCAGGATCTGAGGGCATATTGTCAGAATTCAGTTATTGAGCTTTTATTTGGTGTTTGTTTCATCATCTCTCTTTTTCTCTCTTGCCTAATGCCATTATATATAGAGAACAGGGTAATGATATATAATTTCACTATATTATATCAGATGAAATGTTTGATTTACTGATACTTAAAATTCACCCTAAAAGTGTCTCAGACAGTGTGTTATATTAGTAAGTCTTTTGAAGTCATATTAATGCTGCAGCTCATATCAAATATAGCACTGTTAAACATGTTTCAGGTTTCAAATGTGGCCATAAAACATAACAGATGAAAAACTATGAGCTGAACGGCTAAAGATTTTGTGTTGATTTGAGGATTTATATTCAAATCATGCCTTCACTGTAGCTTTAGAAGTCAAGTATTATTTTTAATAGCGCACATCACAATACACATTTTAAAGCAGCTTTACAGAAAATATTGATGTTAATGTTTGCAATATATTAGATATGGATGATGATCGATTTTGCAATTCATATTTATGTTTAGAACCCAGTCAAATAGACTTGTCAAATCTATTTTTTTCTAATTAGTATATATTGGATTATGTGAGTGTATGTGGATAGTTATTTATATATCCAGCTTTATACACTGATCAGGCATTCACATTATGTCCACTGAGAGGTGAAGTGAATAACACTGATTATCTCTTCATCACAGCACCTGTTAGTGGGTGGGATATTAGGCAGCAAGTGAACATTTGTCCTCAAATGTGTTAGAAGCAGGAAAAATGGGCAAGCGTAAGGATTTGAGCGAGTTTGACAAGGGCCAAATTGTGATGGCTAGACGACTGGGTCAGAGCATCTCCAAAACTGCAGCTCTTGTGGGGTGTTCCCGGTCTGCAGTGGTCAGGATCTATCAAAAGTGCTCCAAGGAAGGAACAGTGGTGAACCGGCCACAGGGTCATGGGCGGCCAAGGCTCATTGATGCACGTGGGGAGTGAAGCCTGGCCTGTGTGGTCCGATCAAACAGACGAGCTACTGTAGCTCTAAGTGGTCAAGAAGTTAATGCTGGTTCTGATAGAAAGGTGTCAGAATACACAGAGCATCTCAGTTTGTTGCGTATGGGGCCGCATAGCCTCAGGCCAGTCAGGGTGCCCATGCTGACCCCTGTCCACTGCCGAAGCAGCAACAGTGGGCACGTGAGCACCAGAACTGGACCATAAAGCAATGGAATAAGGTGACCTGGTCTGAAGAATCACATTTTCTTTTACATCACGTGGATGGCGTGATGGTAAACCTGGGGAACACATGGCACCAGGATGCACTTATTTCAAACCTATTTCATGGTTTGCATTCTCAGGCCACCAAGCGCTGTTGCCGTGCGAATGAGGTCCAGAGCACGTTGGGGGTTTAAGTGGCACCAAATTAAAGAACTAATCAGTTTTTACAACAGAAATTAATCAATCAAAAACTTTAGCTTTTCTTCTGAAACAAAATGTCCTATTATCACTGTAAAGCTGCTTTGAAGCAATCTGTGTTGTAGAAAGTGCTATATAAATGAAAGTGACTTGACTATGGAAAGAAGACAAGCCGGCGGAGGCAGTGTGATGCTTTGGGCAATGTTCTGCTGGGAAACCTTGGGTCCTGCCATCCATGTGGATGTTTCTTTGACACGTACCACCTCCCTAAGCATTGTTGCAGACCATGTACACCCTTTCATGTTAACGGTATTCCCTGGTGGCTGTGGCTCTTTCAGCAGGATAATGTGCCCTGCCACAAAGCACAAATGGTTCAGGAATGGTTTGAGGAGCACAACAACGATTGGCCTCCAAATTCCCCAGATCTCAATCCAATCGAGCATCTGTGGGATGTGCTGAACAAACAAGTCTGATCCATGGAAGCCCCACCTCGCAACTTACAGGACTTAAAGGATCTGCTGCTAACATCTTGGTGCCAAATATCACAGCACACCTTCAGGGATTTAGTGGAGTCCATGCTTCAATGGGTCAGGTTTTGGCAACAAAAGGGGGACCAACACAATATTATGATGATTCCGATTATGCCTGATCGGTGTGTGTGTGTATGTATATATATATATATATATGTGTATATGTATATATGTGTGTGTGTATGTGTATGCAGCCGAAATTTGCTATATAGTGGCGTTAAGTATGAAGGTAAATGCTAGGTTAATCTGATCTGATCAAATTATCATGACCCTGATTCTCCTGATCTGTTCTTTTAGTGTATTGGTGTTCCAGCAGCCCAATGCTAAAAAGCAGCGGCGCATGGCAGAGAAAGCAGCTAAGTTGGCGGTCATGGGAGTGCTGCCCCGACGAGAAAAGCTTCTTCAACTCCGAGTGGCTGCCGCTGGGGTGTCCGTTAAAGAGAATCCAGTGGCCAATAATAATCCAGAAAGAGGGTTTTATGACCTGTGGAGTGCAGGCAGTGAGTATCTTTACACTTTCTCTTATATGTCAGTAATGTATACAAGTGGCGTAATGTTGCTCAATGTCTTTGTCCAACAGCACCAGAGACAGCTGATCCCTTCTACCTCGAACAGACTAAGAAAAAGCTTGTCAAGGTGAGAGCACTGTTTTCATTTTGTTTTATTAACAGAAGTCTTTTGTCTTCTGAAAAATATAGTAATGCAGTAATTTGAACAATGGATGTGGCTATTGGTCAACCAATATAATAGCCAATATTTGGCATGTTTTAATACTATGGACCATTTTGGTGTTTTTTTTTTTTTTTTTTTTTTAGTTATTATTTGAAATTACAAAGCTAAAATAACAGCACAAATACAAGAGAAAGACAAAACAAGCAAAAACACATAGGTATGGTAATAGAAGCAGAAATTGTAGTGTTTGTAAACTGTTTTGTGGGTGGAGCCTACCTTGTGACAGTCCTTCAGTTGCAGTCTATGGAAGCCGTTTAATAGTTAATCCCCCAGACTTTTTTTTCCTTTGAATTATGATATAAACACAATTGTGTGTTATAAACGTTTAGCTTTAAAAGGCATCTTCGATTATCAAAGTCCTTTTCAAAGAAGTCTGTTCACCCTGTGGCCGTATTAGCTACTTCAGGCATCAGTACTAGCTAATATGGCCACAGAGTGAAAGGGACTTTAAAAGGGCCTGAAACAAGTTTTTTTTTTTTTTTCTTAAATAGCGTTAAAAAAAAAGCTTATTTGTCAGGCTGGACCAGTCATAAGCGTGAGTCTCAGAACGCTGTTTTTATAGCAACCAGCAAGCAGTGATGTGATGACTTTAATAATCAGCGATTGGCTCTTTTATTTACAAGACTGGACTTGTTCCACCATATTGCGCATTGCACTTTCTCCCATTCATAGTAATGTGAGTGTGCCGTCTTTTATATCTAAACTCTTAGAAAATCTATAAAAATAGACCATCTTTGCTTGCATTCCGATTCTGGCGTACAAAGCCACAAGACATTTTTCCACCTTATTCCGTGGATCTCGCCTGTTTTCTTGTTACCACCGTTTTTCTGCCACCGTAATGCACGTGCAACTGCAGTGACGTAACTGCGATGCCTGCTTCCAAGTGGTCTGTACTAGGATAACAAGTTTATTTTCAGTTTATTTTACAGATTTTTTTTATTTATTTATTTGTTAATTTATTAAATATGATGTAAAATGGCTATAAATTTAATTCCAGCAATTATGCTTATTTGCTATCTTTAAATTAAATGGTGTGATGTCATGAATATTGGCTTTATATCAACCATCAGCCATAATCGGTTGACTGCTAGGTATAGCCGTTGTTGTTCATGTGCTGAATTAATTTCTCTCTTTTAGAGACCTGATAGACTGAATGAGAAACCCTCAGTGCTTCCTGCAATTGAGGTCGTCGCTCCTGGAGGCTCATACAACCCAGACTTCTTTTCTCACCAGGTAAAACGCAGCATGTTTCTGATACACAAAGCTCTTTGCATCACAAAAACATTGATTTTGCTCGTTTTGTCGCATCTTTTTTTTCAAGATTCAAGATTCAAGAGTTTTATTTGTCACATACACAGTTATATACAGAATATACAACCGGCAGTGAAATGTAAACAGGTCCGCTCCATGGACAGTGCAAATTCACAGTTAAAAACACAAGGAAGAAATTATAATAGAAATAGGATATAAAAAAAGTACTATCTATATATATATATATATATGTCTATATCTGTAGAATTATAAATAATCAAGTCAAGAGAAAAAAGGTAACAAATAAGGATAAAGTGGAATAAAATAATTGAAGTAGACTTTGCAGTGAGTAAACTGTAGACTTATAAATATGTGGTTAACAAATGTATAAAGAGTATAATGTGCAAACAGGTTTATGACAGGTTGTTACACAGTAACAACGAGAACAGAAAGTGCAGTGCAATGTCAGTGTATCGATGTTTATCCTGGACGTGAAGTCACGTGATGTTAAGTTCAGGAGTCTGATGGCCTGGGGAAGAAGCTCCTCCTGAGTCTCTCAGTTTTGGCCATCAGGCTTCGGAAGCGCTACCAGATGGTAGCAGCGTGAAATGAGGGTTTGCAGGGTGATTAGAGTCCTTGATGATCTTGGTAGCTCTACCTTTGCAGCGTTTGGTGTAGACGTCCTGCAGAGACGGGAGAGCTGACCCTGAGATACGCTCGGATAAGCGCACTACTCTTTGCAGGGCTTTGCGGTCATGACTGGTGCTGTTCCCATACCACGCTGTGATGCACTGAGTTAAAACACTTTCTATCGCCCCTAAATAGAAAGTTTTCAGGATAGCTGGTGAAACCCTGAATTTCCTCAGCTGGCGCAGGTGGTACAGTCTTTGCCTGGCTTTTTTCACCTGTGTCTGAATGTGAGCAGTCCAGGTCAGGTCCTCGGAGATGTTTACTCCCAGGTACTTGAAGCTGCTCACTCTCTCTACTGGTGACCCGCTGATCATGAGGGGGGAGTATGTCCGTTGCTGTCTCTTCCTGAAGTCCGCATCTGTTTGTTTTGATCTCAGTGTGTTTTTTTTTTTCTAGGACCTGCTTCGTGAAGCCCATGAAGTGGAGGTCAAGAAGCTGAAAGCAGAGAAAAAGTTGGCTCGGCAGCTGGCTGTGAATGAGGACGTCGCCACTAAGGTACAATCTCAAACTTTATGCTAACACCTTAAGTGGTTCCCAAACTGGGTTACATGAGGTGCTATTCATTTAATTCTACCCCACCTTGAAGGCACAATATGTAAGATTTTTGCATTAAAATATCCAAAAACCACTAGCACAATGTTATACGTTTTGTTGGCTTGTGCATTATCCCAAATGTTTCCAACAATGTTTAAATGCTGAGAAATTAGCAGTTATAACTCTGTATCCACTGGTACTGCCTTAGAAACCATGGCAAGAGTAATTCTCATGCAAACATGTGGAAATAATAGGTGTAGGGTCTAGCACACCTCTCTTTTGTTTCTAACAAGCCACTCTATTCTTGTTTTGCACAGTCATGTAAAACAGTTATTCGTTAACGTTATCAGCAGGTTACGCAAGAGGTGTAAATATACGGGTGAATCAAATGACCGAAGGAAAAATAAAACGAGGATTTATATCGGTGTGGTATTTCTTAACACTGCCATAGAATTGTTCACCGGACTTGTTAAACAATGTAATTCAATGAAGTACGTGTTATACATAAATAGTAATTCAGCCTTTTTGTAAATGCTGTGGGTACATTCAAATGTACTTTTAGTATGATTTTGAATGCGTAAAACTGTGCTGCATTGAGTTTAATTCGCCAAATAAATGTCGAATGACATGTACAATTAGTAATTTGGCATTAAATGTTACATTACAGCTAATTCATTCATGAACATGATTTGTCGAAGATGACAACTCCCATGGTTCCACACTCCTTCACAGCATCATCAAGCTAAGCCTTTGTTGTTTTTAATGAGACTCTAGCGATGAAAATTGCATGAACCCAATGCAAAATCTTGCGCCCGCTCGCAAAATTCCCAATGAAGTGACTGGATATTGCCCATGAAAATTTGCCAATGTTACATGTGACCGCACCTTTACCCCGTCAAGGCATGATGGGATATTTCCTGAATTCATTAACATTAATTTGTCTGTCTTTACTGAAAGGCTTTGAGTTTGCAACAATAAATACTGCATATTACAGTGTAATGTGATTTAACTTTCAGACTCATTGAACTCACATTAAAACATTATGTAAAAAATGTTTAAGAAATCATAAAAAAAATTAAGAAATGTCGCCTATCAATGACATCATTACCCGCATTACCCTCGATTTCCGGTTTTATTTTATAGAAACCATGGAAACACCAAAGACGCTTTAATATGTGATGTGTTTTATTAGACAGATGAGCAACTGTTTGGAGACATTTATACAGCTCAACACAGTTAGTCTTATTGTTTAAATCTGTTTTTCTTGATTTACCGCGAGTACAATGTTTTGCCTAATAGTGATCTACTGCAGTGTGCAACAAGTGTTCATAGTAGCCGCCGAACGTAGCATTATAGTAGCATTATAACATAACTTAGACACTCAAATGTATGTAATATGATAAAACAGCACTGCTTTACCCACATACGCATGAGCGGAAGAAGATGAAGCGCTCGTCTGCGGCATAATAAATGCTCTGCAAAATCAAACCGTCATCAAGCTGCGCCTTTGCTTTGAATAAGTGACCTCTAGCGGCGAAAAATTACATTGTGGCTTTAATCATGGTGTGGTTTCTTTTTTTTTAAATTAGTTAACATTATACCGTGCTGTTGTCGGTACAGTTTCACTCCAGGTTTAGATGGGAATGTGTCCACATGCTGTTCTAAATCTAGATTTGTTTGTGTTTATGTAGGAGAGCACCTTTAAAGAGCAGGTGGAGGGGTTGATTGAAGAAGGAGATATTGAACCAGAAGAGCCAGAAGGGGGCACTGAAGACACAGTCATTGGGCCGACTGCAACACAGGAAAAGAAAACTGAGAAACAGAGGAAGAAAGAGAAGGCTCAAAGGATCAAGGTAAGGAAGCAGCCTCTTAACCAAGTCGTGCATGAATCTCCTGATTCACATTCAAACCTTTAATTTATTAAACAGGAGCTGCGGAGGAAGGCAGAGCGTCAGATGATTGACAAGCAGCAGCAGTTGTTCCAATTGCGATCCATCCGTACCAAACTGAAGGAGCAGGAACAGAGGACCAAGAAAAGGCAGGCTCAACGCAAGGCCAATCAAGAGGCACAGAAGAGCATGCCTCGCCGACTGGGCAGACTCAAGTCAGTTTCTTTAACTTTGTCTTTTTTTTTTTTTTTTGACACTATGGTGGAAGAGTTGAGTTTTTTTGTTGTTGTATATATTGGATTATGTGTGTGTATGTGGATGGATATTTATATATACTGCTTTATATATGTAAGCTGTGCAATATATTTTACATTATGACGATATAAATAATCATGCAGCTGAAATTTGCTGTATAGGATGGAGACCCACTGCCCTGTTCATATCCATTCATAGTTCATATCCAACTTGATTCAGCTTGGACTTTTTTTATTTCAAACTTAAGCGTTTTTGGCTGGTTTAGGTGTGTTTAATTAGGGTTGGAGCTAAAATTTGCGGGACACATTTTTCTCATTTTACAAATGTTCTACAAGTTTTCACACATCGACTGTAATAATTATTTAGCCTATCCAGATGAGCCATTTTCTGACGTGTTAGATACTTTGTGTTGAAAGAGCATATTTTGGCATTAGGGTGTGTTAAAGATAGTCAAGCCCTGTTTTGTAACATTTCATCGAAAGTGCCCTAAACACACAGGCCGGTGAAGATGTGACATCTTGTTTTTTGATTGTAATTAAAACGGTGTTGTATTTACCACAGGTTTCAGGAACCTGATCTAGATGTTCAGCTCAGCAATGAGCTTGCCGGCTCTCTTCGCCGTTTGAAGGTATGTGTTTAACTCTGTCTGCTCTTACTGACTTCCAGTTGCATGTTATTTGTAATAACGTGTGGTTCTTGTCATGCAGCCGGAGGGCAGCATCCTAAAAGATCGATTTAAAAGCTTACAGAAGAGAAACCTTATTGAACCCAGAGAAAGAGCCAAGTAAGTTCAATGATTTGCTGCATTATTTGTATTAAATGGATGTTTGTTTGTTTGTTTTTTTAAAGAGGTATTCGTGAGCACGAAAAAAATAATAGAATAATTCTTTGACATAATTTCCAGTCCTTTTTTTTTATTTTTATAATTGTTCCTATTCTCTTTTCAGGTTTAAGAGGAAACACAAGGTGAAGTACTCAGAGAAAAGAGCCTTCAGGGAGATACAGTGACCGCGCAGAGTTGTTTCTCAGTCCTCTAACAAATTATGGTGTGCTATTCATATTGCTATAAGAAAATAAAGCTGTTATATTCCAACAACCTCTTGCCTCAGTAGTGTTTCTGAAAATGTCAAGTGAATTTTTATTTCAGGTTTATTTTGCACTCTTTTTCCAAGCCAAAGGTGACTGGCAAGGAGGAAAAATCCATAAGATGTGAGGATTGTAGGGGGAAAAAAACCATTGACAGGTTTCAGACTCAGCTAGGGGAGCCCATCCCCCTCTAGAAATCCACACGTTGAGATAAATGTACTGCATATGCCAAAAATGTTCAAATTATTTGCATAGTATGTGCAATACTAATCATATGTTAATTTAATAATTTTTGGACATCTTCTAAATCATTATTGTATTGATCGTTGTGTTGTAATGTGTTTTTGTTCATTGTAGTTCTGGTGAATGCGGTCAGTTAAAACTAAACGGTACACTCATACACGAACAGCTGCAGATTGTGGTCGCTGCTCTCGGCGTTGCCTAATCCAGGTCTACTGCCTGCCAAACAGGCTCAAATTAAGACCAGTAATGCCTGTTGTTCAATTGTGAATGTAACTTTAACTATTGTGACCCATTTGTGGATGTTCAAATTATTTTTTTTAAAGATATTTTTTTTAATATTGTAGTAGCAGTTTCTCCACTGCTGCAGGTCATGTGTGGAATTGAGAATTTCAACACGATGCATTCGACTTGACCTTTCATTTACATTTTTAGAGACTTTCTATGGCCTTATGGAAACTAACCATATTATTTTCAGTCTTAAAGGGTATAGTTTACCTCAAAATAAAAATTCTGCCTCTTTTCGTGCCAAACCTGTATTCCTTTTTGTGGAACACGAAGATGTTTTGAAGTTGGAAACCAAACCATTTTGTTGACTTGACTTCCGTTGTATGGATGGGGAAACAAAACTGAAACCGGTCTCAAAATACCTTCTTTTATGTTTCACAGAAGAAAGAAGTCAAACACTTTTGGAAAGACAGGAAGGTGAGCAAATGATGACAGAATTTTCTTTTTTGGGTGAATGATATTTTTAAAGCAATGTGATGCCATTAAAACAACTCAAGACAGCCAGCATGTGGAACTTCTAAAATGCAGGTGCTGGTCATATAATTAGAATATCATCAAAAAGTTGATTTATTTCACTAATTCCATTCAAAAAGTGAAACTTGTATATTATATTCATTCATTACACACAGACTGATATATTTCAAATGTTTATTTTCATTTTGATGATTCAGAAAATGAGAATATTGTGAAAAGGTTGAATATTGAAGACACCTGGTGCCACACTCTGATCAGCTGATGAACTCAAAACACCTGCAAAGGCCTTTAAATGCTCTCTCAGTCTAGTTCTGTAGGCTACACAATCATGGGGAAGACTGCTGACCTGACAGTTGTCCAAAATACGACCATTGACACCTTGCACAAGGAGGGCAAGACACAAAAGGTCATTGCAAAAGAGGCTGGCTGTTCACAGAGCTCTGTGTCCAAGCACATTAATAGAGAGGCGAAGGGAAGGAAAAGATGTGGTAGACAAAAGTGTACAAGCAATAGGGATAACCGCACACTGGAGAGGATTGTGAAACAAAACCCATTCAAAAATGTGGGGGAGATTCACAAAGAGTGGACTGCAGCTGGAGTCAGTGCTTCAAGAACCACTACACACAGACGTATGCAAGACATGGGTTTCAGCTGCCGCACTCCTTGTGTCAAGCCACTCTTGAACAACAGACAGCGTCAGAAGCGTCTCGCCTGGCTAAAGACAGAAAGGACTGGACCGCTGCTGAGTGCTCCAAAGATATGTTCTCTGATGAAAGTAAATCAGGGTCCCAGAGTCTGGAGGAAGAGAGGAGAGGCACACAATCCACGTTGCTTGAGGTCCAGTGTAAAGTTTCCACAGTCAGTGATGGTTTGGGGTGCCATGTCATCTGCTGGTGTTGGTCCACTGTGTTTTCTGAGGTCCAAGGTCAACGCAGCCGTATACCAGGAAGTTTTAGAGCACTTCATGCTTCCTGCTGCTGACCAACTTTATGGAGATGCAGATTTCATTTTCCAACAGGACTCGGCACCTGCACACAGTGCCAAAGCAAGCAGTACCTGGTTTAAGGACCATGGTATCCCTGTTCTTAACTGGCCAGCAAACTCACCTGACCTTAACCCCATAGAAAATCTATGGGGTACTGTGAAGAGGAAGATGCGATATGCCAGACCCAACAATGCAGAAGAGCTGAAGGCCACTATCAGAGCAACCTGGGCTCTCATAACACCTGAGCAGTGCCACAGACTGATGGACTCCATGCCACGCCGCATTGCTGCAGTAATTCAGGCTAAAGGAGCCCCAGCTAAGCATTGAGTGCTGCACATGCTCATACTTTTCATGCTCATACTTTTCAGCTGGCCAAGATCTCTAAAAATCCTTTCTTTGTATTGGTCTTAAGTGATATTCTAATTTTCTGAGATACTGAATTTGGGATTTTCCTTAGTTGTCAGTTATAATCATCAAAATTAAAATAAACATTTGAAATAAATCAGTCTGTGTGTAATGAATGAATATGATATACAAGTTTCACTTTTTGAATGGAATTAGTGAAATCAACTTTTTGATGATATTCTAATTATATGACCAGCACCTGTATGTTATAAAGATCTTCAGAGAATGGGCTTGCTTCCATACTTGTTCTGATCTTTCTATTATGCAGCTTGTGCAACGTTTCAGAATTTTAATTTTATTTATTTATTTTACTATTTGTCTTTGTTTTAAGCTGTCCTGGGGGGTATTCCAGAAAGCAAGGTTAACTTACCGTCACATATACCCTGAACCCTTGGTTGATTAACCCAAACCTTGCTTACTCGAGGTATACTGGTTCCAAAAAGTAAGTTCAGACAACCCAGAGTGTTAATCGTGAACACAAGACATTCTCAACAGAGCAACGAATCGATGATTCACTATGGAAACAGATGCTTAAAGAAAGAGAGTGCCATTCTACTTCCTCTTCTTCGTTTGTTTAATGGCGAGTTACATAACCTACCTAATGCACAGCGCCACCTATTTATATGGATATGCAATCATTTTTTCAATGTCTTCATTTAATAAGTAATCTTTATTCACTGAGAATAAGGATTATATTGTTTGTTTGATGCTAATTAATTGACTGCAGATCCGAGATGACAATAAATTAAATAATAAATATATTTAAATTGAACTAACATTTAAACTTATTTTTTATTTGTTTTTATTCAAATTCTTTAGAATTAATATATAATATTGTATAGTATATAACTCAAACAAATTTGGTTATATTAATAACTATATTCATTATATAAAATACATCTGAATACCTCCGGAGCAGGTTATGTTCAGAGAGTGAGTTGCCATGGTTACTTACAAAGTCTGAAAGTTACCTCCGTTTTTGGAACCGAAAGTTGAGGTTATCCGCTAACTTACTCTTAAACATAACCGGGTATATCACATAACCTGCTTTCTGAAATACCCCCCTGTTGTCCCTATTGAGATCAAATGGCATTAAAAGTATATTTTAAAATACATTTCTTGACTCATAATTCTGTTGTAATAGAATAAAAAGTGCTGAATGTTTATTTTTGTGATAACTACAGTGCTCACGGCATTAAACATGCAACATAATGAGGTCATGTGACAACAGCATAGCACACTATACTGTAAAAAAATGTTTATCCAGTATATTTTGAGTTTTTCTAGTATCAAGTACAGTAAGAAGTGCACTTTGTATTGCATTTCTAATATAACCACTGTCTCACTTTTGACTGAGGTGGGGGGAGTATGAGGAGGTGGGAGGATTGTTCCAGTCACATTATCTTAAGCTTTAATTAAAGCCCCTTCCGGGGAAACAAGGGCTTTTCCCCATCGCTTTGCCTCTGGTAGCGGTGCGCAGGCAAAGCTGATTATCATGCAGTCATGGGTGGTAATCTTACCTAAAGAGACGCCCACCCTGGTCATCATCTCTGATCCTTGCTGTCCGGCAGAACGTCAGTAATCCTGTTCTGTTGCACACGCCAGATTCACCTCAGCGAGTTCCTATTAATATGTTCACATCTGTGAAGGATGTTAATGAAACAGTAATTGAACCTTGTGTTGTAGAAATGCATTTATAGAGGTGTTATAAGTCATTAAAGTCTCTTAAGTATTAAGTAATGCTAGCTTTCTAGTTTTAGATTTTGACAGAAATATCAAACCACACCTGGAACAAAGTAAACTCAAAAATGCACCCATATGCCTGACAACTACATCTACATATAATCCTGAAAAAGAGAACCACAAATCAGTGTTGTTGCCATAGGTAATGACTGCGAGAACTTCAAAGCCCATAAACATCAGTGTGAATCGTTAAAACAGGATTAGGGAAAGTGGACAGTGTCACCAGAGGATTGAACTGAAACAACAGGATAACAAGCCAACAAAGTTATGTTGTGAAAGATACTCTGTTGTGTAAAACTGATCTAACGTGTAAAAGTAATCTGTTCTGTAAAAGTGTTCCGTTAAATCTGCTCCGTTTTAACTGATCTGTTGTGTAAAGCCACAAGGCTCTTATACTTAAATGTGGTGTGAAGTTATTCTATTGTGTAGAGGTTTGTAATGTTGCTCTGCTTTGTGGAGGTGTTGTATTTTGGAGGTCTATTGTGTAAAAGGGGTCTAACCGCTGTGTAAAGCTGTTCTGTTGTGTAAATGTTGTGTCAAACTGCTCTGTTACGTAAAGGTGATGTAAATGTCCTGCTGTGTAACGGGGTTGTAAATCTGCTCTGTTGTGTAAACTTGCTCTTCTACATCAAGGTGCTGTAAAGTTGTTCTGTTTTGTAAAGTGTGACAAGCAGGGCGGACGAGAGCCGTGAGAGAGTGCCGTGATTGCAAATGAGCGTCACCTGCAAAGGTGTAAAGGTGTTGTAGATCTGCTCTGTTTTGTGAAACGTATCTGTTGTGTAAATCTGCTCTGTTGTGTAAAGCCGTTCTGTTGTGTAAATGTGGTGGAAATATGTCCTGTTTTGTAAAGATGCTGTGTTTTCTGTGTTTGCTGTTCAGTAAAGCTGCTCTGACATTTAAATTTGATGTAAAGCTACTCTGTTTTGTAAAACTGATCTCTTGTGTAAAGGTGGTGTAAACATTGTGTAAATGTGTCATGTAAATGTAGTGTAATGCTATTATATTGTGTAAAACTGCTCTGTTACATAAAGCTGGTGTAAAGTTGTCCTGCTGTGTAAAGGTATTGTAAATCTGCTGTGTTTTGTGAAGCTTATCTGTTGTGTAAACTTTCTCTTTTACATAAATGTGGTGTAACGTTGTTCTGTTTGTAAAGGTGTTATGTAAAGGTCGTGTAATGTTGTTCTGCTGTGCAGAGGTTTGTAGAGCTGTTCTGTTGTGTAAGGGTGTTATAAATCTGCTCTGCTTTGTAAAACATCTGTTTAAAGGTGGTGTAACTGTTGTGTAAAGGTGCTCTGTCTTGTAATTGTGGTGTAAAGTTGTTGCGTAAACCTACTGTTACAAAAATGTGGTGTAAAGTTATTCTATTGTGTAGAGGTCTGTAAAGTTTAATCTGTTGCGTAAAGCTGCTCTATAGTTTAATGCTGCTTTGTTGCGTAAAGCTGCTGTTTTTTGTAAAAATGTTTATATATATTTAATCCTTTCTGTCTTTAGCTCATCAGCCTTCAAAATGTGTTTAAACATTTTTGCACATTCATATTTTTTGTTCAACACCTCAGTTACCGCCATTGCAAAAGAGACAAAAACGGGATTGCACTTGGATATGAAAGGAGGAGTTTGGTTGGATATGTGGTTTGTGGATGAGAGGAAAGGAAAGGAGGGGGTAGCATGATGATTTCTCCCACTAATCCTCTGGACACACGCACAAGCCAGGTGCCCACAAGAGAGACAGAAAGAGGCTTGTGGAGTGAAAGGTGAATGAACAGGGTTCATTCAAAGAAATACTGTTTAAATAAAGAGTGCCATCAGTTAGCAACACCGCTTGAAGAGACTTGTGCAACAGTGCAAGAGCACTGACTATTGTGTGTGTGTGTGTGTGTGTGTGTGTGTGTGTGTGTGTGTGTGTGTGTGTGTGTGTGTGTGTGTGTGTGTGTGTGTGTGTGTGAGAGAGAGAGAGAGAGAGAGAGAGAGAGAGGGAAGAGATGGCGGGAGGCGGCACACTTATCAAGAGTGACAGAGAGAATGTCAGGCGAACAGAGTGGAGGGAGGGAGAGCAGAAAACGAGAGCGTGGCAAGGCAGCGGCTCATAGTGACAGCAGGGGCAGAGGGAGGCAGAGCGAGAGAGCAAGCAGGGAGAGAGAAAACAGAGAGTGGGGGGAAAATGCAGGAAAGACACTGAAGCTGGGATGGTGGAGGAGAAAACAGGAGAATGCAGACTGCTTGCCAAGGCTAGGTAGAAACATTAGGAAGCAACAGTGAGGAAGCAGAGAGAAAGTGTGGAAATTGAGTGATTTGTTCAAATGTGTATGTGATGTGCAACTGGCGGTGCTTTAATCGGAGCGTGGAGTGTGTTTGTGTGAGCGGTTCTGGATTGTCTGTGCTACCAATACTGCCAGGAAAACGTGTTTGGTGGATTATGAGAGATCAAGAAGAGGACGATTGTGTGTGTGTGTCAGAATGTGTGTGTTTAATGGTGAACAAAAGGGCTAGGTGCAGCTTGTCCGCGAGTGTGCGTGTTTAGATAGGAAAACCGTGCAGCTGGAGAGTTGCTTGAGGAATGGGGAAAGATAGTCCAGATAGTTTAAACATTTGAGGACGCCAGGGCATTCAGGGACAAGAACAGCTCTCCGATTCTGCACTCTTACTGTAACTGCTGTCTGACTACTTCAAACCCAACAAGGGAACGCAAACCAGTAAACAGAGACTGTTGAAGTCAGATAAGGAGAAACCATGGGCGCACATGTCTTCTCGAGCCATCGGTGGAACTATTTGTAGGACCGAACAATCTCTGTTGCTGTTGACTACCTCAAAGAGAAGAAAAGGAGACTGTAAGGTTTCTTCGGAGGTCTACGTGAAGGATCGGTGGGGGTCCAGTATAGTGTCCAGTGATCCCTGGATGTCTTCAGCACCCAGCCATGGGAGAGTGGACCATTCTAGAGCGCCTCCTGGAGGCTGCTGTGCAACAGCACTCTACAATGATTGGAAGGTAAGAAATGCAAAATCAATGCAACGATCGGTTTCAGTCGTCTCAAAGAAATGATTATAAACTGCGACCTTTGCTGCGGTTCTATGGATTGATTTAAAATGTTTATAATGCTGCTTTCTCCTCTCATGGTTTGATATGCATAGGCAACTGCAAGAAAGCCATTGATGGGCTGGATTTCTGAAGAGTATAAACACTGTTACTCTGTTTAAGCAGCACAACATGTCAACTTCTGTCTACATTAGTTTGGAGCAGAATTACCTGTTTGTTCTCAGCCCAACACAATCTCATTGCACTTCGTAACTATTTTACGTTTTGACAAATCGGTGGCTAATTCGTATGAATCATTTGTACGCGTTTGTACGATCTGCTTATGCCCCAGTGACGGTTATATCCAGGGGTGCGGTTAGAGGTGGATATACATTTTCTGCATAATACAAAATCATCACCTTGTAAAATATATTTTGCTATGAGATCAGGTTGTCTTAAATCCCTAACATTATATACAGAGTGCAGAGTGACTAGTCCCATACCATGAATGAACCATGTGGCTTATTATGTAGTAATAAGATGTGCTATTACTTTTCTAAATGATTTTCATCTGGCAAATTATACAACTGGCAATATCTGAGGCATGGCTTCACAGAGACTGTTTGATTTAATTGCAAAACAAAAGCACAGATCTTTCCAAGGTAATAAATGCAAGTTAATATACACCATATAGTTGAAAATAAGCAAAACCATGTGATACTTATAATAATATGTATATAAATGACATGAATTGGTGGATTATGAAAATTAATGTGCAGTGGTTCTTAATCCTGTTCCCAGGAACCACTGCACTGAACATTTTGTCTTTCTTATCTGACTCACCCAGTTTGGTTCATGAAGCTCTCTGCTAATGAGCTGACAATTTGATTCAGGTGCATTAAATAAGGGAGACATACACAATGTGCAGTCCTGTGGGTCCCCAGGACCAGGATTAAGAAGCTCTACTGTATGGTGTTATCGGTCCATAACGGTGGCTTATGGTGAAGAGAGAATGACCTCCCAGCTGAGCTTCCAACTAATCCTGTGGGCACCGCAAGCTCCTATTGGTCGATCTCAAGCTTCAGTAGATCCAATGTTTGAACCACTGAAGCTTGCGAGACCTCAAGTGACATCGCCTGCTTGTGTGATGCTATTTTCTCTTCCAGTTTAGCCCCTCACATTCTCTTCTTCGTTTGTAATTTGGATATCAATGTGCTGCCAGGTTTAACTCAAACAAGCATTGCGTATATATTTTATAAAAAGACATATTGCTTGATGCTTGTTTAAGCTAGGCTACTGTGGCTACATGTGGTTTTAGCTTGTCATTTTTCTGTGTGCAGCGCTTTGTCTGCTGTGCCCTATACAATCTCTGATGCAGTTTTCTCAGAAAAACACTAATTTGTCTTAGCCTGTCATCTGAATTAATCTTAAAGGCAATCACTGTCAAGCAGTGTACATTAAGGCAGTCAGCCAGAAGACATTGGGTGTGAAATGATTTAGACATCCAAACAGCCATCTACCAATGCTTAGCATTCAGGTTATTGGTGACTCACCTACTGACAGTGTGTCATTTATTAAACGACCAGCTAAAGCTATGATGTAATGGATGACTCCACCTCATCCAGCAGGGTCTGGCACATAATAATTTTGCAAAATTTAAAACAAAAATGTTGCTGAATCTTCAGTTCATTGCTACACTAGAACCCAGAATACACATCGATTCCATGGCAGCAGATGCTTGAATTTGTCTTTCTACGTTCCATTCACAAGACAAAATGATCAGAGGTTGCCAGGTTTTTCTCTTGCCATCGTCTCACTTTCATAGAGGTGCCGATGTGCTGAATATGAACGATTACCCTGATCAAATCTCATTCACCAGTCACTGCCCCCACACTCACACTTCAGTGAGCGCAGGCTACTGGCAGCCAATGGTGAATTACACTACGCCTGACAGGGTATGCCTCAGTCTCAAGGGACTGTTTCATTCATTATGTTTGGCATTACTGAGGGGATGTGGGTAGTTTTCTGTATTTTTCTGATGTGAGCTGTTATGAGGAGGTTAATGAATCTGTGTAATTATGGAAGCTGTTTCCAAATAATTTTCTTCGACGCAAGGCTCTTTCTTTTGTGCTACTGACATGCATGATACCTCGAATCGTTTGACACGTTAAGGAGAGAAAAACATTTATGTTTTCAAAGGCTGGGACACACCAAGGCATGTCGGGCCATTTTTGAGTGACGGTCGGTTTAGTTTTTCCAGTGTGTTCCACACCATTGGATCTTGTCGGACGCCGTCAGGGTTTTTGGGCCGATTCATCATGTTGAATCGGCTTCGGGCCATCTGTGAGCTCTGTTCAGCTTAGTGAACAAGTCAGTGCACGAGAATAAAAGCGAAAGCGATGAAATCAAGTAAAGAAGTCAAGACAGGAGATTGTTATAATTTCACGTCATCTTTCCTGAGCATTCTAATGCATAACAACATGAGCCAACTGAAATGAAGAAAGTGATTAGCGTGATTGATATTCACAATGTTAAGCAAGCGCTGCTTTGTTTACCTTTTGTACCTGCAGTCCTAGTTTAGTTTTTTTTTTTTTTATGACGAAAATAGACTATTGATACCCGCTGATATAGACAGTTATTTTCTTACACGCAGGCGCAGAATGCACATGCTTGTTGACAGTCACCTTTAGTCCTTTTGGTGTGCTCAAGCGCAGCGTTTTAACGCAGCCGACGAGAGGCGACAATCACTGTCAGCCTTAGTGTGTCCCAGGCTTAAGAGATTAGACTTCCAATTTTTACCCAAAGATGATAAAGAATATCACCTCATCACCAACATCTTTCCTCTCAGATGTACCTGAGCTCTTAGGGTGGGTACTCGGGATCGAACTTTACTTATAGTCTCTCGACTTATTATAAGGGACCTGTCTTAAAGGGTTAGTTCACCCAAAAAAGAAAATTATGTCATTAATTACTTCACCCTCATGTCCCTCCAAACCTGTAAGACCTTTGTTCATCTTCGGAACACAAATGAAGATATTTTTGATGAAATCCGAGAGCTTTCTGACCCTTCCATAGACAGCAATTTAATGAACACTTTCAAGGCCCAGAGATCATTAAAATAGTCCATGTGACTCTAGTGGTTCAACCTTAATGTTATGAAGCGACGAGAATACTTTTTGTGCGCATAAAACAAACAAAATGTATGTATTTCCCCTCTGCATAGAAATCAGGCTCATTTAAATGTCAGGAAACATGATTAATAGCCATGGATCACTGGATCTTTGGTCAAATTTAAGGAACACTATATGGAGTCCAAACTTTAGTTTAAACTGATAATCTTTGTTTTACTCACGTTTTCACAATTTCCCCCAGTCATGCAGCAGCTCTCCTGGCTGAGGGGGCGTGTTCCGGCGGGAAAATGACGTCAATGCATACATACCCTTTATACATAACCTCTACCTAGGTATCAGGTGGGCGTATGAAATTATACACCAATGAATAAAGGATGAACTCTAACTTGTTCATAAAAACCCACATTTTCCACATGTAAATTACAATCAAACATTACTACTGAATGACAAGGGCAGATAACCATATACACAACATAAGGAATTATGAATTCAGTACTCAAAAAACATTGTTAGAAAGTGTTTTTAAATAGACCCTGTTAACTTTCTCCCTGGGTTACATTAAAACGGTTCCATTTACACTTGAATATGAGTTCGATCTTCAATTCCCGCGCTATATGCAAATTTAGCAGAGTTCACGTCAACGAAAGCAACAGATATGAACTGCATTTTATTTATCATCTGCTTTTTTTCAAAATAGGATCATAGGAGAGACAGTGGCATCAGTACTGGTAAGATCATTTAGTCTCATTACTTTTAATAAAGGTGATCGTGTTTTAAGTGACTTTCAGTTTCATTTGCGTCAGTTTGCTGATCTGCGGCATTGTGTGTTGCAGTAGCGCTCTCATATCTGGCCATAACATATCATACAGCCAATAAACGCTCATATACATTTAATTTTTTACATTTTGGAAGAAGTAAAATTGACATATGTGCTTTCAAAAACCAGATGCATTTACACTCGGAATGCATCTCAGACCTCTTCCTGAAGTGGTTTGAGCGATTGGATTTAAATCTGTCTTTAAAGCGTTTCAGAGGGAGTCTTTACACCTGGTCTTTTCACAGTTGGATAGATATCAGTCAGAGAAAACACATGAAGTGACCAGGTGTTAACAGGCCCTTCTAAAATAAGGTCTGTGGTTAACATAAGCACAAGATATTTTCATGGTTTATTCTATGACATCAAATATTGTATTGAAAAGGGCAATTGGCTTAGAACTGAGTCTACAGCAGTTGGCTGATCCTGGTTATTCTTGTAGAAGACAAGAGTTTTGTGCAACAAAAGACAATTCAGCTTGTGTTACATACATTAGAGGGGCATGATGGATACCAGCACTGATGCACATGTCTTCACATCGCAGGAAAATATCACACACAGCAGGATGATACCTTGGTTTGTTGCAGTTGTGCTTGCCACCAAGCAATTACCCATAACCTCCTAGCAACCACATAGCAATGCTTTAGCAACCACTCAGAACACATAGTGAAATGATAAAAAAAAATACCTTGGTAACCACATGAAAACATTGCTGGTAATCATAAAACCCTAGGCAACATCCAGTTTTGATTCATGTACTTCCAAATGCTCCAGATAGGTTTATAGCCATTGAGCCAATATAATCAAACCCTAATAAACCCTTCCATAATTAATAGATGATTTATTTTGCTGCACTCCAAGGTTTATGGGAGGCAGTTTTCAATTAAATTCCCATGTAGGAAAGGGGGTGGAGGAATGGGGGCAACTGCTGCTTGTTCTAAACAGCTGTATCATTTACAAGCTATTATTCAGTAAAGGACTTCTTGAAATAGACAACACAAGATGTGCAGCAGACAGGTGGCGTTGCTGTTATAAAGCTCACAGAGAATATTTATGGTACGGTAAATGTACATTGTAATTTATTTACTGTTCTTTGGCAATGCCCTCTATAATTACACACACTCATTAACCTCCTCGTAACAGCTCACATCAGAAAAATACAGAAAACTACCCACATCCCCTCAGTAATGCCAGTAATTGTATTGTATAAAGCGCTATATAAATAAAGGTGACTTGACGACACAAGTGAGCAATATTATTTAATATGATTGAATTAACATGGCTACATTATGTTACGCCAATAAAAGTAATTTTTAAGAGCCAAATTAGATAGAAAGGGGATTAAATATGCTTATACTACTGAATGCTTGAATCTGATTGGTTGATGAACGTTCTAAGGTGTGCAATTATTTTCAGGGAAACGCAAGTCTAAAGTAGTTCCAGGCAGATCTTGACTGCATTACAGTTCCATATCAATTCACCAAATTATTTCAGTTATTTCAAAGGTCTTTAGCTGACAACAGCAAAATACAAACCCGATTCCAAAAAAGTTGGGACACTGTACAAATTGTGAATAAAAACAGAATGCAATGATATGGAAGCTTCAAATTTCAATATTTTATTGAGAATACAACATAGATGACATATCAAATGTTTAAACGGAGAAAATGTATCATTTTAAGGGAAAAATAAGATGATTTTAAATTTCATGGCATCAACACATCTCAAAAAAGTTGGGACAAGGCCATGTTTCCCACTGTGTGGCATCCCCTCTTCTTTTTCTAACAGTCTGCAAACGTCTGGGGACTGAGGAGACAAGTTGCTCAAGTTTAGGAATAGGAATGTTGTCCCATTCTTGTCTAATACAGGCTTCTAGTTGCTCAACTGTCTTAGGTCTTCTTTGTCTCATCTTCCTCGTTATGATGCTCAAATGTTTTCTATGGGTGAAAGATCTGGACTGCAGGCTGGCCATTTCAGTCCCCGGATCCTTCTTCTACGCAGCCATGATGTTGTAATTGATGCAGTATGTGGTCTGGCATTGTCATGTTGGAAAATGCAAGGTCTTCCCTGAAAGAGACGACGTCTGGATGGGAGCATATGTTGTTCTAGAACTTGGATATACCTTTCAGCATTGATGGTGCCTTTCCAGATGTGCAAGCTGCCCATGCCACACGCACTCATGAACCCCATCCCATCAGAGATGCAGGCTTCTGAACTGAGCGCTGATGACAACTTGGGTTGTCCTTGTCCTCTTTAGTCCGGATGACATGGCGTCCCAGTTTTCCAAAAAGAACTTCAGATTTTGATTGGTCTGACCACAGAACAGTTTTCCACTTTGCCACAGTCCATTTTAAATGAGCCTTGGCCCAGAGAAAACGCCTGCGCTTCTGGATCATGTTTAGATATGGCTTCTTTTTTGACCTATAGAGTTTTAGCCGGCAACGGCGAATGGCACGATGGATTGTGTTCACCGACAATGTTTTCTGGAAGTATTCCTGAGCCCATGTTGTGATTTCCATTACAGTAGCATTCCTGTATGTGATGCAGTGCCGTCTAAGGGCCGGAGATCACGGGCATCCAGTATGGTTTTCCGGCCTTGACCCTTACGCACAGAGATTGTTCCAGATTCTCTGAATCTTTGGATGATATTATGCACTGTAGATGATGAGAACTTCAAACTCTTTGCAGTGTTTCTCTGAGAAACTCCTTTCTGATATTGCTCCAGTATGTTTGGCCGCAGCATTGGGGGAATTGGTGATCCTCTGCCCATCTTGACTTCTGAGAGACACTGCCACTCTGAGAGGCTCTTTTTATACCCAATCATGTTGCCAATTGACCTAATAAGTTGCAAATTGGTCCTCCAGCTGTTCCTTATGTGTACATTTAACTTTTCCGGCCTCTTATTGCTACCTGTCCCAACTTTTTTGGAATGTGTAGCTCTCATGAAATCCAAAATGAGCCAATTGTCAATTATTGCATTCCTTTTTTATTCACAATTTGTACAGTGTCCCAACTTTTTTGGAATCGGATTTGTAACAAAACACACAACAACACTGACCAAGCAAAGAAATATAGTAAAAAAAAAAAAAAAAAAAAAAATATATATATATATATATATATATATATATATATATATATATATATATATATATATATATATATATATATATTTTTTTTTTTTTTTTTTTTACCACAAAATTACGTTTTATTGTGTAATGAAAGCATATACTCACTTTCTCCCGCTCTCTCTCTCTCTTACACTCAAACACACATACACCACGGACACACACTCGCACAGAAACATGTTGTAAGCGGTGCTCTGACGATTTTATCAGTAAAATAGTTTGATAACTTGACATTTCTACATGTAGCATGTATAAGCTACATGACATTTCTCACTAGCGAGGTAATAACTATGCTGTTCTTATAGTTTCGTATTAGTAGATGCTGCTGCCGAACACTGTTGAGACTTAAGAGATGCACAGACTGAGGTAATCACATACGTTTAATCTCTCTCTCTCTAACTCTCATTAGTCTGCTATCAGTGGCTCAAGCCTCCATTACTAGCTCTAAAATTAAGTTTTGGAATTAGCAACAGAGGCTTGGGTTGAGATGCGTAAGAAATTAGTCCTGCACACAAGAGCGTTTTAAAGGACAAAATCTGACAAATTTCTTGAAATACATAATCTGAACAATGTTTTGAGGTGTGGTAACCGTAGTATAAGCGGAATAATTGACTCTGGGCCATTGAAATACCACAAGTGGTAATGCGGTTACGACGCGAATGCTGCCTGTTGTCAATTATTCCTTACATATACTCCAAAAAATAAAGATTCCAAAAAGAGGTTTTTCACAGGGATTACATAGAAGATCCATTTTTGGATCCCCAAAGAACCCTTCAGTGAACAGTTTTTAAAAGAACCATTTTTGTCTTAGTGTGAAGAACATTTTAATAATTTGAAGAACCCTTTTCCATTATAAAGAACCTTTTGCCCAATAGAAAGCTTCCATGGATGTTAAAGATTTTTTATGGAACCATCATGCAAAGAACCATTTTTTTTAAGATTGCAGGGAAAATTTCATGGCATTTCTGCATTCTTGAAGGAGACGCTACACATACTGTAGAGCCGAAAGCAACTAATCCCTTCAGAAAGGGAAGGGATCACAAAATATGAGCAAGTCATGCCCAGCATCCCCCGAGAGTGCTCACTTCAATTGTTCGGCATACAGAGTGAGTAGGGCATGAGGGATGCTCACTTTCAGGGTATTTATAGCTGCACAGTTTTTTGGTATCATGTGTGCTTCTCAGCGTGCATCCGTGTGTATTTTTAGAGAGTGACACCTTAATCACAGGATTTGACTTTCCATTCCACATGTCTATCATACCATCCAGTCATATTTGACTCTTCATCATTCATTTCTATAATTTCTATATATATATTTAAACACCCATTTACACATTCATTACAGCTCTGTTCACTCACATACACTTGTGCGTGACTCGAGTCACACTGTGACTTCCTGAACCACAGGCTTTTGGCTGTTGGCTGTTGTCCGTCCTGCTTTTCCAGTTCCTCTCTCTGCCCTCCAGCCATGTTTTCATCTCTTCGCCGGTTTTAGCCCTTGGATTATATCGGTTATGCATTAGATTCTGTGCAGGGAAATAACATGAAGCCTCAGAGGAGATGTGTTATGACACACATTTCAAATCATCAATCCGTTTGCCACTCAACATCAAAATGCATTTCATCCAGATTAGAGACCACAAATGTAGACACAATCGTCTTCAATCTCTGTCACGGTAAGATTATACACAGATGTTATATACTGTGGAGTTCAAAGAAAGGATAGAGTAGAATGAGATGCATTTATCACAGAAGAAAAAGACGTCTCTAGATAGAAACTAAAGCTGAAGCTGACGCTGTTTACTCAAGGATTTACTCAAAAATGAAAGCCGTCAGGTCCTCGTTTGTTCCAAACCTGATTACTTTTGTTCGTATTGTAGTGTGCCTAAAAGCTCCGGAGGGTGATTATGGTGTGGGGTTGTTTTTCAGGGGTTGGGCTTGGCCCCTTAGTTCCAGTGAAAGGAACTCTTAATTCTTCAGCATACCAAGACATTTTGGACAATTTCATGCTCCCAACTTTAAGGGAACAGTTTGGGGATGACCCCTTCCTGTTCCAACATGACTGTGCACCAGTGCACAAAGAAAGGTCCATAAAGACATGGATGAGTGAGTTTGGTGTGGAGGAACTTGACTGGCCTGCACAGAGTCCTGACCTCAACCCGATAGAACACATTTGGGATGAATTAGAGCGGAGACTGCGAGCCAGGCCTTCTCGTCCAACATCAGTGCCTCACCTCACAAATGCGCTTCTAGAAGAATGGTCAAAAATTCCCATAAACACACTCCTAAACCTTGTGGAAAGCCTTCCCTGAAGAGTTGAAGCTGTTATAGCTGCAAAGGGTGGGCCAACTCCATATTAAACCCTACGGATTAAGAATTGGATGTCATTAAAGCTGCATGCAGGCATCCCAAAACTTTTGGCAATATAGTGTATCTCAAAACCAAATTCTAATGTTGAATTAATGCAAATGAGATTTGAATACTGTCTTTAATTCATAATAACATGTTAATGTGGCATCTTTACAGACTCTTTGCATAGTTAAATAAAAGACATAAACACGTCACCTCTGACCCATCTCAGTATCAAAGGAGGATTTAATGCGACTTTAGTTCTGTGTAAATGAAATCCGTAAACTTGTTGCTTACAGCACTCTTTATTATTAACCAGTTCAGAAGTCGCTTCTGCACTGTGTTTAAAGTGTAAAAACAGCTTTATGTTGAATGGTACCACATCACCAAATGTTTTCAAGGGAATTAAATCACAGCTTTTATGCACACACTAATAAAGAAGGCCATGCAGTTTCACTGTCAGATTTTGAAGTTGTGTGAAGATGTGTTGCAGTTTACCACAGAGGATTGTGGGATGACATTTAACTGCCTCTCTCCTGTGCAAATAAAGCATAAATCACTGTCTTCCCGCTCTGAACGGCATCAAAACCTCAAGCTTCTCGATGGAAGCCGAGATGAGAAGAGTAAAAGGGTCCTGTGAGGATGCACATGATGGTTGTCAGTACCAATATACCACAAAATGAGGTTGAGGGCTGATACTGTGCGATTGTGTGTATGTCTAGAGTACGTCCCTCAAGACTGAGGCTAAACAACGACTCTGAGAAGAAGAAAAAAATCTGTTAAAAAACATACTTTACAGACCACTAACCATTACTAACTGATCTGTACAACACCATGAAAAAACCCCACAGTCCACAATGTTTAAAAATTTCTACCCAACAAACACACAAAATGAAAACATAATAGTAGATCACACACACACATTCATCATCAACTACACAGATTTTCGGACACACATGCACACCACCAGAGGCGTCTGTACGAACAGTATGTCACCATAACACATCATATTAGCAAGACAAGCGTTCTTTCAGGGGCACATCAACCTCCATATACGTAATTTCACACACACATTCACATATGTGGCAAACATGTAGGAGGGCTGGCATAAATACTTCTGCTTAGCAACAATCACATGCACCCAACATACTACTTACAACTTCATTAAGACATTTCTACTAAAATTCCTTGGATAAATAAAAAATAGAAGCAAATGAGAATTGACATACAGCTTTGAAATTAATGTGGTAGTCTTTATATTGAAACCTCTTTTTGGGTTAGGGTTAGGAAGATGTTTGTCTTGGCAATTCTGAGCACAGTTAAACAATTTGAGACCTTTTATTAAACTGGAAAGAAGACATTTGATTTATGAGTTTATTGGGGTCTTTTTCTCAAGAGAAAAATCTGAGAAGCAAAACCCTTTTTAAGTCTCACTTTGCTCCCCATTAATCTCTGTGCTGTTCAAGAAGATACAGTTGAGCTACTACTGAGATTGATTTACAATTTCTGTTCTTACATGCATACAAAAATGTGTGAAAAATGGAAAAGCTGGACTGGACTGGGTCATCTTGGTTTAATATGTATTGACACAGACAAAAAAAAGCAAAAAAAGCTGGGCTTTCTTGGTGAGTTGATGAGTTGAGTCTAGGTTATAAATAAGAGTGAAAGAATCAGTAAATCATTTTCTATTGTAACTACATGATAAGGCTGTGGCTGATACCGTCATCCTTACAACCAAGTCAAGTCACCTTTATTTTTATAGCGCTTTATACAACGCAGATTGTTTCAAAGCAGATTTGCACTGATAACAGGAAAATGATGATTCAAAACAGACAAAGACAAAAGTGTCATTGTTCAGAGGTCAGTTCAGTGTTCAGTTCCATTGTAAAGCTTACCAGTTTTTAAATTTGTTAAATTTGGCTATAAAGCATCTCCAATCCCATCATCCATCTCAGTTCAGTTCTCGTCCAATAGTGTCAGTACAGTCAGATCAATAATATTGTTGTATATTAAGTGTCCCATCTAAGCAAGCCAGAGGCGACAGTGGCAAGCAATCCAAACTCCATCAGTGACAGAATGGAGAAGAAACCTTGGGAGAAACCAGGCTCAGTCTGGGGGGCCAAATGAAGCTACACTGTGTGATTATGATTCAGGCTGCATCACAAGGCAGATTGTGGACTGATATGATTCAAAATGATTGAAGATTAGATTCATCACACCAGTATGGAGATGAAGCTGGTCATAATGGTCTGTGCAGAGGACCTGTCTGGTTCTTGTGGTCTTTGAACCAAAGAATGGGTGTTATAGGACGTGATCCTGGATCCTGGGGTCACAGGGCACCTCACGATATGATACACGATACATGGCTTACGATACCGATAATATCACGATACAGCAATTCTGCGATAATCAATATATTGCTAGACAATCCTAAAAATAAATCACAATATCTGTCTAACTACGAAAACAAAATGCCTGTGAAAATGTTAAGTGCAGGTTAACGCTACTCAGATGCAGCCATTGCGTTTTCCATTCAACTTGGAAAGTTGGAATTTCCACCCAAGTACAGAACATCACTTAAAATTAGACTTCCAACTTTGCAAACTCTGGCGGAAATTGTAAACCACCAACATGGCTCACCCAAGGAGTACAGAGTTAATAATTTAGTTTTTATCATTGACTTTGTAAACATCAGATAATTGTAGCATTGTTTATCCCCATCAATTTAGTTGTTAAAAGAATTCTTTGTAGACAAGGATAGGGTTAGGGTAGCGTTGTTATTTAGTTTTCTTGCATGTCATCTTCCATGCAAGCACTGAGCAGTGGAATGCTTTTAGTCATTCAGTCGGAAGTCAGAGATATAATTTACGAATATCCCACATGCAACACAGCAACAGTCTAACAGGATGTTACTTCACAGCGAGAGATGAGTGCGTAAGATGTGCGTAAACCCTGTATAATTCCACTCAGTGACACACAAACGAAGCACACATTGGCACAGCAGTGTAATCCTGAAGGGATGCAGTTTTTTTTAGATCAGCAGATTTAAAACAATAAAGGTTGAGAGAGAAAAGTACTCCAAATGTTGGCAGAATCAGAAAGTTATGCAATGTGTACATCAGCCAAATTCACTCTTAAAGATCCACTGACATTTCACACAAATACATATAAAGACCTTCAAATGCCTTATGCTCAGTTAAAGTCAAACACAATTCTTATTGAGTACAATAATGGTCACTTCCTTTTGATGACTTGTGGCTGCATGTGTGCATATGTGTCACACAGGATTCTGGAAGTCAGTGCGGGTAAACGGATGGTTGTCCTGGCACAAAACCGTGCGTGGGGACCTTCCTCTCCTCTCTTTTTCTTCTGTCCTTCTGCTAAGAGAGGAGAGAGCCATCCTCTGTCTCTCTATATAAGGACATGTGGGTCTCTGCTGGGTTTGTGGATCAAAGTAGCTTACAAAAAAACAGTGACAATAATGTGCTGGTAATACCATGGTACTTTAATATAACCAGTCCACTCTCACATACGAAACAGTGCTCTACCCATGAGGCATTGAAACGTCACTCTAGTAATATTTTAATCACATTTTGAAGAATTCCAGTTGAGAGATGCCAAATACAGAGGAAGAGACGAAGGCAATATGTTGAGATGTTTTTCATTACAGAACTCAAGTACATTACAAAAGTTAATGTGTTTGTCAACCAAGAAGTCAGAAGGTTTTGCAGAATTCATTGAAACTGGAAATTGATGGTGTGAGATAAGCAATGTAAAAATGCATTCCTTCATTTCCAATCCAAATTCATCTTCATATATTTCTTTTTACACTAAAAACCAATGCAAAGTTTTTTTTTTTTTTAATTACCAGATTTCAATTACAATTTATGTACAAATTAATATAAAATTAAATTTAAACTTTATTAACATCTCTGAAGACTACTTTGACAACGAGAAAGCTAGCAATTGTAACATAGGTCTGTCTTAAAGGAGGTCGTGTTTTTGGAAATTGAGTTTCGATTATAATTATATATAGAATAGTATAAAATTTTGCTTTATTCATGCCCGAAAATATATATCGGATCCAAAAATTTTAGCTATTAACAATTTAAAGTTATATTCAGAGCATATTTTTGGTTACAATGGACTGTTGAATTTTAAAATAGATTAATTCATGGATTTCCATGCAAGATTTTGGTGAAATTTTGCTGTAAAGGGGCTGTCTATATGTATGATTTTTTTCATGTATTAATCGTTTTTTTAGTTCCAATGTGTGAACAACTTGTAACGAATCTTAACTTTGTCTATGAAAGCCTGTAGACGGATTTTTCTATGAAGGACTTGGGTCAGGAAAATCAAAAGGATATGATGTTTACACACGCTCCCGAGAGCCTCTCTTCCGATCAATGACACATGAAACGAATGAATGCTTGTACAATGTTCAGGATAATGCTGAAAGAGCCATTCTGTAATGTCAATGTGTCATGCAAAGACAAGGGATTAATTCAAACTATAGCAAACTATAGCTCACATAGCCAGATCTATAGTCTATAGTTTAATATACTCAAATATACTTTATGATCAAACTATAACAGTGTAGATAGATAGATAGATAGATAGATAGATAGATAGATAGATAGATAGATAGATAGATAGATAGATAGATAGATAGATAGATAGATAGATAGATAGATAGATAGATAGATAGATAGATAGATAGATAGTAATTTGTATACTGAAATATATTTGTGAAATAACTATGTTTAAAACACGGTTCCCATCCCTCCCAACCATGTATAAAATGCAGTTATATGTCCATACATTATGCATACAGACATCTGTTCATGCATTATAATATTATGGCCTCGGAGAAGTACGAGCACGGTGGAAAATCAAAATGGAATATTAAATAGTTAACATAATTAATTAATGCAGTAATATAAGCGATGGTAAGATATGCATGTAAAAAAAAAAAAGAAAGAAGCAAATCCCAGTCACAGTTCACAGTCCACAGCGCAGCTGAAACTGTCACAAGCTAAACCTGCACTGGCACATCTGCTTTCAGGTTTCATTGATTAATATTGATTGAGTCTTTCCGACTAGTTCTCCGTATTTTCAGAAGCAGAAGGAAGAGAAAGACCTGGGTGAAACTGAACTGCATGATGGTTTGTTGCATTAGGAAGAATGCTTTTCAAAACAAGCCGTTTCTCTGTGCCTCTCAGCTCCTTTGTGTTTTCTTAATCAGAGTCATCAGCGCGCCAGTGTAATTGCTGCTATCAGAGGCAGTGAAATAGCACACTGCTTGAGCTCAAACAGAGGTTGAATAGACCACGATGTCTCAATATAGCAGGTCCTTATCACATAACTGAGGGAAAATCACTCTCTCGCTCTCCCTTGTTCTCTCCAGCGTTCTGCCCTGTGTTGTTGCCATGGTAACAGGCAGAGGGAGGCAGAGTGATGCTGTGGGTACCATTGACGGGGGGAGTTTTGGGGGATTGTCGCCCTCACGGACTGAACGCCTTCACACCTCCTAACTACACATAGTCAGAGGCATTACAGGCTAGTGGTAGATACACTTGATACCTAGTCACATGTCCTTTCTCCATGCTTTCAATGTATTAATCAGAAATATTAATCAGGGAAATAAGGCTCATTGTATTACCATGTTGATTGATGATATTGAAGAATTTCATACTGTAGTGTATTAATGTCATTCTTTCCAAAAAAATTGTAGTCAAGTCACCTTTATTTACATAGCACTTAAAGGTGTAAATTTTAGCGGCATCTAGCGGTGAGGTTGTGAATTGCAACCGCCAACCGCTCACCCCTCCCTTTCAAAGCACATAGAGAAGCTACGGTGGCCGACACAGGACAAAGATGTCATCGTCTGAGAGAGCAGAGAGTAGCTAGCGCTCTGTAGAGAAGTTTGTCCGTTAAGGGCTACTGTAGAAACATGGCGGCACAAAACGGCGATTTCACTGTAAGGAGACCCGCGGTGTGTAGCTAGAAATGGCTCATTTTAAGGTAATAAAACATAATGGTTCATTATGTAAGGTCTTTATACACCACTGAAAACATAGTTATGTATATTATGTTGCATTTCTGTCAATAGATCCTCATAAATACTACACACTGCACCTTTAAAACAGTGATAACAGGAAAATAATGATTAAAAGACTGTAAATCAGTTCTAAAAAGAGAATAGTGTCTTGATTTTACTTGCCCTGCCACATTTTTCACTGGCCCCACCACAAAAAAAGTAATAAATAAATAAAATAATCCTATAGTTATTGTTTTAGTTGTTTTCCATGTAACCTTAATACAAACCCAAAAATTGTGAATAAAAACAGAATGCAATGAAGTGAAAGTATTTTATTCAGAATACAACATAGATGACATATCAAATGTTTAAACTGAGAAAAATTATAATTTTATGGGAAAAATAAGATGATTTTAAATTTCATGGCATCAACACATCTCAAAAAAGTTGGGACAAGGCCATGTTTCCCACTGTGTGGCATCCCCTCTTCTTTTTCTAACAGTCTGCAAACGTCTGGGGACTGAGGAGACAAGCTGCTCAAGTTTAGGAATAGGAATGTTGTCCCATTCTTGTCTAATACAGGCTTCTAGTTGCTCAACTGTCTTAGGTCTTCTTTGTGGCATCTTCCTCGTTATGATGCTCAAATGTTTTCTATGGGTGAAAGATCTGGACTGCAGGCTGGCCATTTCAGTACCGGATCCTTCTTCTACACAGCCATGATGTTGTAATTGATGCAGTATGTGGTCTGGCATTGTCATGTTGGAAAATGCAAGGTCTTCCCTGAAAGAGACGACGTCTGGATGGGAGCATATGTTGTTCTAGAACTTGGATATACCTTTCAGCATTGATGGTGCCTTTCCAGATGTGTAAGCTGCCCATGCCACACACACTCATGAACCCCATCCCATCAGAGATGCAGGCTTCTGAACTGAGCGCTGATGACAACTTGGGTTGTCCTTGTCCTCTTTAGTCCGGATGACATGGCGTCCCAGTTTTCCAAAAAGAACTTCAGATTTTGATTGGTCTGACCACAGAACAGTTTTCCACTTTGCCACAGTCCATTTTAAATGAGCCTTAGCCCAGAGAAAACGCCTGCGCTTCTGGATCATGTTTAGATATGGCTTCTTTTTTGACCTATAGAGTTTTAGCCGGCAGCGGCGAATGGCACGGTGGATTGTGTTCACCGACAATGTTTTCTGGAAGTATTCCTGAGCCCATGTTGTGATTTCCATTACAGTAGCATTCCTGTATGTGATGCAGTGCCGTCTAAGGGCCGGAGATCACGGGCATCCAGTATGGTTTTCCGGCCTTGACCCTTACGCACAGAGATTGTTCCAGATTCTCTGAATCTTTGGATGATATTATGCACTGTAGATGATGAGAACTTCAAACTCTTTGCAGTTTTTCTCTGAGAAACTCCTTTCTGATATTGCTCCAGTATTTTTGGCCGCAGCATTGGGGGAATTGGTGATCCTCTGCCCATCTTGACTTCTGAGAGACACTGCCACTCTGAGAGGCTCTTTTTATACCCAATCATGTTGCCAATTGACCTAATAAGTTGCAAATTGGTCCTCCAGCTGTTCCTTATGTGTACATTTAACTTTTCCGGCCTCTTATTGCTACCTGTCCCAACTTTTTTGGAATGTGTAGCTCTCATGAAATCCAAAATGAGCCAATATTTGGCATGACATTTCAAAATGTCTCACTTTTAACATTTGATGTGTTATCTATATTCTATTGTGAATAAAATATAAGTTTATGAGATTTGTAAATTATTGCATTCATTTTTTATTCACAATTTGTACAGTGTCCCAACTTTTTTGGAATCGGGTTTGTAAATACAGTTATGACACCAAAAACCACTAGCCTAAATCAAATAAATGTTAAATATTGTCAAAGACAGTCAGTAATAAAATAAGAACAAATAATAAAGGAATATACAACTGAAATAAACAGTTCTTTTCAGGTTTTTTATGGTCATCTAAATTTTCAGGTCCAGAAAAAGATTGACCCTTATTATAAGGTGACCAAATTTCTGAAATGGAAATCGGGGACATTTCCTTTTGAGTTTATTTTTTTTTATTTATTTTTTTTTAAATGTTTTTTGGTGTTGTGGGCTCCCTATATTATTATTAACATTAATCATCATTATGATTTAATTTGATTATTACGATTTTTGGTCTGGTTTTAATACAATTCACAGCACCCGCAAACAAACAAACAAACAAATTTGCACCCGGAGTGTTGCCTGAATGTTCCAGGGTGGGGCGGAGTGAGGGAGAGAAGGCCCGGAGCCGTCCACTGCCGCCCCCTGGCGATAAGAGGGGAGGAGAGGAGTGACAAGGCCCAGGGGCGTACACTGCAGACCTGACCCTCTTGGGGGCCCAGGGACAAAGGGAACTGCTCTTTCTATAACCAGATTTTGGTGGGTACCACTGAGCTCTGGAGAGCCAGTGGCAGGAGATATGTGTGTGTGTGGCCCCCCTGGTCCTCCTCCGTGTGTGTGTGTGGGGGTTGCGGACACCACCTCCCTCTGAGCAGACCCTTCTGTCCCTGGGCCACCCGTCTCAGGGCCGTTTGCTCTTGCACTTGCCAGCCGCCTTCGCAGGGCCCTGAGAGGGCACCCTGCTTGCCCGGTGGAGGCTGCTGCTTTGGCTGGGCAGGGGCGGAGGCGGACGCAGGGGGACGCCCTCAGCGACGAGCATGAGGAGGCGCTGCAGCCGGCGACGGGGTGGAGGCAGCAGCGGGTTGCCGGGGCAGGATGTTTTTAATCGCCTCCGTCTGCTTCTGGGCCACCGAGAACTGCTGGGCGAAGGGAACAGGTGAGACACGGGTTAGCCCAGCAGTCTGCAGCGGACCTGGGACAAAGTTGCATCACCACAGGCCGCTCGACTGGGGGAATCCCCGTGTATCCCTTAGCCGCACCAACGTCGAGGGTAGTGAGGATGGAGGAGTCAGTTGATCGGTGCCTGGCACTATAGGGTGCCAGCCACGACTTTGTGAGCTCCTGATGCACTTCCGGGAAGAAAGGTACCGGGGCCGGGCGCTGAGAACCAGCACGGGCCGACCCGAGAAACCAATCATCCAACCGCGAAGGTTCGGGACACGGTGGAGGGTTCTACTCGAGCCCGACACTTGCAGCGGCCTGGGAAAGCTTTGCAGCTGGATGACCGCTAGATCGGGGGATGTGCAATGGGACTCCACCCCGTTTGAGGTATTGGAGCCTAGACCGTAATACTGCAATGGTCATGTTCCCACAGTGGGGAACTGAGTCATTCACGAACGCCGCCTCAGCGAGCTGAACGGCCAGACACGTGAGACAGCGATCATGACCGTCAACTGGGGACAGAAAACGACGGCATCCAGAAACACGGTTTGAATGACATCTTGAAAAAGATACAGGGTCAAACCGTGCAGCTCTTTTAGAAGGAATTTGCTCTTTTAGAAGTGCTGAAGCACTCAGGGAGATGGCCGCGGCTCACTACAGCTCGATGGTGCAGGTCTGTTGTGAGCACTCAACCGAAAACGCCCAGTGAACCAATAAATTTGTTGCAGCCACTCGCTGACTGTGCCCTCGCGCCAACACCAAGGTAGAGAATCCCTCTCGCACTCTCGCAGGAAAAAACAGCGTCTCTATCGCAACTGTTTGGCTCCGAAGTTGAAAGCGAGGACGCGGTATTCCACTTCCGCATTTATACCCGCGCTGCGGGGCGGTGCGTGGACCGCATGCCAATGTTATTGGCTCGTTTCTATACACTCGAAGCAGATTGGTCTCTGAAGTCGATCCCCAATTCGTCGGTCAGTTCAGACGTACGCCGAACGTGACCGACTGAAAAGGAACTGATCGTACTCAGCCAACCTGAAGGACATCTCAATTCTCTAATTGCACCACAAGGAAACAAGGAACAAGGAGCGAGGAAGCTTCTTGAGGAGACATAAGCGAGGATACACAGGTGTATCCTTCCCTCGCATCCTAAGGGGGTGGAGCTAAGGCCAAAGCCACAAGATGGCAAGCCTGCAACATTTAACCAAGAAAGCTAATGCTAATGCTAACGCTGTGGCTGTGACTTTTTTTAATGGATGTCAATGGAGGAGAAGCTTCACTTCACTGAATAAACCGCTTTTGTGAGGACACAGCTCATCATTTGATGTATACGGTCTACTAATCTTCAACATGTTTTATGCTAAACAATACTTTTGTTGGAAATGATATGTCGATTTTACTATGATAAAAAGGTTATTTTATAAGAGAAGGCAGAGAAGGTAATGTCACGACAGGTGGGACTCATTTACGGTATTAACATAGTATTTAATAGTAATATTGAGTGATATTGTATATTGTCTGAAGCAAGTAAAAAATACCAATGTTTTGTTTCTTGGCCTTTCAGGTTGTAAGGCCTGCTAAAATCGTTCCAATGAGGGTAACAATCCGCGGTCGAAGGTCGCTGCGCGTTCAGTGTTTTCAGCTGGGCAAAAGGATTTAATTCCAATTTATCTTCATCTGACTCCATTTTATCATAATTTCAAATTTAGGTTAAAATGCCAATTGGTTTTTTGGTCATTTATATTTAATAGTTATCATTTAATTATTCTGTTTAATCCTTGGTTGAAATTATACCCGTTCATCTACTAGAGATAGTTAATAATTCCAGAGTAAATCAGAATCAAAATGTAACAATTTATTAACAGTCAGGTAAATAACGGTGATTACATAATCAGTTCAAAGATAGTCCATACATAACATCAAATACTCTGGAGTAAAGAATAAAATATGGATACCTGACTTCTTAAAATGACATAACGCTGAGCGTCTATAGGAGACACTCAGCCTTACGGGCTGACCGATATAAGAGTTCAAGCCCGACCCTTTCTGAAACATCTCCTTAAATATCAGATCAAGATGTAAAACTCTTTCAGATGTAAACGCGTGTTAACAATGGGAGTTTAAATTGAGTCACTCTCCCATATGCCTGTATTGTTAGAAGACCAAATGGCCGACAGTTTTCAGCAAAAAACTTCTTAAAACCTTTATTATATTCTTGTTTACTTCAGTGGGGATGAGATCTTTGTACCAATCGCAGGGAGACATTTCAAACAATATCAAACATGTATAATATTGTATTATGAGAATTCACATTAAACCATATAGATTTTGATGGTGAGAACTAGAGCAGGAATGGGGGAAGAGGCAGTGAAAAGAAAGGCATGTAAATTAAAGTCATTCTTAGATGATTCACTCCGATGGGGATGCTAAATGAATGAGTGAGTTTAGATGCTAATTTCCTTTCTCAGATAGTTTTTGTTCCTCAGCCAGACATTCTGGCGTTATGCAAGTTTTCCTAGTCTTACCAGACCTTACAAGGTTTTACCAGTTACGATATGACTATTAAAACTGCATGTATGCATATGCCACTGATATTATGCATTTTAATTAATGAAAATGAATCCTTGAATTATTGTGTTATATTGTATGTTGTTTAATGAAAATAAAAATAAAAATGTTCTTTCACTGCCAGGTTAGTCTTGTATTGTAATAATTTATGACTGCCTGTGATGATATAACACTTTTTAATGAATGATGGTAAAAATACATATAATTTTAAAGAATTAAGTATGTATTAAATTACAAAGAAGTTTTCAGTGTACTCTTAAATGTGATTCAATGTGCCCTGCAGTGAACTTTGCAGCTAATAGAGATATTTGCTCTCTTTTTTCCGCTCAGAAGCATAATTGCAAAATCAATGCAGTCCTACTGTACGTTTACTAGCGATATAACACCCAAAATAGAACATTTATTCATAAGACCAGCGCGGTAATCCCATAGACTATAAAACAACTGAACTCCCGGATAACGGGCAAATGGGCAAAGAGGCGGGACGTGGGTGGAGCTGAGGTGCCTGGTTGCTGAAACCACGCCCGCCTAGCGCGACCATAGTGGCAATCCACATGTCACTCAAGTGGCCACGCCCTTAATTATGCAGAACTTTTAGGCTTACTATAATGCAAAGAAGTGAGTTAAAAAAAATCACACCCCTCACAATTGTCATGAAGGGCAAATTTAGTTGAATAGACCAAAACCACAATTTGACCAGGCTATAAACATGATTTTTTTTCTGCTGTAAAGTTGGGCAGTTTAACATGGGACTCTCTCTCATGATGACATTATGCTCCCTGATTAACGTAAAATGTTATATTAAATGACTGTCATAAAACTTTGAACAGTGGGCACTGACGTCACTGCCATTACACAATAGGTGGAGGTGCTTCACATGATCCAAGTTAGCCTTTACGCTTTTTCCAAGAGATACAGACCCTCTCATCTCCCTATGATAAGCCAATCTCTGCGAAGACATGAGGAAAGGAAGCAAGGAAATTCACCAGTTTACACGTACATGAAGTCAAATATAGTACTCCCTCTCGTTGACTGGGACAGAAACAAGAGCCAAGAGTGAGGCGATGGGGTGGTGGAGGGATGCTCTGTGGTGGGACAGAGGTGAGAGACAGCTATATATACCGGCTTCCTCTTGTGCTGATTGGTTACCTGAACGTGCTCCTCTCAAACTTTGTTAAATAAAACTTAATTTAAACGAAGATGCACAAATAAGAAAAGAGAAGCACCCTATGTTTACAATGATAGGATACAAGACGGGTATTTTGACACAGTTTTGTGTAAATACGCCCGTTCAATCTCGATGTAGTTGCATGCTGTTGGTGTTCTGGGCATGTGCTTTGGATGTGTGTTGCACACACAAAAAATATCACACAGTGCACGAGTACCAAACTGAGAGACACAGGTACTTAGCTTAAAAACTGCAAATGATCAACTTCCATGAAGGTGCAGCACTGGCTCGATTGGGCAAGGGACAGTCCCATCAATTGGTCAACAGTCCTTATTGTCGAGCCCTGGTGTAGATTCAGTTTGGCTCCAATAACTGTGTAAAGATCATCAAATATGGAATGAGTTCAATGCTGAAAAAGCTGAAAAATGCCCAGAACCCCTCTAAAAAAAGCAGGATAGGTTTAAGGATTTCAACAAACAGTTACACTTTATTTCAAATGGACTTTCTTTTAACTATAAGTAACTTTGCAACAACATGTTATTTAACTCTCATAAGAGTATTAGTAGACGGTTCAGGTTAGTTGGCAGTTGTAAAGTTAGTTACAGTATAGTCAGTATAATGTCTGTTAAGGGAGCATACAAATAAAGTGTTAGCAGATATTAAGCAGACAGTCTACTAATACCCTACTGACTGCTAGTTGACATGTAGCTACTTAGTAGAAGATCTAAAGTGGACTATCAAAATAAAGTGTTACCCAACAAACTCCCAACTCTTTGTTTGTGGTACAGACAATGAATGAGACCTCAAATGGCGGGGCTTGAACGATATTTAAAAATTATGTTTGACTGTTTGAGGCAGATTTACAAGTGAACCAGATGTTGAACCATCACTTTTGATGCACTCTGATGTAATAAAAACAAGTTGTGGTTTGAAACGGCTGGCCCTTCATCTGAATGGATGGTCCTTGGCCAGAATGTGCAGCAGATTTAATGCCTTTGGCTTGCTAGACTAACAGTGTTTCTCTGTAAGAGCAACACGATTGACTGTCTTACATACATCTGCTAAAAATGATTTTGTCGACATTAAGGAGTACATTATACAATAGCGGCCAAAAGTGCGATTAAACCATCAAAATATGAGGAATTACATTTTTTACATATGAGGGAAAATTTACAAAAAATATCGGACAAAAAAGCCACAGCTAGTGGTTTTATTTTACTATGCAAAAAAATTGCATAGAAAAACAAAAAGCTCTCAGGAAAAAGCAAACACTGACTACAACATAATCCGTTATTAATGTTTCATTGGTTCTCTCTTATTTTTGCATGTGGTCATAATTTCTTTGTATGACAGCCTAGCCAAAAATTATGTTCACACAATTTGACGTTTCATTTTGATTTAATGTTGTGCAGTAGTCAGTGATTCTTTCTTTCTTTTCCTATTTAGTACTGGGGTGGCGCTGTTGAGCGTATATACGGGGAACCAGGTAGGAAGTTATTTAAAGGGATAGTTCACCCAAAAATGTAAATTATTCCATGATTTACTCGCCCTCAAGCAATCCTAGCTGTATATGACATTCTTCTTTCAGACGGATACAATTGGAGATATTAAAACATGTCCTGTCTCTTCCAAGCTTTATAATGGCAGTGAATGGCAGAGTAAAAAGCATGTAAACACTTTAATCGCAACATTGCCGCTCTGACCAAAGTGCGCATGTGCGCGGAAGTATACGGATGCCGTGCGTTGTTCACACAACTTCATAAATAAACTCTGTGACATTATTCTGAAGTTTTCTCTTCTCCAAATCACTGTCAACACAACTCGTTGTGCAGTCTCTGCTCCTTATTTTCATCCAGATGGCAAGAAGAACGTGACAGGAGCGTAGGCAAACCTGGCATTGCGATGTTCATCGTGGGGCCGATTAATATCCAGTACGTCCATAAAAATGTATTTTGAATTTGATGTGAGTAGATTAACAAGCATAATGTATGCCTATCTGAGTGTGGTATAACTTATTAGTGAATAATCAGAATAATAAAATAATGCATGTAAACTGAGTGAAGAGTTCTGCTCGTGTCATGTAAACATCTTACTGCGATTATTTGCATTATTGGTTATTAGCTAGATATTTTACTTTATAATAAAAGTGGATATTTGTCTTACAAAAACCCATCGATTCACATCAGATGGTTCACATCATTATTAACCCCTGGAGCCGTGTGGATTCCATTTATAATGGATGGATGCACTTTATTGGCTTCAAATTTTGGGCTGCCATTATAAAGCTTGAGAACTGGGACATTATTTAATATAACTCTGATTGAATTCGTCTGAAAGAAGGATGGCTTGAGGGGGGGTAAATCATGGGGTATTTTCATTTTTGGGTGAACTATCCCTTTAAGGAAATGTGATTGTGTTTGTCTCTCTCTCTCTCTCTCGCTCTCTCTCTCTCTCTCTCTCTCTCTCTCTCTCTCTCTCTCTCTCTCTCTCTCTCTCTCTCTCTCTCTCTCTCTCTCTCTCTCTCTCTCTCTCTCTCTCTCTCTCTCTCTCTCTCTCTCTCTCTCTCTCTCTCTCTCTCTCTCTCTCTCTCTCTCTCTCTCTCTCTCTCTCTCTCTCTCTCTCTCTCTCTCTCTCTCTCTCTCTCTCTCTCTCTCTCTCTCTCTCTCTCTCTCTCTCTCTCTCTCTCTCTCTCTCTCTCTCTCTCTCTCTCTCTCTCTCTCTCTCTCTCTCTCTCTCTCTCTCTCTCTCTCTCTCTCTCTCTCTCTCTCTCTCTCTCTCTCTCTCTCTCTCTCTCTCTCTCTCTCTCTCTCTCTCTCTCTCTCTCTCTCTCTCTCTCTCTCTCTCTCTCTCTCTCTCTCTCTCTCTCTCTCTCTCTCTCTCTCTCTCTCTCTCTCTCTCTCTCTCTCTCTCTCTCTCTCTCTCTCTCTCTCTCTCTCTCTCTCTCTCTCTCTCTCTCTCTCTCTCTCTCTCTCTCTCTCTCTCTCTCTCTCTCTCTCTCTCTCTCTCTCTCTCTCTCTCTCTCTCTCTCTCTCTCTCTCTCTCTCTCTCTCTCTCTCTCTCTCTCTCTCTCTCTCTCTCTCTCTCTCTCTCTCTCTCTCTCTCTCTCTCTCTCTCTCTCTCTCTCTCTCTCTCTCTCTCTCTCTCTCTCTCTCTCTCTCTCTCTCTCTCTCTCTCTCTCTCTCTCTCTCTCTCTCTCTCTCTCTCTCTCTCTCTCTCTCTCTCTCTCTCTCTCTCTCTCTCTCTCTCTCTCTCTCTCTCTCTCTCTCTCTCTCTCTCTCTCTCTGTCTCTCTCTCTCTCTCTCTCTCTCTCTCTCTCTCTCTGTCTCTCTCTCTCTCTCTCTCTCTCTCTCTCTCTCTCTCTCTCTCTCTCTCTCTCTCTCTCTCTCTCTCTCTCTCTCTCTCTCTCTCTCTCTCTCTCTCTCTCTCTCTCTCTCTCTCTCTCTCTCTCTCTCTCTCTCTCTCTCTCTCTCTCTCTCTCTCTCTCTCTCTCTCTCTCTCTCTCTCTCTCTCTCTCTCTCTCTCTCTCTCTCTCTCTCTCTCTCTCTCTCTCTCTCTCTCTCTCTCTCTCTCTCTCTCTCTCTCTCTCTCTCTCTCTCTCTCTCTCTCTCTCTCTCTCTCTCTCTCTCTCTCTCTCTCTCTCTCTCTCTCTCTCTCTCTCTCTCTCTCTCTCTCTCTCTCTGTCTCTCTCTCTCTCTCTCTCTCTCTCTCTCTCTCTCTCTCTCTCTCTCTCTCTCTCTCTCTCTCTCTCTCTCTCTCTCTCTCTCTCTCTCTCTCTCTCTCTCTCTCTCTCTCTCTCTCTCTCTCTCTCTCTCTCTCTCTCTCTCTCTCTCTCTCTCTCTCTCTCTCTCTCTCTCTCTCTCTCTCTCTCTCTCGCTCTCTAACCTTTGTTGTCGGCGTGCTGGCGTGCCGGCGAGATTGTCTTATTATTGGGAGATGCGAGGCCGAGGTCTGTGGCTCTTACTATAAAGTGATACAGGTATGACTGGTTGACATTGTGCTGGTTCCCTCGAGAGAAACCCAACAGGATTTTGGTTCATCAAGATAATGAACCAAAACTTCAACGTCACCATTACTAAGCTTCCGACAACCGTTATAAAATAACAAATAACATTATCTGTTATTAATGCTTGAATTAGTTCATGGAAGCTCTTCATCCATGCACTTCATCGTTTTCTTCAGGCTCTTTCAACTGAGATATTCTCATACTAGACGTGGACACCTCCTCTGCATCTTTGCCCATCATAGATCATAATAGGACTGTGGTAATAAATATGGGACTGAGATTGTTGGCTATTTCTTTTTAAACAGCCCCAAACTTCACACACCTTGAATACGGTTGGGCGATATACGACATATTTTCATCAACACACTGCATTTTCAGCATAGTATTTTAATGTTTAATTATTTGTTTGGGGAATAAGGCAAAGATGAGGCAAAGATTGTTGCAGAGGTTTGGTAGCTAGTGGTCTAGACTTTCACCTTATAGCCATTGTGTGGAGTTGTTTCCTCTTTGAAAGGCTACTGCTATGACAATAATATAGAATAATATAGAATATAAATATATATATATGGTGGGTTGTTCGTAAATTCGTAAAGGTCCCAAAATTGACAACATACCATTCCCAAACCAACTTCACAGAATGTGTGAGTCAGATGGTTAAGATGATTGATATCATCTTATGTGTTTGGTGAGCATAATCATTGGGCTCATTAGTTGCCAGAGTTGAGGTATGTTATCAATTAAAGTGAGTAAAGACTTTCAACAGCTTCAAAACCAAACATAACAATGGAAGACCCGGTTGGACGAGTACAGAATGCGGCTCAACATCAAGACCAAGTATATGGAATGCAGGCCTCAGACAAACGGAGTCATCAGCATTGATGGTGTAGATCTGAAGAAGGCGACCAATTTCAAGTACCTCGGATCTGTTATCAGCAGCGACGGCAATACCCTCCCGAACGCCCGAGCCCAAGTCAATGCCGTCGAGTCAAGTCACAAATGCCCATTCAAATGAAGGCTACAATTTATAAGACCATAGTACGCCCAGTGTCCCTTTACGGATCGGAGTGCTGGTCGGCAACATCCAAGTACAAGCAAGGCCCTCCATGTGATGTAAATGTAAATGCTGTGATGGTGTCTTGGGCTGATGCAATGGGACCACATGAAGAATGAAGGCATCAGAAAATGGATGGGCATCGCCCTGATCGTGGAGAAGATGTGAGAAGGACGACTCCGGTGGTACGGCCATGTGATAAAAAGCGACGAAGGATCGATAGCGAGAATGGTGCTCCGACTAAGCTCGTACGGCCCACAACCAAAAGACGATGGCTTGACTGCTTGAAGGGCGATATGCGGCACGTCAACATTGGCCCAGAGGATTCCCTGGATAGAGCCAAATGGAGACAGGCATGCAAAACAGTGGACACTGCACCAATGGGGGAAAATCACTAGGAAGAAGAGGTATGTTATCAATTCTGCTGTTAAAGAAAGTACTGCAGATGGCCCAGCAGAATAACTCTTGCAAAAAAGGTTGAAAGGACCTTTTCAACATGTTCTAGAGCCTCATCAAACCAGTCTCAGGGTTCTTAAAGATTTGCAGGAGATGGTAAAAAAGAACTTATCCCAAGCTAAGGAGAAATTATAGAGTTTGGATGACAATTTGGACTCAACAATTTGCAGAAAAAAGGATTGGACCTTATCGAATTGTAGAAAAATTAGGTCCAGTAAATTATCATGTTGTATGTGGAGACAATGGAGAAGACTTGCATACAGTACATGCGTGCCTTTCCCTCTGCTGCAGAATTAGATTGTAGGGAAAAGGAGGAAGTCATACATTTTTACTGTACATTCTCAATCTCGCTCGCTCCTCCCACATCTCTCGTTCGTCTACCTCGCCACATACCCTCATCGCCCCTCGAAGGCCGGGAGACACACCCGAGACGGGTGCACCATCCAGCACCATCGCCTTGGGCAGCCACTCGCGGTCTTCATCCAGCCGCGCTGCCAGAATTACTTAGCACCACGATCCCCCTCAGCAGCGAGAGCTCTCCGACAGCATGTCCCTCCTTCCTCCCAGGTTTCGGCACCAATGTAGCAACGTTCGTAGATATGGGAAGGAAGGAGGCGGGAACCAGCAAACATTTAAAAGACTTTAATAAATAAATGAACAAAAACGAAAGTAACGCAGCAGCCCCTCATGGACGACTGCCACGCACACACATAATAAAACATAAACATTCACTGGTGTCGCTCATTCTTATATGCCTCCAAGCTCCCTCATGAGTGGACTCAGTCTTGCCTGCTCCTCCCACGTCTCTCCCTCGTCTACCTCGAGAAAGAAAGGTGATTTAAGCAATTTTGAGCGTGGCATGGTTGTTGGCTGCTGCCAATTTCTGTTGAGACATTCAGATGGTAGAGTCAGAATTTGGTGTAAACAGAATGAGAACATGGATCCATCATGCCTTGTTACCACTGTGCAGGCTGGTGGTGGTGGTGTAATGGTGTGGGGGATGTTTTCTTGGCACACTTTAGGCCCCTTAGTGCCAATTGGGCATCGTTTAAATGCCACGGCCTACCTGAGCATTGTTTCTGACCACGTCCATCCCTTTATGACCACCATGTACCCATTCTCTGATGGCTACTTCCAGCAGGATAATGCACCATGTCACAAAGCTCGAATCATTTCAAATTGGTTTCTTGAACATGACAATGAGTTCACTGTACTAAAATGGCCCCCACAGTCACTAGATCTCAACCCAATAGAGCATCTTTGGGATGTGGTGGAACGGGAGCTTCGTGCCCTGGATGTGCATCCCACAAATCTCCATCAACTGCAAGATGCTATCCTATCAATATGGGCCAACATTTCTAAAGAATGCTTTCAGCACCTTGTTGAATCAATGCCACGTAGAATTAAGGCAGTTCTGAAGGTGAAAGGGGGTCAAACACAGTATTAGTATGGTGTTCCTAATAATCCTTTAGCTGAGTGTATATACGGGAATCAGGTAGGAAGTTATTTGAGGAAGTGTGATTGCATTTGTCGCTCTTTCTCTCTTTCTCTGGCCCTGTCCCAAATGGCATCCTAAACACTCTTGGTCTTCCTCTGAGTCCGTACTTTCGTGACGTAATGGCTCTTTGGGTAGTCAACAGACACTTTTAAGTCTGCTGCAGAGCTCGCACCAGTGTGGGCTTGGCAAAAATGTGCATCAAGGGTGCATATCGACCGTAAAGGGGTTGCTCATGAGCACTCTTCTGAAACCTAAAATGACTAAATGGGACACCCTACGGTCCATCGACTTAACGGTCATGCGCACTGGCAGCCATTGTAAGTCCACAAGACCGAAAGTGCATAAGTGTCTCTCTCTCTTGCTCTCTAGCCTTTGTTGTCAGGCATGCGCTTTAATCCTGGTCATCTTGTTCTGATTTTTTTTTTCTCTCCATAAGATTTATTTAATTGAATCTAATTTGTTGAATTATTTGCTGATTTATTTGTCACTAATTTATTGTTGTATTGTTGTTCCTAGGCCTTTTTTTTCTCTCTCTTTTTCTGAATTGAGCTTGAATAGAAAACTTTTACGTCAAATCTTGTTGTTCCTTGTCCTATTTGATTTCCACAAATAGAACTGATTAAGTGTCATCCTTGTATGAAGTTAATTATTAATTTAATTTAATAACTCAATTAATTTAATAACTAAAAAATTTTTTTACCCCTGGTGCCCGCACCCAACCCAGACGTCACAATGTAATTAATGTACATTAAGGTTTTAATGTCAACTCTTTTTACACACACATAAAAAAGTGAAACGACTGTCACTTTATATAAAATTTTATTTTTAAATCATACTCTCCTCACACAATACACTCCTCATAGAAAATAATAAAAGAAACAATTGTGTTTAAATAGTATTTTCACTTGAGTGTTGTGCTAAAATGATTTTATTATTATTTTGAATAAATAATATTTATTCAAATAAAAAGAGTTTTTTTGTTTTGTTTTTTGTTGTTTTTTTTTTGGGGTTGTTAGTACATAACAGAAAATATTATGCTTTTTCTTTTCTATTCTTTTTTTAAAGAACTCAGAATAAACATTGAGTTTTGGCTGTAATATATTACTTTATTTATTTAATTATATTCTTAATTTAGCAGTATTTAAAATAGCTCCTTTTGAAATGACAGGAAACTTATGAGAGAGACAGCAGGTGAGCCAGACAGGACGAAAATGAAAAGAGATAAAAAGAGACAGAGAGAGAGAGTGTGTAAAGGGAACGAGTGAGGACTTGGGGTGGGGGTTGGGGAATAGATAATCTAAAGCTATTGGATGGCATTAAAGAACTCGTAATGCAAGAATCCCTCTATTGGCGACAGTGCAGATTAAAGGTTGTGGGTTTGGCGCGTGGAAGCTATTATATAATTCATCCTCTGATTAAATTTCTACCACATTGGCAATTTTTTTTTTTTTTTCACAAAAAACTCATTTTATTTGTCAGTGTTGTGTGTCTGTGTACATGTGCAATTCCCTGCACAGTTTTCCCTTCTCCATTTCCCAGCATTCTATGGACTGATACTTCTGATCAGTCTTGCTGCCTACGCTGTTAACCACACAAAGACAACACACCTACAAAGTGCACAGTGCTTGCAATGAGTTGCGAATGCATAAAACAAAGAATACGTTCTCATTACACACCTTGGCAAAGTCACCTCAGAAAGCAATTTAATCTTTGGTGGGTTTGGATTTCATGTCCATGTGATGAAATGATAGGGAAACCTGCAATGGAGCACTGCTAGCAACATGTGATGTCTGAAACCTGTTTTTTTCTCTTAGCATCATTCATTTTAAAGAAGTGTCATTATGTTTTCAAAGTTAAAATATCCCAGTTTAATGTGCTAAAAAACTCCAGGTATTAGTCATAAATGTTAGAGAGGGTCAAGACGAATGACTAGTGCGGTGCTTTAAAGAGGAGAAATTTAAAGACTTTACTGCTAGTTGTATGTGTAATGGAGGCCAGATGGTATGAGTGCAGGTAAACCTCACTCCCCTGACCTCTATTGCAGTATTGAGCCCCAATTTTGTTCATCTTGGACACAAATGATGATATTTTTTATGGGACCTGAGAGATTTCTGTCCTATGAAAATCCATTCCCCCAAAACCTCTCATGAAGCGATTGATCTCTTCAGACTTCTTGGATTATGACTTCTTGACTTATTTGGATTGCTTTTTTTAATGTTTTTATGAACTTTTGGAAGCGTGAAAGTTTTGGGAATTAACTTTCAGTGGAGGGACAGAAATTTCTTAGTGCCCCCATTATGCTATTTTAAAGGTTCCGTGGTCAGATGATTGGTCAGATGGCTCTGTTGTGATTGGTCTACTCTGCTCTGATTGGTCAGATGGCTCTGTTGTGATGGGTCTACTCTGCTCTGATCGGTCAGATGGCCCAGTCTGTTGTGATTGGTCTACTCTGCTCTGATTGGTCAGATGGCCCAGTCAGTTGTGATGGGTCTACTCTGCTCTGATTGGTCAGATGGCCCAGTCTGTTGTGATTGGTCAGACGGCCCAGTCTGTTGTGATTGGTCTACTCTGCTCTGATTGGTCAGATGGCTTGTCTGTTGTGATTGGTCTACTCTGCTCTGATTGGTCAGATGGCTCTGTTGTGATGAGTCTACTCTGCTCTGATCGGTCAGATGGCCCAGTCTGTTGTGATTGGTCTACTCTGCTCTGATTGGTCAGATGGCCCAGTCTGTTGTGATTGGTCTACTCTGCTCTGATTGGTCAGATGGCCCAGTCTGTTGTGATTGGTCTACTCTGCTCTGATTGGTCAGATGGCTTGTCTGTTGTGATTGGTCTACTCTGTTCTGATTGGTCAGATGGCTTGTCTGTTGTGATTGGTGTACTCTCCTCTGATTGGTCAGATGACCCAGTCTGTTATGATTGGTCTACTCTACTCTGATTGGTCTTTTTGTGTTTGAGCAGGAAGTGAGACTGGAATTACTGATGAATCATTTCAGTCAGTTCAAAATCAGTTCTTTTTTTCCTGGAGACAATAACTCCATTTATCTGCACTTTGATCTTTGCAGACCTTTTACACTCCATATAAAAGGTAATATCTGAAGAAAAAAATAATAATTGGGACACTTTTAAAATAATATAAAAGACATACAAGTTTGGAAAGATATGAGATGAGTAAAAGATGACGAAAAGATGAATTTTAATTTTTATGATGAACAATCCCTTGTTGATAATCACACATCTTTGAACTGGGTGCATGTCCAGCCATGAACTCAGACTGAGCCTGGAGAAACAGAAACACTGCTGCAGATTAAAGCTGCCTCATTGACCTCTCAGCTGGACAACAGGAACACAGTGCATAAATCCATCATAATTGAGGACTCCAATCACATAATTCACTTACCTGATGTGACACCTTCTACAGAAATAGAAAGCACCTATAAACCAATGAAAATGCAAAAACATAAAGTCAAATTTAAAAGTAAAGCATTTGTAGATTTAAAACCTACATTAATACTACAGAGGGAGTATTCTGAATATATTTTTACTTTCTATTAAGAGATAACCTCATTTCAGAATTGGAGTCAACTAATTTTTGGATTTTATTGTGTACTGTTAGTCTTCTGATAGTTTTTATAGAGACACTCCACATGCAGGTATAATTAAATTATTTCAAATATAAAGACCCCCTCCTTCAGTGCTTTTTGTTTTCTATGTTCTAATGTATATAATGCAAATCGCATGTGAATGAGATCTGAATGATTATGACTGAATCACAGACCAATTCAAACCATTTTGCCAACCAGTTTGACTGATTTGTTTCAAAAAACGAGAGCGAGATATTCATGTATCTGGAATTGCTGGTTCTGGTTGACAGAAAATATGGGACATATATTTCTGGAATGATTACTGGAAATAATGTCAGGGAAAATGTTTTTAAGGTCAGCCTTCATCAGACTAGGAATTAACATAGAGTCTAGAGACACATCTGACAAATACATATAAGTTTATTTGACTCATGCTAAAATTGGCCAGATTAATCAAAAATAAATATATAAATAAAAAAATAAAATAAAAAAATAATAATAATTGTGCCTTTTAAGGTACAAGTGGCCGTCACTGGGGTGATACCCTTAAGGGTAAATTTGTGTACCTCTAAGTCAGGGGTAGGCAAGTTCGGTCCTAGAGAGCTGATGTCCTGCAGAGTTTAGCTCCAACCCTACTAAGCCACCACAGTATAAAATGCATGGCTCCCAGCATGCATTGCAGCATTAAGTATGTCACCATTGTTGAGATATTTGTGTGCGTCTAAACTTTTTTCCCCCCTAGAATGTATTTAAAAATTAAAATTCAGAATGTCTGATCTGTGCAAGAAAGTATTGTTGGTGAATATTATTTATTAAAATTGATCAATGAGTGATGAGTTTAGTCAAACATTTTCTTCATGACAATTTTGGTTTATGGCTTTTTTGTTTTGTTTTTGTTTTTGAATAGATTATGTATTTTGGTAACACTGTAACAAAAACCACAAACTCACTTAAAAAGTCAAACTGCCCAACTAACACTGATCACAATAATGGTGACCAAACATTTTCAATAAAACATCAACATCTAAACCTGTTGATTCTCAGTAAGAGTTTCTATAAATGTCTTTCAGGGTTGGAATCAGGACAGCAACTCACTAGGACAGAACTTGCCTTCCCCTGCTCTAAGTAGAGGAAAACAGTGGTATAATTGAAAATCAAGTCAAGTCACCTTTATTTATATAGCGCTTTTAACAAGTCCAATTGTTTCAAAGCAGCTTCACATTGTTAACAGGAAAATAATGCAACAGAATTTGTACAGCCGTTCTGGTGAAACGCTGATGTTATCCAGCTAATTTCAAGTATCATATAGTGTCAATGCGGGCAGATCGGTAATATAGATGAGATTTAGGTTACTAAATTGTAAAAAGAAATTGCAAAAATTTGTACCCTTAGGACCAACTGTGTACCTTTAAAGGTGCAGTTATACCTGTTGTTCCCCAAGGAACAAAATTGTACCTCCACTGTACCATTTTTTTCTGAGAGTGTGGACACTAATATAGTTATCGTTCTAGTTCTAGTTCTAGTTCTAGTTCTTGTTCTTGGCGTGAACGGGCCTTTAGAATAAACAGACTGATGTTGTCCGCTGGTGTGGACACTAATATAGTTATTGTTATAGTTATAGTTCTTGGTATGAATGGGCCTTAAGACATACTGTATATATCATATGACATATATGATATATCATTATATCACTTGCTTGAATAGATAAGCATATGTTGTCTACAGATGGTTGATTATGTGTTCCTACGTCAAACATGTAGTTCATTACGGTTCATGCACTATAACACTTTTGTCTAAGCAAGCGTTTGGAATATTTCTGATGGCATGTTTGTGTCTGCTGAGGTCTGGCATGCTCAAGTGCTGACTCTGATTTAAAAATGAATGAGATCAGAAAAGCAACTACATTTCTAGATGAAGACATCAAGGAATATAAAAGCCTTTTTGAAGAACATGTTTCAAATGACCATTTAATACACACGAAAGAGCATTCACAACCTCATTTCACATGAAAATGTGATGTATTTCCAAGTAATACATGATATTCAGGGGGAAGGGGGAGATTAAGACATGATTTTATCTATCAAGAGTTGATTGCATTGTAAAAAGTGGGCAACAATGAATCCATGCCACTAGCTGGCTTTATGCACAAACAGTATTTAGAATAATATCATTTGTTTTTAATCAAATTTCTCAGAGGTTTGATATGACCTAAAATCCTTACTACAATATAATTCATGCACAGTAAGGAACACCATCACATTAAAGTAATTCTGTCTGAAATCAGAGACGCTAATTAAGCCATATCCTAGATTTCTCAACATTGTTGCTTAAATGACTGCTAATTACATTTGGAAAATGTTAAACTCACATCAGACTCTTTGGCAACTGGCTATTTTTTACTCTGAAAATTGTTTACTATTGCTTACAACAAAAACAGCCGTCATCAGACTTTTCACCTGTGACATTTGATTATATTTTAAATAATACTTTTTGAGAATGGCTTACTCTTGCTTTGAAAAAAAAAAAAAAAAAAAAAATGTAAATCTCTTAATTGCCTTTGAACACTATACAAATGATTTTGACTTGATTTAGCCTATACAGTAGCAAAATATGGTTGTCAGAAGGCTACATATGGCATTGTTCATACGTACATTTATAAGAACAATGACAACAGCATTCTTTGCGTGATTCCTTTAAATTTTCTGGAGTCACAACTGAATTTTGTGTGTGAGTTTGTTTGAAATGTGCTATATGAACAGAACTACAACTGACAACTTGTCTGTCACACATCATTGTCATATGTTTGGCATAAGGCCACGCTTTGCAGGTTATCATTTGCCAAAGTTATGAGCTGTCAACCTCTTTAGAGTTTTGACAAATTACTGAAAATATGAGTAGAAAGAAAAACCAACGGGACAGAAACAAGTATCTGAACAGTTTTAAAAATAAATTCAAAAAAGCACAAAATGCAAAGTTCTGATATTTATTATGATTATGTAATGCCTTACTAAGGTGACAGGCATTACACAAGCCTACTGTGAGAAAGAATAAATAAATGACAACATTTACCACAAAGCAGAAAGTACGTCATCATGATGTAGGCTACACTACACTGATGTACTATTATTTAATGAAGTAATGCTGCCATGACTGCTAGAAATGTACATTACTCTGCTTTGTCCCTGCTGTTACTGTGGCTTTGTAGTTTTGTTCAGGGAGGCATAAAATATCTGGTTAAATCCATCTAGTTGTCTGAAGTCCGAAAAGCAAAAAGGTAAATTTTTAAATTTTTTCACAAAATTGATCTGTGTAGTTTGCAATCAGAACAAAAGGCCTATTAGAGTTTTGGAAATGTGTTTCGGTCAGTCAGATTTGATTGCAAGGTTTTTTTTTTTTTTTTTTTGTCATTCGGGACATGACATGACCGTCAAAGGGATAGTTCACCCAAAAATGAAAATGTCCCCATGATTTATCCTCCTCAAGCCATCCAAAAACTATTTTTTTCTCTCTCTCTCAAAAAAAAAAAGCAGAAAAAAAAGCGTATGACTTCGCTTCAGAAGGCTTTTATTAACCCCCCAGAGCAGTGTGGATATTTTTTATGATGAATGGATGCGCTTTTTTGGGCTTCAAAATCAAATCCTCTATTCACTGCCATTATAAAGCTTATAAGAGCCAGGACATTATTTAATATAGCTCAGATTGTATTTGTCTGAAAGAAGAAAGTCATATACACCTAGGATGGCTTGAGGGTGAGTAAACCGTGGGGTAATTTTCATCTTTGGGTGAACTATCCCTTTAACAAACGTAAATCACAGTATTCAAAGCTGGATTTAGACATATGTGAATAATACAGCCTCTGGTGTCTGATGTGCCTCATGAGTTCAGCACAGTGGCAAGATGTCAAAATTTCCAGTTTATTTCTTCTGTTCACACTGACAGCTGCTCTTTTATCTACTTTGGAGGTTGTGTTGATGCTAAAGTCATTGCTATGGTAACATTTTTATGTATACGGGATATTGAGATATGCTCGCTAAACAGCTGATCTGCGAACGCACCCCTGATTTCATTAGTTGTAGAAGGACAGAGTGGATTTTCAGGTTTGAAAACCAAATCAGTATTGAATACACAGAACCTGATTTCACCAAATGCAACATGTTCCTGGATAAATCCTGTTGTTGATCCTGGAACAACATTTCTATCAAACAATCAGATTTGAGGGACAAGTCAGCTGTTTCCCCGCTATTGATGGAATTTTCTGTCTTTCCATGTTTTCACTGTTATATGACACATCTTCTGAAAGAATACTGAATCTCCTGATTAAAACACAGGGGAAGAAGAAACAGGAACAAGCCCTGCGTCCCAATGTGCACACTGTCCACCCTATCCGCCCTAAATAGTATTGAAAATTACTAATGTGACATACTTTTTTAGGATGGATAGTATTGCACATTGGGATGCAGGCAAGCAATATCATATAGAAGATGCAGATGCAAATTACCAACAATACAACACGCGATCACCAACATTAAACAGCATATAAACAAAACATCTAAAGTCTAACATTACTGAATGAAATGTCGACAAAAAATTAGGTACAGTGCAAACTCTGGGGGTGTTGATGAACTTGATCTACTTTATGTTTTGATCATTGATCAGCTTTTTGTTCAAAATGTTGCTTTTTTATGAAACTTAACCACATTCAAGTGTTGATAAAAAAAGAAAAAAGAAAAGAAATGCATGAAGCTAGAATAAAACAGGTTTGTTTGTTTAAAAGCAGAGGATCTGTCTCTTTCTTTTGATACATTGCATGTTCAGATATTCATACAACAAAATATTCTGAAGGCCATGACATTTTGTGAAAATGATCTAAAAAAAAAAAAGAAAAAAAAGAAAAAAAAGTGGCTAGCAAATGTTGGCAGGGATGGAGTTAACAGTTTATGTCAAGTTTAGGCTTACGACCAGGGCGCTTCTACATCAGTGTTATTCACCTATCATTTCCCTCTGACTTTAAGGATAACTTATGGTTAGGGTTAGGTTTAGGGCTAGGACAGGATTTTATTGTTTGGACAGGAATGTTGTTTCAGCATCAACAAAATATGTTGACCCAGGAAGATGTCTTACTTGGCAAAACCAGGACGTGCATTGAATACTGTGTGTGCCTGCCTTTAAATTTGTGGTTAAAGAGGATGGATTTAACTAAAGCACACCATATCCACCTTCCACTTTGCACAAAACAATCCAAAGGTGCTAGATTACAGAACCTAAAAAGGAATATGCAAATATAAAAGAGCTACCCTGTGTACCCTATATTACAGAGCCAATCATCGTAAATGTAATGCGTAAAGTCCAAACCCAGTGATCCACAAATTCACTCTGTGTTTTACTCTTGCCTTCTCTTACAAACGTAATCTCTCTCTCTCTCTTTCCCTCAATAAAACACTGGTACAGAAATAGCCCTAACTGTAGTGTCAACTGAGGTGTAAAATCTAAACTGTTGCTATGGAAAAGAGAGGAGAACAGGTTTGACTGCCATCATGCTACCAACTGAATGAGCATTATAAAGACTAACATTGCCACAGGTTACTGTATCAGCGGTACAGGTTACCATGTTAACAGAATTTAATAGCACAGAAGGAGCTATAATTAGAGCTTGAGAGAGCAGAATTGTTTCAAATTTAGAGCTCTTGATTAAATGTGCAAAGTTGCTCTTGAAAGTGAAAAACACACATTTGAATAGCAAATGCGAACATCTGCAATGTTAATTAGCTGGTAGCCTAAATAAGACACAAATTACGTCAGTGGAAGGTTTTTTGTGTGTTCTGTTCATGTCACACATTACATTTTCCCTCTTTTTCTCTCCTCCAGGATTCTACTGACAGTTGTGGTGATATTCCGTATCCTGATTGTGGCCATTGTAGGCGAAACCGTGTACGAGGATGAGCAGACCATGTTTATCTGCAACACCCTCCAACCTGGGTGCAACCAGGCCTGCTACGACAAGGCCTTCCCCATCTCCCACATCCGATACTGGGTCTTCCAGATCATCCTTGTTTGCACACCCAGCCTGTGCTTCATCACCTATTCAGTACACCAGTCGGCCAAACAGCGTGACCGTCGCTACTCCTTCCTCTACCCAATTATGGAGAAGGACTACAGTCGTGAAGGTGCCCGCAAACTACGCAACATTAACGGTATTTTGGTGCAGCATTCTGACAGTGGTGGCGGAAAGGACGAACCTGATTGCTTAGAGGTAAAGGAGATCCCAAATGCTCCAAGAGGCCTCCTGCATGGCAGGAGCTCCAAGGTACGCCGGCAAGAGGGCATCTCTCGCTTTTACATAATCCAGGTAGTGTTTCGCAATGCACTGGAGATAGGCTTCTTGGCGGGGCAGTACTTTTTATATGGTTTCAGTGTTCCCGGCATCTTCGAGTGTGACCGCTACCCCTGCCTGAAGGAGGTGGAGTGCTACGTATCACGGCCCACTGAGAAGACGGTCTTCCTAGTGTTCATGTTTGCAGTGAGTGGTATCTGCGTCGTGCTCAACCTTGCAGAGCTCAACCACCTGGGCTGGAGGAAAATTAAGGCTGCCATTCGAGGTGTGCAAGCCCGCAGGAAGTCCATCTGTGAGATCCGTAAAAAGGACATGGCCCACCTGTCACAACCGCCAAACCTGGGCAGGACCCAGTCCAGTGAGTCTGCTTATGTTTAATCTCCATTCATCCAAATATGGTGTCACAAGGAGTGGAGAGTGGGATTCTGAAATTACTTGTGCAAATGTTTATAATGGCGAAGAGGGAGTGGTTCCACATAGCCACACCTCTTTCCCACAAGCCACTTCCTCCCTCTTTACTGCATATGACAATGTTTGAGGAAGTTTGCATAATGTAAGGCTTCTGGAACAGCACGTGAAGACGAGGCATGGAGGAGGAATTTTTGGGAAGTCTCAAACTGTGCACACGCATCGTTGGAAGGGTGAAGAGCATGAGGTATTCTGCTGGGAGCTGATGGACGTCAGTGCTATGGAAACAAAAGAATCTGGGATTGTTTTTTTTTCACTTTTCTCACTCTTAGATCTTGAGGATAGAGGAAGAATGAAGAAGGATATTTAGCAGGAGAGCGTAGCACATCTATAACCTCCCACTTTTCTCAACCGTTGTCACTGAGATGGTGCCAGAAGAGGAATACTGTTTAGGTTTGCACTCCTGGCAGTGAATCAGCCTAAAACAAACAACGGGTGAGATATAAACTTTGTTGCAGCAGTGGCACCTTCACTTTGACGTATGATTGAACAAACATTAGCATCATTTTTGTAATCTCTCTCTGGTTGTCATACAAGACTGGGAGATGATTATTACCTCTGCACAAACTGTGCCCTTCCACAAAGTCACCCACTCTTACGTGTTCCAGTCAAGTATTCCTTCCTCTTGTGGTGCATGAATGTGTGTTTATATGTATGTATGTGACCAAAGTTGAAAGAATTTAGAGACTGCAGATTCCTTTTTGTTCATTGTATATGTTTGTTTTTTTTAAAGGTTGGTGCCATCAACTTAAATGACTGTTTGTTTTTTTGTTTGTTTTTTTCATTCAGATTATTATTTAAAACATATAGTTAAAAGATTATTACAAAGTTAGATTATTTATCTTTATTGGGAAAGGGAGCCAACCCTGCTGAAAAGAATTTCCATGCTGGCCCAAGGCTGGTTTATGTTGATTATTGCTGGTTTAGCTGGTGGACATAGATCTGTGTCTGAAATCGAATACTTCCCTACTGTACTGTATAGTACGCCAAAAGAGTCCCAGATAGCAACATTGTGTTGGGCCAGATCCGGGTCAAATCTGGTACATGTGGATTCCACGCGTACCGGATGTGGGCCAGATATGGGTGACACTATGTTGCTGTCTGGCTAGTATGTCAGAATACATTTAGGCGAAATGTACATTTAAAAACAGGCGAAAATTCCCTGGATGACCAACTACTTCCGATGAGATTCTGAAGTGTGCATACGATGGACACTTTACTATCCCATGAAGCTACAGGAGAGGATTTGAGAATGGCAGTGAAGTGACAATAGGTCACGTGACAGTAACAATATGGCGGATGTAGTATGTCTGAATTTCATTCATACTACCCACATTCATACTATATAGTACATAATTTTTAACGGTCACAAAGTAAATTGAAATTCAAATGCATGACCTACACACAGTATGCGATTTCAGACGCACCAGAAAAAATATGCTAGGTAACCAGCATGGGCTTTCCGGTGAATGTGATTAACAAAGAAAATCTTGTTTGTTATGATCATGTAGATGCTAAAATGTTTTAATGTATCCAGATGTTTCTATCAGATGAATTTATTATCAAAAACATTTGCATAAATGTATCTTGCAAAGGCATGTTTACAAAGCTTTATCCGTCAAATGACTTTTGAAGTGAAAATTGATGTTCAGTGTGTGTTATTAGGAAAAAGGAACAATTTACAGTGTTTTTATTAGCTTTTTCTTCTTGTCACGTGTTTATCAGCATGCCTTTATTAGTAAGAAAAGAAGACACTTAGAAAAAAATTATGTCTGCATTGCACTTTGTGGGATGGGAAGAGTGGATAAAAGGAGAAACTCACTCTGGGAAGGACATTAGTGGAGGCAAAGTGAGCCTTTTGAATTTGTCCATCCTAAATAAGATCAATGACGAGTATAGGCGTATGTGTGTGTATGTAGCTGTGGTCCCCTGTGTGCCTTTGTTTACACAGCGTGGGATAAAGCAGGGTGTTAAGTCTCTAATAAAGACACAAATTTGAGTTGTCATTCAGCCAATATTAGCACTAGCTTAGGCCCACTAAAGAGAGTACTTGTGCCTACCCTGACAAACCTCTGCACGTGCACATGAAACAACCCAGTGTAGACAGAGCAACTAACACGGGCCAGATCACTGACATACCGCAGAGGCAGAAAACACTGACGGAGAAGATGCAGAGAGAAAGAGAGGAAACTGCAGAGGCCCTTTAATAGCAACACAATGTGTCCTGACTTAGGCATGTCTTATTGAAAAGTCTTTAACAGGAAAGTGTGTGTTTATGTTTAGCTGGACATGAAGTGTAGTTCAGCCACAAATCTGATTCAGGCCAGAAGTCAGTGTGAGGATGGATATTGTCGTTCACATGTAAATCGAATGAGAGCTATAAAATAGGTCACGTTGTGTGTGCAAATGTAAACAACTCGTAAATGATCCGTAAAACTTTTAAAAAGCAAATGCAGACTTTTCTGTACAACCATGTTGCCTCCTAGATGAGAACCAGGATTTCTATGCTTACATTTACGGCCAGGGTCCAAAATTAACTCTCATCAAGTGGCAAATGCACTTGGCAAGTACATAAATGAAGCCTCTTGCCAGTTTATTAGGAACTGCAACTGACTGCAATAATCTGAACCTTGATGAAGTGATGCAATTTAAAGACATACAAAAAAAAAAAAAGCAAAAAAAAATAAATAAAAAAAAGTAACAAAAAAAATTGCAAATACAGTTCCATGGCCATTACCAAATGTTTAGGACTTGTACCGTTTCACTCCCCATTTGCCAGCATGATGAAACGTTAACTTTGGATGCTGTGCATACACTCCTAACTCCTGTTTTATTAAACAGTATTTTTGTAGCATACAACTAGATCTAACATGAATTTAGTGGAATATAAGGTGTATTCTCTGAAGTCTTAACTAAAGGAAGTCTACTTGTCCTAACCAGATTTGGTTCAGAGGTAAATTAATTTTGTTTTAAGAAGGCTAGGATGAAAAAGAAGACAAAAATACTCTTTAAAAGAAATATTTTTGCAGTGCATCTATCTAGGAGCAACTCAGTTTATCAGAACAAACTAAATATGCTACGGCTAAACGAAAGGTTCATGTTCGGTTGTATCCTCTGCAGATCTAATAATCGGGACCAGTTTAACATGTAAATTATAAGGGAATGCGCCCCTTCGCTTGGGACAAAGCATATCCAATACCTCTCTCTTTTCATACGCTGTACCTTCTCCTGAGAATTCCTGCTCTTTTATTCTGATCTAAGAAAATAGTAACCCTAGCAAAATCATAACCTCTGTAACTATGCAGCGTTAAAGGGCATCTTTTACAAGCGTATTATTTTCAAGAGCAGTTCAGAGATTATGAAGATTGATTCCCCAAGTGAGAACTTCTTCATGTGCTTGCATTAATCCACTCTTCTCCTCAGTCTATTTTATTTTTATTTTTATTTTATTTTATAAATCCTATATCAAGGTTTAAATACTAGACAAAAAAAGAAAGAAAAGAACAATGTCAAATTTTGTTTCTTCTTTTTCTTTATTCCAGCTTGTGAATTATGTTTGTGTGTGTTACTCTTTTATACTGTGCTGTAATATGAGGGTTAACTGCAGTGGGTATTTAAAGACCAGAATTAGGATATGAAGTAAAAATGTGGCTTTACTTGCCAAAGTTGTATGCAACTTCATAACTAACTGGGTTTCAGTGAATGGGTTGTTTACTGTAAAGCATGTCTGACTGATATGGAAAGCATGTTTTTGTTCTTCTTTTCCCTCTCTTTTTTATGAAACACAAAAGCAGGGACATGTAAAAAAACATGGTTAGATTAGAAAACTGGGTAAAGTGGCAAATTCTTGAGGCTTTAATGGGCCAAAACTGAATTGAAAGACTGTAGCAGGCTTTTAGACTGCAATCTTGTTACAAACGTATGCAACACTTACTTTTCAGCACAAACCTTTGAGGGAAGTATTTTTATGGTTACATGCATACTGTAGTCACTGCCAGATGATTTTGTAAACTGTTTTCACCTACAAAAAGTGGAGACATAATTGATGTGTAAGTAATCTACTGCCACCGTTCGTCATCTCTGATGTGAGATGAAGATATTAACTGCTGATATTTCAGTCATGAAGTCATAATGGCAATTAAACACCCAGAAAACATAGTGGACCAGTGCATGTGGGGAAAAAATGTCTCAGGTGTCAGATTTTTTCAAATGACATGTTTTAAGTGTTTCTACAAGTATTGTTTGTTGTACAGTGTCTTTGCAAAAGCCAGTTGAAAGTTTGCCCATGTTTTATAGAGTTCTAAACAAAAACTATTGATAAATTGTGAATTATTTGATACCAGTGAATCTTTTACGAACATGTTTTTCAGGAGGAAAATCAGAGTAATGCTCAAATATCTAGTCTAGTCTCTCCTAGCAGTGCAGAACGATTTTTACAGCAATCAGTCTACCCAGATGGCCACTGTGATTTGGCCAAGATATAGGCATATTTATTTAGTTTGTAAAAGACATATTTTGTTGATCCTGGAACAACATTCCTGTCTGCAAACTTGGTCTTAACACTATTTCACCAAGTACAGCATGTTCCTGGAACAACACTGAAATCAACCAGAAATCAATCAGATTTAAGGGGACAAGTTTACAGTTTATGTCAAGTTTAGGCTTACAACCAGGGTTAGGTACTTCTATTCACTTATCATTTCCCAATGATTTTAGGCATAAAGTATGTATTGGGTTAGTTCTAGGGGTAGGGATATGGTTAGGATTACATTTTCAGACAGGAATGTTGTTCCAGGATCACGATAATATGCTGATCCAGGAACATGTCTTGCTTGGCAAGATCACAATGAACGAACCTAACCCTGGTTGTAGGCCTAAACTTGACATAAACTGTAAACTTGTCCCTCAGATCTGATGTTGTACTTTGTGAAATCACATCCACCCTACCAAGATATACATATACAATAGTGTGAAGTTCATTCCTGCTTAGCTCAGGAAAAAAGAATCATTCTAATCTCATTCTAATCCCTTTTGAATGTTCATCAAATGTCCCAGAATGCTCTCTGAGTGTCTGCCAGAAATCACAGCACCCACAGTCACCAGAGTCAGTGTCCCAACCACATTTTTACCAATCCAGGTTTTCCTCTAAATCTCTGGCTCATGATGAATCCCTCATTTCGGCATAGACAGTTAAATGAGATTATGCATTTTTAATCTGTTGTCCTAATAACCACTGTATGTCCAAAAAGCCATCCTTTAGTTTTAACCCTCATATAGTATTCTCTTTTCCTTTCTATTTAAGTACACAACTTGACTAGGGTGAAACTTCAACCGATTACAACTCCACGTGTGCTGCCAGGGCTGTTTGACACCCGCTGCACAAGCCGTACTAATCTCTCAGGAATAAGAAGAGTCGCTGCTCCTAATCACTGCTAGCTGCTTACATGGTCGTATAAATACACGATTAGAATTTGGCAAATGCAAAAGGGCAAGCGAGTCATCCATCCCTCGTACCTGCACCATCACAGGACGAATCACATCAACACGTCGCTATAACTCAGGATCTGTGCAAAGGCACCAATCCTAAAAACAACGTTTGTACACACACACACACACAGAGAGAGAGAGAGAGAGAGAGAGAGAGAGAGAGAGAGAGAGAGAGAGAGAGAGAGAGAGAGAGAGAGAGAGAGAGAGAGAGAGAGAGAGAGAGAGAGAGAGAGAGAGAGAGAGATAGAGAGAGAGAGAGAGAGAGAGAGAGACAGAGAGAGAGAGAGAGAGAGAGAGAGAGAGAGAGAGAGAGAGAGAGAGAGAGAGAGAGAGAGAGAGAGAGAGAGAGAGAGAGAGAGAGAGAGAGAGAGAGAGAGAGAGAGAGAGAGAGAGAGAGAGAGAGAGAGAGAGACAGAGAGAGAGAGAGAGAGAGAGAGAGAGAGAGAGAGAGAGAGAGAGAGAGAGAGAGAGAGAGAGAGAGAGAGAGAGAGAGAGAGAGAGAGAGAGAGAGAGAGAGAGAGAGAGAGAGAGAGAGAGAGAGAGAGAGAGAGAGAGAGAGAGAGAGAGAGAGAGAGAGAGAGAGAGAGAGAGAGAGAGAGAGAGAGAGAGAGAGAGAGAGAGAGAGAGAGAGAGAGAGAGAGACAGAGAGAGAGAGAGAGAGAGAGAGAGAGAGAGAGAGAGAGAGAGAGAGAGAGAGAGAGAGAGAGAGAGAGAGAGAGAGAGAGAGAGAGAGAGAGAGAGAGAGAGAGAGAGAGAGAGAGAGAGAGAGAGAGAGAGAGAGAGAGAGAGAGCAGCACCAGGGCCCGTTCTGCTAACCAGGGAAACTTTTACAGGACAACTTTTCAGTTCCATCGATGTAATTAGCCATATGAAACAAGTGACGAGTAGACAAGTGACTTTGGCCACCATCGAAACAATGTTACATCAATGTAAATGTGTGCATTGAATCAACATCATGTTTGCACCCGCAATTAATGTCGACATTTTTTTGAAATTTCATCCAAAAATCAATGGTAATGACATTGAATCAATGTTACAATGTTCTTGGTTTCTGACTTTCTGTGCAACAAATTATATAGTTATAAAGACCACAAGCTCACATAACAAGCCAAGAGTCAAACTGGCCAACTAAAGAAAACACATTTTAATAAAACATCAACATCTAAACCTTAGTTAATTCTCACAAAGAACTTCTGCTGAATTCTTGAGAGATTTATTGTCTTCTTTTATCTTCAGTTGATTTCAGGCTGTGTGGTTTTAAGTCAGTTGTAGTTGTTGTGTTTAACTTTGTTAAAGTTAAAGAGTGCAAGCATGATGTTGAACCAACATCACATTGTAACATTGATCCAGTGCCATTACAATTGATTTGGATAAAAAAACAAAAAACAAGTAAACATTATTTGAGGGTGCAAATGTGATGTTGATTCAATGCAGTTAACATAATTAACAAATTGACAAATTGACAAATTAACATTGTTTCGATGGTTGTTTGCTATCTGGGTTTGCTTAGCTCTGCCCCCTTGGTCGCTGTTGCTTGGTTAGACAAGCTTTACAGCACTTCCCATTAAATATTTTGAATACTGAATTAAGTTATGCAGGAATATGATTAAAAACTGTAGAATCAGTGAATCAGAATCAAACAATTATGTCAAATGAAAAGAAAAAAGCTTAATTGCATAGTGATTAAAATCGTGTCACTATAATTATTGCCCCATCAACATTTGCGCTATAATTTCTGTAAAATATTCAAACAAATGACTTCCTTAGACTTAAAAGAGTGAATGCTTGTCTGATAATATGGTGGACGGCAACAGTTGCTTATTAAGGCTTAGTCAATTCAGAGGTATTATTCTAACTCCTAAAATAAATATTGTTTTTCATTTATTAAAAAATTCATAAATGCAGATGTTAGACTTGTAATACCCTACGCCATATGGTAAAGCATAACGGCGCTACCTGTAGCTGAATGTCCTTCAGAGATTACAGTGTGCAACCCTTTAATCCACCATGAAATAAACAGTCTGATTACTTTATCTAATTAAAATAGGCTTAGATTGTGTGCACTGAAAAGGATTTATTAATTTATCTTCTTTTAAATCATTTTTTTAAATTATTATTTTGTGTGTGGAAATGTTAGGCAAAGGTCAACGCACATTTGTGTTCAACTCAGTGTGCAAAATGTGATGTTCCTGAAATATCAAATGGGTGCTGCTAAAATGCTTAAGTAATATTACTGACAGCTGTAGATCAATTGCTACAAAAAGTCTACAAATTGCACCATATCTCTCAGCCCTGTTTTAATCTCTTTCATAGTTGTTGTTGAATTCAATTAAAATGAACAATTCTTACTTGTTTCTAATTTCCACAAGGAAATCTGTTGTTTGGAACACAGATTTCTGTTTTGTAATTGACCTTATTTGAAGGTTTTCTTTCTATATGTTTCTGAATTGTGGATTGTGTACAATGACTTAATTAAACACCTTGAATGAACTGAAATGAAATGACTCAATTTGTCCTTTAGTGTGCGTTTTTGTGTGTATAATATATATAAAAAAAAAAAAATGTATTGCTTTATTAAAGAGAATTAGTCAATAGAATGTGGGAAATAGCCTTACTTATCTTTTTTTTTGGGAGAATTGCAAGTTTAAAGGAATAGTTCACCCAAAAATGAAAATTCTGTCCTCATTTACAAGTTGTTCCAAACTTGTATGAATTTTCTGCTGAACACAAAAGAAGATATTTATAAAAATATGGGGAAATAAAAAGTTAATGGGCCCCGTTGACTTACTTAAAAAATACTACGGAATTCAATGGGGCCCATATCCCTGTACTGTATCTTGTGTTTTGTAAGGTCTTTTATGTTGAAGTGTAGTCTTTGTTCCCATTGTTTCTGTGTTCACTTCCTGTGTTTGGTTCCTGTTTTGCTTTGTACCTTGTGTGTCACCATAGTTACCCTCATTAGTTCCCATGACATCAAATCCATGACGACCTGTCCCTTGTCAGCCCCTTGTTAACCTGTCTATTTAAACCTCTGTGCTTCATTTGTTGTTGGTTGGTTGTTGCTCCTGTATGTGTGGTCTTGTCATTGCACTGCTGCCTGTTCTCTGTGGATATTCTGGTTCTTGGATTATCTGTTTTTAATAAATGTTTGTGCTTCAATTTGGATTCTCACTCTGTCTCATCCCTTTTCACACATAACAGAACGACTGACCAGACATGAATCCAGCAGCACAAATAATGCCGCCTGATCGAAGACTATGTTCAAGACTTTACTGAGCTGGCACATCTCTCCATGTTGGACACGGTATGTCTAATTATTTTTTTTAGAGTAGGGCTATCTGAGCCACTCAGTTCAGTTATGCTGCTGCACGATCCTTCTTGGACTTTTTATACTGATTTGGCACTGCAACTGAGTGGCTCTGCATATACTGTGGGGGTCATAGAGGAGGAATGTGACACTCCTGCTGTACCAGCTTTTTCACAACATAACCACCACGCCTCAGCTTCTTAACATGGCTGCCATTCCAGAGTCTCGTCCAGTCATGGCCGCCATGGCAGAATCTCCAGACATCATATGGCTGCCACGCTAGAGTCTCCAGCCATCATGGCCACCACGCCTGAGCCCTCAGCCAAGATGACAGTCGCACCTGAGCCCTCAACCAAGTTGGTCACCACGCCAGAGTCGCAAATCCTAGAGTCTTCAGAGTGTGCAGCGCTGACCACAGTGGCCACAGCTGTGTGTGTGTGCGTGCAGCACACACATTGGTGCTTCCGTCCCGGCACACTGCAATAACGAGTGTATGTATGCTCAACGGCTAGATAATACCCATAATGCACTGCGCCGGTCACACCAAATGAATTCCAGTATCTGACCAAAAAATGGTGCTGGCAGCTGAATCCTCCATCCATTTCCAAACTGCTGGTCCAATGTGGCTACAGCATAATTGCTTTTTAACTGATTATTAATTTGTTTAATTAAGGTTTATAAATACTAGTTTCCATGACTGTCCCTAGTCCAGTGAGGACTTCCGGCCCCTGTCCCTAGTCCAGTGAGGACTTCCGGCCCCTGTCCCTAGTCCAGTGACGGCTACTCATTCAATCCCATAATGCACAGCAATAATGAGTGTATGTATACTCAAGGGCTAGAGAATACCCATAATGAACTGAGATGTCACACCAAATTAATTCCAGTATCTGACCAAAAAATGGTGCCGGCAGCTGAATCCTCCATCCATTTTCCAAACTGCTGGTCCAATGTGGCTACAGCATAAGTGCTTTTTAATTGATTATTAATTTGTTTAATTAAGGTTTATGCATGCTAGTTTCCATGACATAGTTCAAGATAATTTCATTTTACTATTGGAGCTGCCAGTTTGCTAAGTTTCAAATGATAATTAATTCCGAATTCACACACAACATAGCTGTGGCCACAATGGTCATTGCTGTACACTCTGAAGACTCAGGGATTGGAGACTCTGGCGTGGCAACCATCTTGGCTAAGGGCTCAGGCGTGGTGGCCATCTTGGAAGGCTCAGGCGTGGTGACCATCTTGGCTGAGGGCTCAGGCGTGGTGACCATCTTGGCTGAGTGCTCTGGACTGGCAGCCTGACGGCTGGAAATTCTGGCAGTGCGGCCATGATGGCTGGAGACTCTAGCGTGGTGGCTGTATGGTCTGGTCTAAGAACAAAGTGCTGCCGCCAGAGCAATTCTTTGTCTGACTAGATGGACTTTGGGGAAGAAAACTCATTGAGAAAACTCTTTATTCATGAAACACAAGCAGAAAAAAATCCTGTGTAAACAGTTAATGACATTAATTTTTTATGTAAATTCATTCCAAGCGAGTATAAATTCAGTCTGTTTTTCCAGTTTCAGTTTCCCATTTCCCTTTCATTCTTTTTTTTAAACTGTATGACCCCAGAACTATTCAGGAGAGATTTAATACATGTAAATTTAACAGTTCGCTCCATTAAATCTGAGACTATGTGAAAATCTGGAAAAATTATCATGTAAAATGTAGAAGTATTTCTACACCCATTCCAGGTCACTAATCAAATAAGCTATTTATTTTTACTTTTTTTTAAACCGTTTGTACAAAAGGTCAAATTTCACAGAAGATGCCCTTTGAAACATCCTCAAATCATGCTGGGATAAAGGATTATTATTGAGGCCCTATTGAAAAAAAAAAAGCATATGCTGGTTAGGTATGTTTTGAAGCATAGCAGCTGGTTTAAGATGGTCAAGTGCTGGTCCTAAGAAACTAGCTCCAGCTAAGGACCAGATTAAACTAGCTCAAACCAGCTGCCATGCTTCAAGACATACCTAAGCATATGCTGTTTTTTTCAACAGGGGGTTTAGCACAAATGTGTGGAGTCAATACCAGTTCCAGTACTGCTCTCATAAAAGCACAAGGGGTACACACTAAATAAAATGCAAAATAAAAGGATTTTCAATAGTGGTTTCAGACTTTTGAATCCAACTTTGTATTGTTTATACATAAACAGCCCTGCGCTAAATTGCACAGTAACCTGATCGCATATTAGTAATTGTAACTACTATATTAGCTGGAAAAGACATTGTTTCCAAGTGCTTAATGGCTGCATTGAGTTCATGCAGTTCCTAGATCAACAAAACACACAACAGCTTCTTAATAGCGGTGGTCATAGCAGGAATATGGTAATTATAATGGAAAGGCTAATGTCATGAATTAAAGATTAAAACTATAGGAACATTTCCTTCTAAATGTGGTCTTTTATTTGAAGCATCATGCTGCATTTGAGTCATGGATTTGTACGTATGTGACATTAGATAGCTTGTCTATTTTCTTTTCTTTTACACATCTGTGTGTGTGTGTGTGTGTGTGTGTGTGTGTGTGTGTGTGTGTGTGTGTGTGTGTGTGTGTTTGTGACGTCAACCCCCTTCTACTGCCTGCAGTCACGTGGTTGCGAGTTGGGATTGAGGGCCTGTTGCCACGGCAATAAGCCAGGCAGTAATATCACTAAGCGCTACAGGGATTATTGTGCGGACAGATGGGTGAGAGAGCGTCACTTCCTAAGAGACGAGCAGAGATCACGGCAGGCTCCGCCCACACGCTATACGTCATAATCGTTAGCATCACCACCTGGAGACGCCCGCATACATCATCTGCTCTCCCACAGTGAAAGTAAATGTTACTATAATCACCTTTGATCAACGTAATCATAAATTTAAAATAATGCAAAAGCAAACTCGTTCTGGTAACATATCCATGCACCACTAGAAATTCAGCGCATTAGCACCGATTTGCTATTTAATGCATGCTCCTCTCTTTCGTTAATAGCATGACACAGCTATCAATAAATTGTGCATGTGGAGCAGTGAAATTATTAAAGTTATTATTAAAGTTCAGTAATGACATGCACTCTGCCTTCAGATACTAATGACCTCTCTTTGACAAACCCACGAGCAGGGGAAATGGCTTCAATCCGCTCCTTGCAGCTCTCATGTTGGGGTCGAAGTGGATGGCTCTTTCTGACTGCTCCTATCTTTAGGACTAACAGATGAAGAGGAGAGGTGTTTGCACCCTACTGAAAGAGATGAGAAAGACTGAAAAGAGAAGAAAGAATGCTAAACCGCTTAATGCAGAAGAAGTGCATGAAATGTGTATTTTGTTCAAAAATGTTAAAGTACTTTCTCTTACTTATCCCAGTTTAATATGCAGTCATATTAACCCTAAAGTGCCTTACATATGAAATAAGTCACATTCAAGAGTTTTATTTGTCACATACACAGTTATATACAGAATATACAACTGGCAGTGAAATGTAAACGTACATACACTCATCTAAAGGATTATTAGGAACACCGGTTCAATTTCTCATTAATGCAATTAATCATCCAATAATCAACCAATCACATGGCAGTTGCTTCAATGCATTTAGGGGTGTGGTCCTGGTCAAGACAATCTCCTGAACTCCAAACTGAATGTCAGAATGGGCAAGAAAGGTGATTTAAGCAATTTTGAGCGTGGCATGGTTGTTGGTGCCAGACGGGCCAGTCTGAGTATATCACAATCTGCTCAGTTACTGGGATTTTCACGCACAACCATTTCTAGGGTTTACAAAGAATGGTGTGAAAAGGGAAAAACATCTAGTGTGCGGCAGTCCTGTGGGCCTTGATGCTAGAGGTCAGAGGAGAATGGGCCGACTGATTCAAGCTGATAGAAGAGCAACTTTGACTGAAATAACCACTTGTTACAACCAAGGTATGCAGCAAAGCATTTGTGAAGCCACAACACGCACAACCTTGAGGCAGATGGGCTACAACAGCAGAAGACCCCACCGGGTACCACTCATCTCCACTACAAATAGGAAAAAGAGGCTACAATTTGCACAAGTTCACCAAAATTGGACAGTTGAAGACTGGAAAAATGTTGCCTGGTCTGATGAGTCTCAATTTCTGTTGAGACGTTCAGATAAAGTAATTTGAATTTGGCGTAAACAGAATGAGAACATGGATCCATCATGCCTTGTTACCACTGTGCAGGTGGTGGTGGTGTAATGGTGTGGGGGATGTTTTCTTGGCACACTTTAGGCCCCTTAGTGCCAATTGGGCATCGTTTAAATGCCACAGCCTACCTGAGCATTGTTTCTGACCATGTCCATCCCTTTATGACCACCATGTACCCATTCTCTGATGGCTACTTCCAGCAGGATAATGCACCATGTCACAAAGCTCGAATCATTTCAAATTGGTTTCTTGAACATGACAATGAGTTCACTGTACTAAAATGGCCCCCACAGTCACCAGATCTCAACCCAATAGAGCATCTTTGGGATGTGGTGGAACGGGAGCTTCGTGCCCTGGATGTGCATCCCACAAATCTCCATCAACTGCAAGATGCTATCCTATCAGTATGGGCCAACATTTCTAAAGAATGCTTTCAGCACCCTGTTGAATCAATGCCACGTAGAATTAAGGCAGTTCTGAAGACGAAAGGGGGTCAAACACGGTATTAGTATGGTGTTCCTAATAATCCTTTAGGTGATTGTATGAGAATATGGAGCCCATGCTTGAAGAGGCAAAAATATGCAATTTGGTGCAGTTACTGATATTGATATGGCCAAGAATATAAATCAGTGAGATCTTTACAAAAGTCTAACAGATTATTTACATAAAATGTATATAAATATCCGCTGTCACTCCATCCCAGCAAGCAATAGCAATCATTTCACCACCTCGGTTAACTATAGACCCGATATAATCCAACTATGAGTAACCCACTTCTAGCCCAAATTTGGTTACATGTCGTTTTTGCCAAAATAACTTGTGAGATGTATGCAATCCATCATGTAAGCAAAGTCAACAGTAATTAAAAGGTGTTTGGTTTCATTTCTTTGATGTGTTCTATGCGTTAGATGTCCATTCAATTTTCACTGACAGCCCAAATTTTGCCTTGTTTTAGCCTAGACGTCATGTGTATATTTCGTGAATGACAGATGTAACATTAAAGTTTGCAGAACAAATCTTGCTCCATCCTTTATCTTTACTCAGAGCAGTAAGAACAACAGACAATCTGCATTAATAGGTAATAGTGGTCCACAGCTGATTTGCAGAAGTATTTCAGTAAGACCGTAATAATGTAAATTAGCCAGAAAATTGCACAATATAACACACAAATCGTATTTTGAACACCCGGTAGAAAATATATAGGGGAGCACGGGGCACAACCTAATGCAGGGTTAGTTGTAACACGCATGGTTTAAAACTTTCCACACATGCCAGGATGACGAAACTTTGTGTATTTACTAGTTGCCATATCAACATTATTTAGAGAAAAAATTGTGCCAAAATTAAGAAATCTTTGGAAGATATCACTGAACATTTAACCATAGCAAAAGTACATTTCTTACTTAAGTTTATTTTTCATCTCTGTTTTTTGTGTTTATTTGAAATAAGACAAATCTGATATTATTGTAATCTTATATCTGTTGAGATGGTTCTTTAATGCTGATCTAACAGCAGAAGACACGAGCCGCGGTTTAAATCCCAGTTGTGCAGGTGGGGTGTGTTTTAACACTGCGTTACAATGAGCTCCTATTAGAACGACGCTATTATATTCTATACTTTTATGAATTATTTTGAGAAACCTTGAGAAAAGGGTGAATAAAGACTGAGAGTCAATGTTCAGAAATGATTCATTATTATTATGTTTTGAACTCTGCTGTAGAGCTGTATTTAGCAGTGTTTGTTGTCAAACTCAAAAATGAGTTTATTTTTAATTATTAAAAAATGCCATTTTTTTGTTTTAAATTAATAATTGTATTTTATTGACAAAATATCTTAGTTTGTCTTGGATATTTTTATTATATCAGGTAACATTTTAAGCTGTCATTTGGTGATGTTATAATGTGCCCCTCACATGTTACAATGTACCCCACCTATGGGGCATGTTGTCACATTTCACTTCCATTCTTTCGGAGTAAATCAAGAAAAAAAAAAAAAAAAAAAAATTACACTGTATTAATGAAACAAAACCACATATTTGTACTAGACGTGGGAAATTAATGTGGGAAAAAATAAATACTCTGAACCCCAAGTGGATTTACACAAACTGAGCGTTAGGTTGTGCCACGCTCTCCCCTACATCAATAATTATTCAGACCTACAGGTTGTAATTCTGAAGAGAAAGCTGGTCCAAATAATCTGGGTTTTTTTACCCATCTTTCATGAGCAAGCATGTTGCGAATCCTGTGTTGAACTCCAAGATTTGAGAAGAAGTCTTCAGTAAAATGATGTTTGAGGGCTGGTCAAGTTGTTTGCAGGCAGACAACATACAACATAGAAGGGCATTATAAACAGGGATGTAAACAATAAGATGCTAAGACATTTAGAAAGACACTGCGAGAGAAATTGATTTAAAAAGAAAGAACTTCAGTAAGCTTAAAGAGATTGCCGAAACATTGCAGCAACAACAGCTGCAGTATCAAACTTCATTGGAATGGCTCAGAATGGCTCTGTTCTAAAACTAGTGAGCTGCCACTAGTTGGCCACAACAATGTTCCTTTGAACCTTTTACTTTTTGGAACAGCTTTCCTGTTAAGATTACGGCTGTAATAACTTAAAATTCTAAGTAAAATGAGTGAAAAAAGCACTAGTAAACTGGTACCATACAAGCCAATCAAACACCAGTGTAATCGAGCCAACACACACACACACACACGGCAGCTTGACAGTAACACAGTCACATGACACTGCACTGTGGCCATGTTTGGCCTGCAACCCTGCACACACATGCAGAGCGGAACCACAGTGTGCAGTGGGCACGCCAAGACCTGGGTCACATCCACGTCACCATCTACAAAGCAAAGCCCTGAGTCCTCAATATAGTCACAGTGACAGCCGTAGCAGAGAGGACACACAGGCTCTCCTGACAAGTGTATCCCTCCCAGTCTAACACACACACACAGTTATGTAATCCTGCCAAATGCAGCATGCACTTTTTAAGCCGGTCTTGACTCCTGGCTTGGTTCAGTATTCTGTGTTCTTCTGACAGTATTTACTTGCATTGTCTAACAACGAATAGTTTATCCCAGAAAGACAGAGAATTATGCAGACAATAGAACAATATGCAACATAAAGCAATGATTAGTAAACTGTTAATATGAACACATGATAAGAATGTAGTATTATTAAAAATGTTATAGACAGATTTGTAAGCTTTGATTTGTGTAGAGATTTGTGATCCCTACTGGCCACACTGAGTACTCTGTTATGCCCTATGTCCTCCGTATTCCAAGATTTCATGCATGAGGTGCTCCAGGAGTTTCTCCATCGATTTGTTGTAGTCTACATTGACGATATCCTGATCTACTCCCAGAGCCGAACATCGTCGTCACGTTGCAGAGGTCCTCCAAAAGCTCTGGGAATTATCTCTTCCTCAAAGCTGAGAAGTGTCAATTCCACCAACCTGAAATCCAGTTCCTGTTCCTGTTCCAGTTCCTTCCAGTTCCAGAGAAGGGAATATCTATGGACGGGAGGAAGGTGGAAGCTATTCACAAATGGCCCATTTAAAAAAAAACAAAGAATTCCAGATATTCCTTGGATTCGCTAACTTCTATAGTCGTTTCATAACTACAGCTCCATCACCAATCCACTCACCTCTCTTCTCCGTGGTAAGCCCAAGTTTCTGTCCTGGTCCTCAGAAGCCGAAGCCGCCTTGAAAGAAGACCCTGAAAGAAGCTTTCTGTTCTGCACCTCTCCTCACTCATCCTGACTGTCCGTTCATCGGTGTAGGAGCAGTGTTTCACAGCAGCAGGGGACACGTCCCAAACTCCATCCATGCACTTATTTCTCCCGCAGATTCAACCTAGCAGACAGAAATTACGACATCAGGAACCGTAAGCTTTTGGCCATTAAATTAGCCCTAGAAGAATGGAGGCACTGGCTTGAGGGGGCTCGACATCAGTTCACAGTCTGGACAAATCACAAAAACCTCTAATATCTCTGTGTTGCAAAATGTCTAAACCCTAGCCAGGCCCACTGGGCATTATTCTTCACCAGATTTGATTTCAAGATCGTCCCAGTTCCAAGAACAGAAGAGCTGATGCACTATCATGCATTCACACACTCGATGAGAACGTTGAACAACAATGTCTATCCTCAATTCCAGTCTCTCCGCCAGTCCCATCCAGTGAAAAATCCCAAGGAAGTCCAAGACAGTGCCCCCGAGAATCCTCTGCCGGGTTGCCCCCCAGGTCGTGAGTACATTCCACTCAACTATTCAAAATGCTCATTCCTCTGTTGGTACTGGTAACCTCTCACTACTACAAGATCATTTCTGGTGGCCGAATATGGCACGTGACATCAGAATTGTACCATCTCCCATCTTGCAAGCTCCTTCCTCTGCCCATTTCAAATCGCCCTTGGCCACATCTAGGGGTGGATTTCTTCTTCACTGATCTCCCTTCATCCCAAGATAACAACTGCATCCTAGTAATTGTGGATAATTTCTCTTGTTCCCCTCATGGGATTGCCCACTGCTATGGCGACTGCAGAGCTCCTTTTCAACCACGTCTTCAGATACTTTGGGATTCCTGAAGACATTGTGTCTGACAGGGAACCTCAGTTCATTACCAGAGTGTGGAGGGCATTCATGAAATGCCTAGATGTGACTAAGCCTATCCTCTGGATAACACCCCCAAACTAATGGGCAGACAGAACGGAAGGTGCAGGAAGTTGGTCATTTCCTCCGAACCTTCTGCCATAACCATCAGAACTCCTGGAGCCAGTATCTAGCTTGGGCCAAGTACACACAAAACTCTCTTCGTCAACGAGCCATAGGTCTTACTCCATTTCAGTGCGTACTCGGCTACCAACCACCCATGTTCCCCTGGTCGGAGGAACTGTCGGATCTATCATCAGTCAATCACTGGTTCCAGGAGAGTGACTGGGATCTGGAGGGGTCTAGGACTCAGCTCATCATCATCTTCAAGCGGCCATACGGAGACAGAAACAACACGTAGACACCTGTAGATTATCCACCTCAAACTATCATCCAGGTCAGAAGGTATGGCTCACAACCAAGAACATCAGGTTATGTTTACCTTGCAAGAAGCTGAATCCCAGGTACATTGGCCCCTTTGAAATCACCAAGGAGATCAATCTGGTATCCTTCCAACTCAGACTCCCCGATCACTACCGTACTCACCAGTATTCCATGTCTCACAACTCAAGCCGTATCACTTTATCACGTAGTTTTTCTCCCTTCCACAGAGCCTGGTTATAGTGGCTTACCTCCCTTGCCTTCCATAGTGGATGATGGTTGAGTCTTTATGGTTCGAGAGATTATCGACTCTTGGCACCGAAGTGGTGTATTGGAATATTTGGTGGACTGGGAGGGCTACGGCCCAGAGGAGCGATCTTGGGTTTCTAGCGGTGACATATTGGACCCTGAATTACTCACTACTTTTCACAGTGTGCATTCAGAGAGACCTGCATCATGCAACAGGGGTCATCCACCTCATCATTGTTGTAGTTGCTGGTGTCATAGTTCTGCCCTGGCAGCCTTGTCTGTGTCTTTGTTTAATGTTTCTATGTTTCTGTTGTGTCTCAGCTTATGGCTCTCTCTTTGTTTGTGTTTGCCATGTGTTCCTTTTGTCCCACCTCCTTGTTTCTTGTTACCACGCCCTCTTGTTTAGTTGATTAGTCCTCATTTGTCTGAGCATGTTCACCTGGTCCTTGTGTTTTCCTTCCTTTATATTGTGCTTCCTTCCTTCATGTCTTTGCTGGATCGTTGCCTGTGTCATGATGTGCAACTGTGTTATTTGTGCTCAACTGTCCAATTGCTTTATGAACAGTCTTTAGTGGCTTTATTCTATTTTGGTCTTTCTGTTTTGTCATTTTTTCTGCCAGTCATTTCCCTTATCTCCAGTTTCCTGTTTGTGTTCCTGTTCGAGTTTGATTTTGTTGTCTGGTTTCACTGAGGATCAGTACCACTCGAATCCAGAGCCAGTTCAGAGTCAGCAGCCACAGTAATCTCTCTCATGTCCAGTCTCATGTCTGTGTTCCTGTTTGAGTTGGATTCACTGAGGATCAGCACCACTCGAATAAGCAGATACAGCCCACTGCAGTCAGCTCATTTATCAACGCCAGATTCCTGCTTCATCGAATCTGGGTGCTCTTCCTGGCTGATTTGAAGTTGTCATTGAATAACTGTTTGGTCATTAAACTTGTGCAACTCATTCTGCGCTTGGGTCCTATCTTTCACAGATCCGTGACAGCCGGCCCTCAGGAGCGGTCCATGGAGAGCCTACACTGCCAAAACGATCTCAATCACCAGAGTATTAATCACTGCCAGCTCAGAGAGTGTCTCACAACTCAAGTTGTATCACTCACCTGTTTTTCTCCCTTCCACAGAGCCTGGTTATAGTGGCGTACCTCCTTTGCCTTCCGTGGTGGATGATGGAGTCTTTATGGTTCGAGAGATCATCGACTCTCAGCACCGAAGTGGTGTATTGGAATATTTGGTGGACTGGGAGGGCTATGGCCCAGAGGAGTGATCTTGGGTTCCTAGCGGTGACATACTGGACCCTGAATTACTCCCTACTTTTCACAGTGTCCATTCAGAGAGACCTGCATCACGCAACAGGGGTCATCCACCTCATCATCGTTGTAGTCGCCGGCCCTAAGGAGCGGTGCATGGAGAGCCTACACTGCCAAAACGATCTCAGTCACCAGAGTATTAATCACCACCAGCTGACACTCATTCCACCTGCACCAGTTAAAAGGACTCACCACACACACATTTTGTCTAGTTTTGTCTTAGACTCACCATATGTTCTCCTGGATTATTACTCATCTGAAGACTTCTTACCTACTGTTCGTCTCCTCCCCTAAGTCTCCATTCTCCTTCTCTCCAATCTCCTGCTCCTCGTCTTCAGTCTTGTGTGTTTGTCCTGCAAGGAAAGTGTTCATTATATATACACATCAGTGACTGTAAACGTACATGTGCGTGCGGCAACTTACACACTGTTATCTGTTATCCTCCTGCTGCATTGTCTATACAAACCAGTTCATCCATCTCCATTTCAATAATGCTGTGTTCGGCAAAGCTTTACTTTATACTTACCATCTCTCTAGTCTGTGTTTCCTAACAGATGATGGTTTCTTTGATATGTACCATGATGGTGACTGATTATCATATACCATATTTACGTATAACAATAGAGCTATGTTTTACAATGGCCTATGTTAACAAGCTTGATGGCTACTATAATGCAGATATATAAACACGTCTATTACATACATATAGGGTAGACAGAGTACAGTTGGAACACTTTTCCCTTTTTACATTACCACACAAAAAATAGTTAATACAAACACATAGTTTTTCCTCATGTGATAGTTCTTTTATTTGTCTACCAAAGACTTTGATCAATAAAACAAATATTTTCCACAGTTAGTTCCCAAAGAAAAGTACATTTAAACACTTTAATGTTCTAAAGTAGCCTAACAAATTTTATGTTAAAATACCTTAAAAGATACCATTCTACAAAAAAAAAAAAAAAAAAAAAAAAGATTTAATTTTATTTGGCAACAGTTTATTTCGATAGTCCACTTTAGACAGTCTACTATAAGTAACTTTGCAAATACATGTCAACTAGCAGTCATTAGAGTATTAGTAACTGTCTACTTAATATCTGCAAACTCTTTATTTTGATGGTCCTCCAACAAACAGTCTACTGACTATAAGTAACTTTAGTGTACTGCATTTGAAACTACGGACCACAACATTCTTTTGAATAGTGGTATGGTGAGTTGAGAGAGCTACCACTTAGCCACAGAGGCAGTAATGTTGGACCCAAACAAAACACTCCAGGCAACTGAAGTGTTGCCTGGAGCGTTTCGTTTGGGTCCAACATTACTGCCTCTGCAAGGAAGATTTATTAATAATAATTTAAAGGTACTTAGCAAGTCACAAAAATAATCCAACAAAAGTTCTTCTCAGACTGAGGTATTAATAAAAATAGCGATACTGCAAAGAATCACAGGAGAAAATAAAAACTCCACATTGGGAGACCACAAATAACTAAGAACACCTTACTTGCGATAACTTGGAAGGACTCAGTGACAGCAGGAGACGCTTAGCCAAGACTCAAAAACTGAATGTGGAATAAGTGAAAAAACTCAGCTAAATACTCTAGGGAAAACAAGGCACAGGTGACCTGGATAATGTTAACAAGGATACACGAGGAAGAACTAAGGCGGAAGAAAGCACAGGGAACCTCTAGAGGCCCGGAGACAAACAACAGGAGGCAGGATGCTGACAGGAACGTTCTGTAGAAACGGCTCCTGACGTTCCTTCCAGAACACCCCGACCTCCGGGTGCGAAACTCTCGGATCAAACTTGGGTCCAGGATGTCCTTGAAAGAGACATGAAATGGGGGTTAATTCTAAGGGAGCGAGGGAGAAACAAACAATGAGAAACAGGGTTAACTTTCCTTGCTATGCGAAAAGGGCCAATGTATTTCTGGGAAAGCTTCTTCGATTTGACCCGGAGGGGCAGGTTCTTAGTGGCTAATCAAACTCTTTGACCGGCTGGGAAGTTAGGGGCCATCCGGCGGCGGCGATTATCCTGGCTTTGGTATCTCTGGGAGGTCCGAAAGAGGGTACGCCTGGCCTTCCTCCAGGTCCGCCTACAGCGTAGGACAAAGCGCTGGGCCGAGGGAACACCAACTTGCGCCTCTTCCTCTGGGAATAATGGGGGAATGTATTCGAACTGGCACTCGAAGGGGGATAATCCAGTGGCCGAGGACTGGAGGGTGTTGTGGGCATATTCAGCCCAAACTATATAATTGGCCCAAGATGTGGGATTACTCCAGATCCTGATTAATCCGTTCCGTCTGGCCATTAGACTCTGGATGGAACCCAGACAATAGGCTGGCTGTGGTCCCAATAAGCCTGCAGAAGGGTCCCCAGAACCGGGACGAGAATTGGGGACCTCGGTCAGAGACAATGTCCAAGGGAATTCCAAAAATCCAGAAGACATGGTTCATGAGGAGCTCAGCAGTCTCTTTGGCCGAAGGCAGCTTAGGCAGGGGAATAAACTGGGCAGCCTTAGAGAACCGGTCTACAACCACCAGGATGACTGTGCAGTCCCTGGGGTCGCTGACGTATAAATTTCCCATGGTTGGGGACCAGGACCACCGCCTGGATCGGGCTCATGGGCAAGGGCCTCTCGTACCACTCTTTCTAGTTCTCACTGAAGAGGTGCGACAATCCTAGAACTCGGAATAATCGATGCCAAGGGCTTCTCTTGTGTTTCAGGAGAGTAGGCTCGAGACAGGGCATCCGGCTTAACATTCTTGGTGCTGGGTCTGTAAGATAAACTGAAAAACCTGCTTGCTGTGGGTTCAACCGCTTAGCCTGCTGGAGGTATTCCAGGTTCTTGTGGTCCGTGAGAACCTGGAAAGGATGCTAGTTGATATATAGTTGATAGTTGATATAAAAAAATCGATGACTAGTAATTTCCTAATTATTTAATACTGAAAAAAAAACGGATATTCTGTTTATTGGACCAAAAACCTCTGCACATAATAACCTGTCTAATACTTGATGGCTGCTCTGTCAAGTCTTCGTCGTGAGTTAAAAACTTGAGTGTGCTCTTTGATACCAATCTTTCATTTGAAAGCCATAAAACCACATTTTTTCATCTTAAATTATGACATGTTCTCAATGACAAATGCAGAAAAATTTGTTCATGCATACATGACCTCATGGCTAAAAAATTATCTTGCCATTATAAAAAAAAAAAATCTTTATGTAAGAGGTGATGCATGGCCTTGACTGCATTTAACTCAGAGTGACCACCATATGTTGACCGTCAGCTGTAATCCTTTCCCATTGAAGTCATCCTCTCAGGAGGACCGACAACAGTTGAGGCAAGGGCAACATGTCCTATGTGAACATAGCCCAGGAGCTTTTCTGTTCACCTGTCACATCATTCATACTTGGAAATCTAACCAATGAACACTGACACAAAGCTAGAATGAACAGGACTTGTTTTGTTTAAACAGCTATTTTGTACTGTTGTATAGTGTCAAAGACACTGCTATTTCCCCAAACATTTGGACATGGACATTTTTTACCTGGAGAATTATAAAAATCTTAATGAAAGAGGAAGCCATAATTAGGTACAGGAATACCACCTAGAAATGTCCAAGACATCCTTGCAACACCCTAGCATCCACCCTAACCATAGCAATGGGCTGGCAACCACCATCAACACACTAGCATTGTAGCAGTGAGATTTGAGAGAGAGAGAGAGAGAGAGAGAGATTTGTACAGGAAAGCACTACTATTCTTCACAATATGTAAATCTAGTTTGACTGCAGATTTACATTTTGTTCATAACTTAATGTTGTGTGCTCTGCATACTGCATTTAACAGGAAAATCAATTGTTAAAGATCGACTTTGAATTTTATTAGATTCAATTACTAAACATAGAAATATTGAGACCAAAAACGTGTAATTTAACATTACCTATATTGGACAGAAATAATAATTGACACACAACATGCACACAAAGCATCCATCCATAAAGCCAAACTTGTGGTTTTAAACTTCAACTGTTGTTATGATTATCATCTTATTGCACCTTTGAAAAATTCCAGAGTTATCTATGTACAGATTTATTGTTGAACTAATGTGGTGACAAGTCTTTAGATAAAGTGCATGAAAACTTTCCATGACGACAGACATCAGACTCTGACATTTATTGCTGTTCATTTAAAGTCTGCAGCAATGTATCCTGACTGCACTTATAATCAGTTCGCAAGAGAGAAATGTATCTTTTGTACAGTTAAGCTGTCTCTTTTCATTCTCAATGTTTACAGTAGACTCATCATTTGGATCACATGGAAGGTAAGGAGTGCAATTTTTATGGTAGAAATTTTTCTTCTATCCCAGTTTAAGTAAACTATTTATAGGCTGACCTCCTGAAGAGCATAAACACATTGGCTCTGTGGTTCTTTCCAAACATTACTCTGTTTGTTTGAATGGACTGACATGTCAACTTATAGCACATTGAGACGTTGCTAACTTGACTTCATCTTTCAATAATGTGAAAGTAGTTCAGTTGTCTTCAAAATAGGATTTTTTTTTTCCAGTGGCAGGCTACTTTTCCCAACAGTTAGCGATATAGTGTGACTGTCATATTGTATGAAAAACTTTAGATCTGAAGCAAAATAGACCATCATTTGTCATTTTATTTAGAAGTTTCCTCATAATACCCAATGATGGTAAATCCAAGGAATGAGGCATGGAGGTTGATTTTATCACTAATTTTTATCACTGATGAGACTGGGCGATACAGAAGGCCCAGGAGACCAAGGCAAAGCCATGGGGACAAGCAGCCAATGTGTCAGAGGACTGAGGTGAAGACAGAGGGAAGCGGAGCCTGATGGAGCCAAAGGGGTGGAGGAACGAGTCACAGATGAAGACCCATATGTCCATGGCAATGGCAAACAACAGCTAGCCAAGATGGAGCCAGAGGGATGAGGAAGCCCGGTGGAGCTGAGGGGGAGAGGAGCCACAGTGAATCCGTCAGGCCGACAGGGCTGAGGTGGAGTAACAGGCTTGGAGGTTCTAGGTGGAGCAAATGAGTCAACAGTCCAGGGTTGAGCTGGCGAACTATCGGTCAAAAGTGGATCCATGATGCGTTGAACAGGCAGTGTAGGCAAAGTGTAGACAAAGGGCTGATGTGAGACAGTGAGGATGAGGCTGAAGGACTGGACAGTGTGAGCAGAGGGTTACAAAACTGCCTTTTGGACTGATTCTGGACACACAAAAAGTCTAAAAGCGGCCTCCTTGGCTAATATAGGACAGGCAAATATCTCAGGAACGGCCCTCTTAACTCAGTTTTGTGCAATGAAACAAACATTGTGCTAGGTTATGAAACAGGTTTGGTTCAAATACTCCCAATCTCCTCAACACTTATCACGGGTTGAGTTCAGCGCACTTACATTAGATGCTGGAATGTTCTTCCGCATTTACATCACCTGCTTACAACATGTTCTTGTTCATGCAGGCTATCAAATTTAAAGTTAACACAAATGGGGAGACTAGTTGTCACACTTCTTAGTCCTCAGTTTCAGTAGACACCTTCAGATTTCAACAACAACATATAGCAGCAAGCAGCGATAACAGGCCCAAGCCCTGGCGCCACCACCACCTTGATGACTTTAGGACAACTGTGCATGGTTCAAATAAGAGATTTATTATCCATTAATACAGTTAAAAGCACACAGCAATGAATGGGCTAAACTCTAAACCATTAAAAAAGTATAAGATAGACTCTCTCTCTCTCTCTCTCTCTCTCTCTCTCTCTCTCTCTCTCTCTCTCTCTCTCTCTCTCTCTCTCACACACACACACACACAGACACACACATGCATATGACTTAGAGTCCAAAAGTTGTTTGGCCCGATGAGATCTATAAGTGTATCAAGTTTGGTTACTTTAGGTGAAAAGGGGTGTGCTAGAGCCCCTCAAATAAAACCATATAAAAGGGTTTTGCACCACAAATTGAAAATAAAATGAAATTTGAAACGCTGCATTAAGGCCAGCATTCCAGATTTTTTCCCTTGACTATTGCAGATGAAACTGGTGTTTATTGTAGGTGTTTGACAGCATTCATCTGTCCAGTCATTGGCTCTATAGGTTTCTGGAATACAGCACCACTTTTTGTTCCACCCCAGGAACCACCCCAGGAATGGTCCCTATTTTTGAGCTACTGTCAGCCCATGGACACTCAACCTGCAAAATACTTGATCCATCCTCTTCGGTTCATTTGGAGCTACCACTAGTTTGGTGACCAAATATATTCATCCAAAGCCTCAGAAGATTCTTGGCTATATTTCATAGCCTCTGTGGATGCTGGTTGAATTTGTATAGACCTAGGGGTGTTGTAAATGCAGTAGACTTTTTATCCTACTCACACAAAGGGAGGTTATAAAATAAATATGTCAGTTGAACTAAATACAGTATCACACCCAATATCAAGTTTGGTACGGAGGACCCAAGTGCTAATCTGCAGAACAGAAACTTAATTTAGAAAACAAAGACAAATTAAGGGAAATAGCCGACTGGTCACATAATCCCAGGACTAACTCCAACCAGCAAGCCAAAGGCAGAAAGATAAGTAATATCCAGGCAGAGTTCAGAGCCAGATAGTCAGACAAGGGAAACAGACAGACTGGAGGGCAAACACAAGGGCAAAGTCAGAGCCAAGCAGGGGGAGAGTCAGAGCCAGATGGTCAGATCAAGGAAGCAGACAGTTGGGAGGGCAACCATAAAGGAAAGTCAGAGCCAGGCAGAAGGTCAGAAACCAGGAGTCAGTTTGGGCCAGCATCCAGAATCAAGGAGCTTAAGAGACTAGAAGGCAAAGGCCAACAGAAGGTTGGAGCACCAGGCTGAAGGTGGGCTGCACCAGCATGCAGGAAAAACCTCGGGCAGGACAAGGCAAAGGGCTGAACCTGACACAGAAAAAAAAAAACATGACAAGACAGGCCAAAGCACTACAATGAGAATTAAAGCAACTGGCAGATGCACAAAAAACTCTGGAAAACAAAATAACACAATACTTATTGCATAAAAGAATCGGCACATAATAACCTACAAACCTAATTCCAAAAAAGTTGGGACACTGTACAAATTGTGAATAAAAACAGAATGTAATGATGTGGAAGTTTCAAATGTAAATATTTTATTCAGAATACAATATAGATGACATATCAAATGTTTAAACGGAGAAAATGTATAATTTTAAGGGGAAAATAAGTTGATTTTAAATTTCATGGCATCAACATATCTCAAAAAAGTTGGGACAAGGCCATGTTTCCCACTGTGTGGCATCCCTCTCTCTTTTTCTAACAGTCTGCAAACGTCTGGGGACTGAGGAGACAAGTTGCTCAAGTTTAGGAATAGGAATGTTGTCCCATTCTTGTCTAATACAGGCTTCTAGTTGCTCAACTGTCTTAGGTCTTCTTTGTGGCATCTTCCTCTTTATGATGCGCCAAATGTTTTCTATGGGTGAAAGATCTGGACTGCAGGCTGGCCATTTCAGTCCCCGGATCCTTCTACGCAGCCATGATGTTGTAATTGATGCAGTATGTGGTCTGGCATTGTCATGTTGGAAAATGCAAGGTCTTCCCTGAAAGAGACGACGTCTGGATGATATTTAAATTACTGAAATCCCTTAAAGGATTGTTAGGCTGCATAAATTAGCTCAACCAGAACCGGGACCACTTCCTGTAACAGGAATGGCATCTACACTTATATTAGTCTATCTGTCTCATTCTTATCTCGAGGTTACTGTAGTCGAAGCTGTAGGTTACGAGACAGATCCCCTGTGAAGACCATGAGGACCAGGCAAGTCCTTTTCACAGACCTACTGCCCGTTTCAACGCCCCTCCCCCTATATGCTGTCGTAATACATCCCAAACTTCAAGCAGAAGGAACTAGATGAAATATTCTGTTTGATAATCCACAATCTGCCTTGTTATGCAGACTGGAATTAAACCACACCATGTTGCACACCAAGGTTTTTTTTTTGTTACCTGATGGAGTTTGGGTTCCTTGCCACTGTTGCTTAGTTGGGGAAACTAAATATTCGGCATCATTACTGATCTGACTTCACTGACACTATTGGATGAGAACTGAACTGAGCTGGACGATGTCACTGACGAAGCTTTATAGCCGAATTGAACTAATTTAATAATTGGTGACATGTACAGACAGAAATGTATATAGAGAACATCTAAGGGCTGTATAGGGGAAAACAAGGTTGTGATGAGTGAACATCAAAACAGATTTTTAGCTATCAGTCAGGTGTATTTAGTAAGGCGTTTTCTCTATGTGCAGCATTTCTCTTGACCCCACAATGATTGAAGAAGAGGGCCTGTGTTTTGACACTGCACCTGCTGGAGAGCCTGTTCCATCTTCTGGCAAATATACATTTTCACTCATCCACCAGCAACAACACAGTGAGTTTATACTGTGTGATAGGTTTATGTTTCCAATGATGGCATCTGTGTGTATACTGTTAAACTATTAGCTACTATTGGTATCAATATTGTGTAAGAGTTGGTATCAATATTGTGTAAGAGTGAAAACTATAATAAAGTAAACTATAATAGAGTAAATGCTATAATAGATAATTCTTTAGTTTTGTATGAAAGTTTGAAAATGCTTAGAAATGTGTTTGTATGTTTGAGGAGGAAGGGGACTGGACTAATGAAGAGTGTGTCCAACAGCTGCCCCATACAGAAATCAGGTACATATGCTGAAAACACACACATGTGCAGACCCGAGGGGTTAGCAAACATCTGTTGATAAAATGCATGCACAGATCACATACTGTACATGCATAAAATCCTGATTATATAGGTTTCCTACTGTATTTTTAATTTATTGCAGAGTGATTGTTGACCCTAAAGTTAATATTCATATTTAAATATGCTGGGACTGGTGAGGGTCACCGGATATTAATGAGGGGGGGATGGGGGGGTCATCAGAAAGCATTTGGTTTTGTGAGGGTCACTAGAGAGCACTGGGGCTGGTGAGACTCAATGGAAAGCACCAGGGCTGGTAAGGATTACCAGAAGACACTAGAGCTAGTAAAGGTCACTGATGGGGCTCACTGGAAAGCAACAGGGCTGGTAAGGGTTACCGGAAGAAACTGGAGCTAGTGAAGGTCACTGCAGAGCACTGGGGCTTGTGAGGCTCACTAGGAAGCAACAGGGCTGGTAAGGGTTACCGAAAGACACTGGAGCTAATGAAGGTCACTGGAGAGCACTGGAGCTTGTCAGGCTCAATAGAAAGCAACAGGGCTGGTAAGGGTTACCGGAAGACACTGGAACTAGTGATGGTCACTGGAGAGCACTGGGGCTGGTGAGGCTCACTGGAAAGCAACAGAGCTGGTGAGGGTTACTGGAAGACACTGGATCTAGTGAAGGTCACTGGAGAGCACTGGGGCTTGTGAGACTCACTAGAAAGCAACAGGGCTGGTGAGGGTTACTGGAAGACACTGGATCTAGTGAAGGTCACTGGAGAGCACTGGGGCTTGTGAGACTCACTAGAAAGCAACAGGGCTGGTGAGGGTTACCGGAAGACACTGGATCTAGTGAAGGTCACTGGAGAGTACTGGGGCTGGTGAAGCTCACTGGAAAGCAACAGGGCTGGTGAGGGTTACCGGAAGACACTGGATCTAGTGAAGGTCACTGGAGAGCACTGGGGCTTGTGAGACTCACTAGAAAGCAACAGGGCTGGTGAGGGTTACCGGAAGACACTGGATCTAGTGAAGGTCACTGGAGAGCACTGGGGCTTGTGAGACTCACTAGAAAGCAACAGGGCTGGTGAGGGTTACCGGGAAGACACTGGAGCTAGTGAAGGTCACTGGAGAGCACTGGGGCTTGTGAGACTCACTAGAAAGCAACAGGCCTGGTGAGGGTTACCGGAAGACACTGGATCTAGTGAAGGTCACTGGAGAGCACTGGGGCTTGTGAGACTCACTAGAAAGCAACAGGGCTGGTGAGGGTTACCGGAAGACACTGGATCTAGTGAAGGTCACTGGAGAGCACTGGGGCTTGTGAGACTCACTAGAAAGCAACAGGGCTGGTGAGGGTTACCGGAAGACACTGGAGCTAGTGAAGGTCACTGGAGAGCACTGGGGCTTGTGAGACTCACTAGAAAGCAACAGGGCTGGTGAGGGTTACCGGAAGACACTGGATCTAGTGAAGGTCACTGGAGAGTACTGGGGCTGGTGAAGCTCACTGGAAAGCAACAGGGCTGGTGAGGGTTACCGGAAGACACTGGATCTAGTGAAGGTCACTGGAGAGCACTGGGGCTTGTGAGACTCACTAGAAAGCAACAGGGCTGGTGAGGGTTACCGGAAGACACTGGAGCTAGTGAAGGTCACTGGAGAGCACTGGGGCTTGTGAGACTCACTAGAAAGCAACAGGGCTGGTGAGGGTTACCGGAAGACACTGGATCTAGTGAAGGTCACTGGAGAGTACTGGGGCTGGTGAAGCTCACTGGAAAGCAACAGGGCTGGTGAGGGTTACCGGAAGACACTGGAGCTAGTGAAGGTCACTGGAGAGTACTGGGGCTTGTGAGACTCACTAGAAAGCAACAGGGCTGGTGAGGGTTACCGGAAGACACTGGATCTAGTGAAGGTCACTGGAGAGTACTGGGGCTGGTGAAGCTCACTGGAAAGCAACAGGGCTGGTGAGGGTTACCGGAAGACACTGGAGCTAGTGAAGGTCACTGGAGAGCACTGGGGCTGGTGAGGGTAACTGAAACTGAAAGATAATGGGGTTGGTGAGTCACCAAAAAACATGTTTGAAATGAAGACCCAGACAAGATGCTGATATTGACTTGAATATAGTTTTCTATATTATAGTCATCTTCAGTTACTTCAGTTACTTTCTTCTTTCATGATGAAATCTTTACATGTTCTTTAATGTGTGGTTGTCCAGACAAGTTGAATTGTAAAGCAACCTTGGGCTATGGAAAGGCACTATATAAATACAAATTATTATTATTATTATTATTATTATTATTATTAAGGTTCTTTGTTGGCATCAATGGTTCCATGAAGGATCTTTGACATTGTGTGTTTGGATTTAGGCTACTAAATCTGTCGTCAAAAGGAGTCATTAATTTTTTATACAGCAACATCAGTCACATTAACCAATTTTCGTTAAAAAACAAATTTTACCTATATTTGTAATGTCAGCAGTCATTATTGTCTCTGTTGTAGTACTAAAATTACACAACAATTTCACTAAACCATTTCACAACCGTAAAATAACCTATGCAAAGTCATTTTTGTCAGTGGATTTCCAATAAAAATGATCTTCAACAGACTGCTTTATTATACTTTCGTTGAAGTTGATCTCCCACTAGTCTGTGGTTAGGGAACATTACTTTCTGAGGTGTTGTGCAGTTGCTTGTAGAAACAGTGAAAGAATCATTTTAGTATTTCATATCATATAATCATTTTCCATAAGTAATGCTAAGTGAAAAGGAAAAGGTGCCATTGCAGTTTAAAGGGGTCAAGACTTTTTATTATTTTAATATGTTCCTTGAGGTTCACTAATCAGTGCTTGGTAGTAACTGATTACTTGTAATCTGGATTAGGTAATCAGATTGCAAAAAATAAGTACTTGTAATTAGATTATATTATGTTGTAAAATACACAAAATGTATAACTATTCTTGATGTCTTGCTCTGGAGGCAGGCATATGCAAAAGCATTTATTTAATCAAGCTCAAAAAACTACTTGTTTGGATACTGCGGTATCTGTGCACACGTCACAGATCCCACAGTATCCAAACAAGACGTCTTTTTTGAGCTTGATTAAATAAATACTTTGTTTATAATGAGGACTTTTTAAGATATACAATTTTCAGAATGTTTTAATGGTACGAAGACCTCTTATCTGTCAAACGATCAAGGCGAATTTGAATGTCATGACCTCTATTACAATATCTTTACCATCATATAATTATTGGCTCAGTATTATAAGATCTTGCAAATGTATTTTCATATTACTAGTTGATGTGAGAGTGTTTGTTGCAGTGGTCCAAAAACAAACCTTTTGGAGGTGTGTGAGCTGTTTGTTTTTATCAGTTTGGGCTACTTGCCTTCAGTAGGCAATATATAATTTTGGATTTCCATATCCTCAAGTCTTGCAACAGATTTCATGACCCACACAGAGATCTGGTCTCACCATCATCAAGTCAGTCTGGGATTACATGAAGAGACTGACCACAAATAGTAACAGGAGAAACAGAAACCTCAAACTACCACACGGTGGCAACATCTGCTGGTCAAAACATGTAAGTGCAACGAAAACGCAAACTGTACCACACACACACCTTTTACAAACAAACTGTGAATGTTTTTACCTACAATTGTTTAATTTCAATTATACAAATATGCCAATAAAATGTCTACATTCTTATAAAACGAATCTGAGATCAGTTGAACAGTATGTAGACATTGGTTCATGGGTTTACTGAGATCGCCCCCTAACGCAATTGCTTGAAATTACAGGAGAAAAAAACAAACATGGCAGCCTCCTTGCTGGTGAGTTCAACTGTCCTGCGTATTTCATTTATTGATTAAATTGTTGCTGTTGTTTTCTCTCCACAACATACGCTAAAGTTTTACATTACTGGTTCGTTTTATAATCGAGTAACTTACCATGTCACATGTGCAGTTCTATACTAGCAAAAAACTAGCGCCATTTTACCATATACCATGGTAATGTTTTGTTGTTTTGTAGCCTACCTGGTAGGTACCAAGTAACATTAGCTGCCTAGAGTGTAATGCCAATGAATTAAGTAATTAATTAATTCGATTCAATTAATCGATTCCTGAATTTGAATCAAGACAGCAAACAGGATGCAGAATTATTGTCACATGTGTCATATTTAATAGTGTCATTACCCATAAACATTATCCAGCACCACTTATGGGGTACTTTTTCCAGAAATATTATAAATGCTATGCCACCTATAGAAATGAATTCATTTGATGTTCCAGCTCATGATTGAAAGAAGGCTGTTCAGAATTATAAATGTTATCCCTTATAAATGATGATAATCATCACTTACTATTATATATCACCATACCATGATAATGCCATCTGATCTTTCATCCATGTGCCAATATAAAACCACAGTAATGTTACGCCTGTGAGGAGCTGTGGGGGAAATTAATGCTACAGTTTCACATACTAGTTCATCTTCTTAGTGGCATCATGTTGCAAATTATCTTTATGGCTCTCTTTCAAAAGTCTCATGCCATGAGGAGATGTTCAGCACACACCTGTGCTGTTGTTGCTGTCAGGAGGTGTTTGAGTTCAGCTGCTGCTCCATCTGTCTTCACCAGGCTCTTATTAAAACTCAGTCACTACTTCTATGATGTGGAGAACATTGTAGTTTGGAATGACTGGGCAAGGACAAAATTGGTCAGACGCAAGAATAAGTAAGTGCCATTGTATGTGTGCTCAGATGTGTCGCCCTAATGCACCGTAAAAGAAGACCATAGTGACCAAGCGCATGCATGATTTAGTGTCGTGTTCTCTGAATAGTGTCTCTATAAACAAATATACTTTTATTTTATTTACTTCTTTATTTCTGCTGAAATGTTGACTTTAGGGTCTTTTTATGTAGGTTTTTTGGTTATGCACAGGAGAAGTTTGGTGATAATATAGGAGCGGCCTATTATATTCTGACTCTCAGAGGGAGCTTCAGGTAAGAGTCAATGATGTGATGCCCCCTTTTTATATCCTGTTCTTTTATGTCTGTTAATGAATTAAAAAGCACATTCAAAGGAAATTCAAACATTCGTTAATTGAATACACATTTTAATGCTGAACCTGAATTCCTGAATTATTGAGGGCATAAAGGGCATAAATGTCAGTGTGATACAAAATGTCGTCATGAGGTCATTGCGAAGAAAAAAAACATTAAAAGAATGGGTAACACTACAATAAGGTTTCATTTGTTAACGTTAGCTCACTACATGAGCAGTACTTCCGCAGTATTTATTCATCTTACTTAATGCTAATGGCAACATTTACTAATACATTTATGGTGCTCCTCGTGTGGTGCTCAAAAATGACTGACATTTTTTATTTCAATTAAAAAAATGTATGATATTTTAGTTTGATAATGTTTTTATTTAATATTTTGTATTTTTAGGGATTTTTATGTTACTAAATTATATTTATGCAGTAATTATAATACATTTATTAACTTTTGAGCATAGACCTGCAGTGAAAATAAATAAATAAAATAAATTTCTAGAAGGCCTTCTCGTCCAACATCAGTGCCTCACCTCACAAATGCACTTCTAGAAGAATGGTCAGAAATTCCCATAAACACACTCCTAAACCTTGTGGAAAGCCTTCCCAGAAGAGTTGAAGCTGTTATAAAGGGTGGGCCAACTCCATATTAAACCCTACGGATTAAGAAAGGGATGTCATTAAAGTTCATGTGCATGTAAAGGCAGGCGTCCCAAAACTTTTGGCAATATAGTGTATTTGTGAGAATGAGCTTTCAGTAAGATTTTGTTTGGGCGCGGTACCAAACGTTTCCACTAGATGAAATTCTCTTCCCATTCTTTTCCAATGTGGGCATTTTTGACAAAGTGTGACTACTTTTTTTTTGTGTGTGTGACTAATTTATAAACTTTTTATTTTTTTATATGTATAATATATATTTATAAACTTTATATATATATATATATATATATATATATATATATATATATATTGTATTGTATTGTATTATTAACTACTGTTAACAAATGAGACCTTTTGGCTTTGACCTTAGTTTGGCTTAATATTTCATAATTATTTCAAACAAAACTGCTTAATTATTATTTTTACTTTATTTTTGGACACTTTTATATGTCATTGATTGTCAAAATGTTTATGAACCCATCCAGCTTTCAATGAATCCTTCATTAAATGGTATCCACTGCACATCCCTTGTGTCTCTAGATTTGCAGGCCAGTCTGAATGGTTTCGTCCAGATTCAAGGGGAAGATTCAGCTATGACTTCATCAGCACACCTGAAGCACACATTGAGGAAGTGGATTTGAGTGGCACTCTAATAAACCATAATGGACTTGACAACCTCAGTAATCAACTTTTGTTGTATATAAATATACACTTGTTCCTGATGTCTGAGCCTTTTGACTAGTCAAGTATGAAGTCCTTATTATGAAGCCAGATTATGTTCTCATCTCCATCTCGTCTGTCACAACTATTTTAGTGACAAATCAAACCCATTCAAAATCATGTTTTTCTGTGCCACTTCTATGGATTCCAGTTTCTAAAAATCTGAGTTCACGTAAACACATTATTCTTTTTATTTATTGCTTATATTCTTTGATTTATTGCTTATAAGCTGATTTGCTCGCTTTGTTTTCACTATATTAATGTGCAAGTTTCAGCAGTAGCTTTCACTCAACCAGCCCGTTCGCACCAAAGACGTTAAATATAACGATAAACACATCCATCTACATATAAAAGAATAGAACAACACAACTATAATGATAACAGCACAGAGAAATGATATCGATTGGATCACTTTCATGATTTTTTTTTCTAGCTGATGAACGATAAAGACATTGACGGCCAGAATGAATCCATTTAGCTTTAAAATCCCCCGTAGTCAAAAATTGTATCCCTTAAAAATCATATTTGATCACCAAAATTACATATTTAAATGTTTTTTCCTTGAACCCTGTAAGACCTTCGTTCATCTTCAGAACACAAAAATATATTTTTGATGAAATCCAAGAGATCCTGAATCAGCCATAGAAAGCAACGTCATTGCATTGTGACTCCAGTGGTTCAACCTTAATGTTTATGAAGCGACGAGAATATTTCTGAGTGCAAAAAAAAAGAATGACTTTATTCAACAATCTCTTCTTCAACGTCATTCTTTGCTGTAGACGTAGTAAAGACAGTGCAGCGCTTCCAGGTTCTATGTCAGAACACCTGCTCATTATTATAAAGTCTTTTGTTTTTAGTGCACAGTATTCTCATCGCTTCATAACATGAAGGTTGAACCACTGGAGGACTATCTTAAAGATGTCTTTACTACTTTTCTGGGCCTTAAAAGTTGCAGTGACTTTGCTGCCTATGGATGGTTCAGAAACCTCTCCGATTTCATCAAAAATATCTTGAAAGATGAACGAAGGTCTTACGGGTTTGGAACGACATGAGGGTGAGGAATTAATGACAGAAATTTCATTTTTGGGTGAACTAACCCTTTAAGCCCATTCCATTTTTCCTTCTCAGTAAAGCAGAATAAACTTCAGAGTCTCTCTCTGCGAGGATGTCCTGAAGTGGATGACTGGTTTCTTGCACGTCTTCATGTCTTTGGAGAAAGTCTGGTGGCGTTAGACATGTCAAACTGCCCTTGTGTTACTGTAGGAGGTCTCGCTGCATTACAAAACCTCAGGTGATATAAACGGTCTTCAGCTCTGACTTATGCTTAAATGCACATGCGGGCCAGCCTGAAAATACTGTTTTTATTATATTTTGCTTCGTCCCCCCACCCTTTTTCCCCAGAAAGCTAGAGCGTCTGGACATTTCCGGACTTCCACAGCTGCAGAGTCCAGGCCTGATCCGGATTCTGTTGGAGGAAATGCTGCCACACTGTCGGGTCACTGGAGTTGAATACGAGCAGGGTCTGATGCAGCCAGACAGCCAAGAGCTAACAGAGGATGATAATGAAGCTGCCGCAAACACTGGAGTCAGACATATATAAGCTACATGGCTGCTGACAATGGAGGCTTATAGTGTATTATTATGTTGTACGCTACCGATGTATGTTCTGTGTACTTATATGTGCATTATACGGTTGTAAAATGCATTGTACTTGCTCATAGTTTTGAGAGAGACACAATAAAGTTTTATGTGTAAATGTAAATAAACCCATCAGGCATAACATTATGACCACCTTCCTAATATTGTGTTGGTCCCCCTTTTGCTGCCAAAACAGCCCTGACCCATTGAGGCATGAACTCCACTAGACCCCTGAAGGTGTGCTGTGGTATCTGGCACCAAGATGTTAGCAGCAGATCCTTTAAAGTCCTGTAAGTTGCAAGGTGGGGTCTCCATGGATCAGACTTGTTTGTTTGGCAGGGTGCATTATCCTGCTGAAAGAGGCCAAAGCCACCAGGGAATACTGTTTCCATGTAAGGGTGTACATGGAACAATGCTTTGGTAGGTGGTACGTGTCAAAGTAACATCCACATGAATGGCAGGACCCAAGGTTTCCCAGCAGAACATTGCCCAAAATGTCACACTGCCTCTGCCGGCTTGCCTTCTTCCCATAGTACATCCTGGTGCCATGTGTTCCCCAGGTAAGTGACGCACACGCACCCGGCCATCCACGTGATGTAAAAGAAAACATGATTCATCAGACCAGGCCACCTTCTTCCATTCTGTGGTCCAGTTCTGATGCTCAGTGCGCACTTTTGGCGGTGGACAGGGGTCAGCATGGACACCGACTGGTCTGAGGCTATGCGGCCCCATACGCAACAAACTGTGATGCACTGTGTATTCTGACACCTTTCTATCAGAACCAGCATTAACTTTTTGAGCAATTTGAGCTACAGTAGCTCGTCTGTTAGATCGAACAGAAAGGGCCAGCCTTCACTCCCCATGTACATCAATGAGCCTTGGCCGCCCATGACCCTTTCGCCTGTTCATCACTGTTCCTTCCTTGGACCACTTTGTGGGAACACCCCACAAGAGCTGCAGTTTTGGAGATGCTCTGACCCAGTTGTCTAGAAATCACACTTTGTCCCTTGTCAAACTCGCTCAGATCCTTACGCTTGCCCATTTTTCCTGCTTCTAACACATCAACTTTGAGGACAAATTGTTCACTTGCTGCCTAATATATCCCACCCACTAACAGGTGCTGTGATGAAGAGATACCGCATATTCTCTTCACCTGTCAGTGGTCATAATGTTATGCCTGATTGGTCCCGGTTGCACTTTATTTTACAGTGTGTGCACTTTCAAACTACTTACAGTGTTCTTATCCACTAAAGTACAGAGTAATGCAAGGTAACTACATGGGTTAAGGTTAGGTTTAGGGGTAGTGTCTATTACCCAGTAGTGTCTACTACAATAAGTACAGTATGTACTTGCAAAACAGTAAAGGGCTACCACTTTCCCTTATGAAACAGTACTGTGGTGGTAGACTACATGGCAATACTATGGTACCATCAAAAAAAAAAAAAAAAAAAAAAGAAAAAGGTGTCAAGTCTAATTAGTCAGGTGGAGTAAATCCTGTAATCCTTTTTATGGAGGTGTGAGGATTTTAGATCTAAGTGTTAGAAAGACTGGGGCACATGCAATGGGAAGGTTGTTGAAGACATCTCGCTATAGGTAATGTTTTTCTTTAATGCAAATATTTAAATAATTATCTACTTTCAATATATATATGGACTATATGGATTTATATATATATATATATATATATAAAGAGATAAATGGCTTAAAAATTGACTTTGAACAAATTGCAGAGAAATATTAAGTAGAAATAATATAGCACTGTAAATAATGGTAATTTTCACGCAATGCCGAACTGGGCTTGCATTAGAGGCCCAGAGATCTAGGATGTATCTAATTGGTCAGATACGACAAAGAAATAAAAATAAATAGCTATTACATTTCCAAAGTTTCCTATCTGTGTAAATTTAGACTGCGGTACATTGTCATGCGGTAACGTTACTTGTTACTTTTCCGTACACCGTCAGGAAGGACCAGTCACAGTCGTTTGTGGTCACTGGGGATACGTGTTTTAATTTCATAGACATACATGGGGTGATTTTCATTTGTATGTCAGTTACCAATCATTTACATTAATTAGTTTAAATAATTGTACTTTTAGCGTATATGTTTCTCCAAAAAGATAAAAACCGGGATCGGGCAATCTGAGCCTCCATGCGCCCCCTGGAGGAACAAACCGTATGTGCCACAACATTTACTGCCCATTAACATTAGCCAAGCCACCCGAAGAAATATCAGCGACGCACACAAGCAATTGTCCCTTTAATAAAAAAAAAAACACCGTGCTGTCATCTCTTTACCTTTATGTGTTTGGGAATTGTATAGTACTGTTTGAAAGCGGATAGATGTCTGAAGGTAATAATGATTATGCATTCGTATGTATGTCAGATCCAGTTAGCCTTTAGCAAAAGAAGAAGCTAAGTGTGTGTTGGAAGTTGTTTACTGTTTATGTGATTGATATTAGTTATTATAACAGTCACATTAATGTAATACGATTTATTGTGTCCTGTAGAGGTTTCCAAAAGGGCAGAAGAGGAGGCTGAGACACCAGATCTCGAGGTAAATAAAGATACATTCGTGAGTTTTTATAATAGATGCATGGTCGTATATAGATACAAGTCAAACATTAGGCACTAAAAACACCATTCATTATTCTAATGAAGGACATTTACCATAGTAATGCCATGTAAGTTAGGTCTTTAAACCCTCTTTTTGGACCTTGGAAATACGGTAATCTTTGAAGTGCTCTGAAGTATTTATCAAAACACCATGGTATTAATACAGTTTTGTGCCTTCACTTTAACCATGGTAGTGCTACAGTATTATTATTATAAATATTAACATTATTTTTGGCCTATTTTTTTTTCTTGTGGTTAAAAGTTAAGTAAAATTAGAATAATAAAAAGTATAATAATTAAGTAGCTATTAAAAATACTTGCAGTTTTAAACAACATTAAAACTAGAAATTGAAAAGTTAGCAATAGAATTTGAAACTGACATGAATCAAACTAATACTTATGTAAATCAAGCAAGCACAGTTATCAACCAATAATTAAAAAGGCCAAATTTCAGCTGATATATCAGCCTTTTTCTAGAATTTTTTTTTCTCCTCACAAAAACGTGTATATACAGCTCTGGAAATTTCAGCTAGCTGAATATAGGAAATTAATTTGTGAGACAAGTGTATTTAGTAAACATCCACCATGTACAGTTCACACTTTATTTCTTCTCTGCTAATATATTATAAATAATTTGTTTATTAGGAGTTTAGTAGGTTTTCTCTTATTGGGGTGGATTGGTCATCATTTTACTCCTTTTCTGCAGGGTCAGTCTGACAGCAGCGACGAGGGTGAAGCTTCAGGAGACACTGAGAGTATGTCTCAAGGAATTTCTCCTTTAAGTACATTTAAAAAGAGCTCATGTGATCTTAGCTAAAGGTAGGTGCTTTTTATTTTGTTTGTTTTTTTAGTGGATTTCCTGCGCAGTCTCTTCTCACGGACTCTTGGCCTGAGTCCTGGAGAGAAAGTCTTGGATGAGCTGACCCTGGATGCGGTTGCCCGCTACATCCTGAGTGGCAAATGTGAGTTGTCTTTTCAGATGAAATCTTTTCGATACTTTATTATGTTATATTCAATATGTGCAGTCAACTATAAGTAGGCCAATTGAAGGTTGGCTTCCTGAACTGTGTAAACATGCTGTGAAAAAATAGCTCTGTTTGAGGAGGTTATTTCGTATGTGTCTGTCTGTGTCAACAGGCAAGAACATTATCTGTATGGTTGGAGCTGGAATATCAACATGTAAGTAAATATCTTATCATAATTGCAATTCTCTATTTAAAGACCTTTTATAATGACAGAGCCCCTTTAAGCATAACCTTTGACCAAGGTTTCTTGCATAAAAAAAACAGTAAAAATGTAGTCTTTTAGTCCATTTCCTCTCTGAACCTTAGAATTAAACAGGCTATAGTAAAAAAAAATTGCTGCTGTATTTTATAGAATACCATAGGAGACCTGGCCCCCGACTGAGCCTGATTTCTCCCAAGGTTTTTTTCTCCATTCTGTCACCTGAAGGAGTTTGGGTTCCTTGCCACTGTCTCCTTTGGCTTTTGGTTTGCTTAGTTGGGGACACTTAAAGGGATAGTTCGCCCAAAAATGAAAAGTCTGTCATTAATTCCTCACCCTCATGTCGTTCCAAACCCGTAAGACCTTCGTTCATCTTTGGAACACAAAATTAAGATATTTTTGATGAAGTCCGAGAGGTTTCTGAACCAGCCATAGGCAGCAACGTCACTGCAACTTTCAAAGCCCAGAAAGGTAGTAAAGACATTGTTAAAATAGTAATTAAGTAAACCTTAATGTTATGAAGCGACAAGAATACTTTTTGTGTGCAAAAAAAAAAAAAAAAAAAAAAAAAACGACTTTATTCAACAATCTCTTTTCTCTAGAGCGGCTGTATAGATAAATAAACTAAATTAATACCTTTTTTTTTTTACAACAGAAAAGAACCATCACTGAACTTACTTAAGCTGGACTATGACTTCTTCTAGATCTGCTGTACAACTGAACAAACTTTGTTGCATTATTATCACTGTAAAGCTGCTTTTTTTTTTTTTTCAAATGTCAAATAAAAATGTAATTTAGAGCATTTATTTGAGAAAATGAAAATTGTTCATAATAACCAAAAAGATGCCAGACCTCGAATAATGCAAAGAAAACAAGGCACCTTTATTTATGTAGCGCTTTATACAATACAGATTTTTTTAAAAGCAGCTTTTCCATTACAGATTTGTTCAAAACTTTTGTGATATTTTCTAAATGTCGATAAAAAACGATTGCAAAATGACAACGTTTCCATTAACCAATGTTATGTGACTAAAACAGATTTTTTTCCTCTCGCCCAGAATCATTCCAAAAATCATGGCAATGCCTGTTGGTAGGCTTACCTACATTACACGTCATTATTTTCAACCGAAGGAGACGTAGGCGTGTTAAAAAAATTGTTTCCATTGCAGTTTAGCCAAATATTCCATTTTCAAATTCCCTGGAAAACCACCTCATGTCAACGTAACTTTTTTTTGCAATATATGTGAGATTTTGCTAAATTGACATGTTTCCATTGGGCTTATTTTTAATTCGCAATTTCAGTGGATTTTAATGGAAACACGGCTAAGGATTCAATGATGCAAACAGTTCAGTTCTGCTGTAAGTCAGCTCTAAAAAGACAATCGTGTCATTATTCAGCTAAAGTCAGTTCAAGTTGATTCAGTTCAGTTCAATAGCTGTGTAACGATCATCAATTATGAAATGAGCTCAATTCATCTGTAAAGCAGCTCTGCAGAAAACAGTGACGTCATCATCAGCTCAGTTCAGTTCTCATCCAATAGTGTCAGTGCAGTCAGATCAATAATGTTGTCAAGTATTAAGTGTCCTCAACTAATCAAGCCAGAGGCGACAGTGTCAAGGAACCCAAACTCCATCAGTGACAGAAATGGAGAAAAAAACAAGTTTATATAATTTTTTAAACAATACTAATTTTTTTACTTCAGAAGAAATTAATATTTGGTGCAATAACCCTGATTTTCAGCCATGGCTTTCGTGTATCTTAGACTGAGAAGCATGCCTTTACTTTGCTGTTGGGTGACTTTATGCCACTCCTGGCACAAACATTTGAAGCAGCTCGGCTTTGTTTAATGGCTTGTGACATTCCATGTTCTTCTTGATAACATTCCAGTTTTCAATGCGGTTCAGGTCTGGAAATTGGGCTGGCCATGTATGATCTTTGATCTTTCTGCAAATAAATGCTATAAATCATATTATTGATATTTGGAAGGAGTCTCACCAATAGTTTATAGAATAAAACAAAACTGTTAAAAGGGTTAGTTCACCCAAAAATAGAAATTCTGTCATTAATTCCTCCCCCTCATGTCGTTCCAAACCTGTAAGACCTTCGTTCATCTTCATGAAGATATTTCTGATGAAATCTGAGAGCTCTCAGCGCTTTGAAAATACTGTACTGTATTTACTATGTCAACAGCGTAGGAGACTGGCACAGACAAGAAGAGTTTGTTGATTAAAGTTGTTATTTTTGTTTGTTTTTTGCACACAAAGTTTATTCTCTTCGCTTCATAACATTAAGGTTGAACCACTGGAGTCACATGGACTATTTTAATGATGTCTTTACTACCTTTCTGGACATTGAAAAGCTGTCTATGGAGGGGTTTCACTTTTGGGTGAACTATCTCTTTAATTTACTCAACCACATACACATAAACAGTAAATCCAGACACACTTTTTTTTTCCAGAATTGCCTGAATATATTCAATGGATGTATTTGTGGTCCTAACAATTTTATTTTAAAATGCATTTATCAGGCTTGGGTGTAAATATAAACCACATGACACAGGAGATCTACTTAACATCAATGAGAACGTACAAAGGAACTGAGGAAACATGGGGCTTATAAAACAGGAACATAATCAGGGAAACACAGAACAGATGTGATGGAACTAATTAACAAATAAGGAAAATCAGCCATGACAAACAGGAACAGAACACAGAGAAAACAAAACCAAAACTATTACTGTTACATTCACTACTAGGCTTAAGAGATATAATCAGTTTAGATGGAAAGCATCTCAATCTGACTGAAGATGTTACTGTAGCTTTACCCATTAATAGACACGATACTTCTGTGAAAATAAATTCCAGCACAGAGTTATAACAAGCATAATGAAAGGACTCCTCACAATAGATATTGCTTTACAATGAACTGTTAGAGAGCTACATTTGGCATTTTATCTGTTCAGTAAAATACCTTACTCACCTGTTGAGTAATAAAAACACCACCTCTGCATTGCTTTTACAACATTTCAAATCCCTCAGTTCTCGCCATCTCGGAAAAGCCAAGCTGATGTTGATTCTTGTTTTATTACAGGCTCTGTCATGTTCTCTCTGCCAGCAGACTCTCCTAATTTTGGCGTTTGTTTAGAACAAGTTATTCCCTGGAGCTTGGAGATTTAATAATAATATGTTTAATTTATATAACGCTTTTCCCAAGCTCAAAGCGCTTTACAATTAATAAACATATTACAAGAAGCACTACAATATACACATCAAACACCACAGCTGATCATTGAATCTGAGAGAGGTGCATAGTCTGGAATGAAAAATATACAAATATCTGACCAGTCCAAACTGAATGAGCAGCAGAGTAAAAGTGAGCAAGTAGAGTAGTCCCTAGGAAGTGGGTTCAACGAGCAACCCAATGCAAAATGCATATTGAATGCTACACAACCTGAACGAGTGCAAACTCCAGGACCCCAAACAGGAACATTCGATGACGACGGTCACCACGCCATAAAATCGCAGATACTTTGTCCGCAGCAACCACACTACAAACACCGTCAGGTAGGCAGCTCGATGGATACAGGCAGCCAGATGAAGCTCCACAGCAGCGGCAGAGCGAAACACACCACCTCCATACACCAGCGGGAATCACAGAAACCTAAACACAGTTGAAGTCCATTTTGTAAGTGTATAAGACATATTTTAAACATAAAGACAATACCAAAAGAGACAAACAGCCCCGGTGTGAAGTGGCAGCCAAACATGCACACCCGAAGTCACATCCTCCATCCACATCCATGTAGCTGCTACATGTCAACCTTTCTCCCTCGCTGTAACAACTAACCATGCTCCTCCCACACCATACATGTGTCAAAGTAGCCGGGGCAACTTCTCTCTGTTTACAGATATGACGAGACACGCACTCTCGTGCACAATTTCCCATGAAAACCATCCTGTCAGGTTTAAAATATAAACACTTTTAATAGGCTTACCATAGTGAATCAGGGTAAGACAAACATGTTTTGGAAGGATTGATGACATATTGACCTCTTATTGATTATTATTGATGTATTATTATTGATATTATTGACTTATTATTATATATTGATTTATTTAAATTTTGTTAATTTTGAGAAAGAAAAAAAATGACATGGTGTACCTTTAATTAACCTATAGTTTCTTCATAATTTAGCTGCTGGAATCCCAGATTTCCGCTCTCCTGGCACTGGTCTATATGCCAATTTGCAGAAGTACAACCTGCCTTACCCAGAGGCCATCTTTCAGATCGAATATTTCAAGGTCTGATTGTGATTCTGTTAACATGCTGCAGTCTTACTCTTATAGTTTGTCATCTTAGAGGACATAAGTCACATTTGAAAGTCTTTTTCCATTCCCTCTTTCTAGAAACATCCAGAGTTCCTTCTTTTGCCCTGGCTAGAGAGCTCTACCCAGGACAGTTTAAGGTATTTTATGAATCTTCTCTGATGTACATGGATCAAAATTCTGAAATTTATGAAATTCTGTCATAAATGAAATCAAATCTTCTGACTAGTATATAAAGGCTCATGACTTTATATACTCTTTTGTCTTGTCTTCAAAAACCAGTGAAAACATCTGGCAACACTTTACAATAAGGTTTCATTTGTTAACATTAGTTAACATGAACTAACATTGAACAATACTTCTACAGCGTTTATTAATCTTATTTAATGTTAATTTCAACTATTACTAATACATTATTCTGTATCTGTTAACATTAGTTAATGCACTTTTATTAACTAATGAGACCTTACTGTGTAAGTGTTAACAAAAATCCATTGAGCCTAGCACCTTGACATTTTAGCAGTGTGAAACATTTGCAAGCATAGAATAAACAAAACATTTGTATTTGAAAGAAATGTTGGCGTACACTGTTATTCCACATTTTATTATTATTTCATATTACATGTCTTATTTGTCATGAGGTCATAAAGCTACTACAAAGATGACCTGTCTAATACCGTGATGAATGTGATGAGTTTTGACTGTTGCATACGCTTTGGTTTCTCCAGCCCACAGTGTGTCACTATTTCATGAAGATGCTGAAGGACAAAGGCCTACTGAGTCGCTGTTACTCTCAGGTAAGACAGTGTTTCGGCTGTGTCTGAAACCTTTCTGGAGTAGGTACTTATTTTGAATGAGTAACTTTGCTAAAAAGGTATGTTCTATATAGTATGGATGTGTGTGGTATGAACAGTGTTGGAGGTAATGTATTACAAATAACTCGAGTTATGTAATCAGATTACTTTTTTAAAGTAACTAATAATACAAAATAAGTAACGGAAGTTACTAAGGCCCCATCCACACGGAGATGCGTTTAGCTGTATGCGTAAAAATTTTGTACTGTATCAGCGTTTCGTCCACACGGATCCAGCATTTTGGGAGCGGAATTTTTTGAAACCGGTTCCCAGAGTGGATAAATCTGACACCCTTTAAACCAGCATTCATTTTTTGAGCAATTTGAGCTACAGTAGCTCGTCTGTTTGATCGGACCACACAGGCCAGCCTTCACTCCCCATGTACATCAATGAGCCTTGGTCGCCCACGACGCTGTCACCGGTTCACCACTGTTCCTTCCTTGGAGCACTTTTGATAGATCCTGACCACTGCAGACCGGGAACACCCCACAAGAGCTGCAGTTTTGGAGATGCTCTGACCCAGCCGTCTAGCCATCACAATTTGGCCCTTGTCAAACTCACTCAAATCCTTACGCTTGCCCATTTTTCCTGTTTCTAACACATCAACTTTGAGGACGAAATGTTCACTTGCTTGCTTATATATCCCACCCACTAACAGGTGATGAAGAGATAATCAGTGTTATTCACTTCACCTGTCAGTGGTCATAATGTTATGCCTGTTCGTGTGTTTATATATTTTTTTGTTTGTTTGTTTTTTTAGAATATTGATACTCTAGAAAGAGTTGCCGGTCTGGAAGGCGATGACCTGATTGAAGCTCATGGTACATTTCACACCTCTCACTGCGTGAGCTTCCTCTGTCGTAAGGAGTACTCCATGGACTGGATGAAAAGTACAGTATTGAACACTGACATTTCTCTGTGGTTTCTGTTTCAGTTTTAAATGAGATGTGGGAATGTAGTTCGCTTCACTATTCATATCCCATCTTTCTGACTCACAGATAAAATTTTCTCGGAAGATATTCCTAAGTGCGATTCCTGTGGAAGCCTGGTAAAACCTGGTGAGAGCAATAATTTCTAAGAACAAGAATAATATCTACAGCTTTTTCTTTTTCTCATTAGCTATAGATTTGAATTGGATTTGGATTCAAGACATAGTTCACCCAAAAATCATTTAATCATTTTTCATGTCATTCCAAAGCTGTGTGATTTTCTTTCTTCCACAAAACACAAAAGATAATTGAATAATCCCTTTAGCATACAATTAAATTGAATAGGGAATGACACTATTTTTATGGCATAAAGTTCTGAAACCATAGAAGATTAGTGTATGGAACAGTCCAATGTTCATTCCCAAATTTCTTTCATTGGTGACTAGCCTCTCCTTATATTCTGATGGTTTTATCCTTTTCGTGGATATATTTCTTGTCCTGTTTTTAGATATTGTGTTTTTTGGGGAGAATCTACCTGCCCGATTCTTCACTTCCATGAAAATGGTAAGAATTCAGCTTATCTTCAAGATCAAAGCCAGTCATTCCAGATTCTTAGTTAGACTCTTACTGTCACCCAACTGTGTACCACAGGACTTTCCTCGATGCGATCTTCTCATCATAATGGGCACATCCCTTCAGGTTCAGCCGTTTGCATCACTAGTCAGTAGGTAAGTGTGTCTCCATGTATCTGTTGGCCCCCATAAAATCTATTGATAATTGTATGTGTAGATTGTGGAAGAAATTATGTGGAATGGATTAAAATATTGTAAATTTCATATTAGATATTTTAAATTCACCTGTAAAAGTTGTAAATCCAGCATCTGGATATTTTTCACCCTTTTGGTGATATTTAACGCATGTCGCAATATGTACGCATTTGGTCTAAAATGGCTACAAAGCATTATTTTTTTAAATCTGAGGAACCCTATATAAGGATATTCATTTAATTATTTAAATACTTAAATGATTTACTTATTTAATTACTGGGGAGGGGGCATCAGAAAATGACTTGAATATTTTCTGGTTTTAAATATTATGGAATAAAGTATTTTAAAGTATTTAAAATAGAATAGAATAAAGAATATTATATGTAACATTGCTAACATTGTTCTACATTACAGAGAAATACTAAACAATAATAATGAGCTTTGAAAATATGAACTAAGTGCTCAAGTGTGTGCCTAAAGCACACAACGACACTGGCAAAAGTAATCATTATGAATGTGTCAGACAAAAACAGCAAGGAAACTGAACATTTTAATAATTTTAATAGTTTTCTGAGTCAGTGTCTGCTATAGGGCTGCACGATATTGGAAAAAAATGACATTGCGATTGCTATAGGAAAACAATATCACCAGATGATTTGAATAGCTCTATTTGGAAAGAATTAATCATTCTAGAATTATTGGGGTGATTTTGTAAGGAAGTGCATCTACAAAGAAAATAATAAACAAATTACAAGCATAGATAAATACAATAGGACAAAGATACAAATGAAATAAACAGTGCTTATCAGTTGCTTAAGTTTAATAATCAAATGTAAAATTACACTACATAGTCTTCACTGTATAAATTAAATATATAATTGAACTTTGTTTAAGTGATTTTTTTTCTTTGTGTTTTGTTGTTTAATTTAAATTAATGACACAGGCAGCTGCAGGTATATTAGGCTGCTGTCACTTAAAGACAGAATGCAAGGATACAATATAATAATACGCGTCCAGATTTTTTTCTCAATTGTTGCCATAAGCGACTGTGTTTATGAGGACATTCACAAAGATGGGCATTTTGACATAATTGTGTGTTTATTTGTCCATTCAAGTACAAATAGATGTGGAAGAGAACAGAATTAGGCGTGCTGTCTCTGCAGAAAACAGTGTGCAGTTCAGAATTGAGTTCTCCTTTACGTCTTCTTGCGCTTGAGTCAAATCACTCAGTTTAAAATCACTTGAATGTTTAAACTGACAGGACCTAAAACCCGTGCAAATGATAAACTTCCGCTTTTATGATGGTTTAAGTTTGCAATTAATCCAAGAATCACATGCATTTCGAATCATAGTACCTGGTCCGTCCTACAATTCCCATACTTGACATTGCACATCCTGCGATGTGACTATTGTGCATACATACATATCAATGCTAAAACGATATATTGTGCAGCCCTGGTTGGCTATAAAGACGAAGCTGACGATGCTGACTCTCAACTTTTTTCTGACCAACTGTCCAAATTTGATCGACTCTTCTCATCTCTAACATTTGGTCGACTATTAGGGGGCAGATCTAATAAAATGTAAAAAGCAAAAAAGTTTTAGTAATAAATAAGTTACAATTATTTAGTATTTCAATATTTGATAATTGTATTAATAGGAAACAATATAACTATACATGTGTAGTAAACAGCATATAATGAACAGTGTTGGGTAAGTTACTCTAAAAAGATTAAACATAACAGATCCCTATAATGCCCCTAGGGTGTTTTTCACATGTATCGATAAAGGAACGGATAGCTTGTCAGGACACCTGTTGCACCAGCTGTGCACAAGATACAACTAGCCTAGTTTTGACGTAAATGGGCACTAAGTTACAACTTATGCACTTATAAATATTTTTGCGTTGCACCATTAAACTTAGTTGAAGCCTAAATCTACATATAAACTAAATATTTACGGAAGCCTCCGATTAGGAGTAACATTAACAGATAGAAGCAGGCAGACTGAACTACATCAGTGCACTCTTGTTTTACATGATAGACTTTGGGTCTCAATCAGCTCCCTAGTTCAGTAGTCAGGTCAGCCCATTGACTTATATCCTGATCAGTGCCCTGACTACTGAACCAGGGAGCTGATTGAGACGCACCCTTCAATTCTTTACACGTATGTGATAATGCTGACATACAGGCCTACATGCGCTTACATTTTAAGAGAGAAAACGTGAATAGATTAACGTTATATGTTAGCGGTACACACAAACCTGTCTAACAGTGTGCCGCTGTGTGCATCTGTTCCATAGGTCCTTGTTGTGCATGTCAAATAAAATCAGTCATAATCAATAAATGTCATTTCTTATTTTTTTTGTTTCAGTATTTATTTATTGATCCTTAATTTCATTTCATATAGCCTTTCTTGATGTTATTTATATATAAAAGCACTTATGTTATTCGCGATTAAGTATCGTATTTAATCGGAACTTATTTTTATCATTAATTACGTGAGGCAAAAGTGGTTAAGAATGAAGAATAAACTGAAATTCACAGCATTCAACAGCTTACTACAATAAAATGATTTCCCATTTGCTTTCTCCTGCCTGTTCTGTCATCCTGGTGCACATCAGCTGTCCATCATGTTGAAATAGTAAGGTTGAAACAGTCTGGTTTTAAATGATTTTATAGATACCAATGCTACAGCCGCTCTAGCGCTCCCCTGATTGCCTTCCAAAATGGCGGAGTTTAGGCTGCGTGACGTCAGTCTCCGGAGCTCTGTAGTGTAATTAGATTACTGTAAAAATGACTCTCTCCAAAAAGTATTTAATTACTTATTACTAATTACTTTCTAAATCCTATATCAACCTTGACATGAAACGGCTCTTTTATTTAATTCAAATAAATAATATAAAACCACATAAATTATTCTTATTCGCTGACCAAAGTATTACAAATGTGAGAAGGATACATAAAAACATGTTGTTTGTTTTTAAGTTAGACTTTAAATTTTGATGTTAATTCCACTATTGTATTATATATAATTGTTCTACAGTCTATACACAGTATTTTGTTCAATTACATCAGAAGTAACTGAGTAATCCCTTACTTTTTCAAGGAAAAGTAATTAAATTACAGTAACTAATTACTTAGTAACTAGTTACACCCAACACTGATAATGAACATTTTGGGCTGATTACACAAATTAATTGTTGAATCAGTGTTTTGAACTGATTCGCTCAAATTAATCACAACCTTCTTATCGGCATTTTAGACAGATTCTTTTTTTTTCTCTATTTTCTAGTCTACAGCCGTGGCCAAAAGTATTGGCAGTGACATACATTTTATGTTTTGTAAAGTTTGCTGCTTCAGTATTTGTAGATTATTTTTTATAAGCGTTTATGAAGTTTTATAGGCGTTTATTGGCAAAAACATTCAAAATATGTAAAGAGTCAATATTTATAGTGTTGAGACACCTTCATAACCTTTACAATTCACTCTGGGATGCTGGATATCAGCTTAATGGGCCAAATCCTGACTGATGTCCTGACCGATCCATTCTTGCCTTATTAGTGCTTTACAATTTGTAGGCTTCTGCTTGTCCACTCAACCACAGGTTCTCTATAGGATTAAGATCCGGGGAGTTGCCTGGCCACGTATCCTAAAAATATTAATGTAATGATATCTGATCCACTTCATTATTACCTTGTGACACGGTGCTCCATCATGCTGGAAAATGCACGGATCATCACCAAATTGCTCCTGGTTCGTTGGGAGAAGATGCTTTTGCAGGACGTTCTGATACCATTCTTTATTCATAGCATGTTTTGGGGCAGAATCCCACTCCCTTGGATGAAAAATGGATGGTCTCTGGATGTTTACTGTTGGCACGACACATGACTCATGGTAGCGCTCATCTTTTCTTCACCGGACAATTGATTTTCCAGGTGTCCCAGTCAGAAAAGTCAGAAGCGTGGTTCATCAGAGAATATACAGTGGGTACGGAAAGTATTCAGACCCCCTTACATTTTTCACTCTTTGTTATATTGCAGCCATTTGCTAAAATCATTTAAGTTCATTTTTTCACCCCATATTAACAGGAAAAACACAGAATTGTTGACATTTTTGCAGATTTATTAAAAAGAAAAACTGAAATATCACATGGTCCTAAGTATTCAGACCCTTTGCTGTGACAATCATATATTTAACTCAGGTGCTGTCTATTTCTTCTGATCATCCTTGAGATGGTTCTACACCTTCATTTGTGTCCAGCTGTGTTTGATTATACTTCAAGATTCAAGAGTTTTATTTGTCACATACACAGTTATATACAGAATATACAACCGGCAGTGAAATGTAAACAGGTCCACTCCATGGACAGTGCAAATTCACAGTTAAAAACACAAGGAGGAAATTATAATAGAAATAGGATAAAAAAAAAGTACTATATATATATATATATATATATATATATATATATATATATATATATATATATATATATATATATATATATATATATATATGTATATGTGTCTATATCTGTAGAATTATAAATAATCAAGTCAAGAAAAAAAAAAAAGGTAACAAATAAGGATAAAGTGGAATAAAATAATTGAAGTAGACTGTGCAGTGAGTAAACTGTAGACTTATAAATATGTGGTTAACAAATGTATAAGAGTATAATGTCCAAACAGGTTTATAACAGGTTACACAGTAACAACGAGAACAGAAAGTGCAGTGCAATGTCAGTGTATCGATGTTTATCCTGAAGTGAAGTCACGTGATGTTAAGTGACTGAGTTCAGGAGTCTGATGGCCTGGGGGAAGAAGCTCCTCCTGAGTCTCTCAGTTTTGGCCATCAGGCTTCGGAAGCGCTACCAGATGGCAGCAGCATGAAATGAGGGTTTGCAGGGTGATTAGAGTCCTTGATGATCTTGGTAGCTCTACCTTTGCAGCGTTTGGTGTAGACGCCCTGCAGAGACGGAGAGCTGACCCTGAGATACGCTCAGATAAGCGCACTACTCTTTGCAGGGCTTTGCGGTCATGACTGGTGCTGTTCCCATACCACGCTGTGATGCACTGAGTTAAAACACTTTCGATCGCCCCTAAATAGAAAGTTTTCAGGATAGCTGGTGAAACCCTGAATTTCCTCAGCTGGCGCAGGTGGTACAGTCTTTGCCTGGCTTTTTCACCTGTGTCTGAATGTGAGCAGTCCAGGTCAGGTCCTCGGAGATGTTTACTCCCAGGTACTTGAAGCTGCTCACTCTCTCTACTGGTGACCCGCTGATCATGAGGGGGGAGTATGTCCGTTGCTGTCTCTTCCTGAAGTCCACAATCATTTCTTTGGTCTTGCCAACATTCAGAGAGAGACAGTTGTCCTGGCACCATGATGTTAGATGCTCCACCTCGTCCAAGTATGCCATCTCATTGTTGTTGGAAATGAGGCCCAGGACAACAGTATCATCAGCAAATTTGATGATAGAGGTGGAGCTGTGTGTGGACAAACAGTCATGTGTGTAGAGAGAGTAGAGCAGGGGACTCAGGACACAGCCCTGTGGAGCTCCCACACTCAGGGTGATGGAGGAGGAGGTGGACTGGCCTATTCTCACCACCTGAGGCCTGCCAGTGAGGAAGTCCTCAATCCAGTGGCAGAGAGAAGGATTCAGGCCGAGATCCAGGAGTTTGGAGGTTAGCTTGGTGGGAACTATGGTGTTAAAGGCTGAGCTATAGTCAATAAATAGCAGTCTTACGTAGTTCCCACTTTTGCTGTCGATGTGAGTGAGGGAGGAGTGGAGGACATGAGAGATGGCATCTTCAGTCGATCTATTGGGACGATAGGCAAACTGAAGAGGGTCCAAAGTGCCAGGAATGAAGGCGCAAATGGTGTTTTTAATGAGTCTCTCAAAGACCTTCATGACTATAGACGTGAGAGCCACTGGACGATAGTCATTTAGGCAAGAGGGTTTACTGTTCTTAGGGACAGGGATGATGGTGGATTTTTTGAAGGAGGTGGGGACCACAGATGTAGCGAGGGACTCATTAAAGATAGATGTAAACAACCCGGCGAGCTGATCAGCACAGGACCGCAGAACACAACCTGAAATACCATCCGGCCCGGCAGCTTTCCTGACGTCCACACGCTTGAGTGCTCTCCGAACTTCATCCTCTGAGACAGAGATCACGTGATTGTTGCTTCTCTGAGTAATTTCCTCTAACGCGCCACTTGGCGGAGTCGCATTGCCGCGGTTACAGTCAAAGCGAGCGTAGAAAGAGTTTAACTCGTTCACGAGCAGCGTATCAGCGCTTGCCTCTGCAGAGGATTTAGATCCAAAGGAGCAGATGGACCTCAGACCTTGCCACATGCGCCGCGAGTCGTTGAGTTGGAAATGAGACTCCACTCGGTCTTTATAACGGAGTTTTGCGGCTTTAACTGCTCGTCTGAGAGCATAGCAGGACGATCTGTATTCATTCATATTCCCTGAATGGAGACCGGCGTTGTAAGCAGCAGTGCGTCGCGTTCACTGCCCGCTGGATTGAATTGTCCACCCACGGTTTCTGATTTGAGAAGGACGTTATTGTTATTGTTTGCGTGGCTTGCTCTGTAAGCGTGTTGATGAAGCAAAGCGCCACATCTGTGAACTCACTGACGCCAGCTGAACTCGCTTCGAACATGTCCCAGTCTACATCCTCCAGAGCTGCCTGTAGCGCGGTCTCTGAGTGGGGTGACCAACGCTTAACTTCCCTCCTCACCGGGGGTTCCTGGAGGAGCTTTTGTTTGTATTCGGGAGTGAGGAAAATGGCGGCATGATCCGATTTGCCAAACGCTGGAAGTGACCGCGCTTTATAGGCGTTCTTAAACGGAGAGTAGCAGTGATCCAGTGTGTTTGCTCCTCGTGTGGGGCAGGACGCGTGCTGATGAAAGTTTGGCAGGACTTTCTTTAGGTTTGCTTTGTTAAAATCGCCGCGACAATGAATGCCGCGTCGGGATGTTGGTTTATGATGCCGCTGGCAACATCATGAAGGCCAGATAAAGCCAGCGCTGTGTCTGCCTCGCGGTGGAATGTAAACGGCGGTCGCGACAACCGCAGAAAACTCCCTCGGCAGATAGAATGGATGGCAAATGATTGTTAAATGTTCCAGATGAGGCGAGCAGGACCGCGAGAGAATGGTGATGTTCCTGGGATCGCACCTTTTCTTGTTGATCATGAAACACACTCCACCGCCTTTGGATTTACCGGCCTCGGCTGTTCTGTCCATCCGAAAAACAGAGAAGTTCTCCGACGGCGTCACAGCTGTGTCCGGGACCGCGGGCGTGAGCCATGTTTCAGACAAACAATAGATATTACAGTCTCTCATGTCCCATTGAAAACTTATCCTGGCTCTAAGATCGTCCATCTTATTATCCAAGGATTGAACATTTGCTATGAATGCTCGGGAGAGGAGGTCTGAATGCCCTTTTCCTCAGTCTGTTACGGATACCAGCGCGTTTCCCGCGGTGTTTCTTGATTCTTCGCTGTCGGCTCTGTCCATTGTTCAACTCGGCGTTGCGAAGAATCTCAGATGGCCACAGAGGATCGGCGAAAGTGTCCTGAAACAGTCCAGTGTAGAGGTAACCAATGTCCAAAAGAGTTTTGCTGTCATAGTAGATCAATGCAGATGATAAGTTTGTAAAAACTGAGAGTAAAAGAAAGTAAAATAGTAAATAAAAGCCCAGTCTTCGCGGAGCGACCTGAACGGCGACCAAACACAGCGGCGCCATTGTTGTACTTGATTAGGAAAGCCACACACCTGTCTATATAAGACCTTACAGCTCACAGTGCATGTCACTGCAAATGAACAGTGCAGTGCAAATGAGAATCATGAGGTCAAAGGAACTGCCTGAAGAGCTCAGAGACAGAATTGTGGCAAGGCACAGATCTGGCCAAGGTTACAAAAAAATGTCTGCTGCACTTAAGGTACCTAAGAGCACAGTGGCCTCCATAATCCTTAAATGGAAGACGTTTGGGATGACCAGAACCCTTCCTAAAGCTGGCCGTCCAGCCAAACTGAGCTATCGGGGGAGAAGAGCCTTGGTGGAGCCCAGGCAAAGACTGTACCACCTGCGCCAGCTGAGGAAATTCAGGGTTTCACCAGCTATCCTGAAAATGTTCTATTTAGGGGCGATAGAAAGTGTATTAACTCAGTGCATCACAGCGTGGTATGGGAACAGCACCAGTCATGACTGCAAAGCCCTGCAAAGAGTTGTGCGCTTATCCGAGCGTATCGCAGGGTCAGCTCTCCCGTCTCTGCAGGACGTCTACACCAAACGCTGCAAAGGTAGAGCTACTAAGATCATCAAGGACTCTAATCACCCTGCAAACCCTCATTTCACGCTGCTGCCATCTGGTAAGCGCTTCCGAAGCCTGATGGCCAAAACTGAGAGACTCAGGAGGAGCTTCTTCCCCCAGGCCATCAGACTCCTGAACTTAGTCACTTAACATCACGTGACCATCGATACACTGACATTGCACTTTCTGTTCTGTTCTCGTTGTTACTGTGTAACTGTGTAACAACCTGTTATGCACATTATACTCTTATACATTTGTTAACCACATATTTATAAGTCTACAGTTTACTCACTGCACAGTTTACTTCAATTATTTTATTCCACTTCTTTATTCTTATTTTTTACTTTTTTTCTACTTGACTTGATTTATTTATAATTCTACAGATATATATATAGTACTTTTTTATTCTATTTCTATTATAATTTCCTCCTTGTGTTTTTAACTGTGAATTTGCACTGGAGCGGACCTGTTTACATTTCACTGCCGGTTGTATATTCTGTATATAACTGTGTATGTGACAAATAAAACTTGAATCTTGAATCTTGAATCTTGGTGAGAGAGGTAAAGAAGAACCCAAAGATCACTGTGGCTGAGCTCCAGAGATGCAGTTGGGAGATGGGAGAAAGTTGTAGAAAGTCAACCATCACTGCAGCCCTCCACCAGTTGGGGCTTTATGGCAGAGTGGTCCGACAGAAGCCTCTCCTCAGTGCAAGACACATGAAAGCCTGCATGTAGTTTGTTAAAAAACTCCTGAAGGACTCCAAGATGGTGAGGAATAAGATTCTCTGGTCTGATGAGACCAAGATAGAACTTTTTGGCCTTAATTCTAAGCGATGTGTATGGCACTGCTCATCACCTGTTCAATACAGTCCCAACAATGAAGCATGGTGGTGGCAGCATCATGCTGTGGGGGTGTTTTTCAGCTGCAGGGACAGGATGACTGGTTGCAATCGAGGGAAAGATGAATGCGGCCAAGTACATGGATATCCTGGACGAAAACCTTCTCCAGAGTGCTCAAGAACTCAGACTGGGCCAAAGGTTCACCTTCCAACAAGACAATGACCCTAAGCACACAGCTAAAATAAAGAAGGAGTGGCTTCACAACAACTCCGTGACTGTTCTTGAATGGCTCAGCCAGAGCCCTGACTTAAACCCAATTGAGCATCTCTGGAGAAACCTGAAAATGGCTGTCCACCAACGTTTACTATCCAACCTGACAGAACTGGAGAGGATCTGCAAGGAGGAATGGCAGAGGATCCCCAAATCCAGGTGTGAAAAACTTGTTGCATCTTTCCCAAAAAGACTCATGGCTGTATTAGATCAAAGGGGTGCTTCTACTAAATACTGAGCAAAGGGTCTGAATACTTCTGGACCATGTGATATTTCAGTTTTTCTTTTTTAGTAAATCTGCAAAAATGTCAACAATTCTGTGTTTTTCTGTTAATATGGGGTGCTGTGTGTACATTAATGAAAAAAAATGAACTTAAATGATTTTAGCAAATGGCTGCAATATAACAAAGAGTGAAAAATGTAAGGGGGTCTGAATACTTTCTGTACCCACTGTACCTCTTATATCCACCAGTCTTCTGCTGTCCAATCACTGTACTTCCTTTCAGGCTGTCCTTGATGTTTTTCTTTGAGAGAAGTGGCATCTTTGCTGCCTTTCTTGACACCAGACTGCTGCCAATATTGATCAAGCTCTGCATTTGTGGTGACACGATTCCTGGCGCTTGCTGAACACTCTGGGACATCCTGAAGCCTTCTTCACTACAGTTGAACCTCTCTTCTTGAAGTTCTTGATGATCCGGTAAATGGTTCTTACAGGTGCAATATTCTTTGCAGAAATGTCCTTGCATGTGAGGCCATTTTGATGTAAAGCGATGATGGCTGCACTTTTCTTTGGAGGGAACCATTGCTAACACAAGGATACAGTGATTGGAATTTGTTGGCCAATGAAGCTCTTTGCAGTCATTTAAAATGCATCTGGTCACTGCACAATTATCTAAAAATAGTGTGAATCAACACCACATCAACTGAAGCAGCACTGTCACTGCCAACACTTTTGGTCACGGCTGTACTAGCACTGTCTGAAGGAGCATGGCCGAATTTCTGTGCTTTAAATTCACAAAGTCAATTAAAATGAATAATATTGGTTAATTTTAATTTTCCAACTTCCAGCTAATAATATTGAATGATGAATGTTAGAATTTTTTGCAAATCTGCAGAAAATATGCGGTTGTTTAAATCTCTGACTCATTTATTGTGGCATCTGCAGAGTGTCAAACAGCTGTCCTAGACTGCTCATCAATATGGAGAAAACCGGACAGGTCTGTAGTTGCTAATCTAATTATAGTAAACATTTGAATAAAACTAATTTGTTTTATGATTACGTTCATGCATTACGTGTGTTTCTCTGACAGACGGAATTTGGCATGGGGTTATTCGCTTTTGGAGGAGGAATGGACTTTGACTCAGATAAAGCCTACAGGTGAGGCCTCCAAGTATTATCATGGTAAACCGCGTGTCTTCTTGAGGCCTGTTCACACAATTGTGCATTGTGAATCGCTGGACAAAACAAGTACACAAACTATTCACACCATCCCTGACACTGAATTTAAAGGCACACTATGTAAGTTTTTGTCACTAGAGGTTGCTTATTCATAACAAAGGTGTAGATGGGCTCATGGGAGTTGTCTTCAGCTCCACAGGCGATGGAAAGGAATCGGGACGGACTCGGGCAGAAGTCATGTTCATGGATGAGCTTTTATTTTATTAATGTCACAGTGGTATGAAGCAGGACGCGCCGAGACCCAAGGGGAGTGATTGCTAATGAAAGACAGCTGCGCGAAACACCGTTCTCGGAGCTTCTATTACGTTTATGCTGCAGTCGGCCACTTCTGCTCGGTAATGCAGCACTGTTTTACATGCTTAAAACAATCATACTAAATACTTTTGAGTATTGAAAGTTATGAGTGTTGAAAGTTATGTTTTAACGTTACTCTGTGCTTTGGCTCTGTGGCTGGTATGAGAGACTTGTTGCACTTTGCAGTAATCTAGATCGATATTAGAATATCATATTAATAAAAGCTGGATGAATTGTGTTGCTAAATGACATGCAGTTCATTTAAATGTATATTGAATGATGGTGAAAGCTGTTAAGTTGAGTTTGTTACATGTCCTCACTGGGGCTCTGTAAGCATTCAGGTGACTCAGAGCAGTTGTTTTATTCTGTTGTTTTGGGCCTATGCTTGTTGTGAGCTGACAGTGTTTGGCTGTTTTGTTATGGAGAATAAAAATGCCGAACAAGAGAATGGTGTCTGTTCTCATTCGGATTTAGAAAAAGCCACTTGACAAAATAGTGTTGTCTCTGAGGCATGGTAAAAACATGGTACTCTTGGTAAATCACTTAAACAAGTGATTCATACAATAAGAATAACCGTGTTAAGATGTATAACAGTGATCAGTTTTCTGTTGATAAATGTATCAGTTGTGCACCTGTCTAATAAAACACATGATATATTAAAGCGTCTTTGGCGTTTCCATGGTTTCTATGGAAATCAAGGGTAGTGCGGATATGACGTCATTGAAAAGTGACACACAGACGCGGTCCGATTTCTCTGGATTTAAACATTGCTGGAAACTTTTAGGATAATGCAAGTCAACAAAATATATAACATTGTTCTAGTGGTTTAGGATATTTTGATCTAAAAATCTTACATATTGTGCCTTTAAGTAGGTATAATATATGGTTCATTCTCTTGAAACTGTGCCATTTGTGTGCTATGTGTGTCCCCATGATTTACTATTGATATAATAGGATATCGAACTTAGTTTCGTTATTTTATAAATTTAGCATCCTTTGATTGATTGATTGATTGATTGATTGATTGAAGTTTATTTTTGAGCAAAAAAAAATATATATTTTTTAAAAATTATATAATAAAAATATTATAGAAAAATATAATAGTTTATCTCCCATATATACATATGCATCTATACATATATACATCATTTTTTTAACAATTTATTATTAATTGTACTTCAGGGAAAGACATATTTTTGTAGTATCTGTAATGCAGAATTAGCCATGAATTAGCCATTGAAAATTAACCATAACACTGGAGTTGTGCTTGGTGTGAGGAAAAATTGGATTTCTTCAGTTCAGTAGTTTGATATGACAAAAAAAGGAAATTTGTAAAATACAGGCACAAATGGCATTTGACAAATGACTCATCAGTACACCATTATACACCACTATATTGTCTCAAGTATTTCCAAAATGGCAGGTTGTGTGAATAAGCATTTTGTCATGTACATGCATTAGTGGGGTTTGTGAGGATTTGAATTTATTGATCGTTCACAGAGATGTGGCTCACCTGAGCACCTGTGATGATGGATGCATGGCTCTTGCCGAACTGCTGGGCTGGAAAGTAAATACTTGCATATTCACATGCAGATCTGACATTCAATTTAAATCAGTGACATTTTTCTAAACATTTTTTAAAGTGTTTGTTGCATGAGATGTCACACTTTTTGGTTTCAGGCAGAGCTGGAAGAGATGGTGAAGCGTGAACATGCTTTGATTGACAGCAGAGATGCCAAAAAGAAAGACAAGGAAGCCAGTCAGAGTTCCAGAAGCACTGAGGCTGGAAAGACTGACAAGACAGAATAACCAATCAGAGCATGCAGAGGGTTTACGTGGCAGCCCTAATATATCTACGTAATACACTCCACTCGCATCTACTGTCGATCACGTTTTTCTGTTTCTCTGAGCTGTTGTGTCTGTAATAGCAATATAGATTCTATAGAAATTGTACAGAAACCACATAGAGCTCAGACAGGAACAGTGAGACTGAAGCGTTGCAGAAACTCTTGCAGAAGCTTTGATGTTTGATGTGATGGGCCAAGAGACTGCTCTGACAGTTTGTGAAACACAATTATAAAAAAACATACTGCTTTAAATGTTTTTATTTTTTTTAAAGCTTATACGCATTACACTTGACTTTATCACATAAGGTCTCGTTTAATCCTACAAAAACAAATGTGTCTGAAACAAGCTCCAGGGCCATGGCATGTTGTGTCAAATGTGACTCACAGGCTAACATGGCTGTTTGATGGCTTGAACATTTCTTTATGGGTGAAAACATGTTGGGGTCATGTTTAACTCCCGTGAATTTATTATTATTCTACATAAAGGAAACTAAGCATACTTTAAGGACCATGAAGATTTTTTGCACTGTGACATTATTTTCATTTAAGCAATGAGTGTTACTTTGAACCCCTTTAATATGGTTTTAAATTATTAAATAAAATGTAACTTAAACTACATTGGCTTTCAGTAGAATTCATAGACGTGTACAAAAGGCTATACAACAAATGATACACTGCTGTATAAATATGTTACCATTTAAATGCAATAGTTTTTATTTGGCACTACAATAATGAGAATTACATTTATTTGCATTATGATAAGTCTGAGGTAATTCTAACAGGTTTCATGATATTCACCATAATGCTAATGATGGGGTCAAATTTTCTGTCTGACCTTGTCATTAAGACTTTTCTTTTTGTGTGCAATCATTTGTAGATTTTAGTATCTTATGTTTTTAAAAGGGTTAATTAAAGAATGTAATGTAATGAATTATTCATAATATCTGCATTATATTAACTATTCTAATACACTGTGCTGTTTATTTTTTTTCTGATGCTTATCTTTGGTTTGGAATGATATCCACACCTATGCTTCAGTTGTGTAAGAGGAAGTTGGCTCAGTAGTGTTTTACAACATTATATGATATCTGATTGTGCCCTAAGCAACTTTATATGAGGAAACAAGAACAAGTTTTGTATGTATGCATGTGGTGTAATGTTGTCAAAAGGCATTAAAAAATATAAAATGGATAGTCATGGTCCTGGATGCTACTTGGTACAGCATTCTAGTCACACTAAACTATACCTGTAGTAACGGCTATGACACAACATGATTGCATAACCTACAGGTCAGCTAACCTTATTTTATGTGTTGTTCTTGACATTCATTGCATTCTAAGGACGATTTGAGCTTGGGAAGGGGGATGAGTTGACAGGCCTTGGAGAATCATTCAACTGTAGGGTACAGCCAGGTAGGCCTGTGCCGAAATTCACTGCAACACGAGACAAAGAATGACATGGAGGAAGACTGAGTCCAAAGGGAAATTGTCTGGAAGATTTTGATGTGTCAGTCAGTCATCGCGATTCCTAACATAGGTGGTGACATCGGTGGTGACTTTCACCAAAACCGGTTCTGAACTAGCCTGCTGGTAGCTTGGATGCCTGGATGTCCAGAACTGGTTGAACAGTGAACCCATTGGAGAATTCTCTGGTGCAAAGGGCTGGGTACCTCCGACAGCTTCCATGAGAAGAGAAGGGGTAGAGTCTATGATGTTGTGGGAGAATGGACCTGATGCCAGAATCAGAAGCATCGACCTCAAGCACTAAGGAGAGAGCAGGGTTAGGATGAAGAATGGGTGCGCTGGTAAAACGTAGTTTGAGATTCTTGAAAGCTTGACAAGCAGCTGGTGTCCAAGGTATTACACTTGACTCAAAGCAGGGGGGTAAGTGGAGTGGCCACTGAACTAAAACCCTGAATAAAACATCTATAGAAGTTTACAAAGCCAAGGAAATGCTGCAGTTTTGCTGTACTCCGTACTTGTTTCATGCTCAGCAGAAGCTCCGCTGCATCTTTGCCCCCCTCAGAATGCCAGAATGCGGGAGATGAAACGGAGGTAGGAGTGTCACAATTCACTTTCATGATTCTAAATGGCATGGTGGTGGCCCAGTCTAGTGCTTTTCCTGACAACAGAGATGCCACAAAGATAACTTGAGACTCTTCAGTTGGGTAAAGATGTGGTTGTTGGATAAGGAAGAGATCACATTGCACAAGAAAGCCTCAACACTTACCTGGCGAAATTCTCAGGGAGAGAGAGCCGAGATGCTAGACTGCGCGTGACAAGTTCAGCTGCAGACATGCTCATGCTGGATTGCTGCTGTACAGATCTTGCTGATGGTGACAGGCCAGCATTTCCACTTGTGCAGTAACATTCTTGTTTAGCTGTTGAACCACTGCTGGATCCAATAGCAGTTACATCTTCTGTTGAGAAGAGACTAAGGTGGAGTTGTTAGGATCCATATGCAGTTTAATGATAACAACAAAAATGTAGTACATGGTTCAGACCAACCAGGCAAGCAAAGTACAATCCACTAGGCAGGAGAGAAATTGGAAATGGGCAAACTAAGTCCAAAACTCACAGGCACACATGGAAATCCAAATAAACAGGCACAAGTTAAACAAAACAGGAAAAATTAGTAAAGAACTAAACCGGGTAGAGGTCTTCATGGAGGACCTGAGGACTCGGGTCTGTTTTAACATTGTGTGTAATACCCGAGTCGATCGGAGAACTTCCGTGATCACAGTTTTGTGATAATATTATGAATGAACTGTCTTGTTATATCTAAAATGTTTGGTCAGACTTGGCTCAGAGAATACAGAGAGGATAGCAAATAAGGATTAAGTATATATTAGACATGCTTTTTCATTCGGCAAGAGAGGAATAACACGGATGGAACTGGGGGTAGAACTGTTTCGTGATGGTTTGGGGAGGAAGCAGATGCTGTGGGTTTAACAGTCTCGAAATAAAGTTAGGAATAAATAATAATAAATTAATAAATAATTAGGAACTCTTTCTGAATATCCAAAAATAGTTTCAACACACTGCAAATATTGCATGCATCTCTGGTTAAAACAACTGATCATTAGTATGCAAGATTTATTATAGACATATACACCAATCAGGCATAACGTTATGACCACTGACAGGTGAAGTGAATAACACTGATTATCTCTTCATCAAGGCTCCTGTTAGTGGGTGGGATATATTAGGCAGCAAGTGAACATTTTGTCCTCAAAGTTGATGTGTTAGAAGCAGGAAAAATGGGCAAGCGTAAGGATTTGAGTGAGTTTGACAAGGGCCAAATTGTGATGGCTAGACGACTGGGTCAGAGCATCTCCAGAACTGCAGCTCTTGTGGGGTGTTCCCGGTCTGCAGTGGTCAGGATCTATCAAAAGTGCTCCAAGGAAGGAACAGTGGTGAACCGGCCACAGGGTCATGGGCGGCCAAGGCTCATTGATGCACGTGGGGAGCGAAGGCTGGCCCGTGTGGTCCGATCAAACAGACGAGCTACTGGAGCTCAGATTGCTCAAGAAGTTAATGCTGGTTCTGATAGAAAGGTGTCAGAATACACAGTACTTTTGCAGTGAATTGGCCTTCAAATTCCCCAGAACTCAATCCAATCGAGAATCTCTGGGATGTGCTGAGCATGGAGCCCAACACAATATTAGGTCATAATGTTATACCTGATCGGCGTATTATGTTTTTATGTGAGTTTTTGATATGTTTGGATCTCATAAATTTGTTAAACTTTTTAAAAATCTTAGGTTTTGGAGTCAACTGATTTTAATATTGTCCATGAGTTTCACCTTATGTGGGTCAATATGGACTCATTGTAAGAGGAAATTTAATGAGGAACATGGGTAACTTTCTTCCCTTAGGCTCAGTTATTAGCAGAACTTATACTCTTCATCATAAAAGGAAGCAGGTTCATTTTGTGACGTACTCTAACTGCTGGCTTGACTAAAATGGAACTGAACTGATGTTACTGTGACACTCATTCAGCTATAATCTTTCTGCTGTATCCTACTTTCACTTGAAAGTTTTTTTACTGTGAGGTTTACCACAATCATGAAAGTAGGTGGAGCTTATGGTGTGAGAGACACAAAGGGCATCATCAAGAGTTCTGTCATTCTTATCAAAGCTGATACTGATCTTTAGTCTGACTGAAATTGAATGTTTAATATCACATACCAAAAGTGAATCTCACTGTAGGTGATGTGACTGAGAACAGAACATATTCATAATGAGGAGACTCGGTTACTTCACACGCAATCTTGCAGTGGGTGGAGGTGTTTGGAGCAGCTTTCAGAGATGTTCAGTCTTTTCTTCATGTAGGAGGACATTTTGAAGACACCGCATGTGAGTTTAGCAAAGATTTCTGTTTGCATCATTCCAAGAGTTACTTTAGTTATTTGTGAGACATGGGACAAAACGTGGGCTAATGTAGGCTACAGTATATATATATATAGCTGTAGCCTACCAAAGAATTTACTGTTGCTTACACTTTTGGGAGCAATCACATGCTTCTTTCATTTTTATATAGAAATGTCAAAACTATTAGATATAAAATAATATACACATGAAAAATATTTATTATAAATAATGACATTAAACATGGATTAAGAATAAACTTAAAAATACAATTGATGACAGCTGAGTTGACAGCTCAAAAGGCTGACAAAAAGTTATAGTTTGCAGCACATAAATAAATTAAAATAGCAGTGTTGCACAAATTTCTCAAAAACGTAATCCACTAAAGATGACTAAATCTAAAAAATCTACATAGAAAAGCAATCACACTGCTAAATACTCAACATTCAAGATGTTTTTTAAAACTCTGGAAGAAATGTTTACTGCAAAAGGATTTAAATGTCTATATCCTTGTACTTGTTAACGTTTGCGAGGTCAGTGTGTGAGTTTTTGAAGCTGAGTTTACAGCACTGAAAAGTAATTTAACGGTAAGTTTCTATTTCAGAGAAAGATTTTTTTTTTTTTCACCCAATAATTCAAAATAATTTGTGCTTATTGTTTATTGTCATAGGAAACCCAGCAATGTGTCTCCCAGCTGTCAAACTTAAGCAAACAGAAGAAGGCCAACATGTGAGCGAAATTAGCCATTTATCCTTTCATCATCCATCCAAATTGAATACTGTGCCAGTTTGGTATAAAGACAAATTTAAGATGTAAGGTGTAAATAGTTCCCTTTCAGTTTTTTATGTCTCAATTCCCTCCTTCAGGGAACGAGGGTTACACACATAACTGAGACGGTTGTTGTTGCTCACTACATAATTCCCATATGTGTTGTTTTAATTGTAGCACTTTATTTTACAGTTCTGGTTATTTTAGTAATTGCAATAAGTGGTTAATAAGCTTAACCTACTAACCCTGGACCTACTCCTAAACCCAAACTTAACCCACTTCATTACCACCTGTGTGAGTACACTATAAATGCATGTACTATAAAATAAGGTGCAATTGTTTTAATGACTTTTACTATTATTCTAAAAAGTGATAAATAGCAATAATGAGTAACAATGAGCTGGTGTGTTAATTTTTGACTGCATATGTATTTCAAACTGGAAGTGGCTCTTTTTGTCACAGCACATGGCCTTCTGTTTTCAAAGTTGCACATCACAGATGGAACTCCTCCCCTAAATTTTAAAACTTTCAGACTTTAGATTTCACTGCCGATAAAACACGTTCAACTATTAACAAGGAACTATGACAAAGAGAAAGCACATGAAAAGACGTATGTGGGGGTTGGAGAGAAACAATATTTCATCATTTTTCCTTTTTACTATTTCCAAATATCAACAGGGTTTCAGCAACATAGTTAAAATGGAAGACCTTAGCTTGTGCCAGAACAGATTTCCTGAGCAGGTCCAAGGCACTTCTGTTGGACCAATGATGATGAAAGAGTCAAAAGATGAATTCGATGCAACCAGTGGAAACAGGTGAGAAATAACAATGATACAACCATTTTGTTCTTTTTTTTTTTCTAGTAAAGCGATTATTGTTTTTGTTTTTTATTGTTTATTCAAACGGCTTTATTATTTCTCATAGAGAAAATGCTGCCAGCACAGTACCCAATGGGGTCTCCAAGGATCAGACAAAAACCCTGAGTCTACTGCAAGGTTTACGCTTGTGTCAGGATGCCTGGGCTCCCAAGAGCCCCTGGGATAGACACGGGGCTCACGCCGCTCTGTGGGGCAGACCTTCTGGGGTGGGTGCCTTTACTTCCTTTTTAGCAATGCTTAGTAATTCAGTCATTCAGCTGTTTCAACAGTAAGTCGTGTAAACCCTAAGGGCCGGTTCAGACAGAGACGCAGGTCAGTGGAACAGAAAAAAGCGTAAGGTATAAAGATGCATTTCTTAAGTTTAACTTGAGCGCCGCGTTTTTAGAAAGCCGTGTAATGCGGGAGACACTGCAAAAGACGCGAGTGCAACAGTTAAAGACGTCCATCTAGCGCGTTTACATTGAAAAGCAATGAAAAAGTTGCGCTGTGACTGGAAAAACGTGTTCTGTGTGAACGGTCCCTAATGTTGTCAATAATAAAAACAGTCAAGTAGTTTTAGTGTGACTTGAAATTTAACTCATAATTCAATCATTTGCATTGCTTGAATTTAAAAAAAATATATGTTTTGGGGGTTTCAAATTCCATAAAAGTTAGACTTTAATTATTAAAGGGATAGTTCACCCAAAAATGAAAATTACCCCAACTTGTCCCTCAAATCTGGTTGATTTTGTTTGTTTAATGAACCGCCTTAATAAAGCCATTTAGGTTTAGTCCTGTGATTTTCTTGTGTTGCTGAGCACTGAGGCTGGGGGAAAGATGTAAGGCATAGCATAACCTGCGCTTTTAATGTGGAAACAGAAATAAAGCCCTAAGAATTATTTAGCCTTTAGTATTATTGATGCTGTTTTGTAAATAGATATTGTGGGAAGTCACTGTTGCCTTTGGTGAACGGAACGTGGACCCTGTTTAATAAAAGCCATTTCTTTGTCTAAGTGGGAGCCTAGTTTTAATGCACACTTTTGGGGAGATGTTAATTTAATGATTGACTTACAATTGTTTATACCTGCGCCATAATAAAATTATTTAAAAAATCTTCTTGGTAAGGTTTACTAACCTAACCAGCGCTATGACCATAAGTTCTTGTAATGAATAAACTGCCGTTATGTTGTGCAGACAATTGCAGAAGTAGAGTTAGATAAGAGTGCAGAAAGCATGATTGCAAATGTACTTGAGGAGAGGAGACAGAGAGAGAGAGAGAGAGAGAGAGAGAGAGAGAGAGAGCTGAGCACTGGTGTCTTAAAGGACCACAAGATAGTAAGGTAAGATAAAGGACTGGAAAAATTTGGTATTGTACGGTGAGATCTATTCTACAATTTGTGCAAGTGATTATTTACAGTATGTTGATTCAGAATGGTGGTATTGAGCATTATGCAATTTTACTTTGTTCATTGCTTTTGCTGGTATAAAGAATTTTTCCAGTTGTCCAGACTTTATCTTAATCTCAGCTTTATTCTGACCAGTATATCCAAGGATCCAATGCTGTACTTTTTAGAAGTGTCGGCAAACACTGATAGTCTGTGAAAGATACTTCTATATACCCACATATCTATGTATAATTAGTGATTGATGTCAAAATGATCAAAGATCTCATTTCACTTCCCCAGTGGTCAACACATTCCAAACAAGGTTCTTGTTATTTATATTTTGGAGAGTGTATTTTAATGATATATAACCTGTGAATATTGTTAGGAGCATAGTCATGATTAGTTTCGATAAACTAAATAAACTTAAGTAGCTCTCAGTCATCTATTTTTGGATTTTTTTTGGCACCCAACTCGTGTGTGCACTGACTTCCTCTTGAGAGAGCGCTTACCCACAAAGTGAGCGCTTCCTTGATGTCAATGCTGGTTGTATCACTTATTGAGACTCATTCGTATGAGTTCTCATATGACAATGATACAATATTCTCCACAGTTTTTCAATCCTCATTGCTCTCAATATAACCCTTTTGTTAAAACTTGCATAACAGCGAAATAATCTAAATGTTCCTTTACACAGAGTTTCCTGGTGATCCAAGGGTCTTTGTCTCAAGACCAGCTTCTGTGCGTGTCTGTTGGGGACAGCGAGGAGCCGGTCAAAGAATTCCCCATCATAACCACTGGAACAGGTACTGAAAAACTACTGCATTCTTGATTGATACTCAATCAAAAGTCAGATTTCAGCATCAAATCAAACATTCAAACATGTTCTCAGAATGTTGTCAACACTTCCAAGGTCAATATCTGAGCTATGCTGTCCACATTTTATAGCTATATACTATTACTGTTTATGCTGTTGAATGCTTGAATCTGATTGGTTGACGAGTGTTATACGGTGTTGGGGGATAACAGTTTAGGACCCAAGACCAGTAATGAAAAATTAAGACCAAGAGTCAGGAGTGCAATTAATTAAAGAAAAATTCACTGAAGAATAGTTTGCAGTTTCATCAGCAGAAGCCAGCTTCAAGTCTCACAGGGAGTTTGTAGGCGCTCCGGTCAATGACGTATAAGGATTTTCAACTGGCCAATTTTAAAATACAAAAAATAATAATATCTGTTGCAATTGTTCAAACATTAAGAATGTTGTGTACACATAAATTCATATTAAAATTTCAAATTAAGTGATTTTACAGGGGTTTTTTTTCATCTAGATGAATTGGCCGTGGCCTTAAAAAATGTCATGCGGTGTGATCTTAAAATGTATTTATTTCCGTAACATGCTTAAAAAAAATTTTTACAAGTTCTCTGTAATTAAAGTGTTTATAAACAAAGTATTAGCATTTCTTTTGAGTTTTTGCAAAAGATGATCTCACATTTTTGTTTTTAATTTCAGAGTTTTAATTTTCAGCCTTCTTAAATGTAGTTAACAGACAACTTTGTAAATTGCATAAAACTGATAACAATGTTTTAAAAATACCATTCACTTAAGCATTCTGTATCTATTTCAACCACAGAAATTAAATATTTTATTTTTAATTTAATAAAGTTATTGCTATTATCGATCGCACCACATGATGAGTGGTCACTCCAAATGACATGAAGATCTCGAATATTATTAAAAATCTATATAAAGAGAAAAAATTATTTAAACCATATTTTATTAATTTCACAGAATTGTTTTAATGAACATAAAGAAACATTTTATCTTTTTTTGTTGTTGTTGTTGTTGTTGTAAAAATCAAATTGCAAAAAGTGCAAAATTTCATTTAACTTGACAACAGAGACGATGGAAAAATAATAATTTTGATTTAATTTTGTAATAATGTAATAATGCCTTGTCATGAACAGTTTTAAGTAAATGCACATTTGTGACCCTGGAGCACAAAACCAGTCACAAGTCTCACAGGTATATTTGTGGCAATAGCCAACAATGGGTCAAAATGATTGATTTTTCTTTTATGCCAAAAATCATTGGGATATTAAGTAAAGATCAAGTTCCATGAAGATATTTTTTAAATTTCCTACCGTAAGTATATAAAAATGTATTATTATTAGTAATATGCATTGCTAAGGACTTCATTTGGACAACTTTAAAGGCAGGGGTCCAGGGTCACACTTGTGATAAGTTCACTTGTGAACAAACATTTAATTAAACTTGACAATCATCATGCTGCTGATTTTTTTTTTTTTTAACAAAAAAAGGTCTTCTCCTGGCAAGATACTCCGCTCTTGCTCACTTTTTTTCTTTGCTTGGCAGTGCAATCTGTTAAAATAGATAAATAAATAGAAGTTAGACTTTATTAAACTCTGTATAAATAAATAAATAATAAATTACTAATAAATGCATAATTACTCAAATTAAATTAATGCTCTAACTTATAGTAAAAATAAACCTTCTGAAATGTTTGTAAATGACCCAAATTGGATAAAAATCTATTCCAAATAATACTAAAATAAAGTAATTTACATAGGATGTACATCCAGGGCACGAAGCTCCCGTTCCACCACATCCCAAAGATGCTCTATTGGGTTGAGATCTGGTGACTGTGGGGGCCATTTTAGTACAGTGAACTCATTGTCATGTTCAAGAAACCAATTTGAAATGATTCGAGCTTTGTGACATGGTGCATTATCCTGCTGGAAGTAGCCATCAGAGAATGGGTACATGGTGGTCATAAAGGGATGGACATGGTCAGAAACAATGCTCAGGTAGGCCGTGGCATTTAAACGATGCCCAATTGGCACTAAGGGGCCTAAAGTGTGCCAAGAAAACATCCCCCACACCATTACACCACCACCACCAGCCTGCACAGTGGTAACAAGGCATGATGGATCCATGTTCTCATTCTGTTTACGCCAAATTCTGACTCTACCATCTGAATGTCTCGACAGAAATCGAGACTCATCAGACCAGGCAACATTTTTCCAGTCTTAAACTGTCCAATTTTGGTGAGCTTGTGCAAATTGTAGCCTCTTTTTCCTATTTGTAGTGGAGATGAGTGGTACCCGGTGGGGTCTTCTGCTGTTGTAGCCCATCCGCCTCAAGGTTGTGCGTGTTGTGGCTTCACAAATGCTTTGCTGCATCCCTCGGTTGTAACGAGTGGTTATTTCACTCGTTACAAGCTAATATGATCATAGATTGGTAATATAGTTGAAATGTAGGTGTCCCCAACTGAGCAAGCCAAAAGCCAACTCCTTCAGGGCCAGAATTGAGAAAAAAACCTGTCGGGGTGCCAGTTCTCCTCTGGCCGATGAACAAACAGTGTATGATTATAATTCTGGCAACTGATTGAAATTCTGATCTGGATACGGCCTGGATCCGGCTGACTGCAGTAAACCTGAGTCTAAAAAACAGAGAGACTAACATTAGCGTAGATGCCATTCTTATGATGTAATGAGTACATCAGGTGTTATGGGAAGTGTTCCCGGTTCCGGCTGACCTAGTTAATGCAGCCTAACAATCATTTAACTGATTTGAATAATATAAATTGATAATGTTCTATGTGTATGCCATAGTAAAGAGATGCGTTTTAGTCTAGATTTAAACTGACAGAGTGTGTCTGCTTCCCGAACAATGCTAGGAAGACTGTTCCAGAGTTTAGGCGCTAAATAGGAAAAGGATCGACCGCCTGCAGCTGATTTTGATATTCTAGGGATTATCAACTGGCCAGAGTTTTGAGACCGCAATAGACGTGATGGAGTATAATGCGTTAAGAGCTCGCTCAAGTACTGGGGAGCTAAACCATTTAGTGCTTTGTAAGTAATAAGCAAGATTTTAAAATGTATACAATGTTTAATAGGGAGCCAGTGCAGTGTTGACCAGGCTAATATGATCATACTTCCTGGTTCTAGTAAGAACTCGAGCTGCTGCGTTTTGGACCAGCTGGAGTTTGTTTATTAAGCGAGCAGGGCAACCACCCAGTAGAGCATTACAATAATCTAGCCTTGAGGTCATGAACGCATTAATTAACTGTTCAGCATTTTGCATTGAAAGGATGTGCCGTAATTTAGATATATTTTTAAGATGGTAGAATGCAGTTTTACAGATGTTAAAAACGTGGCTTTCAAATGAAAGATTGGTATCAAAGAGCACACCCAGGTTCCTAACTGACGAAGGGGACTTGACAGAGCAGCCATCGAGTGTTAGACAGTATTCTAGGTTACTACTTCTGGAGCTTTTTTGTCCAATAATTAAATTATTATTATTATTATTATTTTTAAATTAAGTTGCAGGAAATTACTGGCCATCCAATTTTTTTATATCAGCTATGCATTCCGTTAATCTTGTGAATTGGTAAGTTTTGTCGGGGCATGAAGAAATATAGAGCTGAGTATCGTCAGCATAACAATGAAAACTAACACCTAAAGATATCTCCCAGTGGTAGCTTATTGGTAGTTATGATGATAACTTCAAACTCTTTGCAGTTTTTCTCTGAGAAACTCCTTTCTGATATTGCTCCAGTATGTTTGGCCGCAGCATTGGGGGAATTGGTGATCCTCTGCCCATCTTGACTTCTGAGAGACACTGCCACTCTGAGAGGCTCTTTTTATACCCAATCATGTTGCCAATTGACCTAATAAGTTGCAAATTGGTCCTCCAGCTGTTCCTTATATGTACATTTAACTTTTCCGGCCTCTTATTGCTACCTGTCCCAACTTTTTTGGAATGTGTAGCTCTCATGAAATCCAAAATGAGCCAATATTTGGCATGACATTTCAAAATGTCTCACTTTCAACATTTGATATGTTATCTATATTCTATTGTGAATAAAATATAAGTTTATGAGATTTGTAAATTATTGCATTCCTTTTTTATTCACAATTTGTACAGTGTCCCAACTTTTTTGGTAAAAGACTAAAGAGGACAAGGATGTTGTCATCAGCGCTCAGTTCAGAAGCCTGCATCTCTGATGGGATGGGGTTCATGAGTGTGTGTGGCATGGGCAGCTTGCACATCTGGAAAGGCACCATCAATGCTGAAAGGGATATCCAAGTTCTAGAACAACATATGCTCCCATCCTGACGTCGTCTCTTTCAGGGAAGACCTTGCATTTTCCAACATGACAATGCCAGACCACATACTGCATCAATTACAACATCATGGCTGCGTAGAAGAAGGATCCGGGGACTGAAATGGCCAGCCTGCAGTCCAGATCTTTCACCCATAGAAAACATTTGGTGCATCATAAAGAGGAAGATGCCACAAAGAAGACCTGAGACAGTTGAGCAACTAGAAGCCTGTATTAGACAAGAATGGGACAACATTCCTATTCCTAAACTTGAGCAGCTTGTCTCCTCAGTCCCCAGACGTTTGCAGACTGTTAGAAAAAGAAGAGGGGATGCCACACAGTGGGAAACATGGCCTTGTCCCAACTTTTTTGAGATGGGTTGATGCCATGAAATTTAAAATCAACTTATTTTTCCCTTAAAATTATACATTTTCTCCATTTAAACATTTGATATGTCATCTATATTGTATTCTGAATAAAATATTGACATTTGAAACTTCCACATCATTGCATTCTGTTTTTATTCACAATTTGTACAGTGTCCCAACTTTTTTGGAATCGGGTTTGTACAGCCGGAATCGAACAATGTACAGAGTTCATTTACATTTACATTTATGCATTTGGCAGACGCTTTTATCCAAAGCGACTTACATTGCGTTCAAGGTACATTTTTACATTTAGTCAGTTCTTGCTTTCCCTGGGAATCGAACCCATGACCTCTTATTGTTTGAGCTACAGGAAAGCCACTAAGCTAGTCGCATCCAAAGCAGTGTCTAAAGCTGTTACATTCTCACTACTCTCAAATAAAGTCTGGATGCGTGTCTCTAATTCTGAAATCTTCTCCGTCAGCCTGACTATCTCCTTACATTTATCACATGTGAAGCCCTGCTCGCCAACGGAGACAGATACACTAAACATGAAACATGCGGTGCAAGTGACAATGACTGGAGAAGAAGACATGGTTTACCGTATTTGTTGATTAATCCAACTTACCAAAGTTGTTTGATGGAGTCTATTTACTAATCCAACTCACCACAGTTGTTTAGTGAACTCAGAAAACAGGAAACCCGGGTGCAGAGATGGCAAGCTAACAGGCTAGCGAAAAGCTAACGTGTGATAGTGATTTTGATTAAAAGCTAGTGATGTCAGATTTAATGTGGTAGGCAATGTTAGACAATATATGAAGATGAGTAAGTTATAATTAGCAGTTTAAACAACAGAAAATTATATCAAATAAAGATTCAAAAACGAGCAGAGCACACGCGAGCACAGCAGCAACAGTACAGGCAACACTCATCTGGATTCTTTAGTGTTTCAGTAAAAGGAAATATAAAAGGAATAAAATATAATAGAGATGAAAGACAAATCCATATTTCATATCTGGATGAGCAAGCACTGTTACTCCAGTCCTGACATGATAGGGGTGTGTGATCCCTCCAGAAAATACCAAACACACGACAGCAAGTTCTGCTATCAAGTGTTTAGTGACACATCACACATCCCTAGCCCAGACCCTCAGTCACTCCTCAGAGACCAAATGCAAACTTTAGAAAACATATATGAAGAAACAAACAATCAGTGGTTCTACTGATTAAGTAATATCGTAACTGGAAAGAATCATTAATACATAATCATTATAATAATATAGGAGGATAGATATTAAGGCTTTGATTATAAATTTAATTAGGATATATACAGGTAGCAGCAGTGGATTTCAAAATCCACCAACTGGACTTGTGAGTTTATATCTCGCAATTCTGACTTTTTTTTCTCTCATGAATTTGTAATTGTGAGATAAAAAGTCACAATTATTTTTTAGTCCATGGCAAAAAAAATAAATAATTTGTCCATGGCAGAAACAAGCTTCCAACTACTGTCCCATTTTTATATATAATATTATGGGAATATTATCTATCAAAGCATAGCTAAGTTTCCTGGAATATGAAAGAGCGACCGCAGCACATTTTATATTTTGCACAAAAGGAAATGAACAAGCTATCACACAGCCAGGCATGATACGGATGTAAAACATACAAGTTCTACATTTCCTGTTACAAGCAGACATGGGAAGTACACTGTGGGAATCCATGTGCAAATAGTTTATGCAGTGTACATGAGAATTTTGTGCAAAGTTCAATAAACTCTTCTGCATGGTAGTTCCTTCTCCATTTGTGCATGCTGTTCTAATTGACATCATGAACACTGCAGCCTTCCTCTTTCCTCATTGCATCCGTGTTCTTTTGAAGTTCACGACTAGTCTGTCCAGTTTCTCTGTATGACTCATAGTGTACGTCGGACTGAGTTCTCGTGTCTTCTTTTTTTCACAGCGCTTCAACTGACAACATCACACCTGGCTTTCCCTGATCTCTTTCAGCTGCTGCACTTCTACACACTGAGCAGGTGCAGATGAGTTATTTTAATCTAGTAGCTATTGATAAGGTAGCACGTCTGTTTAGCTTGATAACAGGACCACAGGAAGTAACACTGCACCGCTGTGATAGTAGATAGTAAATTATAATCTCCTATGGGGCAAACAGTTGCAGAGAAAGAGAATTAATAATCTGCTTTTTTCTCTTACACCAACGTTTAAAATGTGTGCTAAACCAAATAATGTGTATCTGGCATGTACTCCTCTTACATTTCTCTCAGGGATGTTTTACCTGCCTGTTTGTTGGTTCCCTCGTGGGTTTACACCTTTAACAATCCAGATCATCGTGTTCCTCTGCTTGGTCCAAGTTAGTGCTTGCCCTGTCATTCACCATTCTCTGTACTACACTATAAATCGGCTGTTATGTTAATCAGACTCTCTCAATTTCAAGGATGTTGTGTGTTTGCCTTTCAGAGGCCTGGCTGTGTCCCTCCTCAGATCTGCAGGCTAACAGCATGACTTCAGAAACACAAGACACAGCAGAAATGCCAGAAACAGTCCTGTGCACTATACAGGTGATACAGAGCTTCTACTTCTCTAATGTTTTTAGTTTTACAATATTTGTTCAGTTTTAAATGTGATATAAGCTTGTGCTCCATTCAGAACTGAGAATGCTTTGAAATTCAAATTCCAGATTCTAATTTCTGAATTTAAATTGTATTAAAGTCACAACATGTAATTTTTCGCCACTAGAAGTCGCTTATTCAAATCAAAGGCGTAGCTTGATGACACCTTGATTTTGCGGAGCTCTTATTATTCCGCAGGCGATTGTTTCCGCTTTTCCCTGTCATGCGTATGTGGGTAACACAGCGCTGTTTTATCATATTAGATACATTGTTTGAGTGTGTAAGTTATGTTATAATGCTACTTTGTGCATTTGCTCGGCGGGTACTATGAACACTTGTTGCACACTGCAGTAGACCGATATTAGGCATGGTAAAACATGGTACTCGCGGTAAATCAAGAACACAAGATTTAAACAATAAGACTAACTGTGCTGAGCTGTATAACAATGATTCGTTTTCTGTCGATAAATGTCTCCAAACAGTTGCTCATCTGTCTAATAAAACATCACATATTAAAGCGTCTTTAGTGTTTCCATGGTTTTATACAAAATAAAACCGGAAATCGACGGTAACGTGGGTATGATGTAATTGATAGGTGACATGGACACGATCCAAGTCCTGGTTAAAATTGCTTATTTCTCTGGATAATGTAAGTACACAAATCAACAAAATATATAACATTGTTCTAGTGGTTTTTGGATATTTGAATCTTACATATTGTGCCTTTCAATTGAGGTAATCAATAACATGAAGCAAACCTACAAAGTTATAGGTTGTTTTAAGTATTGAACTTATTTTAGAAAATCGTTTGTTACACATTACTTTCTGTAGTAGTAACAGTAAATTATGCATAATTCCAAGCCATAGCATAAGTGCTAACCCGTAAGTAAATACATGCTATTAATTAATATTACTTAGTCCTAATTACGTGTCCATTTGTATTATTTCAAGGACACCTTAAAATAAAGTGTAACCAAAAGTGTAACCACATTTCTAAGACTGTTTGTCTCATTCCCATGAAATGAAGAATAACATCTAGACACTGACAAAAAGTTATTCATCAAACCAAGACTTATTGAACTGTATATTTTGAGTGCAAAGTCCAAACATCAAATTATGATTCTAGCGGGTGCTTTAATGTAAGAAACCTGTGTAACTATGCACATTGCTGGTAGTAACTGATTACATGTAATCTGGATTACGTAATCAGATTCCAATAATTAAGTACTTGCAATATTAGATATTTGTATTACTTGTAATAATTAAATTATATTGCATTTTAAAATACTCTTAATCAGACTACAGTTACTTTTTTTATTGATCACTTTATTCTCACAATGGCAGTCAATTATTCATAATGAATTGATTCACGTTACTTCTAGCAGGTAAATAAATAAAATATTTTAAAATTATTTATTTACATTTTTATGAATTTAATTAATAGCTTTTCATTAAACTCATGAACCCCAGTCTGGAAAACCCTGACGTAATGTAATATATAATGCACTTCATGTTGTTTACAAAAAGAATTGGAGTATATTTTCTTTCTCTTTGTATTTTTATATCAATGTGGTACAAGATTACCCTATTCAAATCAATGTGATAAGCAAATTGGGTCAAAAGTAATCTAAAAGTAGTCTGATTATATTACCTTAAATGTTTAGTGTAATGGATTACATTACTAACAACAATTATGTAATTTAATTTGGAATCAGTAGCTGATTAAAAAAAGTAATCTACCTAGCACTGACTATGAACAATTTACCACCACAATAAATGTGTCCATAGGGATCTATTTTTAATTTGGGAGTTCGGGTGTTCATTTTCTCCACTTATCCAGTTGGACCATAATGATTGACACGTGAGACTATATTCTATAGAATCTCCAATGGGAGAGTGATCTTCAAATTATTTCCGTTTTTTTTGTAATGTAGGTTACAGCCGCCAGTGGTGCCATGTGCTTCATCAATCCCTTGTACCTTCAAGAGCACGGGGATGATTGGCTTACTCATTCTTCAGCCAGCCCAGTCAATCGTCCAATTGGTTTGAGGCGAGACAAGAGGTTAAGTACCACAAGATCATGGGAAGGGAGAGGACTGAAACAGAGGCCATCTACACTAGCCAAGGACAACTCTAGCAGTTTTGACCGTGACAGAGGTAGCAGTGGACTTTCTTTTCTTTTCTTTTTTGCTTCAGTTATGTCATTTCAACCAATTTTGCTATTTACAATTCAAAATGTAAAATGTATAGATATTTTACGAAAGAAATCCTTTACCTGTTGTTGATAGTGTGTTGACAGACTGTGTAATCGGATGGCTGAGCTCCAGAAAATCAGTAATGAAGTGGCTTTGACAGTTTCAGATTTGAAAAAGGCGGGAAAAAAGAACCATTTCAGCATATAAACGGTTCTTCAAGACAAAACAGTTCTAAATAGAACTGTTACTAAACAGTAAAAGTTGTAAAGAAGGTGTAAAGAACCTTTAAAGAGCCATCTTTTTTAGAGTGTACTATTATATTGTTTTAAATTTGCTTTTATTCTTTTTTTTTTTAATAATATATATATATATATATATATAAAAAAATATTTCATTTTAAAAAGTTTGCCATTTTTATTTCAATATTTCAGAATTTTTACTTTTTCCATTCAGTATTTATATTTTATCTGAGTTCATTTTAATTACAAATGATGAAAAGATTTTGAATAGTTTCAGTTTTAGTCAACAATAATAGCACTGATTTTTATTGGAACCAACATACAATAGCTGCTTTTCCACTGTCGGGCCAAACAGTTCTTGTTGTTTAACCATTCCATTTTGTGTCCAGCCGCTATGGATATGGTTACACTTTCCACTGTGGGATGGTTTGTAATTGTGCCATGCCGAACCAAGCTCAAGTGGATAATAACAGGAACTGTTTCTAACCGCTCGGCCCAATGGTGGAAAAGCGGCAGGATGTGCTGATAAAAAGGAGGCTGTTAGAAAGTGTTACGTAAGTTCATACCTTTTTTTATTTTCAAAGGGTCATTTGAGAAGAGTCCAGTATCTCCATCTACTCCAGGCGGGGTTGTGCTTCGAAGGGCGAGTGGCACCAGCAAGGAGGACCCCCTTAAAAGATCAAGCACAGACTCCATTCAGAGCCCTGTCCCTCAGTCACCACACCGCGTGTCGTGGATAGAGGACAAGATATGGCTGAATTCCCCACTTCCTTCCTCTCTGCTTCACCCGCCCTGCTTAGAGCTGGACTCGCTGTCAGTCAGCAGCATAGAGGAGGAGTCTGAACCAGCTTTAAGCCCCTCTCCATCTCTACCTTCGCCCCGCTTCCAGTTGGCAGATAAGATGAAGAACCGCCTCTCTGCAGTGGGTCAGGCTCTAGGAGGACTTGTGTCGCCACATCGTAGACTGAGTAAACGTGTTCAGGAGATGTCTGAACGGAAGGGTGGGGCTTTTGCAGAGGCTGTCAGGGGATTTGTAGAGCAAACTCTTACAAGTGAAGCCACTCCTGGAGTGACCTGCACCGAGATGCTGCAGGAAGTGCGTTCGGCTCTCACTGCTCTGAGGGAAATGCTATTTGATTGTCCAGAGATCCAAAGCATCACAGACAGCTTTGGAGACACTTCTGATTTTGAGCTGGGTATGACCTGGAGATGTGTTGGGTAATCTGTTGGGTAATGAGTTATAGGCGTGTTATGTAATCAGAAGAAATGGATGAAGTATTCTTTATTCTGTATTTTTTCATCAACCAATACAATTGAATGTAACACTTCATTTCATTGGTTCACTTTAGATATTCTAATAACCATTAACAACCGCCAACCCACCAAATGCGGCTGTATTTCAGCTGTGGCGTGTAACAAAGTCGCTCCTACTAGCCACCTTGGCGGGTTGAATTTTATATATATAATACAGTTGTAGTCTTTTAAAAAGGTATCTGAAATAATAAACTAAATGCAATGAAGTGTTGTCAAAAATATAGATTTTTCAATATATATCAATAATGAAATATTTCAAACGCTTCCAATACTCATTTCCCACAGAATAGATGCACGATACCAGCTGCACTTTCATGCTGTCTCATCTCTCCGACAACGAGTGACACACAAACCCGCCTCCCCTCACTCACTCGTTTATTTGCTCTGCATATTGTTGGTGTTACAGAGCTTGAATTTTAGCATGGGATTTCGCATACTGTGCATAATTTTACTCATTCCCGCAGATTTTGAGCTCACACCCAAAGTACGCGCACATAAAGCCACCTCTCAGCACTAAATTGAGTTCTTTTTCGCTGCTTATTGTTCTCAAACAGTAAAAGACACAAACTAATGTCAAAATGCCGGTCTTGGTGAGTATTCATGTGAACTCAGTCAGTTCTGTTTTAATTGAACGTAAACAGTAGAGAAAGAAAACACATGTGTGACAGTATAATGGATCTGTGTGTCAGGTCTTAAAGGGACAGCAGCCTAATATACCTGCTGCCAAATAATGAGATAATATTAAAAATATCTATATGTCTACCCTATGGTATCAATGTCAAAATTGTGGCCAGTGAAATTGCTGAGTGGCTACTAGCCACAGTGGCTGGTGTGCAAATAAGTGAATGGCAAGCCCTGGTACTAACTATTAGTAACTTTGCAACTACATGTCAACTAGTAGTCATTAGAGTATCAGTAGTCTGTCTGCTTAATATCTGCTAACACTTTATTTTGATACTCCCCAACAGACATTAGTAACTTTGCAACTTAGACATCAATTTATTCGACTAACCCTAACAGTCTACTAATATTCTAATGTTACTTATATTTAGTAGAATGTTTAAAGTGGACCATCGAAATAAAGTGTAACCCAATTTCTCCATTCTCCATAATAGGTATGCCTACATAATGAATGAAAGCTCTCTATGGTCACAAAATTTTGTTAGTATATTGTTTTGATTCTTTTTTTGAAGGAAGGTGCAGGAAAATAAAATGATAAAATGGTGCTACAGTACACACAAGCACATACAGTAACTCTCTAGAAAGAATTCTATATAGTAAAAATTATATTATTCACCTCCACTAAACCAAATTTGTTCACAAATCTGTTTTTTCTCTCTGCCCTTAGATGCTTTGCTGGAGCTTGCCTTACATAAAGTAGCTTTGAAGCCAGTTTACACTCACCTTTACGTGTATCTAAAGACAGTCCGCACGGATGATGGCACTCTGCAGTGTTTAGAGGCCAACAAGAGCACACTGGAGAACCGGAGCCTGGAGGAGCTGGAGGGAGCAGCGGGGGCTGGGGTACCTGATTCCAGCATGATGGAAAAGATCCAGCAACGCTGGACCGCAATGCATGAGGCCTACTCGCCTAGTAAAAAAGTTAACACCCTGCTCAAAGTCTGCAAGAATATCTATCATAGCATGAATGCTAATGCTAAGCCCGGTGAGTGAAGTAGACTAGGCCTACTGTAAAGACGCAATACAAACTTTCTGGATTCTTATGATCGATGTCAGTCTGGGTCGTTCCACACTCCACTTCCTCTGAACTTGCTCTCTATTTATATACTCCCCAGTCCATACATAAAAACATTTGTCATGTGCCGAATAACCAACAATTTCATACACGTTGCTGCGTAGCTTACTGATTTCATATGAAATGACAAAATTTTTTGTTATTAATGTAATCCATTACATTACACATTTAAGGTAATATAATCAGACTACTTTTGGATTACTTTTAGTTTACTTTTGACCTAATTCGTTTATCACATTGATTTGAATAGGATAGTCGGTGTCATTAAGGTGTAGAAGATTTGAATATGTTAATTGTTTCTTGTCAGGAACGGTTTTCGGGGCAGATGACTTCTTGCCATGCCTGACATGGGTGTTGCTGCGTAGTGATGTAGCTATACTACAGGTCGACACTGACTACATGATGGAGCTGCTGGACCCCATGCAACTACAAGGAGAGGGTAGGGAATACACACACATTGTATAACAGTAAAACATAAACAGTCATAAACAGTATTTACACCACTAGTTTAATGTGCAGTGACGTCTATAAGCAAGCATGTGGGTGTTCAGCATTCAGAGATTTCCAAATACACCAAGAAAGTCATATAGGGGTTTGGAAAAAAAATGAGGATAGTGAGGACGTAATTAATTTTTTGATGCATTTCTTGCTTGAAAAAGTTAATTTAGTACAATTTATCAATTGAATGACCATCAATGGAATTTTGGCCCAGGAAGGGTGTAGTAGTTCAAGAATTCACACCCTGCTGTGTCTTTCTTTCAGGTGGGTACTACCTTACGTCTCTCTACGCTGCCCTTTTTTACATTAGCAGCTTCCGGCCTCGTCTAGCGAAGCGGCAACTCAGTGCAGAAGCACATAGGTCTCTCAGCCAATGGCACCGCAGACGCACACTGCACGGCAACCAATCACGCTGCAGCCGAAATCGCAGGACCATACGGCGGCCCATGCCGCTTGGAAGCCTAACAACAGTAGAGGATGGGAACTCTTTAAATGAGAGCATAGATTCCAGCAGTCTGACTGACGCCATGCCAGCCACCCACAGCATGCAAGAACCACTCCAGGGTTTGGATGAAGAATTAGAGGCTGTGAAGGAAGAAGAGGAGGAAAGTGCAGGTCGAAAACAAATACAATTACCAGAGACGTTGGACCTCACTGGTCCCGAGAGAGCTGATGGAGAGTAAGTTGGAAATCACAGGATCCTAAATGAACCAGCACGTGGTATCAAATAACTTTGGACTTATTGGTCATGCTTCTGAAGGCAACGCCAATTACCCAAATGATACCTCAAATCAACTTAATGCGAAGAGTTCATGCTGTTGCTTTTCTAAGCTATCATATTTATGATTTTCACTTGTTAGATGATAAAATGGGTTAGAAATTCCCATAGACTTACTTTGAAGGAGTGACTGGGGCAATAGTCGAATATCAGAGACTATTGCAATGAGGAACCACTCAGAACAACACCCTAGCAACTGCATAGCAACACTTTAAAAATGACTGCATAGCAATGCGCTGGCAACCATCTACAACATTATGGGCAAGCAGCCCGTTTATATAAAATAAAAAAATAAAAATAATAATATATATAAAATACTTTTTATTTTTAATAATACATTTAATTTTTCAGTATGAATTACTCATGAACATGTTATGACCAAACAAATTGTGTATACATTACTGTGCAAATGTCTTTATGTCATTAGTATTTTCACACACAAACAAAAAAATGGTATTATGGCAGTTCTTTATATCTTTTGCTGTAGTGTCAGAAGGGAATATCGGTTTACATTTCCAAACACTCATTTTGCCATTAATTGTAATAATCCAGTAAGATTTCTGTATGCACAAGGAGTCTGACAACAGCCGGTATGATCTGATTTCACCATTGAGTGTCTGCGATGACACGAAGAAATGAAAAAACTGAGAGACTAAATCCAGAAGAACTGCGGCAACTTCTTCAAGACGTTTGAAGAAACCTTTCTGCAAAGTTATAGTACTGAGAAAAGTTTTAGGCACTTGTGTGTAGCCTTCTGTATTCAATTTACGAAAAAAAACTGGTGCAACAATGACTTTGGACGTAGCGTAAGTGTTTTGAACTGTGAGAGGAGTTACACTTTCTTCATAAGTTGAATACGGAAGGCAGTCTGACGGGAGCTAGATGTTTTACTTTATAAAGTTTTAAATATGGATATTTTTCTTACACAAATCCATGGATTCACTTCAGAAGGCCTCTGTTAACCCCCCGGAGCCGTGTGGATTATGTTTATAATGGATGGATGTGCTTCTTTGAGCTTCAAATTTTGGGCTGCCATTCCCTGCCATTATAAAGCTTGGAAGAGCCAGGATAATTTTAATATAGCTCAGATTGTATTCGGCTGAAAGAAGAATGTCATATACACCTAGGGTGGCTTGAGGATGAGTACATTTCATTTTTCATTTTCATTTTAAAGTGAACTGTCCCTTTAAAACAATATTTGGTGTGACCAGCCTTTGCATTTAAAACAGCTTTTGTCCAGGTACACTTGCAGATAGTTTTTCAGGTAGCTTTGCAGGAAGGTTACTTCAAGTATTTCATGGTTTAGTCTGTCTCAGTTTTTTTCTGTTTCTCACAGACGGACTCGATGATGGTGAGACCAGATCATACCGGCTGTTGTCAGACTGTGTGCATACAGAAATCTCACTGGATTATTACAATTAATTACAATTAAGGAATGTTTGGATTTCCCACTGACAAACTACCATTGTGTGTGTGTGTGTGTGTGTGTGTGTGTGTGTGTATATATATATTTAAAAGCTAAATAGCGCATGCTGTAGAAATATCAAAGTAAGGTTTACAATGTCATCGTCAAATGTAATATTTAATATATAACTTAATTATTAAATTACTTAACAAATTACTTTCACTTTAATACCATGTGTAGCAACTCATAAGTAATAACTACACATAATGTAATAAGTTTTAAATTATTATTATAATAAAATGTTCATAATGTAATAAAAACATTACCTTCTGAGAAATGTTCTACATTATAATTTCACCAAAATCATGTCATGTTTTCATTATTGTAATAGCTTTTAAAACATAAAAAATTAGTATTCCCTTACAGTACATTTTTAAAAATCTAATGCCAGTATTAAAATGTACTGTAAGGAATACCAATGCTTTATGTTTAATAAACATATAATAATAATAATAATAATAATAATTTCATGAATATTTAAATGTTTCATTTTCGCAGGTAGGTTAAGACTGACTTTAGATTTTTAAAAATGTACTTAAGGGAATTCTTATATTTTTACATTTTAAAAGCTATTACAATGCCAATATGACATGTTTTTGGTGAGTTTATAATGTAATAATTGTTACATTTTGAGAAAGTCATCATAAACATTTTATTATAATAATAATGTAATAATTCTTAATTATGTGCAGTTTTTACATTATGTGCAGTTATTACATTGAGTTGCTACAGCGTGTTAGAAGATTTCCAGTGTCCTTGCTTTAAATGCTTTAATTTATGTCAAAGTTTTCAAAATGGAGCCAAACAACATAAATCGGGTTTACAAGAGGAAAATATTCACCAGCACACCTGGCACTATCTTCTACGTTAGACCACTGAAATCCCTCTGTTGTGTGACTGTGTTGAACTCTTTTGAATTCAGACATTTCCTCTTCCTGTCATCCAGTCAACTCTCAGAACTAGGGCCTGTCCCAATGCCCACACTTTTGGTCTGTGCACTTGACTACTTGTCTACTAGCATGACGTATTTCCTGTATTTGGCCCAAGTGCTCAAGTGGGTGCAAAGACCGCAAGTGTGTGTCTAACTTTTGATTGCCAGATGGAATACACTTACAACATAGTGCTGTTAAAATGCAAGAGCTTTATTTATACAAGATGATTTTCTATACTCTTTAAAACAAACTTTAATATGTCTGTTCAGTCTCTATGTAACAAACACAATTTATAAAGGTTTTACAATACATACTCATCTCTGCACTAATACAATTTACAACACTTTACATTGTTAATACCAAGTTATATGTAGTATCTAATTAGGTTAACATGCACTGGAAAGTGTTCTTGGAGATGAAATCTTTATGAAATCCAAGGTTGTGTACAGTCATGGTCAGAATTATTGGCACCCCTGGTAAATATGATCAAAGATGGCTGTAAAAATAAATCTGTATTGTTTATCCTTTTGATCTTTTATTTAAAAATGTGCAAAAACCTAACCTTTTATTGAAGTAAAAGAATTGAAAGTAAGGGGTAAATCACCTTATGAAATAAATGCTTTTCTCTAAAACACGTTGGCACCCTTTTATTAAATACTTTTTGCAACGTCCTTTTGCCAAGATAACAGCTCTGCGTTTTCTCCTATAATGCCTAATGAGTTTGGAGAACACCTGACGAGAGATCAGAGACCATTCCTCCATACAGAACCTCTCCAGATCCTTCAGATTCCCAGCTCCATGTTGGTGCTTCTTAGTTCACCCCACTCATTTTTCTATAGGGTTCAGGTCAGGGGATTGAGACGGCCATGGCAGAAGCTTCACTTTGTGCTCAGTGACACATATGTGTGTTGATTTTGATGTTTGTTTTGGATCGTTGTCTTGATGAAAGATCCAACCACGGCCCATTATAAGATTTCTAGCAGAAGCAATCAGATTTTGATTTATCTGTTGGTATTTGCTAGAACCCATGATATCTGAACAAGATGTCAGGACCTCCAGCAAAAAAAAAAAAAAAAAAAAATAGGCCCACAACATTAAAGATCCAGCAGTATATTTTACCGTGGGCATGGGGTACTTGTTCCATCTGGTGGGTTTGCTGCCAAAAAGCTCTTCTTTTGTTTCATCTGACCACAGAGCCAGGTCCCTTTTGAAGTTCCAGTCGTGTCTGACAACTGAATATGCTGGAGTTTGTTTCTGGATGAGCCAGGTGGACTTTTCTTGAAACAACTGGTGATGTAGGGGCTGTTTGATGAATCTTTTTAGGCTTTCTGACCTCAACTAATCTCTGCAATTCTCCAACTGTGATCCTTGGAGAGTCTTTGGCCACTTAAACTCTCCTCCTCGCTGTGCATTATGACGATATAGACACACGTCCTCTTCCAGACAGATTCGTAACATCTTTAGTTGATTGGAATTGCTTAATTATTGCCCTGATGATGGAAATGGGAATTTTAAATGCTTTAGCTATTTTCCTACAGCCACTTTCTATTTTGTGAAGCTCAGCAATCTTTTGCTGCACATCAGAACTATATTCTGTGGTTTTACTCATTGTGATGAATGATTAAGGGAATTTGGCCTTTGTGTTTCCTCATATTTATACTCCTGTGGTCCAGGAAGTCATAGCTAGACAATCTCATGCTCATAGTCACACTGGTGTGCTAAATAAATAAATATAATTGTGGCCAACGTGTTTTGGAGAAAAGCATTTATTTCATAAGGTGATTTATCCCCTACTTTCAATTCTTTTACTTCAAAGAAAGGTTCAATTTTTGCACATTTTTAAATAAAAGATCAAAAGGATAAACATTGCAGATTTATTTTTACAGCCATCTTTGGTCATATTTACCAGGGGTGCCAATAATTCTGACCACCACTGTAAGTTCCTGAATGATGGGATACGCTTAGCTCCGGAGCGCTATTAGAGATGTGGATTTAAGTCTACAATGCACAGTGGTTTGGCATTTTTCAGACCTGGGACAGTCTTGCACACTTGTGCCAGGACCGCAAGTTTGGGTACTGGAACAGGCTTTTAGTTTGTAGGCCTACTATGAATTATCTGCCGTTCATTGTGACCACTAGAGGGAACTATTGTTCATGTTTTTCCAGTCATTTGTTACCAAAAACATCACAGATTTTGAGTGCTTATTGTGTTGTTCAAACATTGCTTTGGAAAAGGTAGGCATTTACATATAATTTAAATGCAGTTTTTTGGGGTTTTGCAGACTGCAGCATATTTTGATTTCTTATATCAATTCACATGTTTCTTGAACAAACAACACATAATCAGCCTAGACATGATCATTATACCATACATTGTGAAAGAGCAAAAACAGAAGACTCACATGCCTCTATACCGGTTCCACAAACACATAACTCTTACATTCTTAAAATGGCTTGTTTATAGAATAATGCATATATAAACAGCCAAGAGGAACCAGAATACAAGCCCCATTAAGACTACATTTAAATGTTATAATATACTGTATTTAACCTGTTTCCCATCTGCAGCAAAACTTTTAAGTCATAAACTAAACAACATTTTAACTTTTTGCAGTTCCATGAACAAAATATGTTCATGGAACATGATCTTTACTTCATATCCTAATGATTTTTGGCATAAAAGAAAAATCTGTAATTTTGACCCATACAGAAACTTATGACTGGTTTTGTGGTCCAGGTCATCCAGCATGGGGCATGCGTTGGATATACCAGTATATGGCCTTTTCTTGTGTGTCACTGAACACAGATGTTTAAAGCCTGAGGTATTTAAAGGCTAAACATAGCAACAAAGAGGGAATGGCTTTCCAATGCACACATTCTGAATTTGTGATGCTTTGAATGACAGCTGTAAAGAGGGTGAGCTATAATGAAGCTGCAGTTAATGGAGATAAATAGAGAAGTGCCAGTGGCAAAATGCACCCCAGCACTTTCAAACCAATTATTCTCTACATTAAACCAACGGATGGATCATTAACAACCTGCCTGGATTTTTCCTTTCTGTCTCACACAGACTTTCACACTTCTCTTCTGTCACAGGCCCACGTGCATGCATCATTTCAGCAGCTTGTTCACAGCAATTTTGCTGAGATTGTGCTGTGAACAGTGACTTTACGTATAATTATAAAGTGGAGCAGCTTGACTCTGCACCATCTACATAAATACCATGGCATATGACAATAGTTATCAATCATTAGGTGGTATATATTAAAGTAGGGGTTGACTGTTACATAAATATTGTTGTCTTGATCCCAGAAACAAGAAATGGGCCTATACAAAAAACTTTAAGACAGATTTGTTTAGTTTGTCAAAAATATAGGTTTATTGGTCTAAGGCCATTGGCAAATACATTTAGCCAATGGGATACAATATAGATAGATAGATTATAGACGGAAAGACAGACAGACAGACAGACAGACAGACAGACAGACAGACAGACAGACAGATAGATAGATAGATAGATAGATAGATAGATAGATAGATAGAGATAGATAGATAGATAGATAGATAGATAGATAGATAGATAGATAGATAGATAGATAGATAGAAGACAGACAGACAGACAGACAGACAGACAGACAGACAGATAGATAGATAGATAGATAGATAGATAGATAGATAGATAGATAGATAGATAGATAGATAGATAGATAGATAGATAGATTATAGACGGAAAGACAGACAGACAGACAGACAGACAGACAGACAGACAGATAGATAGATAGATAGATAGATAGATAGATAGATAGATAGATAGATAGATAGATAGATAGATAGATAGATAGATAGATAGATAGACGGAAAGACAGACAGACAGACAGACAGACAGACAGACAGACAGACAGATAGATAGATAGATAGATAGATAGATAGATAGATAGATAGATAGATAGATAGATAGATAGATAGATAGAAAGACAGACAGACAGACAGACAGACAGACAGACAGACAGATAGATAGATAGATAGATAGATAGATAGATAGATAGATAGATAGATAGATAGATAGATAGATAGATAGATAGATAGATAGATAGATTATAGACGGAAAGACAGACAGACAGACAGACAGACAGACAGACAGACAGACAGACAGACAGACAGATAGATAGATAGATAGATAGATAGATAGATAGATAGATAGATAGATAGATAGATAGATAGATAGATAGATAGACAGATAGACAGACAGACAGACAGACAGACAGACAGACAGACAGACAGATAGATAGATAGATAGATAGATAGATAGATAGATAGATAGATAGATAGATAGATAGATAGATAGACAGACAGTTAGATAGACAGACAGACAGACAGACAGACAGATAGATAGATAGATAGATAGATAGATAGATAGATAGATAGATAGATAGATAGATAGATAGATAGATAGATAGATAGATTATAGACAGAAAGACACAGACAGACAGACAGACAGACAGACAGACAGACAGACAGACAGATAGATAGATAGATAGATAGATAGATAGATAGATAGATAGATAGATAGATAGATAGATAGATAGATAGATAGATAGATAGATAGATAGATAGATAGATAGATGCAGCGTGCGCTTATAATAAACAACTATATTTTGCGCCGGTGTGGACATTAATGTAGTTATTGTAATATAGTTCGTTTTTGGAGTGAATAGGCCATAATAACAGATGAAGAAAGCCAATGTTTCTTATCAAGCCTAAATTTAGTGCTAAAATCAGTGTCTACTTGAGGGACAAAGATAATAAAAATGAAAAGAAAAGCTAATGGATGGTCATAAAATATCAGGAAAAGAAATTAAAGTGGAGGGACTCGGGTGACCTTAAAGGGTCAGAGAGATAGGCCTCTTCCTGTTAACCCTTGAGTGAACTCTGACCCCTGCTGAGGGCTGAATCTATCACACAAGGCTTGCTGGCATGTGTGGGGGTGGACATGGAGCCAGAAAAACAGTGAGGCATGTAAAACACTTTGGCAGAGATTTGTGAGGACAAGGAAAGTAAAAGCCAACCCATGGATAGAAACTGTTATTTATTTTTATATTTTGTCTGCAATTCATTTGATGCCTTTGATACCATTTAAACAAAGAAATACAAATTGCCCCCCAAAAGAAATAAAATACAAAGCAGTGATTTTATGGAATTGGTTAAAATGTTGCTTCTCTCAAATTCAAATGTCCTCCTTTTCAGCCTTCAGTTCTTCAGTGTCAGACAATTATATAACTAATTAATACATTTCTTGGCTTTAAAAATGTATCTAATTAAATATGCATTAGCCAAACTGACTTTAAATTCCTCAAATTTAATGTTTTGTTGATATAACGATATAAACGTCTTATGCCATATCATAAAGACATCATAAACAGTCACATAATCTGTTTTAACGCAGACAGGGGAATGACAAAAAAGATTGAAAAATCCATTGCTTTCCAACAAATCTCCAAATTGTGTAGTCAGAAATTCTTGAATTGATTAATACATTTGTACTGAGTGATGAAAATGGATGAAATCTTGATGGTGATGCGAGTCAGGTCCTTTAGAGCAAACCAAAAACGTGCCTGTCGGGACCTCAGGAGGTAAACATTCACATAAACTTCAAATAACTGAAGAACATATTCAATTCTTTATCAAATCCAGATATTCGTGGCACTCGGATTATTGTAACTTTAACGGTTTGCTGACACAGATAAATACAAATAAACAAACAAAAAAATAACATACATTTTAAATTAAATAATGTGTAATAATAAAAAGTGAGACTGACTTGTTAAGAGAAGAACTGAGAGAAATGTATATGATGGCCCTCAGCTAGGAAGACAGAGACTCTTGACTGACTTTTTACAGGTAAATCTCACAAAACCTCTCAATAACATGCCAGAGACCCTAAAGGGACATGGTGTTGGAAAAAAATATGAGAAAATATGCTTCTACTTCGTGAGAGAACGCAAAAACATTGACAAATAATTTTTCCTTCCATCTCATATTTTTTTTCCTTCACCGTGTTCCTTTAGGGGCTCTGTAAGTTTTACCCGCAAATCAAAAGAAATAAAATAAGAATTATGTTTTTCTTCCAAGAAAAACTTTATTACACCAATGGGAAACTAATGAGAATCGTTATTAAGAATAGCGTGGGAAGGGAAATGGGATCATATGTTTTGAAAATAATATCACTATGCAGAATGAAAAAGTAATCTTAATTTTCTCTAAATAGGGCAAAGTCTTTTTATCTTTTCTTTTGATTTGGGGGTGCAATGAGACCTGGTCCTGTTTTATGAGCTTCACCCTTAGATTTCATTAAGCATGTTCAGCAGTTATAAAGAGTTGGTGCAATAGTTCATCTCTATTTCAGGACCTTTTGATATGCTTTTTCCTTGGGTCCTGACTGAGGAGGTATATGCTGTGTTTTTCCATTTGTGCTCCTCAAGAGGGTTTTCGGAGGCAAGGCAAGAAAGGCAATGAAGGCCTTAATGTTCGATTAAGGGTGATTTCAGCTCACCCCTAAGGCCATAGGAAGACATGGGTGTATTCAATCAAATGCTGCAATGTGCATTAAAACTAGTGGTTAGATGTATTGGGTACAGTGCATTCAGAGCATTGTCATGAGGAGAGAGGATAGTAATACATGTTGATAAATGGCTAAGGAATGTAACAAGTCCGTCAGGCATTGAGTGCATAAAATGGACATTTTGATACATTTATATGATGCCAGGTCAGTGCATTTAAGACATTCTCAGAGTCATTATGTTTCGACTGCGGTGATGCCCTGAAGGTTTGGTGAGAGGCTGTGGTACTGCCAAGTCAATTTACAATGTACCCTTCCTTCCTTCCTATTTTCAGTGCACCCTCCCCAGCTCTGCTCTCAGTTAGTGGGCGTGTATGTCCAGGCCTTGTCCTATGAGGGGTTCGGCGGGGTGGCTGTGGGGTGGTGGATGGAGCAGCATGGCAGTGTGGGGGCCGGGGTAGGGGTGCAAGGATGGGCCAGCGTGGGAGTATCCCGGCTGGGGCAGAAGGGCCCCGGGGTAATCTGTGGGCAGGGACGGCATTCCCTGAAGCCCTGACAATGGAGAAAGAGAGAAAGAATCAATCCTCAGAACGGGTACATCACCCTAGTCTTACAAAGGAAGTGTTCGCACACAACAAAAACGACTGCATGGTTAACTGCTTCAAATGATGTCATGTGCTGGAATGACACATAACAACCTGTTGGGATATTTGTCATTACAATACTGTATGAATGAACTTTGTGTCATTTTTCTGCACCACACCATTATTATTATGTTTTGAATATGGAAGGAAAAATAGCGAAATAATATCATGATTTAATAACTCAATATTTTTTTCAATTCACCCAATTTATACAATACACCCAACTTAATTCTTTCCCCGCCAGCGTTTTTGTTTTTTAAGTTGCCAGTGCAAGTGCCAGAATATTTTGTTGTATGACTATCTGAATATACACTATATCAAATATACACTCACCTAAAGGATTATTAGGAACACCTGTTCAATTTCTCATTAATGCAATTATCTAATCAACCAATCACATGGCAGTTGCTTCAATGCATTTAGGGGTGTGGTCCTGGTCAAGACAATCTCCTGAACTCCAAACTGAATGTCAGAATGGGAAAGAAAGGTGATTTAAGCAATTTTGAGCGTGGCATGGTTGTTGGTGCCAGACGGGCCGGTCTGAGTATTTCACAATCTGCTCAGTTACTGGGATTTTCACGCACAACCATTTCTAGGGTTTACAAAGAATGGTGTGAAAAGGGAAAAACATCCAGTATGCGGCAGTCCTGTGGGCAAAAATGCCTTGTTGATGCTAGAGGTCAGAGGAGAATGGGCCGACTGATTCAAGCTGATAGAAAAGCAACTTTGACTGAAATAACCACTCGTTACAACTGAGGTATGCAGCAAAGCATTTGTGAAGCCACAACACGCACAACCTTGAGGCTGATGGGCTACAACAGCAGAAGATCCCACCGGGTACCACTCATCTCCACTACAAATAGGAAAAAGAGGCTACAATTTGCACAAGCTCACCAAAATTGGACAGTTGAAGACTGGAAAAATGTTGCCTCGTCTGATAAGTCTCGATTTCTGTTGAGACATTCAGATAGAGTCAGAATTTGGCATAAACAGAATGAGAACATGGATCCATCATGCCTTGTTACCACTGTGCAGGCTGGTGGTGGTGGTGTAATGGTGTGGGGGATGTTTTCTTGGCACACTTTAGGCCCCTTAGTGCCAATTGGGCATCGTTTAAATGCCACGGCCTACCTGAGCATTGTTTCTGACCATGTCCATCCCTTTATGACCACCATGTACCCATTCTCTGATGGCTACTTCCAGCAGGATAATGCACCATGTCACAAAGCTCGAATCATTTCAAATTGGTTTCTTGAACATGACAATGAGTTCACTGTACTAAAATGGCCCCCACAGTCACTAGATCTCAACCCAATAGAGCATCTTTGGGATGTGGTGGAACGGGAGCTTCGTGCCCTGGATGTGCATCCCACAAATCTCCATCAACTGCAAGATGCTATCCTATCAATATGGGCCAACATTTCTAAAGAATGCTTTCAGCACCTTATTGAATCAGTGCCATGTAGAATTAAGGCAGTTCTGAAGGAGAAAGGGGGTCAAACACAGTATTAGTATGGTGTTCCTAATAATCCTTTAGGTGAGTGTATATACAGGGCTTGACATTAACTTCTTTGCTCACCAGCCACTGGCTAGTGGTTTTCCAAAGTTGACATCAATACCATAGGTAATGTATATATTTTTTTAATATTATCTTATTTGGCAGCAGGTATATTAGGCTGCTGTCCCTTTAAGACCTGACACATGGATCCATTATACTGTCACACATGCGTTTTCTTTCTCAACTTTTTACGTTCACTTAAAACAGAACTGACTGTGTTTACGTGAATTCTTGCCAAGACCGGCATTTTGACATTATTTTGTGTGTATTTGACTTTGAGAACAATAAGCAGCGAAAAAGAACTCAATTTAGTGCTGAGAGGTGGCTTTATGTGCACGTACTTTGGGTGTGAGCTCAAAATCTGTGGGAATGAGTAAAATGATGCACAATATGCGTAATCCCACACCGAAATTCAAGCTCTGTAACACCAACAATATGTAGAGCAAATAAACGAGTGAGTGAGGGGAGGCGGGTTTGTGTGTCACTCGCTGTCTGAGAGATAAGAGAGAGAAAGTGCAGCTGGTATCGTGTATCTGTTCAGCAGAAAATTAGTATTGGAAGCGTTTCAGATATTTCAGTATCGATATGTAGCGAAAAATCGATATCTTTGACTGCACTTGCTCTTAGTTTATTATTTCAGATACCTTTTTAAAAGACTACAACTGAAAAATGTATATATTATATATAAAATTCAACCCGCCAAAAAGTGGCTAGTAGGAATGACTGTTACACACCACAGCTGATATACACCCGCATTTGGCAGGTTGGCGGGTGTTAATAACAAGCCCTGTATATATTTATCCTAGTTTTATGCATTCTTATTTATCAACACTTGAATGTGGGTAAGTGTCACATAAAAATCAACATTTTGATGAAAAAGCTGAAAAACGTTTTTTCCAGAAGTGTCCAGTTCAGATTCAGAACGATGATCAAAACACAGATGGAGTAGATCGAGTCCATCAACACCCCCAAAGCTTCACAGTCCTATAGCTCATCCGGGGTCGACATTTAGTTTGGTAACGTTAGGCAGTTTTGATTTATATGCTTAAGCAATGCTTCTATCACTTGTTTCTGCTTCTTCACCTGTGTTTTGATCTAGGGATTCTGTACTATTTCAGAAAATGCGTAATAGCGCCCCCCTACCGTTAAGCAGTGGCATAACATGTCATATAACATGGATTGCTGAAAAACTCATCAGTAGAGGGGAAAGAGTTCATTTTGAATACAGTATATGCTTCCGACATCACCCTTAACATACTTTTCATCCTCTCAAAGAAAAAAAGAGAAACTTTGAAAGTAATGCGAAAATAAATTCACATATATAGATCATAGTTTTAACTATGGCTAGATAAAAATTTTCTCAGAGCAATGTTTTGGTGGTGTATCTAGGGTGATGATTCATTATGAAAGTGTGATAAGAAGAAGCTCTCACCTGCTGTCCTAAGACCTAAATGAGACTGAGCATCTAACCCATATCCTCCTAGAGCCGCCCCCTCCGGACTGTACGGATCACTCTGGCCTAAAAACACACACACAAATATGTGTTATTCAGTGCAGAGAGCTACAAATGTTAATTTACTATACAATCAGAATGTAAAACAAGCCATAGGTAAACATACACAAATGCAGAATTACATTATTTTACCTGAGCGATTTGATTGGTCAATCATTGGCTGGACTATTCTGCGTCTGGCGTTTATAAACCTGAGTGCGGACAGCAGGAGCAAACACACGATTAGAACAACAGGAACAAATTATTTTGATGAATGCAACAATAGCTGATCAAAGAACCACTAACTCGTATAAGCATTTAATATCAATAAAATGTGAATATTTTAATCCATTTTAAAGAAGTTAAAAATGCAAAATGAAGGGAGATAATGAGATAGGATGATTATTAGTAAAAGAGACTGATTACTAACCAGTTGTTGACCTGCAGTATGGTGAGACCTGTGTCTTGGGAGAGCTGTTTCTTCTGTTCTTCAGACGGATACGGATGCTGAGAGAGGACAAAAAGGTTTGTAATGCAGTTAAGCCTAGGTTAGTGGTGTGACCTTTGTGAATGCACAATAATAGACAGCTGCATTGTTATTGTCAGTGCTGGGTTACATATTTACATACTCAGATTACTTTCTGAACACATAAACTAACGCGTTAATTTTAGAATTTGCACCATTCTGTAGTTAGAATGAATTTTTCATGCAAGTAATGCATACTTGGTAAATAGTACACATTATTTAATATTGAATATATTTACAGACAAATATATTTGCAACAATGTAACACAAAGGGCCCTATCATACACCCGGCACAATGCGACGCCAGACACAACGCAAATGTCTTTTGCTAGTTTCAGCCTGACGCAGTTATCATTTTCACGTCCAGCGCCACGTTGTTTAAATAGCAAATGCACTCATCTGTTCGTCTGGTCTGAAAACGAGGTGTGTTCAGGTGCTTGTTGCACCACTGACCAACAAAACCTTGGTCTAAAGTTAATAGCACAGTATTTTTTGTTTTATTTAAAGAGTGAGTTAGTAATATGCGCCTATAGGTGTGTGCACAACGTGCACAGCAGCACACAAACATGTTTAAATATTAAAAATAAAAGGATTCCTCTCTGAAGAAGTGTTCAGTCTTTCCGTTCGCAAATTCCGCCATGTAAATAGCAAATCCGCCATAGTGCAAACACTATGGCTTTTAAAGGGAATGGGAGATGAAACTCTGATTGGTTTATTGTACATTACACATCCATGACTCATTAAGAGACTAAGTACAACCCTTTTGGACCATACGCTGGGCGTGCCGACCATTTTTTCCATTGTTAAACTAGCAAAAGTGGATTCGGACACGCCCTAAGTGCACCTGCACCGTGCGCGTCAGACCATGTGCTTAGATCATTAATATAGGGCCCAAATTGTTACTTTTAGGAAGTAATAAAATAATGTAACATTTTGCATTTAAAATAAATATAAAAATGCATTTAAATGTAATTGTTTATATTATTATTTTTATCCTTGTTATTATTAGTAACTTCTGGATATTCTGCCATTTGTAATTACAAATGCATCATTAGTTGGCAGTTACCATATGCTCATTACCACATCTGCAAAAGCTTTGCTCATTTCAGCTGTGCTCAGCTATGAAATATTAACCATCAAAGAGCTCATAAATTCACATTTCACAGATATTAACTTGAGATGGTCAATAAAGTTTTTGTCGCACCTTTTCTAAACCTTTTATCCCTTCTTTTTCTAGCTTTCCTCTGTTGTCTTTGTTATCTTTCTTCAAGCTCTGTTCTTTGTTTTTCTGCCACCAATTTTAGCACCAAATGCTACTATTTCTTTCAAGCCTTATATAAATACATTATTATTATCACAGTAAATCACAAAAGAGTTCACTCTTATTTACTTCATATTTTCCTCATGTCATTAAAAACCTGTATGCTGTTGTTCAATGTTCAAGTGTGTGTTTTAACTGTAAATGAACTGTAACTGTAAACTGTTTTCTCTCTTACCGACAGGTGCTGAAAGAGCCATGCTCTCATAATGTTCGTTGCAACTTTGGGAAAGATTCCTCTTTTCTTGTTGTTTCGTCTGTCTCTGTCAGTTTCATCTTCTTCTCCTGTGCTGGGCGATGCCACACTTCCATCCAACCCATCACCTGACACGGCACAACACACAAGCATATCTCGCTAGACTGGACCGATAACATCCAATCATTGAATTAAACATGCAACAATGTAGCATACTACTGTTAGAAACATTCATCACTGCATTTAGTTTAAACAATTCAGAGAAGATTTTATAAAACAGTATGCAGTACTTGATTGTGTGTAAAATGATCAGTACCGGCATCGCTGCAGTTCTCTACACTGTGTGAGGTGAGGCCACAGGAGGCGCTGGGGGTGCCTGAGGGGGTCGACAGACAGTCATCTGGGTCCCGCAACCAAGACTGATTCTAGATCAGGAGAGACAAACAAAGTCAGTCAGACACAACACACACCCAATAAGAGGAAACAACTAAAGACGGTGCACTCATGTTACTATGAATGGGAGAAAGTGCAACGTGCAATATCTGGTGGAAGTCCCGCCTTCTAAATAAAAGAGCCAATCGCTGATTGAGAAAGGCATTGTGTCACTGTAGCTGCCGGTAGAAGCTCCGGTTGCTTTAAAAACAGTGAGTCTGCATCCGAAATCGCATACTTCCCTACTTATATAGTAGGCAAAAAACAGTATGTGTCAAAAGAAGTATTTAAGCATAAGAAACAACATTTATGTTCATGTCAGATTTTGTTGCTGATTTGAAATGTTATTTAATAGACCTTATTCAGAGCAGCGCCATGACAGGTATGAAAGCAAGGCTTATGGTGCGTTCAAGTCCTCCTGGGAATTTCGTATTTATGAGGTGGGAAGTCTTGTTTACGACGTCAGGTGACTTTCATCGGAGCAAGATGGTACCTTCTCTTAATTAACTACATAAAAATACAGCAAGGATTTTTGACTCTACGTCTAGAAAACAAAGAACAGAAATGTGCATCAGGTGTGTTTTGCTTTTTTATGTTTTTAATTAATTTATGAAGCCACTGTAAACTTTATTGTTACATATTATATTTTTACATTACAATGCTATTATATTTTGTGTTTTAAATAAAAAAAAAACCCTGACAATGTCACCGCTAAATACCCAGCAGGCAATAGCTGACATTTCACCATCTTGGTTAACTATAGACCCGATATAATCCGGCTATGAGTAACCCACTTCTAGCCAAAATAACCTAGAATTTGGTTGCATGTCGTTTTTGCCAAAATAACTTGCAAAATGATATTCCATCATGTTAGCAAAGTCAACAGTGATTACAAGGTGTTTGGTTTCATTTCTTTGACATGTTCATGTTCTAGATGACTAGTCTATTCTTGGGCTATGGTTAGACGTCTATAAAATTTTCACTGACAGCCCAAATTTTGCCTTGTTTTAGATGTCTTTTAAATGCAAAATTGCTTGCTGGGTAAGCATAGTTGTATTCTGCCATGTTTCTCACTGACATGCCTCAACTCGTAAACATCGGGGCTTAAAGAAAATCCTGAGCTTCCTACTCGTTTTTACGACTTTGTGTTCAACTCGTAAATATACGATCTTTTCAACATGGACTTGAATGCACCATTACCGTGTTTTCAATGGCGTCCACTGTGAAAAACCCTTAGATCACTTATAATTTTCCACAGCTCATATTGGGTTTTTTTGTCTACTGAAACTTCTTGGAAATATATTTTTGCAGTGCTTCATCAGCACAATCCCAATCCACATTAACACATGAAATAACAATATAACCCACAGCCTCGCTTTCATTCCTGTTAAAAATAAAAATGGAAAGATGGCGCTGCTGTGAATAAGGGCTATTCAGCATGCAGCTTTTCAGGATTCCCATTCATGTAGACAGGACTTGGTCTTGGATGCCCGAAATAGCAAATATGGCCACCGATTAAGCAGACTTTCTTTGAAAGGGATTTTGAAACAACTAGCTCCCTGATATGTGTCAGATGTCTGCTGACTCACTTGTTCTGACAGATTGGTGCAAGAGCCAGTGAAATCCTCCATGTCAGATTTGGATCCCCCCTCCCGGTCCTCCAGCACCAAATCAGTAGGCATCTTGCCCTTTAGACAGGTGATGTAGCGATGACAGAAATTATCACAGAGGTCATGAACCTATAAGAGAAGAGTGAAGATGTCAAGCTTATTGACATGTACACTCACCTAAAGGATTATTAGGAACACCTGTTCAATTTCTCATTAATGCAATTATCTAATCAACCAATCACATGGCAGTTGCTTCAATGCATTTAGGGGTGTGGTCCTGGTCAAGACAATCTCCTGAACTCCAAACTGAATGTCAGAATGGGAAAGAAAGGTGATTTAAGCAATTTTGAGCATGGCATGGTTGTTGGTACCAGACGGGCCGGTCTGAGTATTTCACAATCTGCTCAGTTACTGGGATTTTCACGCACAACCATTTCTAGGGTTTACAAAGAATGGTGTGAAAAGGGAAAAACATCCAGTATGCGGCAGTCCTGTGGGTGAAAGTGCCTTGTTGATGCTAGAGGTCAGAGGAGAATGGGCCAACTGATTCAAGCTGATAGAAGAGCAACTTTGACTGAAATAACCACTCGTTACAACCGAGGTATGCAGCAAAGCATTTGTGAAGCCACAACACGCACAACCTTGAGGTGGATGGGCTACAACAGCAGAAGACCCCACCGGGTACCACTCATCTCCACTACAAATAGGAAAAAGAGGCTACAATTTGCACAAGCTCACCAAAATTGGACAGTTGAAGACTGGAAAAATGTTACCTGGCCTGATGAGTCTCGACTTCTGATGAGACATTCAGATGGTAGAGTCAGAATTTGGCGTAAACAGAATGAGAACATGGATCCATCATGCCTTGTTACCACTGCGCAGGCTGGTGGTGGTGGTGTAATGGTGTGGGGGATGTTTTCTTGGCACACTTTAGGCCCCTTAGTGCCAATTGGGCATCGTTTAAATGCCACGGACTACCTGAGCATTGTTTCTGACCATGTCCATCCCTTTATGACCACCATGTACCCATTCTCTGATGGCTACTTCCAGCAGGATAATGCACCATGTCAGATGATCACCATGTTGATGTCTCCATCAACTGCAAGATGCTATCCTATCAATATGGGCCAACATTTCTAAAGAATGCTTTCAACACCTTGTTGAATCAATGCCACGTAGAATTAAGGCAGTTCTGAAGGTGAAAGGGGGTCAAACACAGTATTAGTATGGTGTTCCTAATAATCCTTTAGGTGAGTGTATAAAGCTGTTTATGATGCTTTTTCATAAACAATGAAAGCTAAGAGCACAGAAAAGAGATGTCCATCTCTTATTAAAAGGGCTTGGTTTCAAAACATGTCAACAGTCATGACACATTTTCACATGTCACGTTTGAATATGGGGAAGTGTAAATGTGATTTTATGAAGGATATCATCAAATAATGACATAAAAATCATAAAAAAGATGAATAAAATAGAAAAAAGGTCACAGGGGTTTCAAATGACATGAGGTGGATCACACTAAATTAAAGAAACTGGGAAAATGACAAAAGTATCATGGTATGATGATACTTTCTGACATGGTATCAAGATAATAGCATGTTTTGGTCATGTATTATGATAACACCATGTTTTCTGCAACATAATAATAATAATGATATTCTTTGAAGTAATTTAGATTACCATCTAGATATCACTGTTAACATCAGTACTGATAATATATTAGAGTACCATATTATTCTCATCTGATACCATTACTTTATCATTGTATCACCGTATTGCTTTAAAAACACTTGTCGTGTACTAAGGGAGACAAAACATACCTTTTCTAGCTCTAATAGATGAAACCGAAGAACTTGAATGGCCTGGATCATCTATGCAAAGAGAACATATGGTTAAAATGGTTACACCCTTTGCAAAGTTACAGGAAGCCAATTTTTTTTTTACCAACAAAAAATTATATTTTACCAGATTATCCAGTTCTGGGTTTGATGAAAAGATGGGTTTCTCTGATCGAATCTAAAATAATTAACAGAAAAAAATCATTAGGTACCGGCTTTGATGTTCAATGTTTATGCAATCTGCAGGTATTTGTCTAGTAAAGACAAAAACACAATACAAGACACAAGCCTGTCACCTTTGACATTTTAAACTAGACAAGGAGTTGCAGATCCCAGTATATGTGTGTGTGTGTGTGTGTGTGTGTGTGTGTGTGTGTGTGTGTGTGTGTGTGTGTGTCCTGGTAAACCCTACGTTATGCAAGCCTGGATTGCATTGTCCTTGGTTAAATTTTGTCCGTGGTTAAATTTTTTGGTCCCCATGAGGAAAACAGCTTATAAATCAAACTAAGTGATGTTCTTTGAAAATGTAATAATGCAGAAAGTTTTCTCTGATAGGTAGGTTTAGGGGTAGGGGTAGGGGACAGAATATACTGTGTGTACAGTATAAAAAAATCATGTTTCCATAAAACATGAAAACCCAACATGTGTTACTCACTTGTTTGGCAAAGGCTGCAATATCATCATTGAACGATTCGGAGGAGCAGACATCGCTGTGATTGGTCATGCCGTGGAGGTGGGCGGAGTTTGACATGGAGGTAGAGTCTCGTGGTGAGCAAGTGGCAAGTTCACACTTTTCAAATACCAGAGCCAGGAGTGGAAACAGAGGATGACTGCAAATCAATGCACATATGCTCCAATAAGACAACACTGCAGGGAAAGAAAATGCAACACCGCTAACGCTGCCTAAGAATGATTGATTTTATGTGATAAGCACAAATGAATGCCACCACAAGGTCATAATCATTCAGGATGTTCTTCATATTATAGCCTTTCTCCTATCTCAGATTATTGTGGATAGATAATAAGTAAACTATTTGTAGATGCAATTAAAATGGCTCTAGGGTGAATTTGAAATGTTGTTTGAGTAGCCTAACACAGCAACACTAGCTCAACCAATGGCGTGAGTTTGGGGCTGGACTATCTGTTTGTCTGACCAATGGGGTGTGTGTGGAAAACCTGTCTGAAAACAGTAATTATTATGCAGTTCCATTCTGTGCCACTATTGCTGCAAAAATGACACACTTCACATTTTGGACTTTCCAAGATGTTTTTAAGTTTTTAATTGTGATTTGTGAATGTAGTTTTTAAACTGTTGAAGAACAGCCTGCCTGAAAATACTACATTTTGTTGGTTTGTGTGGTGACAAATTGTTATCATTCTCAGTGGTAGTACTTGATAGTAAAATACATAAATTACATTGTTTAACTGTTTCCCTGCCATTGACAGAAATGTACGTGATTTATAAGACAATGCTTCCCCGCCATTGACAGAAATTTCCGACTTTCTGTGTTTTCACTTCTATACTGTAGGGGGCGCTATTACACATCAGAAATAAGCGATATCATATATATGCAGATGCATCAACATTAAACAGCATACAAATCAAAACTGCCTAATGTTAACGAATGAAATGAGCTATAGGACTGTGAAAGCATTAGGGGTGTTGATGGACTCGATCTACTCCATCTGTGTTTCTGAAAAAAACGTAATTTTCTCAGCTTTTTGCTCAAAATGTTGCTTTTTTATGAAACTTACCCAGATTCAAGTGTTGATAAAAAAGAATACATGAAGCTACAATAAAAAGTAGTTTTTTGTGTTGTTTTTTAAAGCAGTTCTTTCTTTTGATATATTGCATGTTCAGATATGTATACAACAATATATTCTGGGGCCATGAAAGTTTTGTGAAAAATGCTGGCAATGGCTGGCAACTTTTTTTTTTTTTTTTTTTTTATGCTGGCGGGGAAAGAGTTCATATCTAATGCACACCTTTACCTATTCATTTTGTTGCCCTTGCACTAAAATACGTTGTGTCTTCATCAGCAAATAAAAAGGAAAAAGAAATATAGAAATAAACGTGTCTATACATATGTATTTGTTTTATTTTGTTTTGTTTTGACCTAAAAATAGGCCTCATGTGAAAAAGTGAAAAATATTATTTAAACTTGTCTGATAATGCATTTTATTCTGAGAAAAATCACTTGAACTTGTATGATGCCACAATTACGAATTCATAAAAACTACCCAGGACTTGAAGGCAATATACAGTATATTAAGACATGCAGCGCTCGTACAGGAGGTAACAGATGGTTCAAGTAACTAGACTCTCACCCATAGATCTGGTCCCGGTGGTGTTTCAGGGAGTCAGGCACAGTGTGGCCATAGTGAGGCGGAGGAAGTGACCTCATGATGTCCCGGTAGCCTCCCACAGGCATGGCGTCAGAGCCTGGGTACTGCACCAACTCCTCATACTAGATAAGGATAAGACAAAATTAAAAGATAAGACATTGCCTAACTCAGCCTTATGTTAGTATGAACTGTGTATGGGGGGAATTTGTTATGATGTATAAGTAATACAGGATTGACAGTACAGTCGAGTATGCGAGTTAGCGAGAGGCTGTTTGAAGTCGCTGCTAATTGTATCTCCTCCTTAATAAACACTGGCTGTGGAGAGGCTTTGATGTGCAATTTTTCAGTGTGCCAAGCAACATTCACACAGGGACGTAAACTCCAAAGAAAAAACTTTCCAACTGATTTATAATTAACAGCCTTACATACAATTACATAAAATCATCCAGCCTTCATTTTTATACTAATTAGGTGGTAATAACGTGAACTTTCTGATTAATGCTGTAGTCAGATCGGGAAAACAGCATAACAAAAAAGAACTGCACAATGGGACAGCTTTCAGAATAATCAATAAGCATAAAAATAAAAAATAAATATAAAATACATATGAACTATTTCTAATGACTGCTCACCTAGTGTCATTACGTTATTAATGCAAGCCGTAACCTCTGCAAAGTACATTTTAACAAAAAAAAAAAAAAAAAAAAAAAAAAAGCGTAGGCCTTTGTTAATAATCAGGCTTTTCTGTAGCATATAAACGATGCTCATATTCTTATGCTCAATATTCTTATTCTTGCATTTGCTTTCTCACCATGAAAACCTTTTTCACGCACTATGTTAACACCAGTTTCATTTGGATTCATTTTTGAAGCTGCAAACAGAGAAAGCTATTTTTAGGTTTCACGGTCCTTTAAAATATGTTAACTAATGAAACCTTATTGTAAAGTGTTTTTCTTATATATATATATATGTGAAACTAATAATTAGTGCACTGGCTGCTACCAATGCTCATTATAAAATTAATCAACCAACCAACCAAAAAAAAAAAAAAAGACATTTTGAGCTAACATTATAAGTCGGCCTATTATGAAGATAGACAATGTACAAATTTAAATTTGAAGTCACATTAGTCATCATTACTGCAGCAAATGCGTTACAACAACCTATGAGCAAACAAAACGCAGCTGAACGCGTGAAAAGAGCCAAAGTATTACATTTGATTAACAGTTTAAGCAGTGCTGGTAATCAGTACTTTAACACTTTATAATAACTTTCATTCAATTTAAGTAAGACATTATAAGTAGCTTACCTACATATAAAAACTGGAAAACCAGAGATTTTCCTGTCTGTTTATGGAAATATCATCAAACTTTGATGCACATATTTTAAGTGGTAATCACATAATGACTATTAGTGTAAATAATGAAAGTTATTATAGACACACTATTAAGTAACAATTACAAGCACTGCAATATCAGTTTCAAACCAAATGAAAAACAGAGTATATATGTAATTATGTGTGTTGCAGCAATGCTTTTTCTAAATAAATGAGTAATGAATGTGCAGATATAAGAGCTTATGTTTGAGATTGAATATGCCAAATTAACAGGATCTTAACTACCATTTCTGAGAAGACACATAACACAAGAAGAATTTCCATTTGGCCGCTCACTGTAGCACAAAAGTTGACCTACATACCGACTTCATCTGCCTTTATAGGGCCTGTATTTCCTACACTACTCAAGCCGAGGTTTGCCTTTTGTTGCATTTCTGAATACAAGTTTGATGTCAATAAGGATAAACGCATCTGAGTGTGGGCACCTTTGTAAACTCAAATGCCTTGCAAATAATACATGAAAATGCATAAATTATTTTACTTACTATTTGAATGCACATTAACTAATCTATTAAGCATTGGATAACAGAATAATGTTTACGACTGAATTAATAATGTAAGTTATTGTTACATGTCAGCCAAAAATCTAACAATTGCAAAATATGAAGCAACTTTTTGTATTTTAGACAGCATACTGCCTTTACAACTCTATAGTTATGCTTTTTAAACATCCACACTACAGCATCAAACACTACAAATAGCAGGTAAATGGATTTGGAAAACCAAGGGAAGAAACAGGACCTACCCTCTTCTCCATGCGATACGGAAGCCGAGCTCACACACTCGCTGACGGAGGACAACACACAGCAGACAGCCGGCAGATAAGACACTCTCTATAAGAAATAAAGCGTTCAAAACAGGCATTGTAACATAAACGCGTACTAATGCCACATTCATATTCTAGTCCAAAAGCATTTGAGATTTTGGGGACATTATAAAATAAATGCAAGCACATAGCCTTTGAGAGTAGTGGATAAGATTTTTTTTTTTTTTTTTTTTTTTTTGTGTGTGTGTGGGGTTCACTTTAAAAGTATCCACCGAAATAACAGCGCAAGTGTTACTGTTCCAGAGTGAATAAGAAACGCATATGCCTAATGTTATTACGAATATATATCATATCCATAACAAATTATTGCACGTAAATGTTATGGTTCTGGAAAATGGGTTGCATTATGAATATAGGCTACTAGGTTATGATGAGAAGGCGTAAAGATACCCCACCTTAAAAAGACTGTAGCAGCAGAAGCGTGAAGCGGGCCGAGTATCCAGCGTTAGCGGCGCGTCCTTCTCGCGCTATCGACGTCCATGAAGCGACGCGTTGAGCTAAAATGCGTCTCTCCGCGATGAGCGATGGAGCTTTAAACCAGAGAGAAAGAAGGAGAGAGGGAGAGAGAGAGAGATGGAGACTGGGAGTTGTTTAGGGGGTCAAAACACAACGGGGTCTCTCACCCCCACCTACTTATCACACACGCTCGCGCATTACAAAACACACACACACACCCACACGTACACACTCGCGCATTACAAACGCAGAGCCTTTGGTTTTATCTGAAGGACGCTCTCTTTCTCGTTCTCTCTCACACAGACCGTGCTTACCGAGTTTCATCATCGCTATTCCGGTGTAGAATCATTTTGTCTGATTTATAGGCTACAGTGTCTGGAGCAGATCTGTTTGAGTTGCACTGGAGAATTCACACACATGCGTTATTCTCCACTGCAAGTAAGCGTCACATCATATGCTACACAACACCACCACATTCATATACAGTGGCCTCAAAAAGTATCTGCAGACTCATTCCGCATTTCAAATTAGATTGGATTCGAAAAATGTCAACGCAGATGGCATCTGCAAACAAACGAAATACATTTTCTCAGAACTGGTGTCAAGGTGATTTTATAGTAGCTATATGAAGACAGTTCCGTTAAAATCGCAGTTTTCCTAACAAATTAACTAGAGTTGTTAAACCTAACACTCAAAATAATTAATTGGTTTGAGTAGAGCCAACTCAAATTAAACAAATCAGTTCAATCAAATGAACTTTTATGAGTATTTGGAACTTTCTCTTTCTTTTGATTTCTCAAAACTGACTAATTTTAAGTAATCTGAATTATTTAATTGTTTTGTGTTTTATGAACTTGTTTCTTTTAATTTAGACAAACTTAAATTTAACTGAAACTGGGCTGACATTTCTATTTCCCAGCATGCTTTGCCATGACACTCAGAAGGAAGAGTAAATGCCAAAATTAAGTGTTTTATATATATATATATATATATATATATATATATATATATATATATATATATATATATATATATATATATATATATTGTGCAAGATTAACATTAAGTGGGTGATTTAGTAGTGTTTAATAAGAACAGATGTTAAATGTATTATATAGCTGTTCTCATTCAGTAAGTGCTATGCTATGCTAATGCTACCAAAGCATTGTGTAACCAATTAGCAAGGTAGTATTTATTAAACTAGCTAGTTAAAGCTAGTCAAGTTTCAACTACTACAAATCTGAGATGACATGATTTTTAAATGTATGAATTAGTTTACTCAAAAATTTCAAGTTCAGATCAATTCAAATGTATAAGTACAAAAATCTGCAAGTTCTGATTACTTAAACTTTCAATTTCTTAACTTTAAAATTGGAAGCAGCCAATTTATTGGGGTTTACAGTGTGGGTTAAGTATTTTACGTTTGATAACCAGAATGTGTCACAATAGCCACTACATTTCTTTGTCTTCATTATTTAGTGTAGACTAGAGTATATTTTTTCATTACTAAAAGTCAGTATTGTTGGATCATATTTTTAAAGCAATGCTGACGTGACATTATCAGCTGTATTCACGGATGAGATTGGGGAGAGATGTAACGCAGTGTGAGTTGTACTTAGTTTAACCACTTTAAAAATATGCAGGGAACAGTGTTATACCCTCCTGAGGGGACAGTTATAAGTGTCTGTGTAAAAATATGAAGGGTTTACATGACGAAAATAAATTCTGAGGAAAATAAAATCTGGAAAAAAGAAAAAAAATCTACATTTGATTTGAATTCAGCCCTAAACTCGCATTAATAAAATAACTTGTTTGCTGTTTTAAAATAAAATGTTTCATATTGCATAACTTTTTTTTAATTTAAATTCCTTCAATGAAATATTAATCTGTGGAAGGGGTCGGTATAATAAATTCACAAAACAAAATAAATTGATATTCAAAAATTACTTTTATAGACTGTATCCTCTTTATAATTTATCACCAATTATACTTATAGTGAAATATTTGCTTGAAAGGTAAGCTTTTACTATCCTTTAAAATCAGTGACACTTTGTTTTGTGAAATAATGGCTTTTATTGTCAAAATAGATTTGGGAGACACTGTACACCACTTTTGCTGACAGTCAGGCACCAATCAGCTGATAACACTAACTGCCAACTGTACCAACTTAACTTACTATAATAAATGACAAGCATGTAATTGTTTTAATTGCAGGGCAAATTACTGCAATAGGTTTCTCTTATTTATGACTGTCTAATTGGGCTAGCTGTTATATGGAGAAGCTGTCAGGACTAAACTCTCAGTATATCCACACTTAATAAAACCACATTAAGACAAATGTTAGATTACATACTGAAGGTCGAACTGTTTTGTCAAGACAAAGGTATTTTTCATTAGATTGGTGCAAGTTGTCACACGCTTTAACCCATATGTTTTTATATCAATTCATTACTTGCAATATACCAAAGGGTTGCTGACGTGACATGGCATTTTCACTCTCACACAAGGTAAAAATGTATATAATTAGTATTATTTTATATATTAGCATTTAAAATGCAGTAAATGGTTAAACATTTCTTTGTCTTACATGGACCTATTCATATAAAAATGTGTCTTTGTCTTTAATTCTTTTTGCCAAATCTCAAAGTTGTCCTATGGAATTTCTCAAGCATGGTTCAATAAAATAAAAGAAAAGCATATAAATGTTAACAAATCCATATATTTTCAAAGCGTAGGATCTTTTGTCACTGAAAACCATGTCCTCCGGTGTGACACCATATCCTGATTTTAAATCGAAGAACTCCACTGATAAATTTAATTCGTTTTGAAGGACCCCATTCAAGGGCATGTCACTGAAGCCCAAGACATGCACATATTTAACTTTTTTTTTGAACCACTATAAAATTGTTAAGTTTTGTTGTCATTTGGTTGCTATGTCACAGTCACACCATAGGGCACATTTCAGTAAAAATAAAAACAGTGAAATAATTGACTAAGCTAGTGACCCCTTATACTTTCTCAAACATCAGACTTAAGAATGTTTTTTTTTTTTTTCTTCAAAAGTGGTTTTACAAAAAAATGACTGCATATTTGTCAGCTAACCCCAAAAAAGCCTAATTGTTTTTCTTTTGTTTGATAATTGTTTTACTGCTTGAAAAGCCATTAAATAGCCTATAAAACATTTTAAATACCGAGTGTGTGTGATGTTTAAGTGAAAACAATGGGCTTTCAATATGTAGCCAGCCAGCATAACAATCATTTCGAGCAACCTGTAACAGGAAAACAGTTCCTCGGCGGACCAAACGTGGTCTTGTGTTGTAAATCACCCTTAAATAACATAATAATTATTGCATACGTCCCCTGAACTCTTCCCCCGCTGGGCGAGTCCTCAGCGGTCGGGACTTCAATCAGCGCAGCGCTCTCCAGCGCACCGCGTCCGGACCGACGCGCACGGTGGGCGGTGCACGGCATGACACAAGCGAGGCAGAGGATCTGGCGATCTGCGGCCTTTCAACGCCAAGGGAGGGCATTGGCCAACAGAGATGATCATAGCTAAATAAAGGCATTAACAGCGGAACAACAGTGATTGTAAAGGCGCTCAAAGGAGCAACGCCTTTTGAATGCGGCCTTTAATCGGATATTTCCACTTGTAATGTGTTGTCTTTTCATGCGACAAAATGCTATAATACAACATCTGCTATACTATAACCTTGTAAATAATTTTGTTTATTAATAATAATAATAATAAGTATATTGTCAAATATTCTGGCCTAATTAATTCAATCATTTTAATTACTGTGAGAAATAGCCTATTTGTTGAATGAAACTTAATACACAAAACTTGGTTCAACTTAAAAAGTAAGTTACCTGGTTGCCTTAAATTGCCTTAAATAGAGTTCATTGAAATTCAAACGTTGAGTTAATACAATGATACAAAGATATTACATCATCTGAACCACATTAATTATTGGATTAAGTTGATTTGACAAAAGATAAAAAGTGTATAAACATTCGGCTACTACATACATCCTACTAACAAGACTGAAAACCCCACACTGGATTGACCGATGCCATCAATGATTGTGTACAGAGTTTTTGACGTTAATTGTGTGTTTGTGTTGGAGTGAACGTGAGGGCAGGTTGTGTTTAGAGAATAAGCTCATTAGTGTTCTGGTGTGAGGTAGGCTGGTGTGATTTTTTTTGTTTAATGTGACTGTTTGTCACTTCCTCTCAAAATGTGAATGTTTGTTTTGGGGCATTTGTCATCGTGCCATGTGAGAGCCTCTGGTCAGTCAAGTCACCAAGAGACAAAAAAACAACAAAAACAACACACCATGGAGAAATAACAGCAGCAATTCATAGTCAACAAAAAACTTTCTCATTCACAAACTGTATGATAAAGTTTTATATCATTCCAGAGCGAGCTGTTCTGATCTTATGGCCTGTCCTACATTTACAGTTTGCTAAAGAACTGACCTCACAAATTAACATCCCAGCAACCTCACACAGTCTCTCAGGCCTGACCTTTGACACCTGGATCAATATCTGCTGCTGTGAGCATTGTGTATCCCTGAGGGAGTCGTTCTCTGGTGTCCGTTCACCCCAAATCCTCAGGTCAGGATCTCTCTGTCATGCACATAACATTTTTGGTGCCTTTAATGCTTATTATTAGGCTTGTTTATGGCACTTCTTGTGTTACGCAGAATGTCGACATACCCTTTTTCAGTCAAAAGGAATAATTTGTCTTTCTAAACTTTTTCTTGCAAAGTCGGACTAGATAAAGAGATTGTAGCATCTAGCATGTGTACATATTAATCAAATTACAGTTGGTTTTGGCATTGTGCACACCCTCCGAAATACAGAAGTGATGTGCAACGTATTTAATCCTTCAAATATTTGATTATGTATTGTGTCATAAACAACAGCCCGACTACTCAAAAAAAAAGAGACTGTAGCTCGATATTAAATGTAAACATACTGACGGTGTCACATATAGGATGAATCGCTTTTGTTGCAGCATTCATCACTTGTGATCTGTTAAATTAATTGATTCAAATAGCAATTAATTGTTGTTTTCCTTATAAACAATAGACACTTTTTGTAAGGAAGAAATTTAGTACTGGCTTTAAAGGTGCAGTGTGTAGTATTTATGAGGATCTATTGACAGAAATGCAACATAATATACATAACTATGTTTTCAGTGGTGTATAAAGACCTTACATAATGAACCATTATGTTTTATTACCTTAAAATGAGCCATTTCTAGCTACACACCGCGGGTCTCCTTACAGTGAAATCGCCGTTTTGCGCCGCCATGTTTCTACAGTAGCCCTTAACGGACAAACTTCTCTACAGAGCGCTAGCTACTCTCTGCTCTCTCAGACGATGACATCTTTGTCCTGTGTCGGCCACCGTAGCTTCTCTATGTGCTTCGAAAGGAAGGGCTGAGCGGTTGCAATTCACAACCTCACCGCTAGATGCTGCTAAAATTTACACAGTGCACCTTTAATGGAAAATAAAGAGGACACATCAAAGTGTTAGCAGATGTTAAAATATTTAACATTTAATAATGATGGTATTACCACATGTGTTTCTGATGTGGCATTGACTTTTGTTAGATTTTAGAACTGAGACAAGTGGAAACAAACACCTCTACTGCTAACTGCTAAAGTGGACCCACTTAAAATATCGGCCAACGTGTACCATGCTATTCTTTAAAGTGCCTTATAAATAGCATAAAAGCCTGTAAACATTGAAAATGAATGTCGAAATGTTGTTTTTTTGGTGAACTTGTGCTGGGATGACACCGCTGACATGAATGGCCAGTGTTTCTCCGACATGCAGCAGGTTAATGCACAACATCAAAGAGAAGTCAGTCTACCTACATCTAGCAGCGGGGCAACAGCCAAAGAGAGAGAGGGATAGAGTGCTTTTTTATGAGCGCGTTCCTCTCCAGTTACTGTGTCGTCTGGCCTAGCACCCATAAATATTATTTCACTTTTTTCGATCTTTCTCATCAGGCCTCTTATCTGTCCCATATATGAGTTTACCCTCTGCCTGAACTTTGTCTTCCTTTAAATGCTTACCTTCTCTTATAGATGTTTCCAAAGTACAATAAAGCTGAATCTAAATTATTTTTATAATTATAAATGATTACTATTAGCGGCCGTTCACACAGAACTTTGAACTATGACTGTTGCTCATACTTAGGGCATGAATGAACATGAATGATTCCTCAAATTTTGGGGCTTGTTGACGAGATGTGGCCTATTACATTGCAGATTTTCTTTGTTGATGGATGTCAAAACTGGCACTTTTTGTCTAGTTGACACGGTCTCTGCTGACACTTCAGGGCTGCATTGTGGTCGTGTCTAGGCTCAGGTCCACCATCTGATCTGGATCCGGCAGACCACTGTAAACCTCGTTATAAACAGAGAGACTAACATTAGCGTAGATGCTACGGGAAGTGTTCCCGGCTCCGGCTGAGAATGTCACATAAAATGTTTAAAAAATCCCAAAGAAGGGAACAGATTCAAGAAATTGGACCAGAAAACCAGAGACCTCGGGATGGGCTCTTTAAATTGGGCCAGTAAGCAACACACTATAGCAACACTCTAGCATCCACCCAAACATTATCCACCTTGGCCTTAGAAAATGAGATTCGAAGATTTGTTTACTCGTTTATTACAGTATGTTCAAGGGTCACTGTACTCCTTGTTTGTTTTCACCGTATTCTGGAGCAGAGAAACCGTGGTTTTCTTTCTCCAGAACCCTCCTCTTCATCCTCAACTCCCTCAATCTCTCCCCCTCTCCCTCCGATGGTCTTCTTGCAGATGGAGATTAACTCCGAGCCCGAGCGCCATCCGTTTCCCTGACTGTTTGTTATTAAAGAGATGGATGGTGGCTTGCAGTGCCAGCCCGACACAAGCGCAATTACAGCAGGGCCCATGATAGATAGAGGGAGAGAGGGAGGAGATGGAGAGAAGCAGATAGAGAGAGGGGCATCTATCACACCCCTTAATCTACCTGTCACTCCGGGGGGAGAGGCAGCAGAACAGAGTGAGAGAGAAATAAAGAGAAAAGATTTTCGTGTGGCTTATCTTGCAAATCTTTCTGCTTTGAACTGAATTATTTTTAATTGCACAAAACATGTAAAAAATACTTATATGTAAGATTGGAGTATGAAGGCTCTGTTTAGAGATCAACTTTTAAAATGATGAAATCTTTAAACTTCATTTATTTTAAGGTGTCCTTGTTGAAGTGTAATTATACATGTAAGTACTGAGTAATATTAAATAACTACATTTACTTACGGGTAAGGGTGTAGTTGTTGTAAGTACATGTAACGTGTAACAAAGACACTGTAAAATAAAGAAATTGCTGCATGTACACTCAAAAAAAAATTGGGTATAAATGTAATATTTAACTAAAATGGTTTACTTTGTTAATATTTTTATTTATTTTTTTTTTCTAATGAAAGAAAAACAAATAGCGATGAAATAGTGATGCCATGAATGAATATTTACTAAGTAATCCATTATATTGTAGAGGATCAAATTTGTTTGGGAATTTGGAGCCAAATTACAGAGGGGTAAACATGACTTTAGAAAGATGTCAGCATCATTATTTTATTTTTACACAGAGATTGGTAGGTCTGTTAGTAAAATATGTCGACTTTAGCAATCTTTGTTGCATTATATTCCAATGATGACAGTTCAAAATTGGGAAAAAGCTATTTTTTCAAAGTTTGCACTCAATAACTGGTGGTTCTTATCAAACTTTTCTTTTGCCATGAGTTGAGTAAAATGTTAAATTGTATACATGTTCAGTGGACAAAAAACAATTGTTGGTCACTTTGCATACAGCTGATACTTTATTCTTTTAAAGAGGAAGAACAATTAATGTTGAAACTAGAAATATAAATATGCCATAAATATTATTTTTCCAAAGTTTGCATTCCTATAACTGAAGAAGTATTAAAGATATCCCAATATTCTTTCAGATTCTAAATATTAACAAACCTTTCTTTTGGTATCTTCATTTTAAAGGCCCTATATGGTTCAATCCCAGAGATACACTATATTGCCAAAAGTTTTGGGACGCCTGCCTTTACATGCACTTGAACTTTAATGACATCCCATTCTTAATCCGTATGGTTTAATATGGAGTTGGCCCACCCTTTGCAGCTATAACAGCTTCAACTCTTCAGGGAAGGCTTTCCACAAGGTTCAGGAGTGTGTTTATGGGAATTTTTGACCATTCTTCTAGAAGTGCATTTGTGAGGTCAGGCTCTGATGTTGGATGAGAAGGCCTGGCTCGCAGTCTCCGCTCTAATTCATCCCAAAGGTGTTCTATCGGGTTGAGGTCAGGACTCTGTGCAGTCAAGTTCCTCCACACCAAGCTCACTCATCCATGTCTTTATGGACCTTTCTTTGTCCACTGGAGCGCAGTCATGTTGGAACAGGAAGGGGCCATCCCCAAACTGTTCTCACAAAGTTGGGAGCATGAAATTGTCCAAAATGTCTTGGTATGCTGAAGAATTAAGAGTTCCTTTCACTGGAACTAAGGGGCCAAGCCCAACCCCTGAAAAACAACCCCACAACATAATCCCTTTACACATGGCACAATGCACAATGCAGTCAGGCAAGTACTGAACTCCTGGCAAGTGCCAAACCATCACTCATCCATCGGATTGCCAGACAGAGAAGCATGATTGTTCCCAGTTGCTTCCACTTTATTATAATACCACTAACAGTTGACTGTGGAATATTTAGTAGTGAGGAAATTTCACGAATGGACTTATTGCACAGGTGTCAACCTATCACGGTACCACGCTTGAATCACTGAGCTCCTGAGAGCGACCCATTCTTTCACAAATGTTTGTAGACGTGTCTGCATGCCTAGTGCTTGATTTATACACCTGTGGCCATGAAGTGATTGAACACCTGAATTCAGTGATTTGGAGGAGGATATAGTGTATGTGCAAATCTGATTTCATTTGTATTAAAAGAGAAATTAAAACAAATGTATTTACTTTGATAATGAATATACTGTATCTGGTAATCCTGGTATTCCTGTGTATTTATATATATATATATATATATATATATATATATATAATATATTTAAAAAATTTTAAATGGCAAAAAAAAAATTGCAATAAATACTTTTGGTACAGTTGTTGCCACCTGGATTATGGTATACTAGAGTCAATGGGATATCCTGCATCATGAAACATTCAGTAAGCTGCTAAAGCTGTAAACATTGGGATGTAAACGCTGACCTCCGACTATCAGCATAAAGTCTGGTCTACTTTACAAGTAGAGTGTGCTCAAATTGCCTCAAACAGACTGAGTCTACCATCAGACAGACTGAAAAGGGATTGATCTCATTCACACTTCCATATATTTAGACCTTATGCATTATGTTCAGCTCTTTTAACATGCAGTGAAATGGAATGATTCACACTTGAGTTTTGTCATATTTATTTTCAGGCATAGCCACGAGGGTCAAACTGGATCTGGAAACTTCAAACTAGCATCATCTGCATAAAGCTCAACGTGTATTATGCTGATTTCACGTGTTATCGGAAATTTCCAACTTCCCACTTCTGAAGTCATGATTACAAGCTACTTTAATGACAAGACAAGGCGATGTAGCTGTTGTGGAAAAAAAATAGTAAAGAATCCCAGGCACAGCAGCAATCGTTATCCCCTCCACCAAGTTTAAAGTTTATGGCCTGCCCATCTTGGGAACTTGGGTATCAAAATAATCCCTGAGTTTCCCAGTGGTAAATACACCTAGAGAGGGTGTTCATGTCCAATTTTTAACTAGGAAACTCCTAATTATGATAGCACATGAAGGCAGCATGCAAACATGTGCTAAATATATGGCATCACTCCAACTTAATATAATGTATTTGAACAGCTTTTAGCAGATTTCCTTGAAGATGATAGGTGCTAGAATAGTACTACACAAGAAAAACGTAATTTTTCTTAAAGTGTCCAACTAACAAACACACACACACCTGCAGTTAACCCATAGTCACATGTAACGTGTGTGCATATGTTTGGTGTAATGCGATACAGTTTTTCTTTTCCAGTGTTACAAAAATGTTATGAAAAATCCAAGGTTCTCCCATTTCCTGCCCTCCCTCTCATCAGTCTAGAAGAGTGAAGGATGGGGTGGAGGGATTAATACTCTTCCGCTGGCCACCGAGATGATGGATGGACAGATGTGGAGAAGGACAGAGGGAGGTAAGAGAGAAGGCCAAGGGAGGAACGCTAAGCCAAGTGCTCGATAAATCTAATGGAGGGTCTGCTTTGCATCAGACACTGACAGACTGTTGCAGAGGTGTTATGATGAACGACTGCTTTACCGCTTGCTGATTGGACCAAATTTCATGCTTTTGAGGAGAGGAGAGCTGAAACTTTCGTCTTTGTGCATAGTGTTTCACTGTGTTAGTGTTTGTAGGTATACACTGATGCAGATCAGTCGGTACAGTATGAGAACAGCCATTTCTGAAGTTTCTGCTGACCTGGGAACAGTTATTATTTGAGGAGGGGTTTGAAATTAAGTGTTTGAAGTTGCCAGCCAAGAAAAATGGCAGAATACAGTTTTCATTACATGCTGACTTTCTTAACTGTTTTAGATTATGTGTTGCCACTATACTGACTTGACAAGGCATACCACTGTAAAATCCAACAGTGATTCTAACTAACACATTTTAGTTAACTTTACTTGATGTTTTAATTGTAAAAAATCTAATAATCTGTACTATTCACATTCTATGCCTTTTTTACTCAGAAAACCCAAGTTAAGATTAATTGATTGGTTTGAGTGTCACTTTTTGAGGCGGGCCATTCTTAACAGACTTTTCACCCATTTCCCCCACTTCTGCAGTTATCTTCCTCTAGTTGCATTCACTCATTTCCGAATGTCATCTTGAATGTTCAATTGTCAATACAACTGAAAAATTTGAGAGAACATCACATAAGCTGACTTCATAAATTGATGTTGATTTTCCTAAAATGTTTTTGAACTCGCCATTATGGTGATCAGTGTTCCCTTTGATTGGGCACTTGTAACTTCATTTATATTATTGTAATTACCTTCCTATTTATACAATGAAGCAACAAGAAATCATTTGGTTTCAAAACACTTTTCTAAAACCCCTCAATTGGCATGATATACATTTTATTTAAAGTAAATTATCAAGTACGTCTTGGTTACGTATGGTAACCCTCGTTCCCTGAAGGAGGGAACGGAGATAATCGACGACGCCGAACGCGTGACCGACTGAAAGGGAACTCTCAGTTATTTTTTTAGTTACTAGAACTCTAGTGTGAACTAAGTGTACTAACTAAGCATTTGTCAGTACAACATATTAGTATATTTCCTATTTCACTTTACCTGTTTTTTTTTTGTTTTTGTTTTTAAGGCAATCAGTTTGCATGTTTTTTTAAATAAGTCTAACTAATTTGATTTTACAGTGTACTGTTATTGTACATATTTTGTTTGTGAATCGCTATACTGAGATCAAAAGTTTTGGTCACACTTTAGAATAGGGTCCAATTCTCACTATTAACTACCTATTAACTGCGACTTTTGCCTCAATAAACTTCTAATTACTGCGTATTAATAGTTAGTAAGGTAGTTGTTACATTTAGGTATTGGGTATGATTAAGGGATGCAGAATAAGGCATTAATATGTGCTTTATAAGCACCAATAAACAGTCAATATCCTAGTAATATGCATGCTAATAAGCAACTAGTTAAGAGTGAGAATTTGACCCTAAACTAAAGTGTTACCAAAGTTTTTTACTGTTACCTGATTGAAGTCATCAGATTTGATGCTCATGTTATAGAGAATGTGATACGGTCCACTCTAATCAACAGGCATATTTCATTGTAATTTTCACAGCGAATGTACAGGTGTTGGTCATATAATTAGAATATGATCAAAAGTTGATTTATTTCACTAATTCCATTCAAAAAGTGAAACTTGTATATTATATTCATTCATTACACACAGACTGATATATTTCAAATGTTTATTTCTTTTAATTTTGATGATTATAACTAACACCTAAGGGAAATCCCAAATTCAGTATCTCAGAAAATGAGAATATTGTGAAAGGTTGAATATTGAAGACACCTGGTGCCACACTCTAATCAGCTGATGAACTCAAAACACCTGCAAAGGCCTTTAAATGCTCTCTCAGTCTAGTTCTGTAGGCTACACAATCATGGGGAAGACTGCTGACCTGACAGTTGTCCAAAAGACGACCATTGACACCTTGCACAAGGAGGGCAAGACACAAAAGGTCATTGCAAAAGAGGCTGGCTGTTCACAGAGCTCTGTGTCCAAGCACATTAATAGAGAGGCCAAGGGAAGGAAAAGATGTGGTAGACAAAAGTGTACAAGCAATAGGGATAACCGCACACTGGAGAGGATTGTGAAACAAAACCCATTCAAAAATGTGGGGGAGATTCACAAAGAGTGGACTGCAGCTGGAGTCAGTGCTTCAAGAACCACTACACACAGACGTATGCAAGACATGGGTTTCAGCTGCCGCAGTCCTTGAGTCAAGCCACTCTTGAACAACAGACAGCGTCAGAAGCGTCTCGCCTGGCTAAAGACAGAAAGGACTGGACCGCTGCTGAGTGCTCCAAAGATATGTTCTCTGATGAAAGTAAATCAGGGTCCCAGAGTCTGGAGGAAGAGAGGAGAGGCACACAATCCACGTTGCTTGAGGTCCAGTGTAAAGTTTCCACAGTCAGTGATGGTTTGGGGTGCCATGTCATCTGCTGGTGTTGGTCCACTGTGTTTTCTGAGGTCCAAGGTCAACGCAGCCAAAAACCAGGAAGTTTTAGAGCACTTCATGCTTCCTGCTGCTGACCAACTTTATGGAGATGCAGATTTCATTTTCCAACAGGACGGAATGAATAGACTAATGAATGAATAGAATATACGTTTCACTTTTTGAATGGAATTAGTGAAATAAATCAACTTTTTGATGATATTCTAATTATATGACCAGCACCTGTATATTGTCTGAAACTTTGTATTAATAACAAAGGCTTTAATGTGCAAGTACATAGTTCTGTAGAATGGTGTGCAGTGATGGTCCTGCTGACCTAAAACAAGTTAAAATAATAGGCTGAACATGATATACAATGAATGATTGAAGGGGAAAATTCACTGAATACATTTTTATTTGAAGATGTGCTGGAGTTCTAAACTGGTTTAAATGAGTTGTCATTATGTTGAGTTGACAAAGCCAACATATGCTGTTATTGTACAGAGCATTTTTCTAAATCCCCAACTCGAGATCAATATTTCTGACTAACTCCTTTCAGAGCTTTCAAGTCAGATTTATTTAGGATATGTAGCACTTTATACAATACAGAATGCTTCAAAGCAGCTTCACATTTTCAGCCGGTTCTGACTTGTATCTTGTCTAACAGATCAGACTTTTTGGTGGACAATCAAACGGGCCACATGCATCTATCCAACCAACCAACCCTTAATGCTGCATACAGTATATATGCTTAATACACTTTAAGGAAAATTTATTTTCTTTGTGATTTATCAAAATTATCAAGTAAGGTTATTCAAATCTTTTCCCAATGTAATAGGACTGTATTTCAGAAACAGAGCTCTTCTTGACATGTCTTCACCACGTATTTGTACAATGTAGCATGGCATCCCTGTTTACACAAGCGTGTGTGCTTTTGTTTCAGACTGCATGTGTGTTTTCAATCAGCATCTGTAGTCATCTGTAAGTGTCGTTGTGCTGTGACCTGGCTAAGATCAGATAAAGTATGCCTTCACCCCTCCCCTCCGCCTGCCGCCCTGCTCCATTTGTTATGAAGTAGCTGTCGGGGCTCTGTGATTGGTTGTTGTGGTAGACAGATAGCCGATAGGCCCTGATTAATAGTTGTGGCTCTGGCACTTGCTCATTGATCAAGGGAACAGACTAAAGAGAGAGAGGGGGGGGAGAGACTCTTAGCTTCTGCTTATCTGGTTGCAGCGATGAGATAAAGCCTGTTTGCAGGCTGATTTAAAAAAAAAAAGGGTTACACTTTAGTTTAGGGTCCAGTTCTCACTAACTAGTTCCTTATTAGCATGCATATTACTAGGATATTGGCTGTTTATTAGTACTGATAAAGCACACATTAATGTCTTATTCTGCATGATCATATTCTACATCCCTTAATCCTATACAATACCCAAACTTAACAACTACCTTACTAACTAGGAGAATTTTGAGAAAAAGTCATTGTTAATAGTCAGTTAATAGTGAGAATTGGACCTTAATCTAAAGTGTGACCGAAAAATGACCTGTATAATACACTGAAGTCATGCAAATATAACACACACACACACACACACACAAATATATATATATCACAAATCATTTTAATTGCATAAATGTGTATAATATAAAGGACTAAATAACTGGTTGAAATGTAGTAATTCATTAATTTTATTTCATTTTTTTTTCTTTTCGCATATACATAAATAGCCTTAGGTTAAATATGAGCAGTTGACATGACGTAACAACATCAGTCAAGACAAATGGATTTTATATTGTATTACAAATATTTATATTCTCAGTTAACATAAATTCATATTATAGAAAATAATTATAAAATAATTGTTTAAAATAGTTTTAGATGAAGCGTAACACTGCAGGATCCTGCTGTTACATGTCATATTTAAGACATGAAGAATGATCATGTATAGTATATTTGCAAGTGTATATGTATTCATATGTCTGTTTGAAAGGGAAAGGGGGGTAAGACAGCCAAATGGAGTGAATGGTGTGTGTGTGTGTGTGTGTGTGTGTGTGTGTGTGTGTGTGTGTGTGTGTGTGTGTGTGTGTGTGTGTGTGTGTGTGTGTGTGTGTGTGTGTGTGTGTGTGTGTGTGTTGAATGAGCTCTCTCGGAGGGGGGGGTCAGTAGTGGGAGGTCGTGACCTGGTCGACCCTGGGGGAGTGGAGATCATCAATCAGTGAGAGGCAGGACCAAACAGCAGGGGCTGAACACACCCCCTGTCCCCTAAACCACCCCCTCACACACACACACACACACACACACACACACACACACACACACACACACACACACACACACACACACACACACACACACACACACACACACACACACACACACACACACACACACACACACACACACACACACACACACACACACACACACACACACACACACACACACACACACACACACACACACTGCCGCCAAGCAGATGGCCTTGTAACAACTGGCTCTTGCTCACCTTACACACACTCATACATTCACAGATCGAGTATGATTGATTTTGTGTCCCTGCTGTTGTTTAGACAGCATTGCACATGCCCCTATTTGTAAATTATTTGCATAGAAACGATTGATTACTCCTTTAATGTACAGATCATGCAATGGGAGCATGTGAGAATACCAGGATAATCTTCTTGTTATTATCATCATGCATCTCAACATATTTTTCTTGATCCTGGAATTGCATAATTAAACTTGTAAAATGTACAGTATAGAAAGTTTTGCAAGACTCATGTATTATATAAATTAGATCTGCAGTAACATTTGAAGCAACTGCACTAAACCATTACTCATGCAATTAATTTTTAAATCTCTCTCTCTCTCTCTCTCTCTCTCTCTCTCTCTCTCTCTCTCTCTCTCTCTCTCTCTCTCTCTCTCTCTCTCTCTCTCTCTCTCTCTCTCTCTCTCTCTCTCTCTCTCTCTCTCTCTCTCTCTCTCTCTCTCTCTCTCTCTCTCTCTCTCTCTCTCTCTCTCTCTCTCTCTCTCTCTCTCTCTCTCTCTCTCTCTCTCTCTCTCTCTCTCTCTCTCTCTCTCTCTCTCTCTCTCTCTCTCTCTGTCTCTCTCTCTCTCTCTCTCTCTCTCTCTCTCTCTCTCTCTCTCTCTCTCTCTCTCTCTCTCTCTCTCTCTCTCTCTCTCTCTCTCTCTCTCTCTCTCTCTCTCTCTCTCTCTCTCTCTCTCTCTCTCTCTCTCTCTCTCTCTCTCTCTCTCTCTCTCTCTCTCTCTCTCTCTCTCTCTCTCTCTCTCTCTCTCTCTCTCTCTCTCTCTCTCTCTCTCTCTCTCTCTCTCTCTCTCTCTCTCTCTCTCTCTCTCTCTCTCTCTCTCTCTCTCTCTCTCTCTCTCTCTCTCTCTCTCTCTCTCTCTCTCTCTCTCTCTCTCTCTCTCTCTCTCTCTCTCTCTCTCTCTCTCTCTCTCTCTCTCTCTCTCTCTCTCTCTCTCTCTCTCTCTCTCTCTCTCTCTCTCTCTCTCTCTCTCTCTCTCTCTCTCTCTCTCTCTCTCTCTCTCTCTCTCTCTCTCTCTCTCTCTCTCTCTCTCTCTCTCTCTCTCTCTCTCTCTCTCTCTCTCTCTCTCTCTCTCTCTCTCTCTCTCTCTCTCTCTCTCTCTCTCTCTCTCTCTCTCTCTCTCTCTCTCTCTCTCTCTCTCTCTCTCTCTCTCTCTCTCTCTCTCTCTCTCTCTCTCTCTCTCTCTCTCTCTCTCTCTCTCTCTCTCTCTCTCTCTCTCTCTCTCTCTCTCTCTCTCTCTCTCTCTCTCTCTCTGTCTCTCTCTCTCTCTCTCTCTCTCTCTCTCTCTCTCTCTCTCTCTCTCTCTCTCTCTCTCTCTCTCTCTCTCTCTCTCTCTCTCTCTCTCTCTCTCTCTCTCTCTCTCTCTCTCTCTCTCTCTCTCTCTCTCTCTCTCTCTCTCTCTCTCTCTCTCTCTCTCTCTCTCTCTCTCTCTCTCTCTCTCTCTCTCTCTCTCTCTCTCTCTCTCTCTCTCTCTCTCTCTCTCTCTCTCTCTCTCTCTCTCTCTCTCTCTCTCTCTCTCTCTCTCTCTCTCTCTCTCTCTCTCTCTGTCTCTCTCTCTCTCTCTCTCTCTCTCTCTCTCTCTCTCTCTCTCTCTCTCTCTCTCTCTCTCTCTCTCTCTCTCTCTCTCTCTCTCTCTCTCTCTCTCTCTCTCTCTCTCTCTCTCTCTCTCTCTCTCTCTCTCTCTCTCTGTCTCTCTCTCTCTCTCTCTCTCTCTCTCTCTCTCTCTCTCTGTCTCTCTCTCTCTCTCTCTCTCTCTCTCTCTCTCTCTCTCTCTCTCTCTCTCTCTCTCTCTCTCTCTCTCTCTCTCTCTCTCTCTCTCTCTCTCTCTCTCTCTCTCTCTCTCTCTCTCTCTCTCTCTCTCTCTCTCTCTCTCTCTCTCTCTCTCTCTGTCTCTCTCTCTCTCTCTCTCTCTCTCTCTCTCTCTCTCTCTCTCTCTCTCTCTCTCTCTCTCTCTCTCTCTCTCTCTCTCTCTCTCTCTCTCTCTCTCTCTCTCTCTCTCTCTCTCTCTCTCTCTCTCTCTCTCTCTCTCTCTCTCTCTCTCTCTCTCTCTCTCTCTCTCTCTCTCTCTCTCTCTCTCTCTCTCTCTCTCTCTCTCTGAGAGGTACTGACAGAACAACCCTCATCACATGTTTCTAGCTATAGTAAAGATTGTTAATAGGAGAGGGAGTATGTAATACCAACAGCGCCTCCTATTGTATAAAACAAGCTGTTGGCTTCTCATAAATATAGGGTTTATCTAAACTTCAGGAGTTTGAAGAGTAGAATGATCATTTCTACCCGTGGAACCCACAAGGTGTGAAATTGACCAAATCTGTATACCAAGAGCACAAACACACATAAATTATGCATCACACACATTATATTATCATTAAAGGCCTTATTAATCACCATAAGTATTAGTTAGATCAGGGTTTTCAAACTTTATAATGCCAAGGACCTCCAAATATGATGAACCTTTTATGAGGGACCCCCTTCCTAAAATCCATCTATATATATTTAAAAACCCCACAAAAAAACATTTGAACTGTTAGATAAATACTAAGTGTGACATTATAAATACAACATATTGTTTCCAAACTTAAATTAGCTATACTTAATGTTGGGATGCATAAACCTGAAGAACAACATTTCCAATTAAAAATGATTTGTGTAAGCAACTTTCACAATAAATGTATGTAAGCAGCTTACGTGACTGTCTTAAGAATACCGCCTTACAACCCCAGTGAGCGAGATAAAGGGGACTATAGTGAGAAAAACTCACTAGAAAGATACAAAGCAATACAATTCTGGAAAGTATGCATACGGCAAGAACAGAGAGAAACATTTAGAACTGAAACAGTTAGAATGTTCATTAGACTTTATCCATTTTTGCTTTGTCTTTTTATTCTCTGAAATTGTCTGGGGAACCCCTTAGAACCTAGTCCCCGGACCCCAGTTTGAAAACCCCTGAGTTAGATGTTAACTTAGATTAAAACAGATTAAAAGCAAAATATTGATATTTTCACATAGTGTATCTCTCATTTTTGTTACTGCACACTGCACACAAATATAAATATAAATCTGTGACTATAGAAAATATGCATAGCCTACTGTGTATTGCAGTACAGGAATAGTAAGAATAGCATGATAGCATGCATTTCCATACAGTGTCATGCAGGATGTATTTTCTGTGTTGCTGGGCATTACAAGCATGGTCTGGTTGGTTTTTGCATGTAATTACATACATAGTATTTCCTACTGTGATGACCAAACTCCAACCCAAAATGTTCCTACTTAACCTAAGCAAATGCAAATCTGGCAATAATTTTGCAGAGCAACATTTTTGTAATGATTTTGTCAAATGCTTATCATCTGATATGCTTATCATTTGAACATTAAAGACCACTAATATAGAGTGTGATTGTAATATTAGTATGCGTGTGTGGAATTCTGAATTCAGCTCAAGTATTAATCATGCAATCATTTTTAGAACATTTAAGACTGGACTGCAATCATGTGAGTGTACATACACTATATTGCTAAAAGTATTAGGATTCAGATTAGCAGATTATTACTTCAGATTAGCTCAAGAACAATGTGTAGAGAGCTTCATGGAATGGGTTTCCATGGCCGAGCAGCTCATCCAAGCCTTACATCACCAAGTGCAATGCAAAGTGTCGGATGCAGTGGAGTAAAGCACGCCACCACTGGACTCTAGAATAGTGGAGACGTGTTCTGGAGTGACAAATCACGCTTCTCTGTCTGGCAATCCGATGGACGAGTCTGGGTTTAGCGGTTGCCAGGAGAACAGGACGTGCCTGACTGCATTGTGCCAAGTGTAAAGTTTGGTGGAGGGGGGATTATTGGGATTATTGGGTGTTTTTCAGGGGTTGTGGGATTATGATGTGGGGTTGTTTTTCAGGGGTTGTGCGTGGCCCCTTAGTTCCAGTGAAAGGAACTCTTCATGCTTCAGCATACCAAGACATTTTGGACAATTTCATGCTCCCAACTTTGTGGGAACAGTTTGGGGATGACCCCTTCCTGTTCCAACATGACTGTGCACCAGTGGACAAAGAAAGGTCCATAAAGACATGGATGAGTGAGTTTGGTGTGGAGGAACTTGACTGGCCTGCACAGAGTCCTGACCTCATCCCGATAGAACACCTTTGGGATGAATTAGAGCGGAGACTGCGAGTTAGGCCTTCTCGTCCAACATCAGTGCCTCACCTCACAAATGCGCTTCTAGAAGAATGGTCAAAAATTCCCATAAACACACTCCTGAACCTTGTGGAAACCCTACGGCTTAAGAATGGGATGTCATTCATTAAAGTTCATGTGCATTTAAAGGCAGGCGTCCCAAAACTTTTGGCAATATAGTGTATTTGAGTACTATTGCATACATGGAAATAATTTAGACATTTGTTAAACTCCACCAGTCTATCAACTCCTATTGAAGGTTAAGAAGTCTAATGTAGAACAGATTTCAAGATTTCAGGCACTCAGATCTCTCTCTTTCAATTAAAAGATAAAAAGAAACCCAGTTGGCACACTTTGGTCATCATGTGATGAACGTATGAAAAAGTCATGCTGATCAAACCATATGGTGCCGTGCTGCGCTTTTGAGCCACATGGACACACGTCTTTCAATCTCCTATGAGGATAACAACATGGAAAATTGTGTGAGAAACAAGGGAATGTCAACTACTTTATTTTTAAAGTAAAAGTAAACTAAAATGATGAATTATTCCATAATCAAAAACTCCATTACATGGTTACCTTCCTGGCTTGGTGCAGTGCAGGTTTATCCATTGATTTATCTGTGTTCATGTCCATACAGTGGGCGGTGCCATTGATAAGAATGACTCTGTCATCGTCCACCATAGTGTCGTTCCAGACCACGCTCAACTCCGTCCATGGGTCAATGTTGCCTTGGTCAGAAAAACAGGTCTTTATGAATCCCATAACATAATGTTGTGCAGGCAACAGGCATCTTCACTGTCATTACATGCATTTGAATGAAGTCAAACATACATTTTAACATAACTGAATTCTGCTTAATCTAGTGTGAAAGGATCTGAGAGTCTATATGAAAGCCAAAGGCACTCATGCTCACCGTTGACATAGAGAACTCTTTGTGTTTGGGGCCGATTTCCTCCATAGTACTGGTTGGTAAAATCAATGCGGACAGGCAGACTGTCCTGAGAGATGTCGAAGAGTCGAGAGCAGAGCTCCGTCTGAGACTGAAGGGTTAACATTCGTGAGAAGGGGCAGCGAGTGTCCTCGCATGTCTGATCTGCTCCATAAACCAACACAAAAGATACAAAATTGGATTATAAATTAAGACGTCATAGACATGATGAAAACGAACAACGTAAAAGATCATTTAATGACCTTAAATACACCCAAGTCAAGTCACCTTTATTTATACACTGTAAAAATTGGCGGGAATTTACAGGATTAAAGAGTATTATTTTACAATAAATTACTGTAGTCAGAAATTTACAGTGGATCAGTGAAATTAATTAATTAATTCAAGTACTATTATCAAGTATTACTTCATTTCCTTATGAATGACTGTTAATCACCAGCAGAATGATGCTGACATCACAGTGATTTACTGCTCTTGTTTCGCTGTGAATTCACATGATAAAGTTGTCTTTAGCCACTGTAAGAAATGATATTGTTCAGTACTGTAATTGTTTTGAAGTCACCATGATGGTGATCAGTGTTACATTTGCTTGGGATCTTAGACCTTGTATATTCATATTCAAATTTCTGATCTAGCCAAGAAATTAAAACATTTGTTAAAACAATGACAAGCAAGAATATGAAATAAGTTAATTGGCTGATTATAAGATATCTAATATCTTATTTTAAATTCATTATTGTAGGTGGATATTTCACAATAGTGAATCAGCTGCTGAGATTTAACTTGCAACACAAGATATTTTCTTCCATCACCTAATGATGCACAGACATCAATACTCCACATACAACACCCAGCAATGGTGACACTCAACACATGATAATTAAGATAAATTCTGAAGGATTGCAAAACAAACAAACAACACAAACTGCTAAAAGTGAAGCAAAAATAAGTTCAGCAGCTCAGATCAAACCAACAAGAATCAAGAAACTCCACAGCTTAATCTATTCCTGCCGCACTGCATGCTGGGTACCTTCATAGTACTATGCACTGTAGAAATACAGTCTGATATTCCAAGAGTGCAGTTAGACACAAGAGAAGTATTTTTTACAAAGTATTACAAAGTTTTAACCTGGAAAATACTGTAATTTCACACTAACAATTTTACATTTTAACGCGTTATAGAATACAGATAGTTACAAAACAGCTTTACAGTGATAAACAGGAATATAATGATTCGATGATGCAAACAAAATTAAATTCATTATTCAGCTAAAGTCAGTTCAGTGTTGCAGTTCAGTTCAATAGCTGTGTAACGATCATCAATTATGAAATGAGCTCAATTCATCTGTAAAGCAGCTCTGCAGAAAACAGTGACGTCATCATCAGCTCAGTTCAGTTCTCATCCAATAGTGTCAGTGCAGTCAGATCAATAATGTTGTCAAGTATTAAGTGTCCTCAACTAATCAAGCCAGAGGCGACAGTGTCAAGGAACCCAAACTCCATCACACTGTAAAATCTAATTAGTTAGACTTACTTAAAAAACGAAGTGTGAAATAGATAGTATGTTGTGCTGACAAATGCTTAGTTAGTATAGTTCACTTACACTAGAGTTCTAGTAACTATAAAAAGAACTGAGAGTACTTGACCATTTATTTTAGATTTACTCTTGACTTAGCTACTCAAAATTACTGACTCCCAGGCTGCATTGCGGCATGGATAAATTATGCTGTGTTTTACTATTTGTTTTGTTTTATTTGACAATTTTATTGTCTTTATTGTCAATTTTATTGCTGAAGTCTGTGTGTGACTCAAGCATGATCAACTGCAAGATATTGTCACAAATATAGAAGATTATATCATCCCAATTAAAAGTTTTGGCACAATTAAAAGTAGGCCTACGAGGTGTTTATGAGTGACTCACAGAAGCCGAACTCAGTGCAGGTCTGGTAGAACCACTGTCTGTAACTGGACGCAGCTTTAGTGTTACTGAGCTCAAGCACAAGATTCTCGTGAGAGACATCTAGACACGGGACTTTCTCTCTGGCACGGTACATCTGAATATAGGGCAAAAATATCATGATAAGACCTCAAACTTGGCTGTTGAGCTTTATCCCATAATCTGTGATGATGTTATCATTTAAATACTATTTAATTTAGCAAAATGTATTTTATAGTCAGAGGAATCTGTTCATTGTGTGTATAATTGTGTTTCAAATGGAAAAGAGATTTAAAAGAAACTGGTTAGAAACTGCCCTCAACTGGTTAGAAATTATATTGCACTTTTCATTTTATTTGCACAGTATAGATACAGTCTTTAAAAGTGTGTGTGTGTGTGTGTGTGTGGTGGGTCCATTCAATCCATTCAAAGCACTACAGTAGATAGTAGTATACTAAATTACCTTGCTACATTATTATATTATTTGAGGAAAAATGTCTCAACTTTTGGAACTTTTTATTAATTTATCACACTAGAAATGAATGGTGACACATACAGCAACATAGTGTCGGCCCAGATTCGGCACACATGTGGATTCCACACATACCAGATGTGTGAAATACATTAAAATACATATAAATGTTTAAATTTAATTTATCTGATTCAATTTACACACAGTTTCACTTTTTATTTGAACCAAACCATAAAATATTTTTAGGATACCACATAAAATGAGATCAAAAAATGTTACCGCCACTAGTTTGACCAGACGGTCATACGCCTCCTCCTTCTGCTCACAGGCCTCACTCTTATTGGTCATGATGTCACAAAGCTCTGCGATGCTGAATGCAACCCCCTCCTCATTGTACTGGACGGTTCCCATGAAGATGTCAGCCAAACTCTGCAACAGCTCAGTCTTATCCTCTGGTTTCAAAGGGGTCTCACAACAGCCAAAGTCTTTTCCCACCTTTGTCTCATTCCCCATAAGCAGAGCTGCCTCTACTGCTGCAAACACACCCTTCACTTCTGCTACACACTGAGGACACACACACACAGAGAGAGAGAGAGAGAGAGAGAGAGAGATAGACACAAATACACACAGAGAAATTCATAGCAACCCTAAATGTTCTCTTACCTTTTTAGAGCCACCCACTGCCTCATTCATAAGACTATAAGCAACCACCTGCAAAATATTTTTAATGTTTTTATTTTAGTTTTTATTGCCAAACCACACAAGGTATGCAATAACTACTGAAAGTTGTGTGCTCTATAGATCAGAGTTTGCCAAATGTTGGGGTTTTGTTGGGATTGGGAAACTTCATCAGTGTTCGTCATTCAGGAGTAGCACTTGTGTTCTGACACATATATACCTGACACAAACCCGATTCCAAAAAAGTTGGGACACTGTACAAATTGTGAATAAAAAGGAATGCAATCATTTACAAATCTCATAAACTTATATTTTATTCACAATAGAATATAGATAACATATCAAATGTTGAAAGTGAGACATTTTGAAATGTCATGCCAAATATTGGCTCATTTTGGATTTCATGAGAGCTACACATTCCAAAAAAGTTGGGACAGGTAGCAATAAGAGGCCGGAAAAGTTAAATGTACACATAAGGAACAGCTGGAGGACCAATTTGCAACTTATTAGGTCAATTGGCAACATGATTGGGTATAAAAAGAGCCTCTCAGAGTGGCAGTGTCTCTCAGAAGTCAAGATGGGCAGAGGATCACCAATTCCCCCAATGCTGCGGCCAAACATACTGGAGCAATATCAGAAAGGAGTTTCTCAGAGAAACACTGCAAAGAGTTTGAAGTTCTCATCATCTACAGTGCATAATATCATCCAAAGATTCAGAGAATCTGGAACAATCTCTGTGCGTAAGGGTCAAGGCCGGAAAACCATACTGGATGCCCGTGATCTCCGGCCCTTAGACGGCACTGCATCACATACAGGAATGCTACTGTAATGGAGATCACAACATGGGCTCAGGAATACTTCCAGAAAACATTGTCATGAACACAATCCACCGTGCCATTCGCCGCTGCCGACTAAAACTCTATAGGTCAAAAAAGAAGCCATATCTAAACATGATCCAGAAGCGCAGGCGTTTTCTCTGGGCCAAGGCTCATTTAAAATGGACTGTGGCAAAGTGGAAAACTGTTCTGTGGTCAGACCAATCAAAATCTGAAGTTCTTTTTGGAAAACTGGGACGCCATGTCATCCGGACTAAAGAGGACAAGGACAACCCAAGTTGTCATCAGCGCTCAGTTCAGAAGCCTGCATCTCTGATGGGATGGGGTTCATGAGTGCGTGTGGCATGGGCAGCTTACACATCTGGAAAGGCACCATCAATGCTGAAAGGGATATCCAAGTTCTAGAACAACATATGCTCCCATCCAGACAGTCGTCTCTTTCAGGAAGACCTTGCATTTTCCAACATGACAATGCCAGACCACATACTGCATCAATTACAACATCATGGCTGTGTAGAAGAAGGATCCGGTACTGAAATGGCCAGCCTGCAGTCCAGATCTTTCACCCATAGAAAACATTTGAGCATCATAACGAGGAAGATGCCACAAAGAAGACCTAAGACAGTTGAGCAACTAGAAGCCTGTATTAGACAAGAATGGGACAACATTCCTATTCCTAAACTTGAGCAACTTGTCTCCTCAGTCCCCAGACGTTTGCAGACTGTTAGAAAAAGAAGAGGGGATGCCACACAGTGGGAAACATGGCCTTGTCCCAACTTTTTTGAGATGGGTTGATGCCATGAAATTTAAAATCAACTTATTTTTCCCTTAAAATTATACATTTTCTCCATTTAAACGTTTGATATGTCATCTATGTTGTATTCTGAATAAAATATTGAAATTTGAAACTTCCACATCATTGCATTCTGTTTTTATTCACAATTTGTACAGTGTCCCAACTTTTTGGAATTGGGTTTGTATATATATATATATATATATATATATATATATATATATATATATATATATATACACACACACTAGTACATTTTTTTTTTTTTTTTTTTCAATTAAAGCAGTAGGCTATTTAAACAAATGAACAGGAATGCTTTATCAGAGCTTAATCATTCTGGGTTTGATCTGATTTCAACACTGTTATTTGAGTCGTCTGGTGCAATGCGTATTAGGTTGACTTTATTCAAATGAACATTTCTGTGAATATAAGTTTAGAATTCCACCAGTATCCTGCCAAAATAAAAGCTCAAGATTTAAACGTTTGAGAGTGAAGAATTTAAAACATAAATATTAGTATTGTAACATGAAATGTAAAGTAAAACAATTATTAGGCCTATAATTACCAAAAGTTTTTATTTTATTTTACAGGACAATTGTACAGAACAACAACAACAACAACATTAACACTAATAATAATAATAATAATAATAATAATAATAATAATAATAATAATAATAAGAAGAAGAAGAAGAAGAACTAACTTCACAAGAATGAAACTCACCCTATTATAAGAGCTAAAGTCCAGTTGGGCTTGAACAGGGGCAGAGGACGCCACTGCTCCATAGATAAGATGAGGAAACTAAAAGAAAAACATTTTGGAAGATATTTTATTTGTTATTTTGGAGTTTCACTGAATGGAAAAGAGCAGCCTAGGAATTTTTGTACATTTCTTCAGTGTTACAAAAAAAAAAAAAAAAATTTGACGATAGAATTCGCTAACACTTTACAATAAGGTTTACAATAACATGAACAATGAAATATACTTCTGAAGTATTTATAAAATCATAGTTAATGTTCATTCAATATTTTCTAATTATTACAATCAAAGTTTTAACTTTTAATATTATTTAATGGACTCGAGCTAACATGAACTGACAATAAACAAAGTATTTTATTAACGTTAATAATGATTCATCAATAGAACTGTAAAAAATTTGCTCATTGTTAGTTAACTAATGGGTCCTTATTGTAAAGTGTTACACAGAATTTTTTTTTTTTTTTTTGTAAACTAATTAAAAACTTTGGTTCCCCTCTCTTACCCCTTACCCCTTAAACCTACCCATACAACCAAACCTGTGCCTAACCTCACCTGTATGCCACCTCAATAGCAACAAAAGTATTTGGCAATACAACATGGACACAATAATTAGGACTTAAAGTAGTAGTTAAAGACATGGGACCAACACTTTGAGCTAAACAACACAGATTTGTTTGGGAACAAACCTTTCCTCTTAGCCAAGCAGAGAGAGCTCCAGCGTAGGAACCTCCAAAGCTGATCCAGGTGTTCCTCTGTGAGAGGCCGAAGCGCTGGCTGATGTAATGATGGAATGCAGCCAAGTCTGCCAACCTGAGACAGGGAGGAGATGAAACGCCACATATTATAAATGTCATTGTGATCATCAGTGTGAAAAGGTCTGTCATTATTACGCTTGCTGGCTGGAGAGATCTTGCAGTTTCTCTGTCTCTAGCCCATCGGGGTTGATGCTCTCCCCATAGAAGCGGTGCTCCAGCGACACCAGCAGCGCTCCATGTCTTTCTGCCATGTCCACATGGTGGCCTAACAGATGGAGTGTGGTCAAATGTAAAAGCCATCAAGGGTTTTTATTTATTTATTTATTTTTATTTCTGTATCAGCATTCTCAAAATGAAAGAATCAATTCTCTGTTCCCATTATCCTGCTGATCCCGGAAATATCTGAAAATTCTATTTCTGAAAATATATTTTTTTAAATTCTTTTTGATGTTCTTCTTTATTTGTAAGCCATTGCTTTGGATAAATGTAAATGCATATTTTTGAGGCAACCAGTAATACCATGTGACTGATGATTCTATTTTGGAAGACTTTGCAGCAGACAGGAAAACGCTCTCCAAAAAGATACACTATATTGCCGAAAGTATTGGGACGCCCCTCCAAATCATTGAATTCAGGTGTTCCAATCACTTCCATGGCCACAGATGTATAAATCAAGCACCTAGGCATTCTACAAACATTTGTGGAAGAATGGGCCAAACAGAACTCGCCAACTTTCTGCTGAGTCAATAGCTACAGACCTCCAAACTTTGTGTGGCCTTCAGATTAGCTCAAGAACAATGTGTAGAGAGCTTCATGGAATGGGTCTCCATGGCCGAGCAGCTCATCCAAGCCTTACATCACCAAGTGCAATGCAAAGTGTCGGATGCAGTGGTGTAATGCACGCCGCCACTGGACTCTAGAGCAGTGGAGACGTGTTCTCTGGAGTGACCAATCACACTTCTCTGTTTGGCAATCCGATGAGTCTGAGAACGGTTCTTGCCTGACTGCATTGTGCCAAGTGTAAAGTTTGGTGGAGGGGGGATTATGATGTGGGGTTGTTTTTCAGGGGTTGTGCGTGGCCCCTTAGTTCCAGTGAAAGGAACTCTTAATGCTTCAGCATACCAAGACATTTTGGACAATTCCATGCTCCTAATTTTGTGGCAACAGTTTGGGGATGGCCCCTTCCTGCACCAACATGACTGTGCACCAGTGGACAAAGCGTCGGTCCATGAGCGAGTTTGGTGTGGAGGAACGTTACCTCAACCCGATAGAACACCTTTGGGATGAATTAGAGCGGAGACTGCGAGCCAGGCCTTCTCGTCCAACATCAGTGCCTCACCTCACAAATGCACTTCTAGAAGAATGGTCAAAAATTCCCATAAACACACTCCTAAACCTTGTGGAAAGCCTTCCCTGAAGAGCTGAAGCTGTTATAGCTGCAAAGGGTGGGCCAACTCCATATTAAACCCTACGGATTAAGAATGGGATGTCATTAAAGTTCATGTGCATGTAACGTCCCAAAACCTTTGGCAATATAGTGTATAAAAATATGTTGTAACTGACAGCATGATGCTTTTCCTAGAGTTTAACTTGTTTTGAACCTGCTTTCCTGCAACATTCCTGTGTGCCATCATGCATTGAAGAAAATAACACTGGCATTTGGCGCCACCCAGTGGACATTTTACCTGGTAGCAGCAGTGAGATGTAGGAGGAGCTGATGGGCATTATGGGTTTAGCAAAACGTATGTATAGTCACATTTTCTCAGGAGATCAGGTTGAATGTAGCAGAATGACTTGAAGCAACAACAAAAAAAGGTGCTAACCGAACAATACACTGAATCTGGAGAGCGGTCCCTCTCCTCCTATGTAGAGAAAGACTGGTCCATCTGAATGCTGCCAATAAATGTCGTTCACAAAGAATTTCTGTGCAGAACAAATATTAATGAATAAATGATAACAAACGACATGATTCATTTTAATATAATTAATATAAAAATATCATACTTTCATACTTATGAATTCTCCATTCATTTTCACTGTAATTAGCACAATTATTATATAGTAACAATGTAGACACTACAATATAATAACTATGAATTAACTATAAACTAACAGCTTGTTAATGATTTGTAAGTATACTTTAATACTGTATACTTCTTATAAAGTGTCATGAGTGTATTTATGTTATTATGAGTGTAAGGTTGTGTCTATAATTTGTACCTGTGGGAAGGTTTTGTCATTTTTCTTGTCAAAGTGGTTCAGGGGTTGGTGAATTGTGCCTTTTTGGGAATGGCAGTGGAAATGTGTTTTATTCGGGCCTGTTTGATTTTATGCACATGGTCCTTCATTCGCCATAGAATTTGACCTATAAAAATAAATAAATAAATAAATAAATAAATAAATAAATAAATAAATAAATAATATATATATATATATATATATATATATATATATATATATATATATATATATATATATATATATATATATATATATATATATATATATATATATATATATATATATATATATATATATACAGGTGGTGCTGGTCATATAATTAGAATATCATCAAAAGTTGATTTATTTCACTAATTCCATTCAAAAGTGAAACTTGTATATTATATTCATTCATTACACACAGACTGATATATTTCAAATGTTTATTTCTTTTAATTTTGATGATTATAACTAACAACTAAGGGAAATCCCAAATTCAGTATCTCAGAAAATGAGAATATTGTGAAAAGGTTGAATATTGAAGACACCTGGTGCCACACTCTGATCAGCTGATGAACTCAAAACACCTGCAAAGGCCTTTAAATGCTCTCTCAGTCTAGTTCTGTAGGCTACACAATCATGGGGAAGACTGCTGACCTGACAGTTGTCCAAAAGACGACCATTGACACCTTGCACAAGGAGGGCAAGACACAAAAGGTCATTGCAAAAGAGGCTGGCTGTTCACAGAGCTCTGTGTCCAAGCACATTAATAGAGAGGCCAAGGGAAGGAAAAGATGTGGTAGACAAAAGTGTACAAGCAATAGGGATAACCGCACCCTGGAGAGGATTGTGAAACAAAACCCATTCAAAAATGTGGGGGAGATTCACAAAGAGTGGACTGCAGCTGGAGTCAGTGCTTCAAGAACCACTACACACAGACGTATGCAAGACATGGGTTTCAGCTGCCGCACTCCTTGAGTCAAGCCACTCTTGAACAACAGACAGCGTCAGAAGCGTCTCGCCTGGCTAAAGACAGAAAGGACTGGACTGCTACTGAGTGCTCCAAAGATATGTTCTCTGATGAAAGTAAATCAGGGTCCCAGAGTCTGGAGGAAGAGAGGAGAGGCACACAATCCACGTTGCTTGAGGTCCAGTGTAAAGTTTCCACAGTCAGTGATGGTTTGGGGTGCCATGTCATCTGCTGGTGTTGGTCCACTGTGTTTTCTGAGGTCCAAGGTCAACGCAGCCGTATACCAGGAAGTTTTAGAGCACTTCATGCTTCCTGCTGCTGACCAACTTTATGGAGATGCAGATTTCATTTTCCAACAGGACTCGGCACCTGCACACAGTGCCAAAGCAAGCAGTACCTGGTTTAAGGACCATGGTATCCCTGTTCTTAACTGGCCAGCAAACTCACTCTGACCTTAACCCCATAGAAAATCTATGGGGTACTGTGAAGAGGAAGATGCGATATGCCAGACCCAACAATGCAGAAGAGCTGAAGGCCACCATCAGAGCAACCTGGGCTCTCATAACACCTGAGCAGTGCCACAGACTGATGGACTCCATGCCACGCCGCATTGCTGCAGTAATTCAGGCTAAAGGAGCCCCAGCTAAGCATTGAGTGCTGCACATGCTCATACTTTTCATGCTCATACTTTTCAGCTGGCCAAGATCTCTAAAAATCCTTTCTTTGTATTGGTCTTAAGTGATATTCTAATTTTCTGAGATACTGAATTTGGGATTTTCCTTAGTTGTCAGTTATAATCATCAAAATGAAAATAAACATTTGAAATAAATCAGTCTGTGTGTAATGAATGAATATGATATACAAGTTTCACTTTTTGAATGGAATTAGTGAAATAAATCAACTTTTTCATGATATTCTAATTATATGACCTTGCATATATATATATATATATATATATATATATATATATATACACACACACACACACGCTTTAATGTTTTTTAAAGCAGTCTCTTCTGCTCACCAAGGACATTTATTTTGATCAAAAACACAGTAAAAAGAGTAATATTGTGAATTATTATTACAAATCAAAATAACTGTTTTCTATTTGAATATATTGTAAAATAATGTATTCCTGTGATCAGAGCTGTATTTCCAGCATCATTCCTCCAGTCTTCAGTGTCACATGATCCTTCAGAAATCATTCTGATATGATACCCTGGAGCACAAAACCAGTCATAAAGGTACATTTTTTTGAAATTGAGATGTAAACATCATCTGAAAGCTGAATAGCCTTTCCATTGATGTATGGTTTGTTAGTATTGGACAATATTTGGCCGAGATATTTGAAAATCTGGAATCTGAGGGTGCAAAAAATCTAAATACTGAGAAAATCGCCTTTAAAGTTGTCCACATGAAGTACATTTTTTACATATTTACGGTAGGAAATTTACTAAATATCTTCATGGAACATGATCTTTACTTAATATCCTAATGATTTTTGGCATAAAAGAATGTATTGTTGGCTGTTGCCACAAATATACCCATGTGACTTATGGTTTTATGGTCCAGGGTCAGATATGATTTGATTCTGTAACAACTCATAATGTAAAAACTGCACATAATGTAATAAGTATTACATTCTAATATTGTAATAAAATGTTCATAATCTAATAATTTTCTCAAAATGTAATAAAATCTTGAGCTCATAATCTAATAATTTACATTATGAGAAATTGATACATTATAAACTCACCAAAATCATGTCATATTTTCATTATTGTAATAGCTTTTAAAACATAAAAAATGTGTATTCCCTTACAGTACATTTTTAAAAATCTAATGCAGTATTAAATTCCTCGAAATGCAACAGACTTAAATATGTACGCATTTATTATTGTTATTATATGTTTATTAAATATTAAGCATTGGTATTCCTTTACAGTATAAAAAAATAAATAAAAAATCTAAATCCTAGTCTTAACCTCTACAAAATCCACCAGATTACTGATACTTCTTCTACTACTAGTAATAATAATATATTTAATAAAATATAATAATAATTGCATGAATTATTATTGATAATAATAATAATAATTGCATGAATTATTATTGAACATTAAAGTTGCATTTCACAGATAGTTTAAAACTGGATTTAGATTTTTAAAAATGTACTGTAAGGGAACAAAAATTTTGTTTTAAATTTCAATAATGAAATATGACAAATATGTTTTTGGTGAGTTGATAATGTAATACATTTCTCATAATGTGAAAATGATTACATTATGAGCTCAAGATTTTGTTTTACGTTTTGAGAAAATTACATTATGAACATTTTATTACAATCATAATGTATTACTTATTACATTATGAGCTGCTACAGATGCTCAAGAGAAATTTCTTTTCATTATCAAGGTGGAAACATGCCTGAAAAACATTCATATTTATCATTGCTCAACCCCATGAAATGACACTTTAGCAGATTTTGTTATTTTAAGGATTTGGTGTACTTTTGCAAAGAATAGTTACATTTCTGGCTCATAATAATTTGCTACATTTATATAGCACTTTTCTGGGTACTCACAGCGCTTTACATATAGAAGGGTTTTACAATATATTGCGCCAGAATGCCCACCACACACCAGCTTATGGTGGAGAGGAGACAACATCATCTTAACAAGCTTTGTGCTCAGATATTCTAAACATATTTAGGGTTGAAGGTCAACTAGCAAACATTACCACAACTGGAGCTTGATGAGAACAATATAGGCCTAAGTATAAACATACTGATAAAGACTATAAGAGAAATGTCTATAATTTGAGAAAATAATTCTAAAGAAAATAATTCTGGCATTTGCCCACTGAAATAAGTAGTAACCTGGTTATAAATAGATATATTACTTTCACAACTTCATGTTATTTTTAATTGGGTTAAACAATGAAGAATGCAGAATCGGTCTTACCGGAGTAAACCATGTCGAACAGCAGAATCAGTGTAACCCAACTCATCACAGACATCATTGCACCTGACTGTCATACAGATATCAAAGTCAAAGAGCCCTCTGGTTTGGTTGTGGACGATGGCTTCCAGCGTATTCAAGACTGGAGCAGACTTTTTATACCCAAATGGGGAGTCAGTAATCCGATATGGTGCACAGTTCTGTGAATGCCTTCCCAGTGTGTACAGTGTGATATAATGAACACCTGAAACCTGGACGCGGAGATAAGCACATGATATCCACGCTGTGATGATGTTCATATTACAAAACCAAACTAGTTTCTCTTCACAAATAGTCCATACTGACATGACCTATACACTCATTTTAGCATTGGTTTTTCTTTTTATTTAGATGCAAAACTATCATCACAATTTATACACACTCTAACATCACATCATTTAATAAAGAACACTGACGAATAATAGAGGTACAAATAATCAAGCCATCATTCATAAGGTACCTCTACACATTTCATTTTTAGTGTGCATTCAAGTGCTGAACATGTTTAGCATTATTTGGTTAATTATCTGACATCCGTGAGCCAGGATTTAAAGGCACCCATAGAAAATATTAAACCAAACTTTCATTTTAATTAACCAGTCCTAGAACCAAACCAAAAGATTTTGCATTCACTGAATGTGAAGACAGACTTGAAATATGTAAAATACATAAACTGAGCAGGTTGTGCAGACTCTCAAAGCTTGGAGAACATTATTTCTTTGAGGCTTTTCTTCTCCATCGCTGCCTGCGCTGACTTCATTAAATCTTGGGTTTGGAGCATGCTCATATTCCAGGTGTTCTACACAAACAAACAGGAACAGGAAACACAAGAACAGTTTCTCAGTTTATTCACTGGATGACAAAGAGAGAGAGACACACTGATGAGCTTGATGGCTGAATCCTACATTGTGCCGCATTCACATGCCTTTACAGTCGTGCTCAAAAGTTTACACACCCCTTGCAGAATCTGCAAAATGTTCATTATTTTAACAAAATAAGAGACATACAAAACATATTATTTGTCATTTAGTACTGTCCTGAATAAGATATTTTACATAAAAGATGTTTAGATGTAGTCCACAAGACAAAACATTGCTGAATTTATTAAAATGACCCCGTTCAAAAGTTTATGAACCCTTGATTCTTAATACTATGTGCCATTTCCTGGATGATCCATGGGAGTTTTTTTGCTCTCGAGTCCCTTGTTTGTCCAGAGCAGTTCAACTGCCCAACGTTCTTCAGAAAAATCCTCCAGGTCCTGCACATTCTTCAGGTTTTCAGCATCTTTTGCATTTTTGAACCCTCTCCGGCAGTGACTGTATGACTTTAAGATCCGTCTTTTCACACTGAGGACGACTGAGGGACTCAAACACAACTATTAAAGAAGGTTCAAACATTCACTGATGCATTTAGAGCTGGGGGATAAAACATTTCAACAGGATGAAGATGTCAACATTTTTCTTATTTTGTTTAAATCTCTCTTTTTTTTTTCCCCTTCATTTAGTACTGCCCTTCTGAAGCAACATTACAAGAAGTAAAATTTACAATAAGTGAAAAAGTTTTCACCCCTCGGCTCTTAATGCATCGTGTTTCCTTCAGGAGCATCAGTGAATGATACATAAAAGAAGGACCTGGAGGATTTTTCTGAAGAACGTTGAACAGTTGAACTACTCAAGACAAACAAGAGACTCAAGAACAACCATCACAAAAAACAAAACAGCCGTGGATCATCCAAGTAGCAACACACAGTATTGAGAATCAAGGGTGTGTAAACTTTTGAACGGGGTCAACACAACGAAATCAAGCCACAACACAATGGAAATGCTCCTGACCACTAGGTAAAGTTACTTTTAGGTTCGATATTCGCCAGACATTCGTTTTTCCCTTGCCACTGCTCTATAGAGTCAGCAGTCTTATAAAGATATCAATACCATGATTAGTTTTAACAGTATGCAACCATTTTATATCAGCATGGAATATTAATTCAAAATCAACTACATGCATTATAGCTGCATATTTATACCCGAGAATGCTTCCATGCTATTAATTAAAATTACCTTTAACACCCCTTACCTTTCACCCCCAATTTTGGCAAGTGGGGCATTTTGACATACCCAAAATAAAAAATAATAATCCTTATCCGTCATTTTGTCTGAATGAGCTGTAAAATTTCCTTCATGCTCTAGTTTTAGACCTCAGGAGAATAACGTTATGGATGCAACAATAGCACTTTTCCCAGACCGAGTCAGATATCGATACTTTCATTTTATTTAGTGCTTGCTGATACCAAGTACAGCTCAACAATTCGCTTATCAGCTCACGCACAGCAGCTATAGCGTGAATCTTTAATTTGTTTAATATTTTGTTAATTAGATACATTTACTTCATGTCCTTCTCTGACATCTCCATTTTGCTCTTTTGTCAGTGTTTCTTTGTCACAAGCACTGTACAAGAATATCTATGGCAAGAGCTCCTGATCATTTTCTTTTTTCCCTTTTGTATTCTGCTGGAATTAAAAAATGACAACATACACTGTGCATTTGTGGTCTGCTCTCCTGATATATCCCATTGATAATTCACTGGAATGCACAAAGAATCTCTTGTTTCTCTCCCCAAATCCTCACATCTCTTTTTCCAGGTTTGTTTTCACACGGATGCTTTAAAATGTAATCGTCTCCTCTTTTCACTTCTAATCCCTATTAGAGCACCGTTTACTGGAATGTTTCTAAAGCAGGTAAATACAATATTTATTGTCTATCAAAATGACAAAAATCACTTTGAAATATTATCACTCAGTGTTACAGTTAATGAACATTTTGATTAAGGCAGCGTGTGTTATATAATACAGACATATATTACTAGTGATATTTAACACGTCCGTCATACTGCTGTGGAAATAATCGATCATTTGGGATTATTAGTTTTCTGTTGTAGTAATTTATTTGTTAATGCTTTTACACTTTTAAATGTCCTTTTAATGTTTAATGGTTGAAGGTTGAGTAGAATAATGTCATCTCAGGGTTTACCCAGTTTTTGAAAATGCTTATTATTGCGATCATAGAGCGAACCTGTCGCTGATGAACCTGATGCTTACTGTCATTCTGACACTTATTTTATTTCTAGTAAAATTGTTGGTCTATGTTTAATGTATTTGTTTTATATTTATTTTCAATTTTATTTGCTATTTTCAATAAAAATATTTATAATGAAATGCGCTTGGTGATGATGGATGCCATATTTATTTGAAATAAAGTATTGGTTATTGTCTAAAAACCACTATAAATTAATTGACAAAATTCATATTTTTTAAATTAGTTTACAAACCACTGTGTTTATGGACAGGATGCAACAACAGCAATATTTCTAAATTATGTTAATTTATATATTTTAGGAGACATGTGACAGAAAATTGGGTCCCAATTTGTATTAGGTGGCCTTAATTACTATGGACTTACATCAAAAAATAAGTAGAATGTACTTCTTGAGCTCATATTGTATTGCACACACTTTTGCTGATATTGAGGTGGGATACGGGTAAAGTTAGGGACAGGTGTGGTGGTATGGGTAAGTTTAAGGGTAAAGTCAGGGACAGGTGTGGTGGTGTGGGTGAGTTTAAGGGTAAAGTTAGGGACAGGGTGGGTAAGTTTAAGGGTAGGGTTAGGGACAGGTGTGGTGGTGTGGGTGAGTTCAAGGGGGTTAGGGACAGGGCTGGTATGGGTGAGTTTAAGGTGTTAGGGACAGGTGTGGTGGTGTTTAAGTTTAAGGGTAAAGTAGGGACAGGTGTGGTGGTGTGGGTAAGTTTAAGGGTAAAGTCAGGGACAGGTGTGGTGGTGTGGGTAAGTTTAAGGGTAAAGTCAGGGACAGGTGTGGTGGTGTGGGTAAGTTTAAGGGTAAAGTCAGGGACAGGTGTGGTGGTGTGGGTAAGTTTAAGGGGTAGGGTTAGGGACAGGTGTGGTGGTGTGGGTGAGTTTAAGGGTAGGGTTAGGGACAGGTGTGCTGGTATGGGTGAGTTTAAGGGTAGGGTTAGGGACAGGTGTGGTGGTGTGGGTAAGTTTGGTAGGGTTAGGGACAGGTGTGGTGGGTGGGTAAGTTTAAGGGTAAAGTTAGGGACAGGTGTGGTGGTGTGGGTAAGTTTAAGGGTAAAGTCAGGACAGGTGTGGTGGTGTGGGTAAGTTTAAGGGTAAAGTTAGGGACAGGTGTGGTGGTGTGGGTAAGTTTAAGGGTAGGGTTAGGGACAGGTGTGGTGGTGTGAGTTTAAGGGTAGGGTTAGGACAGGTGAGTGGTATGGGGTGAGTTTAAGGGTAGGGTTAGGGACAGGTGTGGTGGTGTGGGTGAGTTTAAGGGTAAGTTAGGGACAGGTGTGGTGGTGTGGGTAAGTTTAAGGGTAGGGTTAGGGCCAGGTGTGGTGGTGTGGGTGAGTTTAAGGGTAGGGTTAGGGCCAGGTGTGGTGGTGTGGGTAAGTTTAAGGGTAGAAGGTTAGGGCCAGGTGTGGTGGTTAAGGGTAAGTTGGTGGGGGTAAAGTTAGGGCCAGGTGTGGTGGTGTGGGTAAGTTTAAGGGTAGGGTTAGGGACAGGTGTGGTGGTGTGGGTGAGTTTAAGGGTAGGGTTAGGGACAGTGTGGTGGTGTGGGTGAGTTTAAGGGTAGGGTTAGGGACAGGTGTGGTGGTGTGGGTAAGTTTAAGGGTAAAGTTAGGGCCAGGTGTGGTGTGGTGGTGTGGGTAAGTTTAAGGTAAAGTGAAGTTAGGGACAGGTGTGGTGGTGTGTTAAGGGACAGGTGTAGGGTTAGGGTGGTGTGGGTAAGTTTAAGGGTAAAGTTAGGGCCAGGTGTGGTGGTGTGGGTAAGTTTAAAGGGTTAGGGACAGTGGTGGTTAGGGCAGGTTAGGACAGGTGTGGTGGTGTGGGTGAGTTTAAGGGTAGGGTTAGGGCCAGGTGTGGTGGTGTGGGTGAGTTTAAGGGTAAAGTTAGGGCCAGGTGTGGTGGTGTGGGTGAGTTTAAGGGTAAAGTTAGGGCCAGGTGTGGTGGTGTGGGTAAGTTTAAGGGTAAAGTTAGGGCCAGGTGTGGTGGTGTGGGTAAGTTTAAAGGGTAGGGTTAGGGCCAGTGTGTGGTGGTGTGGGAGTTTAAGGGTAGGGTTAGGGACAGGTGTGCTGGTGTGGGTGAGTTTAAGGGTAGGGTTAGGGACAGGTGTGGTGGTGTGGGTGAGTTTAAGGGTAAAGTTAGGGACAGGTGTGGTGGTGTGGGTAAGTTTAAGGGTAAAGTTAGGGCCAGGTGTGGTGGTGTGGGTAAGTTTAAGGGTAAAGTTAGGGCCAGGTGTGGTGGTGTGGGTAAGTTTAAGGGTAAAGTTAGGGCCAGGTGTGGTGGTGTGGGTAAGTTTAAGGGTAAAGTTAGGGCCAGGTGTGGTGGTGTGGGTAAGTTTAAGGGTAGGGTTAGGGCCAGGTGTGGTGGTGTGGGTGAGTTTAAGGGGTAAAGTTAGGGCCAGGTGTGGTGGTGTGGGTAAGTTTAAGGGTAAAGTTAGGGCCAGGTGTGGTGGTGTGGGTAAGTTTAAGGGTAAAGTTAGGGCCAGGTGTGGTGGTGTGGGTAAGTTTAAACGTAAAGTTAGGGCCAGGTGTGGTGGTGTGGGTAAGTTTAAGGGTAAAGTTAGGGCCAGGTGTGGTGGTGTGGGTAAGTTTAAGGGTAGGGTTAGGGCCAGGTGTGGTGGTGTGGGTGAGTTTAGTAAAGTTAGGGCCAGGTGTGGTGGTGTGGGTAAGTTTAAGGGTAAAGTTAGGGCCAGGTGTGGTGGTGTGGGTAAGTTTAAGGGTAAAGTTAGGGCCAGGTGTGGTGGTGTGGGTAAGTTTAAGGGTAAAGTTAGGGCCAGGTGTGGTGGTGTGGGTAAGTTTAAGGGTAGGGTTAGGGACAGGTGTGGTGGTGTGGGTAAGTTTAAGGGTAAAGTTAGGGACAGGTGTGGTGGTGTGGGTAAGTTTGTGGGGGTAGGGTTAGGGACAGGTGTGGTGGTGTGGGTAAGTTTAAGGGTAGGGTTAGGGACAGGTGTGGTGGTGTGGGTAAGTTTAAGGGTAGGGTTAGGGCCAGGTGTGGTGGTGTGGGTAAGTTTAAGGGTAAAGTTAGGGGCCAGGTGTGGTGGTGTGGGTAAGTTTAAGGGTAGGGTTAGGGACAGGTGTGGTGGTGTGGGTGAGTTTAAGGGTAAAGTTAGGGACAGGTGTGGTGGTGTGGGTAGTTTAAGGGTAAAGTTAGGGACAGGTGTGGTGGTGTGGGGTGTGGGTAAGTTTAAGGTAAGTTTAAGGCAAAGTTAGGGACAGGTGTGGTGGTGTGGGTGACAGTTTAAGGGTAGGGGTTAGGGACAGGTGTGGTGGTGTGGGTGAGTTTAAGGGTAAGGGTTAGGGACAGGTGTGGTGGTGTGGGTAAGTTTAAGGGTAGGGTTAGGGACAGGTGGTGGTGTGGTGTGGGTTAGGGACAGGTGTGGTGGTGTAGGTAAGGTAGGGTAAGTTAGGGACAGGTGTGGTGGGTGGGTTAGGGTAAGGTGTGGTGGTGTGGGTAAGTTTAAGGGTTAGGGACAGGTGTGGTGGTGTGGGTGAGTTTAAGGGTAGGGTTAGGGACAGGTGTGGTGGTGTGGGTGAGTTTAAGGGTAGGGTTAGGGACAGGTGTGGTGGTGTGGGTAAGTTTAAGGGTAAAGTTAGGGACAGGTGTGGTGGTGTGGGTAAGTTTAAGGGTAGGGTTAGGGACAGGTGTGGTGGTGTGGGTAAGTTTAAGGGTAGGGTTAGGGACAGGTGTGGTGGTGTGGGTAAGTTTAAGGGTAGGGTTAGGGACAGGTGTGGTGGTGTGGGTTAGTTTAAGGGGTAGGGTTAGGGACAGGTGTGGTGGGTGGGTAAGTTTAAGGGTAAAGTTAGGGACAGGTGTGGTGGTGTGGGTAAGTTTAAGGGTAAAGTTAGGGACAGGTGTGGTGGTGTGGGTAAGTTTAAGGGTAGGGTTGGGACAGGTGTGGTGGTGTGGGTAAGTTTAAGGGTAGGGTTAGGGACAGGTGTGGTGGTGTGGGTAAGTTTAAGGGTAGGGTTAGGGACAGGTGTGGTGGTGTGGGTAAGTTTAAGGGTAGGGTTAGGGACAGGTGTGGTGGTAAGTGGGTGGTTAGGTAAGGGTGTAAGGTGTGGGTAAGGTTAGGGACAGGTGTAGGGTGGTGTGGGTGGTAAGGGTTCAGGGGACAGGTGTGGTGGGCAAAGTTTAAGGGGTTAGGGACAGGTGTGGTGGTGTGGGTAAGTTTAAGGGTAAAGTTAGGGACAGGTGTGGTGGTGTGGGTAAGTTTAAGGGTAGGGTTAGGGACAGGTGTGGTGGTGTGGGTGAGTTTAAGGGTAGGGTTAGGGACAGGTGTGGTGGTATGGGTGAGTTTAAGGGTAAAGTTAGGGACAGGTGTGGTGGTGTGGGTAAGTTTAAGGGTAAAGTTAGGGACAGGTGTGGTGGGTGGTTAAAAGGTAGGGGACAGGGTGGTGGTGTGGGTGAGTTTAAGGGTAAAGTTAGGGACAGGTGTGGTGGTGTGGGTAAGTTTAAGGGTAGGGTTAGGGACAGGTGTGGTGGTGTGGGTGAGTTTAAGGGTAGGGTTAGGGACAGGTGGTGGTGGTAGTTTGGGTAAGTTTAAGGGTAAAGTCAGGGACAGGTGTGGTGGTGTGGGTGAGTTTAAGGGTAAAGTTAGGGACAGGTGTGGTGGTGTGGGTAAGTTTAAGGGTAGGGTTAGGGACAGGTGTGGTGGTGTGGGTGAGTTTAAGGGTAGGGTTAGGGACAGGTGTGCTGGTGTGGGTGAGTTTAAGGGTAGGGTTAGGGACAGGTGTGGTGGTGTGGGTGAGTTTAAGGGTAAAGTTAGGGACAGGTGTGGTGGTGTGGGTAAGTTTAAGGTTAGGGACAGGTGTGGGTGAGTTTAAGGGTATGGTTAGGGACAGGTGTGGTGGTGTGGGTGAGTTTAAGGTAGGGGTTAGGGGCCAGGTGTGTGTGGTAAGTTTGGGTAAGTTTAAGGGTTTAAAGTTAGGGACAGGTGTGGTGGTGTGGGTAAGTTTAAGGGTAAAGTTAGGGACAGGTGTGGTGGTGTGTGAAGTTTAAGGGTGGTAAGGGTAGGGTTAGGGACAGGTGTGGTGGTGTGGGTGAGTTTAAGGGTAGGGTTAGGGACAGGTGTGGTGGTGTGGGTGAGTTTAAGGGTAGGGTTAGGGACAGGTGTGGTGGTGTGGGTAAGTTTAAGGGCAAAGTTAGGGCCAGGTGTGGTGGTGTGGGTAAGTTTAGGGACAGGGGTGGGGAAGGGTAAAGTTAGGGACAGGTGTGGTGGTGTGGGTGAGTTTAAGGGTAGGGTTAGGGACAGGTGTGCTGGTATGGGTGAGTTTAAGGGTAGGGTTAGGGACAGGTGTGGTGGTGTGGGTAAGTTTAAGGGTAAAGTTAGGGCCAGGTGTGGTGGTGTGGGTAAGTTTAAGGGTAAAGTTAGGGACAGGTGTTGGTGTGGGTAAGTTTAAGGGTAAAGTTAGGGCCAGGTGTGGTGGTGTGGGTATGTTTAAGGGTAAAGTTAGGGCCAGGTGTGGTGGTGTGGGTAAGTTTAAGGGGGTAGGGTTAGGGCCAGGTGTGGTGGTGTAGGACCAGGTGTGGTGGGTGGGAGTTTAAGGGTAGGGTTAGGGACAGGTGTGGTGGTGTGGGTGAGTTTAAGGGTAAAGTTAGGGCCAGGTGTGGTGGTGTGGGTGTTTAAGGGTAGTTTAGCCAGGTAAAGTTAGTTTAAGGGGTGCCAGGTGGTGGTGTGGGTGAGTTTAAGGGTAAAGTTAGGGCCAGGTGTGGTGGTGTGGGTAAGTTTAAGGGTAAAAGGGGCCAGGTGTGGTGGTGTGGGTGAGTTTAAGGGTAAAGTTAGGGCCAGGTGTGGTGGTGTGGGTAAGTTTAAGGGTAAAGTTAGGGCCAGGTGTGGTGGTGTGGGTAAGTTTAAAAGGGTGGTGTTAGGGCCAGGTGTAGGGTGGTGGTGTGGGTAAGTTTAAGGGGTAAAGTTAGGGCCAGGTGTGGTGGTGTGTGGTAAGGGTAAGTTTAAGGGTAAAGTTAGGGACAGGTGTGGTGGTGTGGGTAAGTTTAAGTAAAAGTTAAGACCAGGTGTGCAGGTGGTGTGTAAGGGTTAGGGACAGGTGTGGTGGTGTGGGTAAGTTTAAGGGTAAAGTTAGGGACAGGTGTGTGGTGTGGGTAAGTTTAAGGGTAGGGTTAGGGACAGGTGTGGTGGTGTGGGTAAGTTTAAGGGTAGGGTTAGGGACAGGTGTGGTGGTGTGGGTGAGTTTAAGGGTAAAGTTAGGGCCAGGTGTGGTGGTGTGGGGAGTTTAAGGGTAAAGTTAGGGCCAGGTGTGGTGGTGTGGGTAAGTTTAAGGGTAAAGTTAGGGCCAGGTGTGGTGGTGTGGGTAAGTTTAAGGTAAAGTTAGGGCCAGGTGTGGTGGTGTGGGTAAGTTTAAGGGCAAAGTTAGGCCAGGTGTGTGTGGTGTGGGTAAGTTTAAGTGGTAGGTTAGGGACAGGTGTGGTGGTGGTGGGTAAGTTTAAGGGTAAAGTTAGGGCCAGGTGTGGTGGTGTGGGTAAGTTTAAACGTAAAGTTAGGGCCAGGTGTGGTGGTGTGGGTAAGTTTAAGGGTAGGGTTAGGGACAGGTGTGGTGGTGTGGGTGAGTTTAAGGGTAAAGTTAGGGACAGGTGTGGTGGTGTGGGTAAGTTTAAGGGTAAAGTTAGGGCCAGGTGTGGTGGTGTGGGTAAGTTTAAGGGTAGGGTTGGGGACAGGTGTGGTGGTGTGGGTGAGTTTAAGGATAGGGTTGGGGACAGGTGTGGTGGTATGGGTGAGTTTAAGGGTAGGGTTAGGGACAGGTGTGGTGGTATGGGTGAGTTTAAGGGTAAAGTTAGGGACAGGTGTGGTGGTTTGGGTAAGTTTAAGGGTAAAGTTAGGGACAGGTGTGGTGGTGTGGGTAAGTTTAAGGGTAGGGTTAGGGACAGGTGTGGTGGTGTGGGTTAGTTTAAGGGTAGGGTTAGGGACAGGTGTGGTGGGATGGGTAAGTTTAAGGGTAAAGTTAGGGACAGGTGTGGTGGTGTAGGTAAGGGTAAAGTTAGGGACAGGTGTGGTGGTGTAGGTAAGGGTAAAGTTAGGGACAGGTGTGGTGGTGTGGGTAAGTTTAAGGGTAAAGTTAAGGACAGGTGTGGTGGTGTGGGTAAGTTTAAGGGTAGGGTTAGGGACAGGTGTGGTGGTGTGGGTAAGTTTAAGGGTAAAGTTAGGGACAGGTGTGGTGGTATGGGTAAGTTTAAGGGTAAAGTTAGGGGCAGGTGTGGTGGTGTGGGTAAGTTTAAGGGTAAAGTTAGGGACAGGTGTGGTGGTATGGGTAAGTTTAAGGGTAAAGTTAGGGACAGGCGTGGTGGTATAGGTAAGTTTAAGGGTAAAGTTAGGGACAGGCGTGGTGGTATAGGTAAGTTTAAGGGTAAAGTTAGGGACAGGTGTGGTGGGGACAGGTGTCTGTATCTTCACTTTCACCTCTTAGCAACCTGGATGCACACCTGCCTTTCATTGCTTCCGTGCTGATGTTTTTTTTAATTCTCATATACAATCTGAATCTATGTTTTTTCTGTATTTTGCCTTTATTATTATTATTAATATTATATTATTATTATGATGTCACGTTGTCATTTTACATACACTTGTATGTGTGGATGTTTGACTGCTCTCACCATGTAGTTCAGGGCATCTGAAACACTGTGGTCTCTGGAGTAAATGAGGTTGACTTTGGTTCCCTGCACTGCTACAGGACTTTTGCTGGCAATCTCTCCTGCCATCTCCAGAGCGCCAGCCATCATAGTCTCTTTATCTGGGAACACACGACTGTGGACAACAAGAGAGAACAAATGCACATGTCTACTAAAATTTACAAACTTATGTCCCACAGAAATATACACTCACCAACCACTTTATTAGATGCACCTTGCTAGTACCGGGTTGGACCCCCTTTTACCTTCAGAACTGCCTTAATACTTCATGACAGATTTAACAAGGTGCTGGAAACATTTCTCAGAGATTTTGGTCCATATTGACAGCATCTCGCAGCTGCTGCAGATTTGTCGGCTGCACATTCAGATGCAAATCTCCCATTCCAGCACATCTCAAAGGTGCTCTGTTGGATTGAGATCTGGTGACTGTGGAGGCCATTTCAGTTTAGTGAACTCACTGTCATGTTCAAGAAACCAGTCTGAGATTTGAGCTTTGTGACATGACATGTTATCCTGCTGGAAGCAGCCATCAGAAGATGGTACACTGTAATGCTGCCTGAATCATAATCAGTTTGCTCACTGGCCAGAGAACTGGCACCCCGACTGAGACTGGTTTCTCAATTCTTTCACCTGATGGAGTTTTGGTTCCTTGCCACTGTTGCCTTTGACTTTTGGCTTGCTCAGTTAGGGACACTAAATATTCAACAATATTACTGATCTGACTGTACTAACACTATGGGATGAGAACTGAACTGAGCTGGGTGACATCACTGTTTTCTCCAGAGCGGCTGTACAGCCAAAATAAATTTTGTTGCATTATTTTTAAAGCTGCTTTGAAACAATCTGACGCTCAAAAATGGCCCGACATTGCCCGACGGCTGATTATCAGCTTGGTGTGTCCCAGGCTTAAGCCATTTAAACGATACTCATTTGGTACTAAGGGGCCCAAAGTGTGTCAAGAAAATATCCCCTACACCATTATCGCACCAGCACCAGCCTGAGCCGTTGAATATGTTATTTTCTCATTTCACACCATTCTCTGTAAACCCTAGAGATGGTTGCATGTGAAAATCCAAGTAGATCACCAGTTTCTGAAATACTCAGACCAACCGTCTGGCAACAACAACCAATGTTCAGTCACTTAAATCACCTTTCTTCCCCATTCTGATGCTCAGTTTGAACTTCATCAGATCGTCTTGACCATGTCTACATGTCTAAATGCATTGCGTTGTCTCATGTGATTAGCTGATTAGGTGTTTGCGTTAGCAAGCAGTTGTATAGGTGTACCTAATAACGTCGCCAATGAGTGTAATTGTGCTCACTCTTTCCACATGTGAAGAGGATAGCCAATCACAACAGAGGTCTAAAATCTACAGAAGAAAGTTTTTATTTTAAAAACCGCTTAAAGCTGTTCTATATTGTGAACATTTATATTATAAATTCAAAATAGCACATCATCTCTTATCTTATGGCTTACATATCTCACCTGACCAATCCACAGCTCTTGGCTTCATCAGCGTACATCTTCCGTGCAGTGAAAGCCAACTCATTCACTAGACTGAAAGACAGTCGGAGTAAACTTTACTATCAATTGCATAAAAACAGGGCACTGCTACTGGATCTATAAGATGCTTATAAGTATGATTAAGCAAGTACCTTCGACTTCCAATCACTCTGGGGAGACGTTGCAAAGTCCCGACATCAGCTGCCAAACCAATGTCAACCTCCTGAACAGGAAAGGGTGATCAATTCAGGCAGAAATCTCTTGAAATCTCTGCAAATCAAAGTTTATTCTCAAATGGCATTAAACAGTCAGTTAAAATCATAATGAAAATCCAATAAGAATGCCCACACCTTGACCTGAAACCAGGCATCCTGCGTACAGAGTCGTATATCACATGCTGTGATCAAGTCCACTCCTACAAAAGAAGAAACAATGGAATGATAACATTTACATATGGTTTTCTATCTGGTGAAGCAACAAACTTCTAGTGGAGAAACTAACTTAATTAGTCCAAAGTTGTTAAAGCTGAGGAGGCCTATCATGTATGAATGAATTATATAAATTACTTGTGTCTGTATCATTACATCATAGTGCCTCCTGCCTTTGAGGTCATCTGTCCAAAAGGCCCACCAAAGTTTGACTAATAACCAATAAATATAACTACCCAATGCTTATTGGTCATTGATAGCCATATATTTTTGCATGTGTATCATATGTTACATAGTCAATAATTTCATAGTTAAAGCCATTTTAATGTCGGTCATAATTATAGCTATATAATCATAACTATAATAATTATAATAAACAAAAAAAATAAAATAGGGTACAAATACTGATAGCTTAATCAAATAATACTAAAGAAGAAAATCTGAACGATAAATCTGTTCTATAATGAATCTGTTCTATAAACAAATACAAAATGTTGTGGAAACTTTTTAACAGAGAGGAAAACTAACCTCCTCCTATACATGCTCCATGAATGGCCACAATTACTGGTTTTGGACACTGTACAAAGAAACACAGGAGACATAATGAAACATGATTTGTGTATTGAGATAAAGTCTAGTTGCCATTGAATGTTATAGCCAAATATAAAAAATATATATATATATACACACACACACCCCTAAAGGATTATTAGGAACACCATACTAATACTGTGTTTGACCCCTTTCACCTTCAGAACTGCCTTAATTCTACGTGGCATTGATTCAACAAGGTGCTGAAAGCATTCTTTAGAAATGTTGGCCCATATTGATAGGATAGCATCTTGCAGTTGATGGAAATTTGTGGGATGCACATCCAGGGCACGAAGCTCCCGTTCCACCACATCCCAAAGATGCTCTATTGGGTTGAGATCTGGTGACTGTGGGGGCCATTTTAGTACAGTGAACTCATTGTCATGTTCAAGAAACCAATTTGAAATGATTCGAGCTTTGTGACATGGTGCATTATCCTGCTGGAAGTAGCCATCAGAGAATGGGTACATGGTGGTCATAAAGGGATGGACATGGTCAGAAACAATGCTCAGGTAGGCCGTGGCATTTAAACGATGCCCAATTGGCACTAAGGGGCCTAAAGTGTGCCAAGAAAACATCCCCCACACCATTACACCACCACCACCAGCCTGCACAGTGGTAACAAGGCATGATGGATCCATGTTCTCATTCTGTTTACGCCAAATTCTGACTCTACCATCTGAATGTCTCAACAGAAATCGAGACTCATCAGACCAGGCAACATTTTTCCAGTCTTCAACTGTCCAATTTTGGTGAGCTTGTGCAAATTGTAGCCTCTTTTTCCTATTTGTAGAGGAGATGAGTGGTACCCGGTGGGGTCTTCTGCTGTTGTAGCCCATCCGCCTCAAGGTTGTGCGTGTTGTGGCTTCACAAATGCTTTGCTGCATACCTCGGTTGTAACGAGTGGTTATTTCAGTCAAAGTTGCTCTTCTGTCAGCTTGAATCAGTCGGCTCATTCTCCTCTGACCTCTAGCATCAACAAGGCATTTTCGCCCACAGGACTGCCGCATACCGGATGTTTTTCCCTTTTCACACATATATATATATATATATGTATAAATAAATAAATCACACACACAAACACACACACACTATATGGACAAAAGTATTGGGGCACCTGACCATTACACCAACAGGGACTGAAATGACATCTCATTCTGAACACATAGACTTTAATATAGAGTTGATCCCCACTTTGCAGCTCCCACTCTTCTGGGAAGGTTTTCCACAAGATTTTGGAGTGTTTCTGAGCAAAATTTTACCCATTCTCCCAGTGCATTTGTGAGGTCAGCAGTAACTGATGTTGGACAAGTCTGGCTTGCAATCTCCGTTCCAATTAATGCCAAAGATGTTTGATGGGGTTGAGGTCAGGACTCTGTGCAGGCCAGTCAAGTTCCTCCACACCAAACTTGACATCCAAACTTATCTTTATGGACCTTGCTTTGTGCACTGGGGCAGTCATGCTAGAATAGAAAAGGGCCTTCCCCAAACTGTTCCCACAAAGTTGGAAGCATAACATTGTCCAAAAGGTCTAGGTATGCTGAAGCATTAAGATTTCCCTTCACTGGAAGTAAAGGGCCTAGACCCTGAAAAACAATCCCACACCATAATCCCCTTCCACCAAACTTTACAGTCAGCACAATGCGGTCAGGCAAGTACCGTTCTCCTGGCATCCACCCAACCCAGACTCGTCCATCAGACGGCCAGATAGAGAAGTGTGATTGGTCACTCCAGAACACGTCTCCACTGCTCTAGAGTCCAATGGTGGCGTGCTTTAGACCATTCAATCCAAAGATTAGCATTGCACTTGGTGATGGAAGGCCATGGAACCCCATTCCATGAAGCTCCCGCCACACAGTTTTTGTGCTGATATTAATGCCAAAGGAAGTTTGGAACTCTTCGGCTGTGGAATCAGCAGAGCGTTGGCGACTTTCACGCACCATGTGCTGGTTCGCTCTGTGACTTTACATAGTCTTCCGCTTCATGAAGTTCTTGCTGTTCCTAAATACTTCCGCTTTCCAATAATACCACTAACTGCTGACCATGGATAATCTAGCAGGGATAACATTTCACAAACTAATTATAATGCAAAGGTGGCACCCTATCAGAGCACCACGCTTGAATTCACTGAGCTCTTCAGAATGGCCCTTTTTTCTCACAAATGTTTGTAAACGCAGACTGCATGGCTAGGTGCTTGATTTTATACACACGTGCCAATAGGTCTGATTGAAACACCTGAATTCAAGAATTAAGAGGTGTGTTTGAATACTTAATATTAATTCCAGTAGCGTACTTGTAGTACTTGTCCATATAGTGTATATATTGAGATGTTTTCACAGTATATGAACACGGTTCTAAAATAGTAACCTTTTCAATAACAGAGAAGGTCTCTTGGTATTTAGCTATGGTGCCGCGCAAGTTCCATGAGATCCTGGCTGTGTCGTCTCCTTCAGGCTGTAGAATATCACTGGCCATGCCCATGAGGTCAATACCTGTACACAGATTATTACCATTCAGTTAATGGTGAAATATTCATATATGGCATATAATACAAAAATATGCATCATGAACATGTATAAGTGTTAAACTTATAACCCCACTATCAATCCATGTTGTCAAAATTAAGAATGTTAATTTCAGTTGCCATTGTCGAAATATTGTTGAGATAAAATATAATTTGTGCAAATTTGAAAATGTATTTTCTTAGTATGAGAAACCAATCAACAAATAGGAAACAAAACTGCAATGAAATGAAAAGACTAGAAACTGGTCAAACTTGGAAAGGTGTTGCAAGAATAGTGTGTCAAGATAGTGTTTGAAAGCTTTACCAGAAGTGAAGAGCTTTCCAGCGCCTGAGAAAACCACGACACGACACTCTGAGTCTTCAGCTATCTGATTGAAGCAGTCAACCATTTCACTGCAGGTAATACAAAAATACACACACTAATTCAGTCATGACAATTATTTTAGATAACGGAGATCATTGTGCACTTCAAATTCCAATCTCACCAAGGCCGTAACCAGTTTGATGAAGTTTGCATCATTGATTCTGTTATTTTGCTTTGAATTACTGTATTTTATAAAGCACTATATAAATAAAGGTGACTTGACTTAAAATATTACTATTCATGTCACTCTTTAAGAAATCTTAAAGGAAATTAAATGAAATGAATGATTCGTATGGATATCAGTGTGTAATAAGGACATGACGTCATACAGCCAGAATGCCTTGTTCATTGCATTGCGTTTCTCCGGGCGGCAGATTTCGACGTGAGTGATAGTGTCAGCTGGCCGGCTGATTGACAGGGTGGTGAAGGGGGAGGTGGGCCCTCCTGATGAAGACATTCCTCTAACGGCGTTCAGGAAAGGTATGAATAGACCCTGTTCTAATCACAAAACACAGAGAGAAAAAAAAACAAAACAAAACGGGTTTACAATTCTGACATCCAGAGGACACAACTGTTTGAAATTAAACTATATATATATATATATATATATATATATATATATATATATATATATATATATATATATATATATATATATATATATATATATATATATATATATATATATATATATATATATATATAAACTTTATCAATCACTGGTTCCAAATAACTTGTCATTTTTAGTGGATGTGGATTTATTAAGTGTGTACTTTAAACTCTAGCACTTTAAATTACAATCACATTATATTGCCACTCATTGGCATTTTAGGCAAAAGGACTGAGGAATTGACCCATTATATTATTATGAAGGCAACATTTACAATACGGTTACAATAATTGGTTAACATTAGGTAATATGAACAAACAACAAACAATACTTATACAGCATTTATTAATCTAGGTTAATACCAATTTCTACATACTCTATCCTAATACATTTTAAAGCAAAGAAAGAACAAAAGCTTACAAAGTTAATACATTTTATTTCAAGTTAAATGTGAACAAAACAAAGTATATATATATATATATATATATATATATATATATATATATATATATATATATATATATATATATATATATATATATATATATATAGAGAGAGAGAGAGAGAGAGAGAGAGAGAGAGAGAGAGAGAGAGAGTTTTGTTTTTAAAAAATGGCTTATATTTCTTTCAAATATATTCCAATTGGTTTGATATTTTATGTAATAACAAAAATGTGTGCTTTAAGTGTCCAAATACTAATCATAATCAATAAGATCAACATTTTCATAATGTTTCCATTTGTGCATTATTATGTTATTAATTTATATACACAATCCAGCTGCATGCTATACCTTTTTAATGTTTGATTTATCCATTAAATGTATTATTCACTCAGAGAGAGAAATAACATTGAGTGTGTGACCTTTCACCCAGTGAACACGGCATGTCACAGATACAGACCATTAAATACAAATTGGTTTAAAAACGAACAAAATGTAGAATATTGATTCTTACATTTTTCCAGTGTTCCGTACTTAATACTGTATTTCTACAAACGATAAATAATGTTAATGTGAGTATTCTGAAAAAATGCAGTTAGATGATCAAACTGTGTGACTTACTTCTGAACGCAGAACTGAAAGCGAGTGCCATTGGTGCCCTTTGACCAATATATTCACACTCACAGAGGAGCTGCAGATCTGTCTATGAAGACTATCACAATACTGACTGCAGTGATGTGGGTAATCTGTTTAACTGCTTTAAAATAATATGTTATTCGTCACAGCAGAGCGACAACACGGAATATATCCGTCTCTGTCTTTGAGTTGTTTTATTCTAAAACTGTATTTATTTTTTTAGGACGTGGTCATGTTTATCCTGTGACGTATCTGCTTCTTCTTCTCTGTAATTCTGCTGTATTCCGCACCACAGGCACATACCGCCACCTACGGTCTCTTTTCTTAGAGTTTATTACTTCGGGTTCACACATTGCTGTATTTCTGTTCAGCTCCCATGCCAAAATCCCAGCTTGTGTGTTCCCATAGATCAGTGTTTCCCAACCCTGTTCCTGGAGGCACACCAACAGTGCACATTTTGGTTGTCTCCCTTATCTGACCCATATATTTCTGGTCTCTACTAACAAGCTGATGAGTTGAATCAGGTGTGTTTGATTAGAAAGAGTTCAAAATGTGTAGTGTTGGTGTGCCTCCAGGAACAGGGTTGGGGAACACTGCCATAGATATTTGTGGTTTAATTATTGTGATTCCCTATCATTTGCCTAACCCTGTTTCTACAAGCCTATATTGCATTACTACTTTGTCTTTAACTACAACTGGGTTACATTGCATTAATGTAGGCCTAACATTATTTATTTCAATAAACTTAAGGTTCAGTTCAATTATCCTAAAATGAATATGTTTACCTTCAACCAAAACTAATCCAGTTTCACTGAGTTTATTCAATGAATGCATTCATACATTTTATACAAAATATTTACTCTGTAAAGACTGCCTTCATTTTTCACGATTAAACAATAGATAATTAAAAATAAAAGCATGTTGCCTTTAATTGAAAGGATTTATAAAATACTTATAAAAGTGTTGTGCAAAAAAAGCAGCAATCAATTCGTCAGTTGTTAAAGACAAGACTTAGCCTATATTTAAAGGAATGTAGCATGGTTGGTATTGACATGAATGTGCTGTAACACGAAACCTGCCAAAACAAATAAATACATTACAAAAAAAATACATAAATAAATATATACATCCACATATTCGGAATTAATAAATGTGAGGATATAAATAATTAAATAAATAAAACTAATGTTGGGGAATAAATAAAAAAAAAAAAAGTTAAAGAAAATGCTAAACTGAAAGTTGACCCTTTTCCCCTTTCAACCGTTTATTCATTTTTGAATGTTGCTTCTTATTTGCTTCCCTTGCCTCAACATGCTAATGAGAGGGTGTCAGTCAAACCCTAAACCAATCACATAATATCACTGACGTCATCGAAACCCTTTCAGAGTATTACGATAGTCACTCATCAAAAACAAAAACAACACCACAAAGAATATTAATGTTTTACACCATAACAGTCTTACATGCAGTAGAGTTTCTCAAGGAGTTAAGATACATATCAAACTCTTTCTTACAAAAAAAAAGATGTGTGTTTCTCAAACATACATTTGTGAATATAAAATGTTGCTAGAAAAAGTAAATTAAGTACAAATTTAAAATGAGAAGGGTCTAATTTCAGTCACCAAAAAACTAAATCTTTTGGCTTATAGGCTACAGAAGCTTGAAGATAGATACCTTTTAACAAAGTTTGACAAGTCAACCCAGAATACTTTGCAATACAAACAGTCCCAAAACAAAAGATTAATTGTCTTTTCAAATGGATGAAAAAAGGAACACATGGGGGAAACACAAATAATAAATTTAGCAAGTTTATAGAGACGTCGACAACTTTATTATATCCCATATTATATCATTAAAACTGTTACTCAAAAAAACAAAGAAATCTGAGCTCTGTTAAGAATTTTTTGTTTGACAAGCTGCTGAGAAGACATTGATCAACAAATAGATTAGTGCTGTCAATAAAGGACCTTTAGGGCCAGGTTTGACCAAAGGTTTGATACAATCGGAAATGTATAAAAAACAATGGCATACTCTCCTGGAGGGACTGGGAAAGAGGATGTACTGTATGCATAAAGTGTTCATAAGAGAGCAAGAGACCCCTGTCATCTAAAAGTTGACTCAAACTTTTATCAAGCCAATTATTTAAAAAAAAAAGAGATTTATTTTTATATCTAATATTTTGGTTGTTCCAGATAAAATAGCTATGTGGAGACAAATTATAATTATATATTAGGGACCAGCATATTAAAGCCTGTTTATGAAAACTAGAAAGATTTAAGGGTATTTTAGAGATGTCATAGTTGCAACGCAACCGAAAATGTAAACCTCCAACTGAACTGAAAATATGATTCGGGATAATATTTCAAAAGACATGGGATTGTTTAGAAAAGACTTGATCCATTTAACCTTGAAAGAGTGGAAAAGTCCACTAACTCAAAGCCACCCATTGTCCAATCAGCTATCATAACACTTTTTGAATTAAGTGATTTTTAGAATTCCCAACAAAGTCATTTTGTCCAGCATTCTGCAAATCTCCACAAAAACATCCAGAGCCATTATGGGATAACCCGAGATAACCCATCTGCTTTGAAAAGCAACACTCTTCCTGTTATAGACAGATCACACTGTAACCAGGAGTTTCATTTATGACCAACAGCAAGGATAAGAGGTTCAAATTTAAGTTTTGATCTCTTTTTTCCCGATCTCTACATATCTCGATATCTAAGTATTTAACTTCGGGCTTGACTTGGAATGTCACAGATTTCAATATCAATGCTTAATAGATACTTAATAGATAAAAACTCACATTTGTTAATATTAAGAACTAAACCAGAAGCAGATGAAAAAGATTGATTGTATTTAAGGCTGAAGAAACTTGATCTTTATTTTGAGTTGTGTCACCAGCCAATTGACTTATTAATATTGATATCCAATGACTATTTTGAATGTGGATGGCTAATAATTGCATAGGAAGCAGAAAAAGATAAGACGATATTGGGAAGCCTTGACAGATACCTCTATCTATATTAAATCTACGTGTAGTAGCCTCCATGTTGTAGTTTAATTGAAGCATTGGAATTATTATACAAAGTTTGAATTGCATTGATAAAATTTGGACCAAAACCAAAAATGTTCAAAGACGTAACAATCGCAAGAAAAAAAAGCAAGAAACAGTCATCAGGGGACAGATCGGAGTAATCTAACATATCAAGAATAAGTCTAATACTGTTTGAAATAATCTGTCTTTCATCAACAACTGATAGTCATCAATTATATTATCTAAAACACATTTAATTATTGTAGCAAAAATCATGGCTAATATTTTGTAATCAGGCTTATAGGTTAGCAATTTTCAAGTTGAGACAGGTCCTTTTGAGGTTTAGGGATCAAATTTCATAGAGGGAGGGAGAGTTCCTTTATGAAGACTTTCGAAATACACTTGGAGAAGAAATGGAGAAAGAACATTTGAGAATTTCTTATAAAACTCAGTGGTCAGGCTGTCATTTCCCGGATATTTGTTTAGTTTCAGCTTATCGATCGTCTCAGAAATATCTTTAATTTGAATAGGAGATTCACACAGAATTTTGCCATTATTATAAATATGGTTTGAGTCAAGAGGGGGGAAAAAATCCAAATTTAGTTGAGAGTGTCTAGAGTGATAAAGGTTTTTATAAAACTCTTCACAATCACAATAAGAAATTTCCTTATGATCCTTTATTATCACTCCATTTAGGAACAACAGCACCAGAGTAGGAGTCAAAGTTCACAGTAACACAGGCACCAAGATTTAAAAATGAATCCATCAACTTAGTTTTGCGTTTATTATTATTTGTCATAGAGGGTCCAAAAACCCTCCCGATGGTTCGAGCATGTAAGTGATGAAGGCGAAGAGAGAAAGGGGATGTGTTGACTAACGAAAATGTAAAAATGGATAGTTCACGAAAACAAACTTCCCAAAAGCAGAGAATAAAAAAATTAAAAAAAACAAACCCCTAAATTGTCAGAAAGTGCTTCCAAGTAGAAATTATAATGTGTTAAGCGAGATGTACTTAGAATTACATGTTAAAAGACAAATGTTCACGGACTGATTCGCTCACGCTGTTAACTTCACACCGCCAAACAGCAACAACTAACAAACAACAAAGCTAGACAGGGAACAATGGGAACATGAGGGCTATACACCAATCAGGCATTATGATCACCTTCCTAATATTGTGTTGGTCCCCCTTTTGCTGCCAAAACAGCCCTGACCCATCGAGGCATGGACTCCACTAGACCCCTGAAGGTGTGCTGTGGTATCTGGCACCAAGATGTTAGTATTAGATTCTTTAAGTCCTGCAAATTGCGAGGTGGGGCCTCCATGGATCGGACTTGTTGTTCAGCACATCCCATAGATGCTTGATTGGATTGATATCTGGGGAATTTGGAGGCCAATCAACACCTCAAACTCGTTTTGCTCCTCAAACCATTCTTGAACCATTTTTGCTTTGTGGCAGGGCACATTATCCTGCTGAAAGAGCCACAGCCACCAGGGAATACCGTTAACATGAAAGGGTGTACATGGTCTGCAACAATGCTTAGGGAGGTGGTACGTGTCAAAGTAACATCCACATGGATAGCAGGACCCAAGGTTTCCCAGCAGAACATTGCCCAAAGCATCACACTGCGTCCACCGGCTTGCCTTCTTCCCATAGTGCATCCTGGTGCCATGTGTTCCCCAGGTAAGCAAAGCACACGCACCTGGCCCTCCACGTGATGTAAAAGAAAATGTGATTCCTCAGACCAGGCCACCTTCTTCTTCCATTGCTCCATGGTCCAGTTTGCTCACTGTTGGTGCTTTCAGCGGTGGACGGGGTCAGCATGGGCACCCTGACTGGTCTGCGGCTGTGCAGCCCTATATGCAACAAACTGCGATGCACTGTGTATTCTGACACCTTTCTATCAGAACCAGCATTCATTTCTTGAGCAAGAGTCAGTCGAGAGGAAAAAAGAGAGCCAACAATTATGACTTTATCTGCAGCCAGTATTATCTCTGATAGAAAATCAGCAAATTCTTTGAAAAAGTCTGTATGGTGGCCTGTATACAGTAGCAGCACAAATGCCAAGTGGTATTTATCACTTACACTAGATAGTGTTACATTAAGCACCAGCGTCAAAAGAATTATATTTGAAACTAGACCTCTGATATCTAGGTGAAAGAGTCTCTATGTGTTGGGATTTATCTGACTTCTGTGATGTGAGACAGCTAGCAGTTTCAACTCGACTATGTGCCATATTACTAGAGAGAAGAGCGGCTCCACCCCAGGAGGGATTAAAACCATCTCTTTTTAACAGGTCAGGTCTGCCCCAAAAACTTTTATCTACAAACCCGATTCCAAAAAAGTTGGAACACTGTACAAATTGTGAATAAAAAAGGAATGCAATAATTTACAAATCTCATAAACTTATATTTTATTCACAATAGAATATAGATAACATATCAAATGTTGAAAGTGAGACATTTTGAAATGTCATGCCAAATATTGGCTCATTTTGAATTTCATGAGAGCTACACATTACAAAAAAGTTGGGACAGGTAGCAATAAGAGGCCGGAAAAGTTAAATGTACATATAAGGAACAGCTGGAGGACCAATTTGCAACTTATTAGGTCAATTGGCAACATGATTGGGTATAAAAAGAGCCTCTCAGAGTGGCAGTGTCTCTCAGAAGTCAAGATGGGCAGAGGATCACCAATTCCCCCAATGCTGCGGCCAAACATACTGGAGCAATATCAGAAAGGAGTTTCTCAGAGAAAACTGCAAAGAGTTTGAAGTTATCATCATCTACAGTGCATAATATCATCCAAAGATTCAGAGAATCTGGAACAATCTCTGTGCGTAAGGGTCAAGGCCGGAAAACCATACTGGATGCCCGTGATCTTCGGCCCTTAGACGGCACTGCATCACATACAGGAATGCTACTGTAATGGAAATCACAACATGGGCTCAGGAATACTTCCAGAAAACACTGTGGGTGAACACAATCCACCGTGCCATTCGCCGCTGCCGGCTAAAACTCTATAGGTCAAAAAATAAGCCAGATCTAAACAAGATCCAGAAGCGCAGGCGTTGAAATGACCCACTCTCCATTGAAATGAATGGTTGCTGGAACCACTTGAATGGATTAATAGTGCTTTAATGAATGATAGCATTATCATACTATAGTGCAGCCAAAGGATGACAGAAAAAAAAAAAAAAATAGATGCTGCATTAATCGCATAAAATATGTATATTTGTGTATTTGAGGTGGGACTTCCTGCTTTTCTGAGATAAATATTCTGATCTCTACATTTAGTAAATTTGGGAAAATGTGAAAGAAATTGTGGTGATTTTAAATAAAGAAACTGAAACATTATACACAAAGATTTCTTTTATTATGTACAGAATGATTACATTTCAAAACCTGACATGAACATTTGAACAATATGACAGATCCATTCATGATAAAATGTTAGTTTTCCATTTAACATTTAAATGTATTTAAACAGAGCTCAGTGCTTTAGACTGTTCGTAGTTTTGCACCGCCAGCTCGATGAATCCAGCTCTGTTTGACTCATACTGAGCATAGATCTAAGAATAGAAGGAAAAAGAAAGACAGAAAATGCATTAGAAGAACCTGTTTGTATGAGGATGCACAGGTTTTTACAGACAAACTGTTTATCTTAACATTGTTCTTTTTTATGTTAACATGGCAGCCAACATGAGGTGGCGACCAGTATAAAACAGCTAAAACAGCATGTCTTATAAGACTGATATGTCTGGAGGCTTTGCCTCAAGTGAGTATAAACTATAGTATAATTTGAGAGTATAATATTAAATATTTCCCTGCCATTAACAAATGTATGGCAATCCGTGTTTTCACTGTTATATGTAGGGGGTGCTATGACATCTTCTGAAGGAGTACTGAATCTCCAGCAGAAACAAGCGATAGAAGCATTGCTTCATGTAACATGCACATGTAAAATAATATTAAACAGCATATAAATCAAAACTGCCTAATGTTACTGAATGAAATGTCAACCCAGGATGAGCTATAGGACTGTACAAGCATTAGGGGTGTTGATGGACTCGATCTACTCCATATATGTATTGATCACTGTTCTGAATCCGATCTGGATGTAGTCTTTGACAAAAACTTGATTTTCTCAGATTTTTGCTCAAAATGTTTTTTTAAACTTACCCACATTCAAGTGTTGATAAAAAAAAAAGAATGCATGAAGCTAGAATAAAATGGGTTGTTTTGTTTAAAAGCAGAGGCTCTATTCTTTCAGAAATGTATACAACAAAATACACAAACGTTTTGTGAAAATGATCAAAAATGACAGCGCTGGCTGGCAACTTTTTTTCAAAACAACGCTGGCGGGGAAAGAGATAATGATGATTGTAAAAGTGCTATTTATTTTTTTGTGCGTAAAATTTTGCTAACTTTAATTAGCAAAACAAATACTGAAACACTGACTTCCTGTTTCAGGGGTTAAAGGGTCAATGTGATATAAAACAGGGTTGAGTGGAGTGTGCACTAAGCCAGAACCGTGACTAAACAGTGGCCCCTCATCAAGTCTACCATGTTTGCCTATTTCCTTCCAAAGAATCTAATATACACACTCTGTCTTACACACACATTAAAACCTGTCACTCTTCCAAATTACTGGTGGCATCTCAAAACTCGACAAGAATGTTTTGCCTTCCTTTACTCCATTCTCTCTGAATGACGTCCTGGCAAAGGTCAAACCACAGGCTAATGGGAAGTGATGTACCCTGGGACTGACCCCTTCTTCCCTGTTTTCAGAGTACATAGCATTAATGTTCTCATGTAAGAGTGGCAGACTGAACAGTTTCACTGATCTCTTCTGCAAGTATGAGAGCTGATGTGGCACATGGCTATTTGAGTAAATGTTTATAGTATATTTGCCATCCTGGACGACAAAACCAGTCATAAGTCACACGGGTATATTTGTGGCAACAGCCAACAATACATTGTATGTGTCAAAATTATAATTTTTCTTTTATGCCAAAAATCATTAGGATATTAAGTAAAGATCATGTTCCATGAAGATATTTAGTAAATGTCCTACTGTAAATATGTCAAAAATTTATTATTAGTAGTAATATGCATTAATATTTAGATTTTTGGAACCCTCAGATTCCAGATTTTCAAATAGTTGCATGTCGGCCAAATATTATCCTAACAAACCATACATCAATAGAAAGCTTATTTATTCAGATTTTGTATTAATCTCAATTTTAAAAAAATAATGTACCCTTATGACTGATTTTGTGGTGCGGGGTTACATTTGTGGATAAACTTACGATCTAATTAACACTGTAGTATTACAGTCTGAGGTGATGGATTCTTGTCTTGCATCCCTTACAAACTTTCGTGCCACCTCTGCACTGCAAAGATGAATTTTGCTGTTTGATTAACAACAGATCTATATTGTGTCATATATTTAATCAATCAACACATTTAGACATGCATTTCTCAGGCAGTAAATGTGTCTGAAATGTCTTTCAGATGAATTTGAGGAGTGTTAGTCTGGTATTGACTTGTTCTCGCCCTAAATTTGGTCTCGTTCTTGTCTTGATCTCAACACACGCTGGTCTCGTCTTGGTTTAGATGGTCTTGACTACAACACTACTGTTAAGTACAAAGTCTTTTTGTCCAATGATAAATGATTGTAATGTGATTCACCTCATAGCTGTTTGGCTTGGTTCATGGCTTAAAATGCTTTAAAGACTTATGGAAAAAATACTGCTGGAACCAACACCTTCGAAAAGGTGGTCGAGCGTAATGCACTCTATAGGAAACCTTAATTTCAAACTATTACATTAACCATTGTAGTTATGTTTAAACTGTATTTGTGGTGACAGTAAAGGATGTGGCATTTATGACTCTGTTCTGTACAGTGATAGCTTGTTCACCTTCAGAAGGTCCAGGTCAGTGGCCTGTTGTCTTTGAGCATGCTGCGCAGACTCACTCTGAGGATGAACCAAATGAAACAGACGCACCAACATCACCGCATCCTGCATTCTGTAACCATGACAACACATACTCATCACACAGAGACATCAGAAACCAGACTTCTCACAACACAATACATACTTTTAGTGAAATTAAAGGTGATGTAAGCGACGTCAACCAAGCAAGAACTTCCATCAGACCCAGACTGAGTCACACAGGGTGAATTTCTTACTACTAGTTTCATAATTATATCAAAACTATGGCTGTCGATTTAACACGTTAATTAGATTAATCCATTTTGGCAAAAAATAACATTAAAACTTAACGCATTTAAAGGGTTAGTTCACCCATAAATGAAAATTACCCCATGATTTACTCGCCCTCAAGTCATCCTAGGTGTATATGACTTTCTTCTTTCAGACGAATACAATCTGAGTTATATTAAAAAAATGTCCTTGCTAACCCAAGGTTTATAATCGTAGTGAATGGAAGCCCAAAAGAGCGCATCCATCCATTATAAAAGTAATACACACAGGGGGTTAATAAAGGCCTTATGAAGCGAAGCGATGCGTTTGTGTGAGAAAAATAGTAAATAGTAAAAAGTAAATAATCTAGCTTCCACCAGATCGCCTTCTGTATTCAACTTATGGAAAAAGTGTAACGCCTCTTGCAAATCAAAATGCTTACGCTATGTCTGACGACACTGCACACCAGTTAAGTTAAGTTTTTTTTTCAAAATGGCACAAGCTAGATCTGTAAGGAAGTTGCCAGGGCATCTGGGCCGAGAAACGGTGACTTCCTGGGAGCAAAGGACTTTCCTAAGGATTAACATTTGAACACTCTACTCAATACATAACAACCCCACCCGAGACACACCATACTGAGACACACTTCACACTCTGCCCATCACCCACTGTATTGCCATTCTCTCCCACACTGAAAACTCATTTAAAACCTATGCAACGTTAAATGTGTACAATGTGTAACCATACATGTCAAGTATCATTTGATCTCTGAATTGTGGATTTTGTATACAACTGATTGATGTTTTTATTCATTGAGTTGGACTTTGAATTATGATTTTGATTACCTGGTTAATAAGCTGTTACGTTTGAATTCATTCTGACTTACTCTGACATTATTTTCTCAAGTAAATTAAGTGAAGATTATGTTACCACAAATCTGCGTCAGCTTAAGTATCGGACCAAAATCTAGTTGAGTGGAGCATAAGGGCACACTAACTGAGACTTTGGATTTCAGACTAACTAAAAGGTAATTTCCGTTTATGACAACAGTAATGTTGGTTGACCAACCTAAATAGGGTGATCCTTACCTCTGTTTAAGATAATTTTACTCTAGCTAAGTGTACATGGATAACCCATGACATGACTAAGCCAAAACTACTGTCAGAAGAGTAAAGTTGGTCAACTGTATCTATAGTTGTGGTCGTGACCTCTGACTAGAGCTAATGTTATTTTAATTCAAGTGTATACAGATCTATGGGGACTAAAATATAGTCATTTACCTGTTTAGTGACCAGATGAAATAACGAGGTAATGCATATAAATAAATATATTTAATTTAATCTTGTTGTGTTGCATAAAAGGAAAGACAGTAACACGCAGAGAATCCTTCACCCGCATCACTGGTTACCGTCCTTGGAACTGTGGGCGGGCTTACAATATTTTACTTTATAACGTGTTAAATATGGATATTTTTCTTACACAAACGCATCACTTCAGAAGGCCTTTATTAACCCTCTGAAGTCGTGTGGAGCAGTTATATGATGGATAGATGCACTTTTATGGACTTCAGAAATGACATAACGATTTTTAATATAACTCTGATTGTGTTGCATCATGGTCTAATTTTCATTTTTGGGTGAACTAACCCTTTAAGGAAGAGTCTATATGAGACCGGTATAAGTGTTTTGGTAGTTTTAGTGCATTTTGAATGTGAAATTAACTACTGTGACAAGATGAAAGTTGGTTAGGAGTGTGAAGAGTTTTGAAAAAGTAACCTAAGTACTGAGAAATGCGTCCTAGCGATTGTAAAAAACTGTAAACTCCCAGGTACACCTGGCCCATAGACTTTCACTACAAATGCATTACTTCGTGTAGCATGTTTTAATGTTTTTTTTTTACAAACTGTTGGACAAATCAAATTAATTTTCTGTGGAAACTTTCAACATTTCCTTTTTGGATCTCCACACACACACATACTCACAGGTCTCTCTGCAACATGTCCACCAGAAGGCCATCAATTCGGTGACCGTTGGCCAGATGCCAGGCCAAACCACCAAAGAACCGTGTGGATCTGAGCAGATCATATTTCCCATGCTTTTCAATGTCCTCATAGGTCAGCATGAGCACCTAATCACACAACAGCATATTACTATTGTTAGTCAGTCCTACCACAGCTATTGCAGCAGCATGCAGAAAATAACTGAGGTAATCAGACAGCTCGGTTACACTTTGTTTGAAGGTGACGTAGTTAAATTGTACTTACTAAAATAAGTACTGAGTAATATTAATTAACTACAGGTGCTTTCACACCTGAGTGTTTGTTTCGGTTCGTTTAGGTATATGTTAACACGGCAATTGCGCTCGGATTCAAACCAAAACCATCGCTCCGAGACTGCCTGAACGAGGTGGTCTCGGCCCAAGTGTCTGATTCTGTGAGTCAGCACATCCCAGCTGAAAACCAGAAGAGCTCCTTCTTCACCTTAAAATGTTGTGTAATTGCGTTGTATATATGTAGTATATAATTTAACAGTGGGAATGACGGCTACATTCCTAGAGTGTTTGCTTGTGTCTCGGCGGTTACAAATAAAGCAACAGTAAGCTCATGGAGTGAATTTGTCATCTCACCAATAAGAGGACAGTTGTACTCACATGTGAGCTTCGTGAACACATTTTGGTATGCTTTGAAAGGTCACCTTGTGAAATCAAACCGAACCAAGAAAAAAAAAAATGCAACACTGTAACAAATTAAGTCCATGGTGAGTTATGGTTTAGGGTTAGTTACTTGTAATCAGTGTTGGGGGGGTAACGATTACAAGTAACTTGAGTTACGTAATCAGATTACTTTTTGAAGTAACTAGTAAAGTAATGCATTACTTTGAAAATGTATTAAAAAAAATATCTGTTACTTTTTCAAAAGGTAACAGATAAGGACTAAGTAACTCAAATTACTTTTCACATTTATTTGACTGACAACTCTCCTGTCCTCATGTTGAGAAAAATCGTGAGTAAATGCAGAGGGGTTGTGTGTAAACATGAGGGTTACTGTAGTTCTAGACTAAATGTGAGCATGCATCTCACTTGTACAATAAAGATTCAGTACTACTCAAAATGAATAAAATACAAATACAAAATCAGAATACTATATGCAAACCTCCAATAATTAAATGTTAAATAAAACAGATTTTTTTATGCATTTAATCTGACTTTATTGACCAATGTCTTGCTGCTAACCTTTAAAGATTCAGTTAAACCATGAGAAAAAAAATGACTAGATTTTTAGTTTTTATTGGTAAAACCTATTCTTCCATTATCCAGAACGGCAGCACAGCTGAAAGGCATGTTTGAGCGGAGTCCTCTACTGTACATGCCTGAATTCGCATTTTTACCTCAGCTTGAGGCTTATTATTTAAATTTTGGTATGAAGAGGTCTTTACATTTGCACAAAAATATAACTTTTTTTTTGTTATATATATATATAAAAATAAATAATAATAATAATAAAACAAAACAAAACAAAAACAAGCCCAGCCCAGGTGAGAAAAAGTAACGCAAATATAACGTAACATTACTTTTCTTAAAGAGTAACTAAGTAACTTAATTAGTTACTTTTTAAGGGAGTAACGCAATATTGTAATGCATTACTTTTCAAAGTAACTTTCCCCAACACAGCTTGTAATTCTGCATAATTTACTGTTATTACTATAGTAAGTCCATGTAGTAACGTCCAACTACGTCGCCTCTTCAGGAAAGAGAATAAGACGTTTTCATGTGCTGGTACAGCATATGGCCCACTCCTGCTTTCTATACATTTGTCTGTCAGCAACACACTCACATTTTTAAATTCTGCAGAGTCTGGCTCAAATTGGACAACGCACTGGTTTAGCACATCCTCGTGTCTATCCTGCTCAAAGACCACCTGCACAGAGAAAGAAACACTCGTCAGGAATTAATACATTAGCAAAATCTGAAAGACCTCTTTAGTTTTTGAACTCTTCATACTCTGAGGTTTTCTTCTTTAAAGATGGCTGGTGGTGTGACTTTGCGACCATCTTTGGGGAAATAAACTTGTATTATCCTATCTCTTTCGTTCCATGATGCTTTCCGCAGGGTTCCACTGGGCTCTCTCACAACTATGAATCTTTCCTTTGGGATATTGGTGAGAGAAACAGAAACGCCAACAACACGAAAGATAATTAACACAGTATCAGATCTCTCTGACACATTAAAAGTTCAGGAAATTACAGTAAATAAAGTATTGGGTTATTATCCTTGAACAACAGGAACGTTGAATAATTACATTTAAAACCACTGTAAAATGAAAGCATAAATAACACAGATATGCTAAACTTGGTTATATAATATAATGCCTTTTTTCTTACTCGATGCGGGACGTTAAAGTTGATGTCAGTGAATACATATTTAGCAGTGTCCATGCCTTCTAGCATCTGATCTTCAGAGAGCACATCATTTATGGGCTTCCTCTCAGACAGGACCGGTGGCATCTTCAGCAAATGTCTTGCTTGTTCTTCTGCTTTATCCACTGCCTACACAACCACCAAACACATGAACCTAATTAAGACTGCACAATCATATCACAAATCATATCTCATGTTTTTCCAAAATGCCATCCTGAATCCCTTTCCATTATATTGTTTGTTTATCTTAACTCCATCCCATTAGAATTAGAATCCCAGCCTTGGGAGAGGAAAATCTCACCTCCTCTAATTCGGTGTCTGTCATAAGCTTGTATTTAGGTGGCGTTAGCTGCTGTCTTAAGGGTCGGAAAACTTTCTTCAGCTCCAGACCCGTGATTTTGCTCAGAATGTCTTGAACCTCTGTATCTGTGAACTGAGCTTTAGGTGCATCCACAGAGCCTAGACGATGAAAAGAAAAGAAACATCGATCAACTTTAGTAATGATGCTTACATGCAAAAGTACTGCGGTTGCACCATGGAACAGTGTGACGTTATCACATGGTACTTTGAAATACTATAAAACTGATATCATTAAATAACCATATTGTAGCAACTCATAATGTAATTACTGCACATCATGTAAAAATGGCACATAAAGTAATAAGCATTACATTATTATTGTAATAAAATATTCATAATGTAATAATTTTTTCAAAATGTAATAAAATCTTGAGCTCATAATGTAATAAAAATAATTATACATTAGGAGAAAATGATGACATTATAAACTCACCAATCATATTATTATTATTATTATTGTAATATTAGTATTAGTATTCCTTAAAAAAAATCTAAATCCAGTCTTAAACTACCTGCGAAATGCAACAGATTTAAATATTTCATGCAATTATTATTATATTTTTATTAAACATAAAGCGTTGATATTCCTTTACAGTACATTTTAAAAGCCTAAACTTAGTCTTACCCTGCCAACACAAGCTTTAGCGCTAATAACCATTTTACATTTAGTAACCACATGAGACATTAAAACTACAAAACGTTAAATGTAATGTACAAGGTCAATTCTTCACTATGGTAAAGCATGGGGCCGTAACCGCGTGAGATTTACAGTATGACTGTACTTACTGCTGCGTGATGCTGATACACAGAACATTCGTGTTGTAGTCTGTAAACGCGCCGGCACATGTTTTTCTACACATTTAACGCAAAAGTAAGACTTTACTAAACGCCTTGCAACACTGAGCGCAGCCATGCTGTAAGTGACATCATCACAGCCGGTTGTGTTTTGAACTTCCACCTTTCAAAGAACCACTAGGAATGCTGGGAAATGTAGTACATGGACTTCTTTAAGTATTTGAGCATAACACCTGCGTAATAACATTTTCATACTAAATAAATACATAAATAAATGAATACATACATACATACATACATACATATATAAAAAACAAAAATCCTGATTCATCAATTTCTTATTACCAGTGTCCTTTTACAAACAAATAATTTGTTAACTAGGCTAACATACAGTCAAACCAAAATGTATTCAGACACGTTCAACATTTCTCACATTATCACAGTTTATTCGCTATAGTTTAGAAAATGGTAATAAAATATCACAAGAACACAGTTAAACTGTGTCAGAGCAAATTCATCTCGATAATGTCAGATAACTTTGATAGAAAGGTATGTAACTGATTACAATAAACCAATCAGCTGTTAAATTTAAGTACACAATTCGATTATACCAATTTAGGTCAAACAAAGACCAAGCAATGCTTCATTTTGTTCAGTCTGTGGTGTCAAAGGTCGCATTAGCAATTAGAAAAAACACTTAAAACACGTTTGTATATTTTCAACGCTATTACAATAATGAAAAATGACAATAATAATAATAATTATTAATAATATAAAAATGATTACATTATGAACATTTTATTATAATAATAATTTAATAATTACATTATGTGCAGTTATGACATTATGAGTTGCTACGTTAGTACATGTTAAAGTTTTTGTCACAAGATGGCGCTAAATAGTTTTCTTTTATTCTTTTAGGGTTAAGTTTAGGGTGTGGGTTAATGTTATAGTATTTATAACCAGCTGTGTGTGTGTGTGTGTGTGTGTGTGTGTGTGTATATATATATATATATATATATATATACACACACACACACACACACACACACACTGATCAGGCATAACATTATGACCAGGTGAAGTGAATAACACTGATTATCTCTTCATCACGGCTCCTGTTAGTGGGTGGGATATATTAGGCAGCAAGTGAACATTTTGTCCTCGAAGTTGATGTGTTAGAAGCAGGAAAAATGGGCAAGCGTAAGGATTTGAGTGAGTTTGACAAGGGCCAAATTGTGATGATTAGACAACTGGGTCAGAGCATCTCCAAAACTGCAGCTCTTGTGGGGTGTTCCCGGTCTGCAGTGGTCAGGATCTATCAAAAGTGCTCCAAGGAAGGAACAGTGGTGAACCGGCCACAGGGTCATGGGCGGCCAAGGCTCATTGATGCACGTGGGGAGTGAAGCCTGGCCCGTGTGGTCCGATCAAACAGATGAGTTACTGTAGCTCAAACTGCTCAAGAAGTTAATGCTGGTTCTGATAGAAAGGTGTCAGAATACACAGAGCATCTCAGTTTGTTGCGTATGGGGCTGCATAGCCGCAGACCAGTCAGGGTGCCCATGCTGACCGCTGTCCACCACCCAAAGCGCCAACGGTGGGCATGTGAGCATCAGAACTGGGACACGGAGCAATGGAAGAAGGTGGCCTGGTCTGATGAATCACGTTTTCTTTTACATCACGTGGATGGCCGGGTGCGTGTGCGTTGCTTACCTGGGGAACACATGGCACCAGGATGCACTATGGGAAGAAGGCGAGCCGGGCGGAGGCAGTGTGATGCTTTGGGCAATGTTCTGCTGGGAAACCTTGGGTCCTGCCATCCATGTGGATGTTACTTTGACACGTACCACCTACCTAAGCATTGTTGCAGACCATGTACACCCTTTCATGTTAACGGTATTCCCTGGTGGCTGTGGCCTCTTTCAGCAGGATAATGTGCCCTGCCACAAAGCAAAAAGGGTTCAGGAATGGATTGAGGAGCACAACAACGAGTTTGAGGTGTTGACTTTGCCTACAAATTCCCCAGATCTCAATCCAATCGAGCATCTGTGGGATGTGCTGAACAAACAAGTCCGATCCATGGAAGCCCCACCTCACAACTTACAGGACTTAAAGAATCTGCTGCTAACATCCTTGGTGCCAGATACCACAGCACACCTTCAGGGATTTAGTGGAGTCCATGCCTCGACGGGTCAGGGCTGAGCAAAAGGGGGACCAACACAATATTAGGAAGGTGATCATAATGTTATCCCTGATGTGTATATAAACAAAAGTTGCAATGTCACATTTAGATAGATAAGTAGAATCGAGTAGTAGCCTAGAAACCAGACTCTGTGTAATAATTTAGAATAAATAGTTTAGTTTTATAAATACCTTACTAATAAAGTGTTTTTTAAAGAATGGATATAATTTATTAGAGGACAAAATATGCATCCCACTGGTCGTGATTTTTGGCCTGTACATAATGTAGCCTACGTGGTACAGACGGTGAACCTGCAGGTCAAATCTGCGTGACTAGATGGCAAGATTCAGTCAGTAGATGGCGCCAGAGGATTACACTGACAACGACTAAACACATCTTTATACTTTGTAAAGACATACCTACTCAAACATAAACAAGCAAATAATAAGTAATCTAAATAAAAATAAAACTGAAAGAAAATATCTCACATTCCAATGCCCAATAACATTTCCTGCTTTTTGAATGTTATAGTATAATCTAATAATTAAAAAGATAATTTCATGTGCACACCTCAAAGTCAAAAACAAGCCTATATTATCAGCCATGATTTTATGCCCAGACTAAGAAAAACACGATGACTCTATGGTCCCTATGAGGAAACATGATTATAAATCATACAGAATGAAATTTTTTTTTTTTTTTGGAAAATGTAAAAATGCAGAAAGTCTTGTGTGATGGGTAGGTTTAGGGGTAGGTGTAGTATAAGGGGAGAGAGTTTGTACAGTATGAAAACCATTATGCCTATGGAGAGTCCCCATAAAGACAGTGAACCAGAAATCAGTCAAATCATGTTTATATTAAATAGTGGAAAACACTTTATTTTAAGGTGACATGTTTACACATTACTACATGTACTTAATAACAGTAAATTAAGTAACTAACCCTAAACCAAACCCTAACCCTAACTCTATAGTAAGTACATGTAGTTAATTAATATTACTACTTATTTGAGTAGGTACAATGTAACTATGTCACCTTAAAAATAAAGTGTAACCAAATTGTGTTTTGGACTATTTTTATGAGGGTTAAAGTATAACGCTTTTATGAGGGTTATGCTAAGGGGTAGGCAATAGAAAGTATTATTAAGCTGACATAAACAATGGACGTCTATATGAGATGTCCTCATTACAGTTTCGCTAGGACACATTTCTCACATTTCTCAACACTTTTTCAAAACTCTTCACACGCCTAACTAACTTTCATCTTGGCAAATTAGTTCATTTCACATTCAAAATAAATGTAAAACTACCAAAACATTTCATTCATGTCTCAAATGAACTTGTTCTTCCTCTAGCAGAGGTTTTCACCCAACAAACACACTTTGTTATTCATAAAACAATGACGGAAAAACACTAACAATGAGCATTATACAATGTCTGCTTTTGTAACGTTTCAAAGCAAGTTTTAAAAAAACAAGAATGACACTCTCTGCTGTATTTATATTCCATGTTTACATTACAGTACAGAATTATTCCTAAATTTCCCCATTTGTATAGTAATGAAATAGAAAGACTAACACTTCAGCTACAGTACATTTAATTGTTTTGATAATATTTTTTTTTTTTTTTACAGTTTTTTCCAATTGCTAACACACTAAAATGCCATGCACAGCACAATTATTTAAACTGACACACAGAGAGCAAAACCTCTACTCAAGTCTCCTAAAGTTTAAACACATTTTCTGCTTTACACACATTTTGCAATTCAAAATGGCACTTTTTAAATGCACTGAACACGGTTCTCTGCATAAAGCACAACAATCTGACATTAAGTCACATGTTTGCCATTTCAAAACACGGCCATTCAAAATGACACTACATGAGCTGATTGGCCAATACATGTGCCACCTGGCCAGACACCTCATTGGTTAATGGTTTCCACTTCAGTCAGGACGTAAGCACTTTGAAAAGACCACAGATGAGCACTTTTTTTACAACAACAACAATGGAAGATGTTGCAGAGAGAGGAAGAGGAAGAGGAAGAGGGAGGATGCAATTTTCTTTTTCAGTTTACTGTTTTTTTGAGCATATTTTTGTTCAGTCCAATGTAAACATATCTGCTGTGCATATGTTGCACTGACTTGTTTGGTGAAACTTTAAAAAAGAAATGTTTCAACAGTGTGTGTGTGTGTGTGTGTGTGTGTGTGTGTGTGTGTATCTGCAAATATTTCTGTGCATGTGAACAATCTGAAGAATTTTCTACAAGTTGAACTACATATTTTAGTATTATGGCAAAGCATACTGAAGATGAGAGTGCTGTTCATTATGCCCAACAGTGTGTAGTTGGTTAGACAAAAATCTGCTAATATGTGTGTGCCATTTCATGCAAAAGTTTTGATAATGCTATATGTAGTTTTGGTTGCAGTGCTTCATTTTGCAAGATATATGAAGTATTTTGCAGTTCGGGTGTGTGGTTTTCTGAATTGTGTTAAGTATTTTGATAAAACCAGCCTAGTTTGCAAAATTGTGTGTTAGTAATTGGAAAAAAACTGTAATTCAGTATAAATATAATATGATATTACAGAATAAATGTATCAAATTGTTGTCTTGCAAAATTAGTCTTTGAAATATATAGGCCACTTCATTATAATGACTGAAACATTAACCCTAAATCATCCTCTAAAAGAAAATGCAGAGCATTTTGAAATTATAATAAAAATAATAAAACAACAACTGTCAGTGTACCTGAATGTCCTCGAAGGGAGCTTTTGTCTGTGGAAAATTTTGTCCCAAAGCTGTAAGCGAATTTTCCACAAAATTCTCAAAACAAAGAAAAAAATAGCACTGAAAAGTAAAATGTGCGTGTGTGTGTTTGTGTGTGTATTTGTATGCCTACTTAACCATATTTTGTATTAAACTTGTACCCATAAGTAGGCTCATTTATAAAAACTTTCTGTAAGGGTTAGGAGTAGATTATAGTATTTATAATTAACTGTGAATAAAAACAATAGTCAATAAGATGGCTAAGTAGACGTGTGTGTGTGTGTGTGTGTGTGTGTGTGTGTGTGTGTGTGTGTGTGTGTGTGTGTGTGTGTGTGTGTGTGTGTGGACATGTTAATGGTACATGATAGTCACCAGAGGCAAGACTTACCCTTTCAACAAGCAACAGCTGTCTCCATATTGAACCAGACACACACACACACACAACACACACACACACACACACACACACACATTGGTACAGTTATGATCAAACAAACAAAAACATTATACAAATAAAGTTAAGTTTTATGGTTAGGTTGTGTGTGCATTGGTATTTCTCATTTCAATGGGAGGGAAGTGAAGGAGAGATTGGAAAAGGGCACAGTGACACTCAAGCTCTGTCTGTTTTTCCAAGATGGGAATTACTCTCTGAACTGGAGCATTGGTATTTCTTTTTCAATCATCCTTACCACAGTCACTCATATATTTAATATATTTAACTACTCATATAATTACTCATATATTAAATCTTTATGAATGCTGCATAATCCTTTGTCAGTTATATACACAGCAAAGAAGTTTTGTTTGTTTTTTCACAATAAAAAATTAACAAATGAAAACTGAAAAACAAATGATAGTAATGTTTAATCAAGGATAACAATATCATTAGATCACTGCCTACTTTTTACTCTTATGTGAAAACCTTTCAAACACTATACACTACATTGTTGTCACCTCTCTATACCTCACAAGCCTGCATGTTTGATTAAGCATCCAAATTATCATCTCATAAGAAATTATCATTCATTCAAATTTTTATTCAGTTTTTATAAAAGAGCGATTGATCTCACATTTATGCCTTTGGTGGATGCCTTTACCCAAAACAACCTTCATTCAAGGTACACATTTTATCAGTTCATGCATTTCCTGGGAATCAAACCCATAACCTTGGCATTGCTAAAATAGTACGAATAGTAAGATTATGCCTTTCTAAATACTCAGTTTTAAGGCTTTGGAAATAGTTGTGTTTGTTGTGAGTAATGCTTATCATAATTATAACTAAATTTACAATTATAACATAATTATAAACACATTTTTTTACAGTGTCTTTGTTAAACATACTGCATGTACTATCAAATCAAATCACCTTTATTTATATAGTGCTTTTAAGAAGTCCAATTGTTTCAAAGCAGCTTCACATTGTTAACAGGAAAATAATGCAACAGAATTTGTACAGCCGTTCTGGTGAAACGCTGATGTTATCCAGCTAATTTCAAGTATCATATAGTGTCAATGCGGGAAGATCGGTAATATAGATGATATTTAGGTGTCCCCAACTGAGCAAGCCAAAAGCCAGAGGCAACGGTGGCAAGGAACCAAAACTCCTTCAGGATCAGAATGGAGAAAAAAACCTTGGGAGAAACCAGGCTCAGTCGGGGTGCCAGTTCTCCTCTGGCCGACGAACAAACAGTGTATGATTATAATTCTGGCAACATTTCAGGTCTTAAGTCATATTAGGTAAATAGATATTCGTAAGATTATTCGTAAGATTGGAGTCGTCACGCCAGAGACGGGTTTAATGAGGATGTCGTGTCGATGCAGCATTTACGTGGGGAGTTTATTTGACGCGCTCTCTGCAGACATTTCAGGAATGCATTGGTCATGTCCAGGCGCTGGTCCACCATCTGATCTGGATATGGCCCAGATCCGGCTGACTGCAGTAAACCTCGGGATAAACAGAGAGACTAACATTAGCGTAGATGCCATTCTTCTTATGATGTAACGAGTACATCAGGTGTTATGGGAAGTGTTCCTGGTTCCGGCTGACCTAGTTAATGCATCCTAACAATCATTTACTGATTTGAATAATAGAAATTGATAATGTTCTATGTGTATACCATAGTAAAGAGATGCATTTTTAGTCTAGATTTAAACTGACAGAGTGTGTCTGCTTCCCGAACAATGCTAGGAAGACTGTTCCAGAGTTTAGGTGCTAAATAGGAAAAGGATTGACCGCCTGCAGTTGATTTTGATATTCTAGGCATTATCAACTGGCCAGATTTTTGAGACCGCAATAGACGTGATGGAGTATAATGCGTTAAGAGTTCGCTCAAGTACTGGGGAGCTAAACCATTTAGTGCTTTGTAAGTAATAAGCAAGATTTTAAAATTTATACAATGTTTAATAGGGAGCCAGTGCAGTGTTGACAGAACCGGGCTAATATGGTCATACTTCCTGGTTCTAGTAAGAACTCGAGCTGCTGCGTTTTGGACCAGCTGGAGTTTGTTTATTAAGCGAGCAGGGCAACCACCCAGTAAAGCATTACAATAATCTAGCCTTGAGGTCATGAACGCATGAATTAACTGTATTTTTGCATTGAAAGGATGTGCCGTAATTTAGATATATTTTTAAGATGGTAGAATGCAGTTTTACAGATGTTAGAAACGTGGCTTTCAAATGAAAGATTGGTATCAAAGAGCACACCCAGGTTCCTAACTGACGAAGGGGACTTGACAGAGCAGCCATCGAGTGTTAGACAGTATTCTAGGTTACTACTTGCAGAGTTTTTTTGTCCAATAATTAAAAATTCATTTTTTTCTGAATTAAGTTGCAGGAAATTACTAGACATCCAATGTTTTATATCAGCTATGCATTCCGTTAATCTTGTGAATTGGTAAGTTTCGTCAGGGCGTGAAGAAATATAGAGCTGAGTATCGTCAGCATAACAGTGAAAACTAATGCCATGCTTCCTAATGAGATCTCCCAGTGGTAGCATGTACAGGGTGAAGAGCAACGGTCCTAGCACTGAGCCCTGCGGTACTCCATACTGAACTTGTGATCGGTGTGACATCTCTTCATTTACTGCTACAAACTGATAACGGTCAGATAAGTATGATTTAAACCATGCCAATGCAGTTCCACTAATGCCAACATAATTTTCGAGTCTATTCAAAAGAATGTTGTGGTCGATAGTATCGAATGCAGCGCTAAGATCGAGTAACACTAATAGAGAGTTACAACCACGATCAGATGATAAGAGTAAATCATTTGTAACTCTGATGAGAGCAGTCTCAGTACTATGATACGGTCTAAATCCTGACTGGAAATCCTCACAGATACCATTTCTTTCTAAAAAGGAACATAAATGTGAAGACACTGCCTTTTCCAGTATCTTTGACAGAAAGGGTAGATTTGAGATCGGCCTGTAATTGACTAATTCTGTAGGATCAAGTTGAGGTTTGATATTAGCCAACTTAAAAGTTTTCGGTACATATCCTAATGACAAAGATGAGTTAATGATATTAAGAAGAGGATCTATGACCTCTGGTAGCATCTCTTTTAATAGCCTAGTCGGTATAGGGTTGAGCATACATGTTGTTGATTTAGATGATTTAACGAGTTTAGCCAATTCTTCCTCTCCTATAGCAGTGAATGAATGTCATTTTTTCTCAGTGACACAACAATGCTCTGTCTGATGTGATACTGTAGTAGACGGCTGCATGTTTATAATTTTCTTCCTAATATTATCAATCTTACACGTAAAGAAGTTCATAAAGTCATTACTGCTGTTCTGTTTACAACCATCAGAAGTTGAAGCTTTATTTTTGGTTAACTTAGCCACTGTATCAAATAAATACCTAGGGTTGTGTTTGTTTTCTTCTAAGAGAGTCGAGAAATAAGCAGATCTAGCAGTTTTTACGGCCTTTCTGTATGCGATCATGTTCTCTTTCCATGAATTACGAAAAACCTCTAGTTTTGTTTTCTTCCAGCTGCACTCCATTTTTCTGGCTGCTGTTTTAAGGGCCCGGGTGTGCTTGTTGTACCACGGCGTTGGACTATTTTCTTTAATCTTCTTTAAGCGCCGGGAGCAACTGTGTCTAAAGTGCTGGAAAAAAGAGAGTCAATAGTTTCTGTTGCAAAATCGAGTTCCTCTAGGCTATCTGGGATGCTGAGGAGATGAAACTGATGAGGAAGATTATTTAAAAAGCAATCTTTAGTGGAGGCAGTGATAGTTCTGCCATATTTGAAGCGAGGGGACGGCTTTGCAGCCTTAGCTAAATTAAGTATACATGATACTAGGTAATGATCTGAGATGTCGTCGCTCTGCTGCAGAATTTCAACGGTATCAACATTTATTCCATGTGACAATATTAGGTCTAGAGTATGATTAAGGCGATGAGTGGGTCCTGACACATGTTGCCTTACTCCAATAGAGTTTAGAATGTCTCTAAATGCTAATCCCAATGCGTCTTTTTCATTGTCTACATGGATATTAAAATCACCAACAATTAGTACTTTATCTGCAGCCAGTACTAACTCTGATAGAAAGTCAGCAAATTCTTTGATAAAGTCTGTATTGTGCCCTGGTGGCCTGTATACAGTAGCCAGCACAAATGTCAAATGCGATTTATCAATTACACTACATAATGCTACATAAAGCACCAAAACTTCAAAAGAATTATATTTGAAACTAGACTTCTGAGTAATACTGAAGATATTGTTATAAATTACAGCAACCCCTTTACCTTTCAGACGCGGCTCATGTTTATAACAATAATCTTGCGGGGTGGACTCATTTAAAGTAATGCAGTCGTCAGGTTTTAGCCAGCCTTCTGTCAAACACAGCACATCTAGATTATTATCTGTAATCATATCATTAACAATAAGCACTTTTGGGGAAAGGGATAGAATATTCAGCAACCCAAGCTTTATCATTTGATTATCTGTATTATATCTGTTGTTTATTTGTTGGACATCAATTAAGTTTTTACTGTTGAATGGTCTTGATGGTTTTTTGTACTTACTAATTCGGGGAACAGACACAGTCTCTATGTGATAATATCTAGGTGAAAGAGTCTCTATGTGTTGGGATTTATCTGACTTCTGTAATGGGAGACAGCTAGCAGACGGTCGGGTAAGCCAGTCCGTCTGCTTCCTGACCTGGGCCCCAGTTAGTCAAGGTTTAGCTTTAAGACTATATGCCAAATTACTAGAGAGAAGAGCGGCACCACTCCAAGAAGGATGGATGCCGTACCTCTTCAACAGGTCAGGTCTGCCCCGAAAGCTTTTCCAATTGTCTATGAACCCTATGTTATTTTGCGGACATCACTTAGACAACCAGCCATTGAGTGATGATAGTCTGCTAAGTATCTCATCACTCCTTTTAACAGGGAGCGGACCAGAACAAAAAACTGCATCTGCCATCGTACTTGCGAGTTCACACACCTCTTTAATGTTAATTTTGGTGATCTCCGACTGGTGAAGTGGAACATCGTTAGTGCCAACGTGAATAATAATCTTAGAGAATTTACGATTAGCTTTAGCCAGCAGTTTTAAATTTGCTTTGTCAGGCGCTCTGGCTCCCGGTAAACATGTGACTATGGTGGCTGGTGTCTCTATTTTCACGTTCCGTGTAATAGAATCACCAATAACTAGGGCACTTTCAACAGGATTCTCAGTGGGTGCGTCACTGAGTGGGGAGAACCTGCTTGATGTTCTAATCGGAACGGAAGAGTGGTTTTTTGATCCGCGACTATGCCGTCTGACCGTTACCCAACTACCCTGCTGCATGGGCTCTACAGCCGGAACCGAACAATGTACAACGTTCACTAAGCTAGTCGCATCCAAAGCAGTGTCTAAAGCTGTTACACTCTCACTACTCTCAAATAAAGTCTGGATGCGTGTCTCTAATTCTGAAATCTTCTCCGTCAGCTTGACTATCTCCTTACATTTATCACATGTGAAGCCCTGCTCGCCAACGGAGACAGATACACTAAACATGAAACATGCGGTCCAAGTGACAATGACTGGAGAAGAAGACATGGTTTACCGTATTTGTTGATTAATCCAATTTACCAAAGTTGTTTGATGGAGTCTATTTACTAATCCAACTCACCACAATTGTTTAGTGAACTCAGAAAACAGGAAACCCGGGTGCAGAGATGGCAAGCTAACAGGCTAGCGAAAAGCTAACATGTGATAGTGATTTTGATTAAAAGCTAGTGATGTCAGATTTAATTTGGTAGGCATATGAGTAGGTTATAATTAGCAGTTTAAACAACAGAGAATTATATCAAATAAATCCTAACCAGATAGTAGGTGCATGCTATTAACTAAATATTAAGTATTTATTAATGATTAATTACTCATATTAATTCATTAATATTAGTACATGTGTGATTACACTGTAACAAGGACACCTTAAAATAAATTGCATCAACCACTTTTTATTCCAAATTTAAACTTTGCTACCGTATAGATATGTTGATTTCCCTTGATATGTTACTGGTTTTGTTATATTTGATGTCAGTTTCTGATTAGGCATAACATTATGACCTAATATTGCATTGGTCCCCCTTTTGCTGCCAAAACAGCCCTGACCCATCGAGGCATGAACTCCACTAGACCCCTGAAGGTGTGCTGTGGTATCTGGCACTAAGATGTAAGCAGCAGATCCTTTAAGTCCTGTAAGTTGCGAGGTGGGGCTTCCATGGATCAGACTTGGATCGTTTGTTCAGCACATCCCATAGATGCTCGATTGGATTGAGATCTGGGGAATTTGGAGGCCAAGTCAACACCTCAAAATTCGTTGTTGTGCTCCTCAAACCTGCAACAATGCTTAAGTAGGTGGTACGTGTCAAAGTAACATCCACATGGATGGCAGGACCCAAGGTTTTCACAGCAGAACATTGCCCAAAGCATCACACTGCCTCCGTTGGCTGGCCTTCTTCCCATAGTGCATCCTGGTGCCATGTGTTCCCCAGGTAAGTGACACACACGCACCCGGCCATCCACGTGATGTAAAAGAAAACGTGATTCATCAGACCAGGCCACACACTCCCTACTCGTCAAATGTCTGACGCATGGTCAAGGGACCCTTTTATCTGGCCCTCTAACTGTTTTTTGATGTTTAAAAACCCTCGCAATCTGATATCAAAATGCCCTCTGCGCAAAGGTTTAGCGTATTCATCAGCGGTGAGTTTAACAACGCACGTGGTGTACAACCGCATTCAGCGGTGAGTTTAACAACACTCAACTGCAGGTAAAACAGCATTCAGAGGTGAGTTTGACCAAAGCAAGGCTCAACTGCAGGTAAAACGGCATTAAAAGTTTAACGACGCTCCAAGGCACGTGCAAGTAAGCAGTTGAAGCGTTTTCTTGTCATAGGTAGGACACTGCTTTAACTATAGCATGCTGGATAACGTATTTTTATCGGAGGTTTGTTGATTTTAATAAATAAATATATATACTATACTACAATTGAGTTAAATTAATCATTTTTTTTATTTTTTTATTAAATCCTCTAAATTAATAACTCTGACGTCACCGTATGGGCGATCCCAAGGTTCATTGCGATTTTCCACTTGTTAAGTAGAAGGGTTAATTAATAGAGATGGATTACACATCAAAAACCGTTGAATCAGGACAAGAAGTTGTGTTCAGAAACTTTAGATTTGTAAGGTGGCCATTTCTTATGACGATAAATGATACAAGACATTATAAAAATATAGCTTTCTGCACCAAATGTGCGGGCTAGCAAAAGTTAGCTAATTAAATTCAAGTTAATTTTTGTCGCATATAATCATGTAAGGTACAATCATAGGGGAATGTAAGATTTTCAGTATTACATTAGCCCACAACTATTATCCAACATTATAAATGTTCAGAATGAAGAACGGTGTTGCCAGTTCCCTTTCAAGGGAACTCGCGCTGCGTCACCACTTTGGGAACACCTCTGCGTGATTGCGTCGTGAAGCACGTATGTCATCAGTCCAATAGAGAGACGGAACGTCATAGGCAGGTGATGTCATAGACCCGGAAACTATAAAGCACACCGGCAAACACACGCCGCTAGCTTCTGTTGCCTTCAACAAGCGCTCTGTGTCATCTGTCTGTCTCTCTGTGTTGTTTCTGAGTTCAGACTTTTGTTATTTTCAAAAAAGAAAATACACATATAAAGAGAGTAATATAGATTATGGCGAGCGAGCAGTATTTCAGAAAGTGTGTTCCTCCCTGTCCAGGCTTCATTACGGATGGGGATACACACCCGATGTGCGTTGCTTGTTTGGGAGAGCAGCACTGTGAGGCTCTGCCTCTTTGCGTGCTGCGATCCCGCCGGGGGCTCTTTGAGGAGAGCGTCCTGGCTCGCATTCCCCGCGGCACGGGGACCGCTGCCGAGGCACGGCGGCAGCTCATGTCGTGGGGTTCGCAGATGGATCTGTCGGAGGGGCCGGGGCCCTATCACAGCCTTCACCTGTCAGATCCAGCACCGCCTCTCCAGATTCGGGAGCCCGCGCTGCGGATTCTCCCCCCTGGGGGGCGGCCGCGGCACTGCGATTATCTTCCTCTGAGGAGGTTGATGTCTGCAGCGTCGAGGCAGGGATTGAGGACTCGCCACTTCAATCCCCTGCCAGTGAGGAGCTCATGGATGTGCTGAGCAGAGCTGTGGCCAGATTACACATCGACTGGCCACAAGAACAACATGAGCGAGCTGCCGTAAAAAGCAGACTTGACGAGCGCTCCCCTCACGTTCTGCTCAGCCTCCACGCAGGAGCCTGCAGTTCTTTCCAGACCTCCACACCGAGGTGTCGAGGTCGTGGAAGCGGCCCATGTCATCTCGTATTTTCACCACGCACACCTCTGTTTATAGTAACATAAACCTCTGTTTATAGTAACACGGGGTTGAAAAAGCATGGTTATGGTCAGATACCGGTGGTCGAAGAGATGCTTGCGAGCCATCTCTCGCCTGAATCCGCATCTGCCATAAAGGCTCCATCTTTGCCCACTAAGCCCTTAAAAATCACCTCTTCCTTAGTGGGCAAAGCATACTCCGCAGCAGGTCAGGCCGCCGCATGTCTGCACACTATGTCAAACGTGCAGACATACCAGGCTGACCTGCTGAAGGACCTGGATGAGAACCATGAGATCGGAGCCGATGTTATTAATGAGCTCCGATTGACAGCAGATCTCGCTCTCCGGGCCAGATGTGTTGGCCGTTCTATGGCAGCCTTGGTGGCTACGGAGAGGCATTTGTGGCTCAATCTTACAGAGATAAACGAACGTGATAAGAGCTTTTTCCTCCCATAGGGCGCAGCAAAAACAGAGTGTCGCCACTCGCACACCCCCGCAGAAAGGGTCATCAGGTGCGCGGCACTCTCAGGCACAGCCCTCCAAGGCCAAGACTGATCTGAGGACAGTCATTGTGTAAAGGAGAGCTGCGTCCAAAAAGTCCTGGCGCCTTCGGGCCCAGGACTGTGAGGGTGATCCCCTCCGTGGGCGGACGGTGCTTACCGCAGCATATGGATACCCGTTAGTCTGCGGTGGCCTCACGGGGTCATTCCACCAACCCCACTTGAGTGCCAGGGCGTGGAGAGCCCTCACAAGTCATCCAAGGATAGCTCGCGCCCTCCGAGGAGGGAATTAGCACTTTTGAGCCAGTTGTTCCCTGCCGGTTCGCCGCTTCAGGGCACTGTGCTCACGGTGCAGAGCACATCAGAGGCCAGTCTCAAGAGGCTGGTACCCCTAGTAGATTTTGTGACAGAGTGGGAGAGTCTGCCACATATTTCTCGTTGGGTCCTGCGGTGTATAAGAATTAGGTACGCCATTCAGTTCAGATGCCGTCCTCCCAGTTTCAACGGGGTCCTCTCCACTGTAGTGGGCCCTGAGCAGGCTCTGGTGATGACTCTGGAAGTACAGGAAGTACAGACTCTGCTGCTAAAGTACTTCCTGTACTTGTAAAGGACCCCCCCTCCCCTTAGATCTTCTCGTCCTGAACCGAGCAGTGGCAAAGCTCAAGTTCAGGATGCTAAACACTCAAACAGATCATGTCTCAGATCAGGTCCGAGGACTGGTTTGTCACGATAGATCTCAAAGATGCATATTTTCATATCTCCATCCTTCCGCAGCACAGGAAGTACCTGAGGTTCGCTTTCAGGGGAGAAGCGTACCAATGTCGGGTGCTTCTCTTCGGTCTAACTCTTTCGCCCCGCACGTTCACGAAGTGCATTGACGCTACTCTGGTCCCCTTGCGTATGCTGGGGATCCGTGTGCTCAATTACATCGATGACTGGCTGATCCTAGCTCAGTCAGCTCGTCTCGCTGTCCAACATCGAGATGTTGTTCTCACGCATATGAGGAGGTTGGGGCTGAGGCTCAACTCCAAGAAGAGCGTCCTTTCTCCTGTGCAGAGTATCACTTATTTGGGCGTGAGTTTGGGTGGCTCAAGACCAAGGGTTTTTCCCAAGGCCCGTCCCTGGGGGCACCGTGTCAGCGTGCGTCTCTGACCACGGATGCCTCCCTGACGGGTAGGGGGGCGACCATGAGTGGTCGCTCTGCCCAGGGCCTGTGGCAGGAGCACCCTCATTCATGGCACATAAATTGTCTGGAAATGTTGGCAGTGTTTCAGGCTCTGAAGCACTTCCTGCCACAAGTTTGACAGGGCTCATGTGGACCTGTTTGCCACTCACGAGAACACTGATTGTCATCTGTGGTTCTCCCTGTCGCCCCCAGCTTCTCTCGGGCTGGACGCAATGGTACAGGAGTGGCCGAGGCTGCCCCTGTACGCTTTCCCCCCGATTGCTCTGCTTCCGGGAGTTCTACAGAGAGTGAGCCGGACGGAGCCCGTCTTCTGCTAGTAGCCCCGTTCTGGCCAGGCCAAGTATGGTTCTTGGACCTTGGACCTGTGTCTCTCCTCGACGGCTCTCCCCTGGAGATTCCGCTCAGGAGGGACCTTCTCTCTCCGGCGGGCGGTGTCTTCTAAAACCCTCGCCCGGAGTTGTGGAAACTGTGGGCCTGGCCTCTGAGGGGGCCCAGCTCATAAGTTCTGGTCTCTCAACCGAGGTTGTTGAGACCATTCTACACTCCAGAGCTCCCTCCATGAGGAAACTTTACACCCTAAAGTGGATACTCTTCACCTTGTGGTGTAGAGATCGCCTGTGGGATCCAGTTAACTGCCCTGCGAGCAGTGCTGGAGTTCCTGCAGGAGAGGTTCTCCACTGGGTTAGCTCCCTCCACACTAAAGGTGTACGTGGCGGCCATAGCAGCTTACCACAATCCTTTGAGTGGTGTTTCTCTGGGGCGACACCCACTAGTAACTTGTTTTCTCCATGGAACCCTGAGGCTAAGGCCTGTGACATGCACCAGGGTGCCAGCCTGGGACCTACCCATCATCCTTGCCGGGCCTTTCCGAGGCTTCCTTCGAGCCGTTCAAGGACGTTTCCCGAGAAGTTTCTCACTTTAAAAACGATATTCCTGCTTGCTATTTCTTCCTTGAAGAGAATAGGAGATTTACAAGCCCTCTCTGTTGCACCCTTGTGCTTGGAATTTGCCCTGGGTATGGCCAAGGCCTTCCTCGCTCCGAGGCCCGGGTATATTCCTAAGGTTCTCACTAATCCTGTAAGACCTATTGTCCTCCAGGCCTTCTGTCCTCCTCCTTTTTCGATGTCAGACCAGGAAAAATTGAATCTGCTTTGCCCGGTTCATGCTTTAGACACATATGTCCACAGAGCTGCCCTGTGGAGGAGAACCGACCAGCTGTTTGTCTGTTTCGGACCACCCTCGAGGGGGGGCCCAGTTTCAAAGCAGAGGATGAGCAAGTGGGTGGTCGAGGCCATCTCACTCGCTTATGTGGTGGCCAGACAGCCTTCTCCTTTGGCTGTTCGGTCCCACTCCACTAGGTGTATGGCCGCCTCTCTTGAACTTTCGGCAGGGGCCTCTCTGCAGGATATTTGTGATGCAGCAGGGTGGTCCTCTCTGCACACCTTTATTAGGTTCTATGAACTTGATGTTAATGCTACTCCGGGGTCTCGGGTGCTCGCCTCTTAACTCCATGCCTCAGGCGGGCATCCGGCCTCGTATAGGGACATGGGTATTCTCGTTCCCAAAGCGGTGACGCAGTGCGAGTTCCCTACGACTGTAACCTTAGTTCCCTGAATAGGGAACGAGACGCTGCGTCACCCTACCATACTCCTCACATGCCCGAAAATGCCTTGTTTCAGGCCTTCCCAGAAGCTAACGGCGTGTGTTTGGCGGTGTGCTTTATAGTTTCTGGGTCTATGACGTCACCCTCCTATGATGTTCTGTCTCTCTATTGGACTGATGACATACGTGCTTCATGATGCAATCACGCAGAGGCATTCCCAAAGTGGTGACGCAGCGCCTCGTTCCCTATTCAGAGACCTAAGGCTACAATCGTAACCGAGACGATTGGTTTGTTTTACAGCCTAATTATTAAAAATCCACGCAAAATGATATAATAAACACCCAAAATAAATCCATAATTAACAATACAAATTCTACATAACTACTACATTGTGGTATCACAATTTTTCAATATAAAATAAAACAAATAATATGTATAAATAATGTAATATGTAATGCTGTCATAAATTATTGACTGATTCATATATATAAGTAGCTTCCAAAATAGGTCAATTAGAAAAATAATAGCTTTTAGTTGACACTGTCTAGAATGCACTGTGTGTGTGTGTGTGTGTGTGTGTGTGTGTGTGTGTGTGTGTGTGTGTGTGTGTGTGTGTGTGTCATTTTTAGGTAAATTGGACACTAACGTATGCTCCTACTAAATGACCCTGTATGATATCTGTACTGTGTTACAAAACAGTGATAATGTAAGGCGTCTGGTTGATATCAATTTTGATTGCTTGTTTTGCACCAAACGCCATGGCAACATTGATTAGAGTAGCCTGGGTGTCTCCTACATCTGCCACTTTCACTGTATGATTATAATAATAATCCTGTGTCAATCTAGAGATGCATATTCTGAATTGCATTGTGCTTCGTGTGTTCCTCTCTTTCCTGTATACAGCCAAATTAGACTGTATCTTGATTGTACTTCTTCTCTCTGACTGTAGATCTGATGTCTCACTTTGATATACTTTTACCAACACAGGTGAGCTGCAAAACCTGCAGCTCTTGTTTCGCAGCCATCTCCAAAAAAAACCCAAAGTAGCGGCCAAAAAAGTGACCCTGGACAGGAAGTGGGGGGGAAAGAAACCTAAAAAATAGAAATGCGGGAAGAGTGGTGGACTCTGCCCATATTGCAGTAAGTAGAAATGCTCATATTTCATTAAGCAATATGATTTGTTTCACTTTCATTAATATTGTGTGATAGGGCAAGGGCCTCATTTTACAAAAATAAGTTTAATCTGTCAGTGAATGAATTTGAGGTAGTCATAGATGGCATTGGTGTAACATATTATTTTAATTAATTTGTAATTTGCTTGACATGCATGGAATAGAATGCGCACGTGCACGCCATCAGTCTTTATTCAAGAACTGCCAAAATATCTTTATTCAAGAACCGCTATGAAGCCAAAACAATCTCTGTTACCTTAAATTAACCGTTTATCACTGTAAAGCCGCTTTGAAGCAATCTACATTGTTAAAAGCGCTATATAAATGAAGATGACTTGACTTGACTTGACTAGACTTTCTTTTTGACCAGGCGCTCATGTACATTTGTTTAGATTCAAGATTTCAAGAGATTCAAGAGTTTTATTTGTCACATACATAGTTATATACAGAATATACAACCGGCTACATTGTAAATATAACCTTGCTTTAGTACCACACAGGTACTTCAGTATGCGTGTTACTGAAGTCTCTGTCTCTGCTAAAGGCAGATCACAGAATTCAGACCCAGAGTCACTATTAAAGTCTTGCATGATTATGTAAGTAGATAACATGCTCCTACCTTGCACTACCACCCCTAGCATGTGAATATTGCATCTCACACTTATAGTGCCTTGCGCTGTGTTATTTTTAGAGAAAGTGCATGATGACGTGGCAAAATAACTCAGGACATGCGTGAAATCCATGCTGTGTGCAACATATGTGTTGTTAAATGCAAGGCCATATTCCAGGTGTCCTATTTCAAAGCCACAACTTTAAAAAGCATTTGAATTACTACAGGGGAGATAGTAATGTTGCGTTAAAAGTGGAAAGGATTCAATCATACCTACTGGAGTAGGACCGAGACCAGGTTCTGTAGAGTGGCTGGCTATTTTATGTCCGTTGGTGGCATTCCCAAATGAGTGTTTCTGTTTGTCCCCCAAGCTACATTTGTTACAGCGGCAGAGACAGGTAGGGGGGGAGGAGAGTGTTTGGATCAGGTGGATAGGTGGGCATAAAGAGGGAGTCCAGTCAAAATGTATTTTTGTTATCATATTTTGTTTTGTGTGTGTCCAATCAATATTATTTTTGAAGGGTGTCAGGACTTTTAGTGTTCCCTTTAGAAACCCAGATTGCTAACTACTAGACCACCAGCATCCAGCACAACATTACATGAATATTGGTTGTATAAAGCAAGGGTTCTCAAACTGTTTGTGCCAAGAACCCTTTTGTGTGGGAGAACAATTTCCAAGGACCCCCTCATAATCAAATCAATTAAGCATATGCTTGCTACCGTTTGTATATGTTGATGCCATTTCTATTCTCTGAAGTTGTGTCCGGGTTCACTATTCCATGTTTTCTAGCTGGTGTGTACTAACTTGGTCTTTAGTCAACTTTGGATTTTGAATCACTTAATGATGTGGACTGACTCAAACATTTATCCACGTTCATCTGCTATCTTAATGGCAAATAAGCCAAGCTAAGCAGCAGGAAGAATGGTTCATCATGACCTGAGTGAAGTGATTCAAGTGATTCACAACAGATTGACTTGATTAGTCATAATCACAAAAAAGTTAAATGTTAATGTTTTAATCTATTAGTGCATTTATAATCAAGATTTTATATGTAGATTCTAGATCATTACATTGTCATTGATAAGCATTTCTTAACGATAAAGCACATCTTTCTCATTCAAAGCAAATCCACTTTGAGAACCACTGGTATAGAGTACATATTTCACGAGTTCACACTTACATCAATTAAACAGAGTAAAGATTATGCGTATTTGGCGTGCTGTCCGGGGGAGGGCTCCGAGCTCGGGATTTTTGCCCGAACCCAGAGTACTTCCCCCATTGTTCTAAAAGTATTTAGGTAGTGAGGAGATGGGGTGGTGGAGGGATGCTGTCAAACTGAGATCAGAGGAGTGAGGTTTACTCGCACAGCATCTACTAGCTGACCTCCGTTACAATTGCATCAAGCACTATATATGTATAGGTTTGTATAAAAACAATGAAATACAAGACCGTACAATATTTTTTGAAAATATTTATGCTGTGAAACTTGTGTTAAAATGGCTCCTCTGATTTTCACTGTTCTAATGTGAATGTGATATATATATAATTTTTGTTTTTTTTGTTTTTTGGTTTTTGCTGATACTGTGGAAAAATCTGGGAGGAGACATGGGAGTCGGCCTGCCAGTACCCACCAGGTGCCAACCATGTGTGACGTCACCCATTGGTCTGTAATTCAATATGAGTTGAATACCTGCTATGAGTTGTCGAGTTCGCCGTTACGGGCACAGCCATCCTGGTTGCAGATGTGACTATTTTAGACGAGAAGGAGGACCCACGTTACGTTACAAACTTTCAATGGTTTCCACCCTAACATGCGGTCATGCTGTTTTTTTCTTTATTATTGATTTTTGTTAAAAGCTGTGTTCAAATAAATCAAAGTATACCTATATTTATGTTTGTCTTTCCATTCACCTTGTGGGTTAGCCAATCAGCTGAAATCTTCTTCAACTCGTCAAATGATATATTGCAATATGATGCACCAAAGTATGTAGGAAGGTGGGACATGTTTTCATTCATATTAATTGACACCGTTAAGAGACAGTTGATTCCACCAGGTAAACCATACATTTTCTGTATAAAGGGTAGCTGAGGTAGGCAGGGGTGGATAAACGATCAGGCTTACTAGGACCAGAGATCAAGAGGGTCCAGAAGCCTCTAAAAATTTGATTCAGGAAGGTTTCTAATTCAGGAAGGTTTCTAAAGGCAAGGCACATGAAACCCTGGCTGCTGCACTGTGGCCTTCCATTGACTTTGACGCACTGAATGCGTGTGTGTGCAAGTCTACCCCCAGATGGGTAAAAAGCAGAGGACAATAATATTTTTCTTTTTACTTTTAATGTTATTATTTCATTCTATATGGGCCAGGGAAGCTGGGTTTCTTTGTTGTTTATTTATATTTTTAAAACTATAACGCTACATATATCAATATTTATTTAGATGTTATCATGGTATTCATTTCTTTATTTTAATAATATTATTTCGGTCTTATTACCAGTGAAATATTACAGTATGCTGTAATACAGAACATTATGATATGATCTGAGCTAGATGCATTCAAAGCCCATATCCCGCAATGCGGGCATTCATTCGCAGAATCGGAGAACGATCAGCTGGTCTTTAATGCCAGTATTGCTTCAATGTACATATATATAATCATTGGTTTTGTCACCAGCAACAACACGTTGCTCAGATTTGTTCCAGTAAGTTATGCACCTTAATAACGTTTTTTTAAATCAACTGAAGACTCCGGAAGTGATGTTATATGTGCCGCTCGGCAGATAAGAAGATAAAAAAATACATTTGTGCAAAATTTACTTCATTTGTTTAATATATGTTTTTTTGGAAATGTTCTAGATTTCTAAGAAATGTGTGCTTGCACTATTGTAAAACATTATCAAAAAGATAAAAAATACATAATATTCGTAATATTTATGTTTTTGTCTAACGTTGTATTTGAGGATTTAAACAATAAAGATAACAATAATAATAAAATACAGTTTCATGTATTTGTCTCACGTATTGTGTGCTCGTCGGCCAGCGGCAATCTGAAATGGAATGGAGCCCATTCATGGCCATAGTTAATATGATTCACGGCAGACAGCAGAAACACAGGAGTCAAGTGCACACGCTTTGTAACAGCTTCTGTTGGGAGTTGTAGTTTGAAAGGATACTGGTATATTTCTCATAATTAGAAGTTAAAAGTGTACAATTTTGGATACACCCTGGCGTTTTTTGGGACGGTGTCATCAGATTTTAAAAATTGAATCGTTAAATTGGTGTAAATAGCTTATTACCATATTTGACAGTGAGTGGGTAAACTTTGGAGACCACATCTACATGACAGCAGAGGCCCATAGTTTTCTATAACTGCTGGTCTTATGTGTTTAGCACCTTCTGTTGCTAAATGACAAGCCTTCAAAGATGGACTTGGTTCAAGGTTCAGAGGTCAATATTTTAAAGCAGGAGTAATGTATCCTCTTCAGACTGACATGTTACTCTCTAGGTTGAGACCTCCAACGATGTGTTTGCTATAGTCCTACAACAACGTTTTAATTTTTACATATCATGGTTTGCAGATGATCCACTTTGGTCGATAGCCTCCTTTATTGTCCCCAGAGGGATATCTGCCTTGAGTTCAAATGCTTCACACATAACACTTGACATATTGTTTTACCATACAGCTGACATATACATACAATAAAAAACAAAGTGATTTGTAGTCAGACTGAAGCACATCACACAGCAACAATCTATTGCTCATCTTTCACAAACAGTGACAAGAGCAACACACAACTATTTGCATTATATCATGAAGATATTGCACAACCAGCCTCAAACAACATTATTTAAAGTTTTAACTGAGGTAGGTCCAAATAGGCCTATAGTTTAAAAATGTTAAGTTTAGTTTGTGGTACCTATATCTTCTGCCAGAGGACAAGAGCTCATACTTGGTATGGAGAATAAAGATGGATCAGACCACATTCTTTATGCTTGCCTGGAGAGACTGGTTTATATTCCTCTCCACAACCTTCATATTAAAATACTCTGTAATGCAGCCTTGTATAACATAAACCCTCTAATTCACCGTGTTTGCTCTAAATGATAACACCCACTTTCAACACGGGCCTTCCAGCCAAAGGTATTGTCCATATACACACCAAGGTGCCTAGGAGCAGAGCTGATGGATTGGTTCATCATTTATGACCTCTGATACCTTCTGACTCATGTCACGGCCCTGTCATCAGCTTGTAAAATGGTTGAATGAGATGTGTGAGTTGTGTCTGTGTGCAGTAGGCTGAGGAAGAAGAGTGCCAAAAATACCAAAACACATGTTGTATTATGTACACTAACCCTAACCCATAAATTGATATTTTAAAAAAGTCATTCATTTAAAACAACTAATAATGCAGTGTGACTTTAAATCAAAGTCCCACACATAAATATGCTCATGTTTTTTGTTTTTTTTCACCTTTAGTCTCTGCTATTAACATTTCTCAACCACAAAATTAGAAAATTGCCTTTTTAAATAACTATGCATGGAAAAAAAAAAAAATAATAAAAAAATGCTTCTCTTTTGTAGTTTATTTTTGTTTTTCACAACAGTACAAGTTAAAACAAATGCAAATTAGTCAAACAAGCAATTAGGCTGTATTTTTAAACACTCAGCTGTAGGTTTTTTATATGCTATATAAGGCAAATCAAAGTACTTAGGTCAGGAAATGTAGTTATTAAAGCAAATCTTGAAGTAATTCAACGACACTTCCTATTAAACATCCAAATTCAGAAAAAATGGTTTGTGTGTATTTAATAACCACTATAGTGTCCATAATTAAGTCACATTTTCAAGTTTTGGGCCAGTTTTTGGCATTTGTTGAACCTCTATGTACTTTCACTGCACATGAGAAGCAGCTGAATAAGTCCTGTCAAGGATGCTTTCAGAGACCATCTGTAGCAGGTGAGTTGATGCAAGAGTCCAAATTCAGAAAAAAAGGGTTTGAGTGTCCAAATAAAACTGTCGGAAAACTCACAGCACACAGCAGCAGCAGATAACACAGCAGATAACATCAGTGGAATTATGTTTATTATTATTATTACAATACACATATTTAAACATGAACATATGGAGGTTTTAATGGTCTGACAATAACTTGGATATCCACTGGATATACATGTGACTAACGTTCCTTTGCAATATCTGTTGTTGAAGATCAATGAAAATCAAATTTTTCCAATACACTCTTCAAAACCTTTAATTATGAAAAAAAAAAAAAAAAAAAAAAAAAAAAATTCAAATTTAACATATTAGGACATATTTTATTAGGACATGTCCCACCTTCCTGCAAACTTTTCTGCACATAGTTTTGTTCTACCATAAACAGAAGAGGACTATTGGAAAAACAGTTACTTAAATTAATTTCAGTTTGTATAACCACATTCATTATTAGTGTTCACACCACACACGCGCGTCACTCGGCAGGAAAAGGGAGAAAGGAAAAAGAGACACTGTCAACATAAGCCAGTTGAGATTGTGCGTGTACGTCCTTAAATCGTAAAAAAAGTAAATCTTAAAAAACTTATGTTGTCAGTTCATTTAAGCCTGTTCTTGCAAATTTAAATTAAGTTAACTGGTGATTTTGTTTTGGACCTGCCCCCACTGCAAAAAAAAAAAAAAAAAAAAAAAAAAGGAAACACTGACAAATATAAGAAATCAAAACAAAAGTGAGTTAATGCTCATTTCTCACTTTGAGAGCTCCTCAAACTCAGTCATCTGACAGTTCAGAATCACTGTCGTACCCATCCCAATCATTCTGGAAGTCTTGTTCCAGTCAAAACTTGAGCATAACAGTCCTTATTATCAGTGATCCAGCCCTCAACTTCAAACTGTGTCACTGCCAGCTGGATTCTCATGCTTTCCAGGTCCTGAAGTTGGCTCTCCAGGCATTTTGTGGCCTTTAAATAACAAAAAAAAGGAAATGAAAGAAGAAAAATCTTATACCTACAAAAATATACAATAGAAGGTATTTACAATATAAGAAAACAACAATACTCATCTCTACCTTCTGATATCGTCAGGCGAGTGAAGTAACCAAGTTATTAAACTTTTGCTGATTCCAGCGCATGGCCATCAGTGTAAGCATGTCTGTACGTCCTGCAAAAAAGGAAAAAAATACACTAATCTGTGTTGTACCACATGTCCCTCACTGGCTACAATTTTCTTGTAACACTTTCAATCTAAGTAGTGCAGTGTGTGGTTACCTTACCTGCTTCGGACATGTGCTTCATGGTCACAGTAATCCTAGAGAGGAAGGCGTTACACTGCTCAACCTCCTCCCCAAGTGTCAATCCGGCCCCTTGCTGGTAAGCTCCACTCCATTTAACCTATTAAAGAAAATACTTGAAAGCTGCCAACATACCTTTGCAGGTGTTTAGGGACAGTCAATGACATGGTAATGTTTTCTTACCTCACATTTAAAATCATGGGCTTTGGCATGAAACACTGAGAGGAATGGTTTCATGCTAAGGTGCTGGAGCTCCGGGCATCTTTTTGCCACTTTGTTGAGGTAGGGCCAGTACTTGCAGGTTACATCCATGGCAAAAAAAAGCGTATTGGCTTATTTGCCAGCTTGTTCTGCAGGTAGAGGGGATAAGCATAGATTTCTCCCCTGAACATGTTGAGAGTGCCAAGAAAAACTCCATGTCGACAGACTGCAAGCTCAAGTCCCTCCTCATCAATTTTACTCGAGGATCTCTGAGACGTTTCCCTGGCAGCTGACCACTCCCCTCCACAGACACCTCTTCCAGAGACCTACAACATGTAAAAAGGTTCATATACAGTGGGTACAGAAAGTATTCAGACCCCCTTAAATTTTTCACTCTTTGTTATATTGCAGCCATTTGCTAAAATCATTTAAGTTCTTTTTTTTTTTTTTTTTTTTTGTCATTAATGCACACACAGCACCCCATATTGACAGAAAAACACAAAATTGTTGACATTTTTGCAGATTTATTAAAAAAGAAAAACTGAAATATCACATGGTCCTAAGTATTCAGACCCTTTGCTCAGTATTTAGTAGAAGCACCCCTTTGATCTAATACAGCCATGAGTCTTTTTGGGAATTTGGGGATCCCCTGCCATTCCTCCTTGCAGATCCTCTCCAGTTCTGTCAGGTTGGATGGTAAACGTTGGTGGACAGCCATTTTCAGGTTTCTCCAGAGATGCTCAATTGGGTTTAAGTCAGGGCTCTGGCTGAGCCATTCAAGAACAGTCACGGAGTTGTTGTGAAGCCACTCCTTTGTTATTTTAGCTGTGTGCTTAGGGTCATTGTCTTGTTGGAAGGTGAACCTTTGGCCCAGTCTGAGTTCTTGAGCACTCTGCAGAAGGTTGTCATCCAGGATATCCATGTACTTGGCCGCATTCATCTTTCCCTCGATTGTAACCGGTCATCCTGTCCCTGCAGCTGAAAAACACCCCCACAGCATGATGCTGCCACCACCATGCTTCATTGTTGGGACTGTATTGGACAGGTGATGAGCAGTGCCTGGTTTTCTCCACACATACCAAAAAGTACAAAAAGTTCTATCTTGGTCTCGGTTGACCAGAGAATCTTATTTCTCACCATCTTGGAGTCCTTCAGGAGTTTTTTAACAAACTACATGCAGGCTTTCATGTGTCTTGCACTGAGGAGAGGCTTCTGTCGGACCACTCTGCCATAAAGCCCCAACTGGTGGAGGGCTGCAGTGATGGTTGACTTTCTACAACTTTCTCCCATCTCCCAACTGCATCTCTGGAGCTCAGCCACAGTGATCTTTGGGTTCTTCTTTACCTCTCTCACCAAGGCTCTTCTCCCCCGATAGCTCAGTTCGGCCGGACGGCAAGCTCTAGGAAGGGTTCTGGTCATCCCAAACGTCTTCCATTTAAGGATTATGGAGGCCACTGTGCTCTTAGGTATCTTAAGTGCAGCAGAAATGTTTTTGTAACCATGGCCAGATCTGTGCCTTGCCACAATTCTGTCTCTGAGCTCTTCAGGCAGTTCCTTTGACCTCATGATTCTCATTTGCACTGCACTGTTCATTTGCAGTGACATGCACTGTGAGCTGTAAGGTCTTATATAGACAGGTGTGTGGCTTTCCTAATCAAGTCCAATCAGTATAATCAAACACAGCTGGACACAAATGAAGGTGTAGAACCATCTCAAGGATGATCAGAAGAAATGGACAGCACCTGAGTTAAATATATGACTGTCACAGCAAAGGGTCTGAATACTTATGACCATATGATATTTTAGTTTTTCTTTTTTAATAAATCTGCAAAAATGTCAACAATTCTGTGTTTTTCTGTCAATATGGGGTGCTGTGTGTACATTAATGAAAAAAAATTAACTTAAATGATTTTAGCAAATGGCTGCAATATAACAAAGAGTGAAAAATGTAAGGGGGTCTGAATACTTTCCGTACCCACTGTAAATAGTCAGGACTCACCCAAACAATGTCAACTGTAAGATGTTATTGGTGGTGTTTTTAGAAATATTATACAAGTTTATATGGTTGGTGGTATAATGAATGCAATCCACAAATCTCTCTACTTCATCTTTTGCAATGAAGATGCCATCAAATAAGGCTTGTTCTTCAGATCTAAATGAAAGAAAGGTACACATTGACCTTCAATATGACACAGCAAAGGTTACTTTAACAACACTGCAAAAATTACACACATTTTGAAAGTACCTTGCTGCATTCTTAAAGTCAAAGTCAAAGTCAAGTCAAAGTCAGCTTTATTGTCAATTCTGCCATACGTACAGTACATACATACAGAGAATTGAAATTCTATGACTCTCAGACCCTAGGTGCCTAACAACAACAAAACAATAACAATAACAACAAAAGTTTAACAGTAACAACAACAGAGGAAAGATTAAAAAAAGATGGATAAAGTGAATTATAGAGGTAAAGTGGCGATGGCAAATAGTGCAAACAATGGTAACAATAGTGCAATTTCAGATTTAAGTCAGTGCAGGTATAAAAAGAAGAGGGGAGGGTTGGCAGAGTCGGGAGGGAGTTCAATGCCTTGACAGCTTGGGGAATGAAGCTGTCCTTCAGTCTGCTGGTCCTTGCTTGGAGACTGCGAAGCCTCCTCCCTGATGGCAGCAGACTGAAGAGGCTGTGCGATGGGTGGTGGGGGTCTCTCGCAATGATGAGGGCTTTGCGGAGAGGCGGGAGTTATAAATGTCCTGGAGGGGTGGGAGAGAGACACCAACGATCTTCTCAGCTGCTCTCACTATGTGCTGAAGTGCTTTACGGCAGGATGCGTTGCAGGCGCCGTACCACACAGTGATGCAGCTGGTCAGAATGCTCTCGATGGTGCCTCTGTAGAAGGTGCGCATGATGGGGGCTGGGGCTCCAGCTAAAGCGGTAGTGCTTGCGATTTCCGTCCACAGAAACAGCAAGCATGTCTGGGGTGCACGCAGGACAGGCAAAATGCTCCTCCCTGCAGATCTTATCCACCTCAAATCTAACAGCCTCCCACTCTAAAAAGCTTTTTCTGAAGCTGTCTGGTGTGATCTTCCCAGTCTGTTTCAGTACAGTACAGCCTAACTGATAGTGTTGTTTACGTGGTTTCAATTCTTTCCTGCTGCTCCATTGTTGAAAGCATGACAGAAGAATCAAATCAAATCAAATCACCTTTATTTATATAGCGCTTTTTACAAGTTCAATTGTTTCAAAGCAGCTTCACAGTGTTAACAGGAAACACCGCTCTGGTGAAAACGGTGATGTTATCCAGCTAATTTCAATTATCATAGTGTCAATGCGGGCAGTGACTTACATTGCATTCAAGGTACACATTTTCACATTTTGTCAGTTCTTTACAGGGGGGAGTTTATTTGACACTCTCTCTGCAGACATTTCAGGGATGCGTTGGTCGTGTCCAGGTGCAGGTCCACCATCTGATCTGGATATGGCCCGGATAAGGCTGACTGCAGTAAACCTTGGGATAAACAGAGAGACTAACATTAGCGTAGATGCCATTCTTCTTATGATGTAACGAGTACATCAGGTGTTATGGGAAGTGTTCCCGGTTCCGGCTGACCTAGTTAATGCAGCCTAACAATCATTTACTGATTTGAATAATAGAAATTGATAATGTTCTATGTGTATGCCATAGTGAAGAGATGCGTTTTTAGTCTAGATTTAAACTGACAGAGTGTGTCTGCTTCCCGAACAATGCTAGGAAGACTGTTCCAGAGTTTAGGTGCTAAATAGGAAAAGGATCGACCGCCTGCAGTTGATTTTGATATTCTAGGTATTATCAACTGGCCAGAGTTTTGAGACCGCAATAGACGTGATGGAGTATAATGCGTTAAGAGCTCGCTCAAGTACTGGGGAGCTAAACCATTTAGTGCTTTGTAAGTAATAAGCAAGATTTTAAAATTTATACGATGTTTAATAGGGAGCCAGTGCAGTGTTGACAGAACCGGGCTAATATGGTCATACTTCCTGGTTCTAGTAAGAGCTCGAGCTGCTGCATTTTGGACCAGCTGGAGTTTATTAAGCGAGCGCGTTCCTAACTGACGACAGGGATTTGACAGAGCAGCCAGTAAGTGTTAGACAGTATTCTAGCTTTTTTGTCCAATAATTAAAAATTCTGTTTTTTCTGAATTAAGTTGCAGGAAATTACTGGTCGTCCAATGTTTTATATCAGCTATGCATTCCGTTAATTTTGTGAATTGGTAAGTTTCGCCAGGGCGTGAAGAAATATAGAGCTGAGTATCGTCAGCATAACAATGAAAACTAACGCCATGCTTCCTAATGATATCTCCCAGTGGTAGCATGTACAGGGTGAGAAGCAACGGTCCTAGCACTGAGCCTTGCGGTACTCCATACTGAACTTGTGATCGGTGTGACATCTCTTCATTTACTGCTACAAACTGATAACGGTCAGATAAGTATGATTTAAACCATGCCAATGCAATTCCACTAATGCCAACATAATTTTCGAGTCTATTCAAAAGAATGTTGTGGTCGATAGTATCGAATGCAGCGCTAAGATCGAGTAACACTAATAGAGAGTTACAACCACGATCGGATGATAAGAGTAAATCATTTGTACCTCTGATGAGAGCAGTCTCAGTACTATGATACGGTCTAAATCCTGACTGGAAATCCTCACAGATACCATTTCTTTCTAAAAAGGAACATAAATGTGAAGACACTGCCTTTTCCAGTATTTTTGACAGAAAGGGTAGATTTGAGATCGGCCTGTAATTGACTAATTCTGTAGGATCAAGTTGAGGTTTGATAATAGCCAACTTAAAAGTTTTCGGTACATATCCTAATGACAAAGATGAGTTAATGAAGAGGACACCACTGGGCTACTTCAGATGTTTGTGAATTTCTAAAGAAAAGTAGCCTATATTACTATCACCCATGTATAACATTCAGAACCAAGAAACTTAAAATCAGACATCTGTCTTTCTTAGTTGTCAAGTGCCTCTTTCGTGAGACAGAACGCAAAACTGAACATCCCTCCTGCCTATCCTGTGGTCTTTCACAGGCGGGAGATGCACATAAGGTTATAGATTCGGACGGGAGCAGGACTAAAACGTCACATTATTGCAAAATGGGACAGAATATTGCAGAAACGGGGTGAAAATCCTGCCCAGCTCAGACCACTATAGTGAGCGTCTTAATAGAAATAGATCAGGATCATACATTTACAAAGCCAATAGCACAGCCTTGTTTTTTTTATATTCAAATGAAAAGTGGCAGGAAGCCACTCGGGCATCTCCAACAGCACAATACACACTGAAAGACATATCATATGCAGAGATTAAAGACATGCATCATCATATGTACTAACTGGGAAGTATTCTGTAATAATGTTTTTTTTTTTTTTTTTAAATCAATGATTTTAAAAGCTTTAAAGATAAAAGGTCATTAAGTGTGTTTCAGAGAAAGTACTCAAAAGATTCCTGTGAAGCCTATTATACTGTGAATTTAAAACTGAGAATGGGACTAGGGCTGCACAATACATAACTGTGCTTTTTCTGACAGATAAAGCAATTACCATTTCCAATACAATTTTTGAATGTGAATGATTTAATTCAGTTCAATATTCCAAATGTGTCTTTAATTTGTGCCACCTCTGATAAGTAAGCACAGCCAGTGTACAAGAAGACTAACACCCACTGACCGAGTTACTGATTCATGTATTCAATCCCAAGTGGTAAAACAATCTATATCTCCGTTTTAGATATACACTCAACTAAATGATTATTAGGAACACCTGTTCAATTTCTCATTAATGCAATTATCTAATCAACGAATCACATGGCAGTTGCTTCAATGCATTTAGGGGTGTGGTCCTGGTCAAGACAATCTCCTGAACTCCAAACTGAATGTCAGAATGGGAAAGAAAGGTGATTTAAGCAATTTTGAGCTTGGCATGGTTGTTGGTGCCAGACGGGCCGGTCTGAGTATTTCACAATCTGCTCAGTTACTGGGATTTTCACGAACAACCATTTCTATGGTTTACAAAGAATGGTGTGAAAAGGGAAGAACATCCAGTATGCGGCAGTCCTGTGGGCAAAAATGCCTTGTTGATGCTAGAGGTCAGAGGAGAATGGGCCGACTGATTCAAGCTGATAGAAGAGCAACTTTGACTGAAATAACCACTCATTACAACCGAGGTATGCAGCAAAGCATTTGTGAAGCCACAACATGCACAACCTTGAGGTGGATGGGCTACAACAGCAGAAGACCCCACCGGGTACCACTCATCTCCACTACAAATAGGAAAAAGAGGCTACAATTTGCACAAGCTCACCAAAATTGGACATTTGAAGACTGGAAAAATGTTGCCTGGTCTGATGAGTCTCAATTTCTGTTGAGACATTCAAATGGTAGAGTCTTTGGCGTAAACAGAATGAGAAAATGGATCCATCATGCCTTGTTACCACTGTGCAGGCTGGTGGTGGTGGTGGTGTAATGGTGTGGGGGATGTTTTCTTGGCACTTATTGGCCCCTTAGTGCCAATTGGGCATTGTTTAAATGCCACAGTCTACCTGAGCATTGTTTCTGATCATGTCCATCCCTTTATGACCACCATGTACCCATTCTCTGATGGCTACTTCCAGCAGGATAATGCACCATGTCACAAAGCTCGAATCATTTCAAATTGGTTTCTTGAACATGACAATGAGTTCACTGTACTAAAATGGCCCCCACAGTCACCAGATCTCAACGCAATAGAGCATCTTTGGGATGTGGTGGAATGGGAGCTTCGTGCCCTGGATGTGCATCCCACAAATCTCCATCAACTGCAAGATGCTATCCTATCAATATGGGCCAACATTTCTAAAGAATGCTTTCAGCACCTTGTTGAATCAATGCCACGTAGAATTAAGGCAGTTCTGAAGGCGAAAGGGGGTCAAACACAGTATTAGTATGGTGTTCCTAATAGTCCTTTAGGTGAGTGTATGTGAAAAATCATAGGAGTTCTCCTTTAAGTAATATTACTGAAAAAAGAAAACTGACCCATTTGGTTTCGGAATGATCTTGGTCAGCCATAGGCAAAATTTCCATCACTGTCTCTCTTCAGCCACCTGACATGTTGATGGTGGATGGTGGAGCCTTCGGGACTGGTTGATGGCTGGTGGATGGTGCTGCCTCCTGTTCTCCCGGCATCTTATTGATGAAATCTTCCAAGGTGTGGAGTTCATAATTTAATTTAGAATGTTCAACAAGCTCATCAAGCTCATTAAGGACCTTTCGAAATTGGAATTGTCACTTATGATGAACAATTACAAACAAGACAACACTAAAGGATAGGGGGGAAGAGCAAAAGAGCAAGAACAAGAGAACCAGACAGAATACAAATTCAGATTTGAAGATCATGCTACATACAACTACATAAATACTGAATAACTGAAAGGTTTAAGAACTGGAGAAAATGATGGTCTAGTTTGCATATGCTTTGGGATGTGGTGGGGAGGTCTGTGGGTGCTTATATAAATATTAGGCCAGAATACTGTAGCGCTGGGTGTTGCCTGTAAACTCACAATACAATATCTCACTAGGTATGGACTGATCTGGACACTTATGGCTGATATTGATACCAACCATTCAAAATGCCAGTTTGGCTGATGATCAGTGCCATTTTTTAATCTGTTTATGTTATTAATTATACTTTTGTGTTAACAAGGAAACACATTTCTTTAACTGGATTATTTCCTTTTCCCTGTGATAATTTTAATCAGAAGCTTCCCTCAGCATTCATAGTAGCTTAGAACACTAGCTTTTTAATTAGTTTGACACTGATTTATTTGTTAATGTGCTTTTTTTATTTTCATGTCTATGCTTTCATTAGCACCGTTATAAGTTACACTGACTAGCATGTGTATAAATGGCAGAGCTGCCAACTCTCACGCATTGGCCGTGAGACACACGCATTTGATTTGAAATGCCTGAAAGATGAGTTTATCTATAGATCTACCTATTGAACCACTCGTGATCGACTAGTTATGCTTTCGGTGAGGGGGTTCAAGATGAATGTGAAAATAAATACAGTGTAGCGCGACCAAAAGCTACATTCTATTTTGGGTTCTGACGAGAACGAGCCTGTAATGTGCGAAGCGAAGCGGTGCGGTGTGACGCTCAGCTCAATAATCCGCTCTACGCCAGCACGCTCCACTCAATCGCTCATGGCCCAAGCGAACGCTCCACTCATGAACCGCTCACCGGTAAAACAACATTCACTCAAATCCTGTTCTGACATTAAATTTCTCTGTACTTGTTGTAGCCGTTAAACAATGTATTTTGTTTCATATTTATGTTTAAATATTATAGTGCTATTTTTAAATTTCATTATGAAAACTGCAAAGATGCGTAGCCGTCAAAGACAATTTTGGCCACTTCATTAAGTTTTGTTTTGTAAAAAGCTTTTCTTTAAAGTGAATTTCGTTTTGTATAAATTGTATCTTAATTTTAATCAATGTTTCAATGACCTGGATTTAATGAATAATAAGCAAATAGACTAGCAGACAATAATCGTGACGGAGGCGCCGGAGCGAGCGCATTGCACATGAATTGGAGAGCGTCAAATAAATGAACCAAAACTCAGCAGGCCTCACAGACATATGTTTATAGAAAGTTTGAAATGTCCACTTTTAAACTAAACTATTTGAAACGAAAAGAAATAGTCAAGCAAAGCACACTGTTCACCCAAGCAACTCATGACTGGTGTCTCAGAGCGGTTCTGTTCAGAATGCTGCGCGCTCCATCACTGCATGTGCTGTGAGTTTAACATGACTCCTGAGAATTTCATATAAATTGCATACATTTTGTTCTTGCACTGATGTTAAATCTGTAGCCATTTTTCACTTTGATAGCCAGTTTGAGATATAGGCTATATTTGAGTATTTTGTGTAGCTTAAAAAGTCAAATGATTCTGACCAGAGGCGGACAGTAGTGAAGTATTTTTACTTTCTACTCAAGTACAATTTTCAAGTATATACTTTATCAGTATTTTTCTTTGGAAAACTTTTACTTCACTAGATTCTAAAGCAATGTCATACTTTTTACTGCACTACATTTCATGAATACAAGTTGTTGTTCCCTTTCAGTCGGTCACGTTCGACGTACGTCGGACGTCACCGACGAATTGGGATCACTTCAGGGAGCCCCTAACAGCTTCGAGATATAGAGAACAGGCCAATGAGAATTGGCGTGCGAGATTTGCATCTCGCGCTCCGCCCCGCGTCGCGGGTATAAAGCGAAGTGAAATGCACGCGACGCTTGTCATTCACTTCGGAGCCGAACGGCGTTGATGAAGAACGAAACGAGAGAGAGAGCGAGAGGCCAGAGAGAGAGGGAAACGCGTGTGTTGGCGAGACGGCACAACCAGCGCGACCGCGCCCCCTGCTGCATTAAGAGGAAAAAAACAACTGCTGTTCTCACAGCAAGAGAGTTGTGAGTGCACACACACGGGCTGCACTATTTCCCGGTGTGTTGCCGCGGTCCTCCCCTGAGTGCTTCAGCACAAAAAAAGCGTTTTCCTCACAAAGAGAGCTACACGGTGTGACACTGCGCCTTTTTCGAGATGTCATTCCACCCGTGCGCTACTGGATGCGGTCGTTCCCTGTCACCCGCTGACGGTCACAATCGCTGTATCACGTGCCTGGGCTTACAGCACGCTGAGGCAGCCTTTGTGGATAGTTCGTGTTCTCACCGCGGGAACATGACTATCGCAGCGCTTAGGTCGAGACTCGCCTACATTCGTGAAGGTGGAGTCCCCCTACCCATGCCTCGATCTAGCTCTATTCCCCAGAATAGATCTACGCCCGACGAATGGCCGGGTGACCTGAGGATTACGGTTAGGGCTAACCCGCCGAGCGCACCTCCGCAGGCCCCTAACCCCTCACAAGCGCCGCTACCGGTTGAGCTTCGGAGGGACCCGCTGGCCCCTCCCATGGGCGTCCGGCGGTCTCCTTCGGAGCTCCGGCGGAGGAGCAGATGTCGATCGCTGCATCGGGGGAGTTCCAGTCCTCGGAGGATGAAGATTCGGCTGCACTGCCTCCCTCTGGGAGAGTGGCAGCGGTCGAGTCAGACCCCGAGTTGACGGCTATGCTTTCCCGGGCCGCCGAAAAGGTCGGGCTTGAGTGGAACCCTCCACCACGTCCCGAACCTTCTAGGTTGGACGATTGGTTTTCTCGGGCGGGCGCGCTGGTTCTCAGCGCCCCGCCCGGTACCTTTCTTCCCGGAGGTGCATGAGGAGCTCACCAGGTCGTGGTCGACACCCTTTAGTGCCAGGAACCGACCGGTGGCTCCTCCTCCTCACTACCCTTGACGGCGGGCAAGCCAGGGAGTGCGTGGGGATCCCGCCGGTGGAGCGGGCCGTCGCGATGCAACTGTGTCCGGCGACCGCCTCCAATTGGCGCGGTGACCCACGTCTCCGTCCAAGGCCTGTAAGTTCTCCTCCAGTCTGACTGCGAAGGCTTACAGGTCTTGTGGCCAGGCTGCGCCCGCCTTGCATGCCATGGCGCTGCTTCAGGTGCATCAGGCCCAGGCACTCATGGATATGCACGAGGGTAGCCCTGGCCCAGAGCTCTTCCCGGAGCTCCGGACGGCGACGGACCTCGCCCCCGGCGACGAAAGTCACCGCCCGTTCCATCGGTCAGGCGATGTCCACTCTAGTGGTCCAGGAGCGGCATCTCTGGCTCAACCTGGCCGACATGAGGGAGACCGATAAGACTCGGTTCCTGGACTCCCCCATCTCCCCGGCCGGGTTGTTCGGCGACGCGGTCGAGAGCTTTGCCCAGCAGTTCTCGGCCGCCCAGAAGCAGACGGAGGCCATAAAATACATCCTGCCCGGCGGTCAGCTGCTGCCTCCACCCCGCCGCCGGCCGCAGCACCTCCGCCTGCTCGTCGCCGAGGACGTCCGCCCGCCGCTGCCCCCGCTCCCGCCCCAGCCCAGCAGCAGCCTCCACCCGGGCGTCGGCGTGGAGCCGGCCGTGGGAAGGGCGTCCAGCCCGCTCAGGCCGCTGCCAAGCCAGGTGGCAAGCGCTGTCGTAAGAGACCTGAGACGGCCACCCAGAGATGGAGGAGACTGCTCTTCGGGAGACGGCCGCAGCACCTCCCCGGAGGAGGGCCGGGGGGCGATATTGTGTCATCCTGTTCCGCCGCTAGCCCCAGTGCTAGCGGCACCCAAATTGTCAATAAAGAGCAGTTTCCGGAATCTCTGGGTGCCAGAGAGTGCGCTTGGCGGTGTTCGACGCTTCCATGCCTTGTCACCCTCAGGCGCTCTCTTATCGCCAGCAGGGGTGCCGGCTGTGTCTGGGACGCCACCAACGGCCTCCCCACACTCGCGTGCCCCCTCAGCGGAAGCAGGTAAGTGTTGCACAGCACACTCAGACCCCACCTTGGGCCGCTACCATGCCGCCCGTATCGGGTCCCTGCATGCCGCGCTGCCCCGCTGCGCGGTACGTCTGTGGTGCCGTTGGTCCCGCTTGCACGGTTCCTGGGAGCCTGGCTAGCGCTTCCCAGCCCGTCTCGCTGGCTCATCCGCACTATCAGGCTCGGCTATGCGATTCAGTTCGCCGGCGTCCCCCAAGTTCAGGGCATTCACTTCACCTCCGTGACGAAGGAGAATGCCCCTGTGCTCCAGGCGGAGATCGCAGTCCTACTGGCGAAGGACGCGATAGAGCCGGTCCCTCCAGCCGATATGAAGACCGGCTTCTACAGCCCGTACTTCATTGTACCCAAGAAAAGCGGCGGGTTACGACCGATCTTGGATCTGCGACTTCTGAACCAGTCCTTCACAGGCTGCCATTCAGGATGTTAACGCAGAAACGCATCTTCAGGTGCGTCCGTCCCCAAGATTGGTTTGCAGCGATCGACCTGAAGGACGCGTGACTTTCATGTCTCGATTCTCCTCGACACAGACCGTTCCCACGCTTTGCATTCGACGGACGAGCATATCAGTACAAGGTCCTACCCTTCGGGCTGGCCCTGTCGCCCGTGTCTTCATGAAAGTCGCGGAGGCGCCATTGCTCCCATGAGAGGCGTGGTGTTCGCATTCTCAACTACCTCGGCGACTGGCTGATCCTTGCCCAGTCGCGAGAGCAATTGTGCGAACACAGGGACATGGTGCTCCGTCACCTTTTGCGGTTGGGGCTTCAGGTCAACTGGGAGAAGAGCAAACTCTGCCCCTCGCAGAGGATCTCTTTTCGGGATGGAGATAGACTCGGTCGCCGGACGGCGCGCCTCACGAGGAGCGCGTCCAGTCAGTGTTGAACTGCGTGAACTCGTTCGAACGCAGGATAGCGGTACCACTGAAACATTTTCAGAGGCTCCTGGGGCATATGGCGCCCGCAGCGCGCAGTAACGCCGCTGGGATTGCTTCATATGAGACCGCTTCAACGCTGGCTCCACGACCGGGTCCCGAGATGGGCGTGGCGCAGCGGAACTCTCCGTGTCCAAGTGACGCTGAGATGCCGCCAAACCTTCAGCCCGTGGTCGGACCCTTCATTTCTACGGGCAGGCGTGCCTCTAGAACAAGTGTCCAGGCATGCTGTTGTCTCCACGGATGCCTCATCCACCGGCTGGGGTGCCGCATTACAACGGGCTTGCAGTGTCGGGTCTGTGGACGGGGCCCCAACTGCAATGGCATATCAATTGCCTGGAGTTGTTAGCAGTTCGTCTTGCACTCAGCCGCTTCAAAACGCCGCTCAGAGGCAAGCACGCGTTCTGGTCCGCACGGACAGCACTCGCGGCCGTTGCGTACATCAACAAACAGGGTGGTCTACGCTCCGTCGCATGTCACAACTTCGCCCGCCATCTCCTCCTATGGAGTCAGAAGCATCTGAGGTCGCCGTGCCATTCATATTCGGGCCTGCTCAATCGATGCGGCCGGCGAGCTCTCACGACAGCCAGTGCTCCCGGGAGAGTGGAGACTCCATCCCCAGGTGGTCCAGCTGATCTGGAGTCGCTCCGGGGCCGCGCAGGTAGATCTGTTTGCCGCCCCGGACTCCACCCACTGCCAGCTGTTCTATTCCCTGACCGAGGGGACCCTCGGTTCGGATGCGCTGGCACACAGCTGGCCCCGGGGCCTACGCAAATATGCGTTTCCCCCAGTGAGCCTTCTTGCACAAACACTGTGCAAGGTCAGGGAGGACGAGGAGCAGGTCCTGTTGGTCGCTCCGTACTGGCCCAACAGGACTTGGTTTTCGGAACTAGTGCTCCTCGCGACAGCACCCCCTTGGCCCATTCCTCTGAGGAAGGACCTCCTGACTCAGAGACGGGGCACCCTCTGGCACCCGCGTCCGGACCTCTGGAAACTCCATGTCTGGTCCCTTGGACGGGACGCGGAGGTTCTAGGCGGTCTGCCACAAGCTGTGGTAGACACCATTACTCCGCTAGGAGCGCCTCTACAAGGCACCTCTACGCGTTGAAGTGGAACCTGTTCGTCGAATGGTGCTCTTCGCCGAGAAGACCCCGAAGGTGTTCGGTCAGTTCTGTGCTTTCCTTCCTACAAGACGGGTTGGAGCGAAGGCTGTCTCCCTCCACCCTCAAAGTTTATGTGGCCGCCATCGCGCCAATCATGACTACGTAGGCGGGAAGTCCTTAGGGAAGCACGATCTGATCGTCAGGTTCCTGAGGGGGGCGAGGAGACTGAATCCGCCTCGCCCTCTCTCTATACCCTCTTGGGACCTGTCTCTGGTGCTGACCGCACTGCAGAGGCCTCCTTTGAGCCTTTGCAGTCAGCTGAGTTAAAAATTCTGTCTCTGAAGACAGTACTCCTGACTGCATTGGCCTCCATCAAGAGGGTAGGGGACCTGCAGGCATTTTCGGTCGACGAATCGTGCCTGGAATTCGGGCCTGGTAACTCTCACGTAATCCTGAGACCCCGGCCGGGATATGTGCCCAAGGTTCCCACCACTCCTTTCCGGGACCAGGTGGTGAGCCTGCAAGCGCTGCCTTCGGAGGAGCAGACCCAGCCCTAGCTTTTCTCTGTCCCGTCCGCGCTTTGCGGACTTACGTGGACAGAACATGAAAGCTTCAGGACCTCAGAACAGCTCTTCGTCTGTTATGGAGGACAGCAGAAGGAAAGGCTGTCTCCAAGCAGAGGATGGCCCACTGGATAGTGGATGCCATCGTCTTGGCGTATGAAACCCAAGGCGTGCCCTGCCCGCTCAGGTTAAGAGCCCACTCCACCAGGGGTGTAGCTTCTTCCTGGGCGCTGGCTCGTGGCGCCTCGCTGGCAGATATTTGTAGGGCTGCGGGCTGGGCGACACCTAACACGTTCGCTAGGTTCTATAGCCTACGTGTAGAGCCGGTATCTTCCTGTGTGCTCACTTCCCATAGTCAGTAACACCGAAGTGCCCGTTCTAAAGTGTCGGCTTGCTGCGCCACTCCCTTCCCCATGGAGCGGATACGTGCGCTTATATGCTCCAGTCGAGTTCCCCAGTATGGCGAACCCTGTCGAGTCCTCCGCAACCCTCGGCAGTCGGACGTGGCGGGCGTCCGACGCCAGGCCTAACGCTTCGTATGCATTGGTGGAACTTGTGTTAGGCTGGGTTCCATATGTTGTGACCCCCACGGCGGTCCCATATGTGTATTCTCCACGGTAAGTCTCCCTTCGGCGAGCTCGTGTCTTTCCCTCTCTGCCGTCTCAGTGTGGTGTGGACCCCCGCCTAAATGGCCGGAGCCACCCCTGGGGCTTCCGTATGTAGCACTGCCCACGGCCAGTCCATACGTGTATTCTCCACATGGTAACTCCCTCCGGGCATGATGTGGCTTCCGCAGCGGCCCCCCGGGGCACGCTTTCCCAGCGTTATCCAATAGTCGGCTGAGTGGGTCTTGCGGAACAGCAGCTGACTCTCCCTGCGTGAATTTCCCCGCCCGGAACAGCCGGGGTCTGAGGGGCTTTCCCAGGGCGCTGGAAGTGGTAGCAACTGTGGCGTGTTCCAAAGGGATCCCAATTCGTCGGTGACGTCCGACGTACGTCGAACGTGACCGACTGAAAGGGAACGTCTCGGTTACGTATGGTAACCCTCGTTCCCTGAAGGAGGGAACGGAGACGTACGTCCCGTCGCCACAATTGCTGTACCATCACTGCAGGCCGAGTCAGTAGTTCGGCTCCTCAGTGAAAAACAAGCGGCGTGCATTTCACTTCCGCTTTATACCCGCGACGCGGGGCGGAGCGCGAGATGCAAATCTCGCACGCCAATTCTCATTGGCCTGTTCTCTATATCTCGAAGCTGTTAGGGGCTCCTGAAGTGATCCCAATTGCGTCGGTGGCGTCTGGCGACGTCTCCGTTCCTCCTTCAGGGAGCGAGGGTTACCATACGTAACCGAGACGTTTTCTTACCTTTAATACTTAATTACGTAAAAAAGTATACTTGAGTAAAAGTATACAGTACTACATGTTTAATGTAATTAAGTATTAAATGATATTCAATATGAAATGCATTGCAGTAAAAAGTACCATATTATGTTTTGAAATGTTGTGAAGTAAAAGTTTTCCAAAGAATAACACTGATAAAGTACAGACACTTGAAAAATAAAATTACTTGGAAAGTAAAAATACTTCACTACTGTCCGCCTCGGAGACAGTTTTTGCCATTGAAATGACTGGGGGAAAGTGTCCCAATAACCCTGAATTCACCCCATACTCTTTGAAATCATAATTGCATTGCATTATGTTGCTTGAAACCCCAAATATTATAACATTCTTCAGTTATTTGTAACAATGTCATTGTAAAAGAAAAAGAAAAGTAGTCTCAATGTAGCTATAGCTACTTTTGATAGTAACTTGTGTAGTATTTTTCAAAAGGGTAGCTTGAATGTAACTTAACTACTTTAGCTTACAGATAGCTTGTAAGTTAAAGTAGTTTTATTTAGACAAAATCATGCCTCTACATAGTGCTTTAAAATTGTGTGTGTGTGTCTATAGGATATACTGTATATACAAAGCGTCATATAGATGCATTTTGTCTTAATAGACATTATTAATTATCAACCTATACTTATCCATCAAAGGCAAAAAGAAATCAACAACAACAAAAAACAATACTACCCCCTTCAAATGCTGATGTGTTTTCTCTGTGTGTGTGTGTGTGTGTGTGTGTGTGTGTGTGTGTGTGTGTGTGTGTGTGTGTGTGTACAGTAATGATGCCGAATGAGCCAAAAAAATTGCTTTGTATGCGACAAATTTTGGTTGGCCCCACCAAATCTCACTCCAAGATTTTTGTTCACTCCAAAAGTTGGCAGCCCTGAAATCCCAACGCAGACATACATTACAGCTAACACTTACGGTATGTCTCATTATGAAAATCTTACATTCCCCTATGATTGTACCTTACATGATTATATGCGACAAAAATTCACTTGAATTTAATTAGCTAACTTTTGCTAGCCCGCACATTTGGTGCAGAAAGCTATATTTTTATAATGTCTTGTATCATTTATCGTCGTCATAAGAAATGGCCACCTTACAAATCTAAAGTTTCTGAACACAACTTCTTGTCCTGATTCAACGGTTTTTGATGTGTAATCCATCTCTATTAATTAACCCTTCTACTTAACAAGTGGAAAATCGCAATGAACCTTGGGATCGCCCATACGGTGACGTCAGAGTTATTAATTTAGAGGATTTAATAAAAAAATTAAAAAAATGATTAATTTAACTCAATTGTAGTATAGTATATATATTTATTTATTAAAATCAACAAACCTCCGATAAAAATACGTTATCCAGCATGCTATAGTTAAAGCAGTGTCCTACCTATGACAAGAAAACGCTTCAACTGCTTACTTGCACGTGCCTTGGAGCGTCGTTAAACTTTTAATGCCGTTTTACCTGCAGTTGAGCCTTGCTTTGGTCAAACTCACCTCTGAATGCTGTTTTACCTGCAGTTGAGTGTTGTTAAACTCACCGCTGAATGCGGTTGTACACCACGTGCGTTGTTAAACTCACCGCTGATGAATACGCTAAACCTTTGCGCAGAGGGCATTTTGATATCAGATTGCGAGGGTTTTTAAACATCAAAAAACAGTTGGAGGGCCAGATAAAAATTATCTGGTGGCCGCCATTTGAGTCGCCCTGGCATAAATCTTTTTTTTTTTTTTTGTTGTAGCCTATTCCTTTTTATTTATTGTAGTCTCGACCCATAGGTACAAGGCAGACAACGGGTTGCGGTGTGCTGACCCAAGACGTCAAATTTCAACGCTATTGAGTTCTATAGAAGTCTATCGGACTACCCTGCACGTTGAAAAATTACGCCAAAAGGTATACCCAGTGCGTTAAAAAGTGACACCAGGGTCCCTTGACCATGCTATGCAGCCTCAGACCTTTTTTATTTATTTATTTATTTATTTATTTATTTATTTATTTATTTATTTATTTTCAATAGGTGACCAAATCCTTAAAACATCACAATAACGTGGAAGTTTTATACAATTTCTCCATACTGATACAGTGATGGTTTGTGGATTTAATACATGCACATTTCTGAAAATGTCAGATTTGGCAATAGCTGTGTCCACTGTTGTTGTTTAATTTAATTTAATTTAATTTTTTTCTGGTGCAGATCAAAAACAATCAACATTATTTCTTAATTTGGATTGTTGAATTCTCTGCCGTTGTTTTCCTTCCACTGACATTATAAATATGGTGGCTGTGAGGAAAAGGTCCCGTGACTGAAACCGAAGAACAAGAAAGTCACAGTAATTTTGAATCAGGCATTATACTACATACACGCAAATACCATGTTACGCATACTCACACTCAGAGACAACAGGAGGAAGACTGTAATCACCAACAATACAGGAAAGTACTTACTAATACAAACACACACAGAGAGAGCAAATTTAGCTGATGAATGAGAAGGACTCTAATAATAGGCCTCATTTTAATGCTGCCTCATTCTCACAGACCAATCAGAAACTGCGGAAAAATGCTCGTTTATCACTGTCAGCTCCAGAAATTCTGGAAATGAGCTTACACGCAAGAATACAAAGAGTAAAACAGTGGTATACTGTCATTGTTTCTGAACATACCTTTGGCAAAGATACTTCTTATCACAGAATTTGCTCTCTCTTTCACATACACACACACACACAGCAGCTGGACCTCAGCAGTGCACAGTGACCCTGAAGATAAGCGCAAACTGTACTTTTATCACACATAACAGACACACACAGAGACGCACACTGATAATAAGACAGCTGTGTAGAGGAGACCTTCATCTCTTTCTCTCCCTCCTCAGATCTCTCCTTCTCTCTAATCATGCTGTCTGAAGGATTTTTCAAAAAGCAGTGGACCATTTTTAGTAGCTAAACAACATGCACATTTTGAATTAAGTGTTGCACTTTTTATACACTAAAAAAAGTAGAATATGACAAAATGATAACATTCAAAACATCCAAACCCCTTGTTATAAGGATGGTCCAAGTATCTTGGGCCTTGAGAAGGAAAACACCCTAGATACACAGAAATTAGTTTTGCAATTATTGGTGCATTAGCCAAGAGTAATAAACAAAGTTATGGTCCCACTTTATATTAGGTGGCCTTAACTACTATATACTTACATCAAAAAAGAAGTACAATGTACTTATTGTGTTCATATTATGTTGCAAAACACTTTTGCTGATATTGAGGTGGGATACGCAATTTTGAGCATGGCATGGTTGTTGGTGCCAGACGGGCCGGTCTGAGTATTTCACAATCTGCTCAATTACTGGGATTTTCACGCACAACCATTTCTAGGGTTTACAAAGAATGGTGTGAAAAGGGAAAAAAAATCCAGTATGCGGCAGTCCTGTGGGCGAAAATGCCTTGTTGATGCTAGAGGTCAGAGGAGAATGGGCCGACTGATTCAAGCTGATAGAAGAGCAACTTTGACTGAAATAACCACTCATTACAACCGAGGTATGCAGCAAAGCATTTGTGAAGCCACAACACGCACAACTTTGAGGCGGATGGGCTACAACAGCAGAAGACCCCACCAGGTACCACTCATCTCCACTACAAATAGGAAAAAGAGGCTACAATTTGCACGAGCTCACCAAAATTGGACAGTTGAAGACTGGAAAAATTTTGCCTGGTCTGATGAGTCTCGATGTTGAGACATTCAGATGGTAGAGTCAGAATTTGGCGTAAACAGAATGAGAACATGGATCCATCATGCCTTGTTACCACTGTGCAGGCTGGTGGTGGTGGTGTAATGGTGTGGGGGATGTTTTCTTGGCACACTTTAGGCCCCTTAGTGCCAATTGGGCATCGTTTAAATGCCACGGCCTGCCTGAGCATTGTTTCTGACCATGTCCATCCCTTTATGACCACCATGTACCCATTTTCTGATGGCTACTTCCAGCAGGATAATGCACCATGTCACAAAGCTCGAATCATTTCAAATTGGTTTCTTGAACATGACAATGAGTTCACTGTACTAAAATGGCCCCCACAGTCACCAGATCTCAACCCAATAGAGCATCTTTGGGATGTGGTGGAACAGGAGCTTCGTGCCCTGGATGTGCATCCCACAAATCTCCATCAACTGCAAGATGCTATCCTATCAATATGGGCCAACATTTCTAAAGAATGCTTTCAGCACCTTGTTGAATCAATGCCACGTAGAATTAAGGCAGTTCTGAAGGTGAAAGGGGCTCAAACACAGTATTAGTATGGTGTTCCTAATAATCCTTTAGGTGAGTGTATATCTTTAAATGAGTCCACCCCACAAGATTATTGTTATAAACACGAGCCACGTCTTAAAGGTAAAGGGGCGGGGTTGCTGTAATTTATAATAATATCTTCAGTATTACTCAGAAGTCTAGTTTCAAATATAATTCCTTTGAAGTTTTGGTGCTTTATGTAACATTATGTAGTGTAAAGTTGATTAATCCCATTTGACATTTGTGTTGGCTACTGTATACACCAGGGCATAATACAGACTTTATCAAAAAAATTGCTGATTTTCTAACAGAGTTAGTACTGGCTGCAGATAAAGTAATAATTGTTGGTGATTTTAATATCCATGTAGACAATGAAAAAGATGCATTGGGATTGGCATTTACAGACATTCTAAACTCTATTGGAGTAAGGCAACATGTGTCAAGGACCCACTCATCGCCGTAATCATACTTTAGACCTAATATTGTCACATGGAATAAATGTTGATACCGTTGAAATTCTGCAGCAGAGCGACGACATTTCAGATCATTACCTAGTATCTTGTATTCTTAATTTAGCTAAGGCTGCAAAGCCGTCCCCTCGCTTCAAATATGGCAGGACTATCACTGCCGCCACTAAAGATTGTTTTTTAAATAATCTTCCTCATCAGTTTCATCTCCTCAGCATCCCAGATAGCTTAGAAGAACTCGATGTTGCAACAGAAACTATCGACTCTCTTTTTTCCAGCACTTTAGACACAGTTGCTCCCCTGCGCTTAAAGAAGATTAAAGAAAATAGTCCAACGCCGTGGTACAATGAGCATACTCGGACCCTCAAAACAGCAGCCAGAAAAATGGAGCGCAGCTGGAAGAAAACAAAACTAGAGGTTTTTTCGCAATTCGTGGAAAGAGAGCATGATCGCATACAGAAAGGCTGTAAAAACTGCTAGATCTGCTTATTTCTTTCCTCTCTTAGAAGAAAACAAACACAACCCTAGGTATTTATTCGATACAGTGATTAAATTAACCAAAAATAAAGCTTTTGATGTTTGTAAACAGCACAGCAGTAATGACTTTATGAACTTCTTTACGTGTTAGATTGATAATATTAGGAAGAAAATTATAACCATGCAACAGTCTACTACAGTATCACATCAGACAGAGCATTGTTGTGTCACTGAGGAAAAATTACACTCATTCACCGCTATAGGAGAGGAAAAATTGGCTAAACTCGTTAAATCATCAAAATCAACAACTTGTATGCTCGACCCTATACCGACTAGGCTATTAAAAGAGATGCTTCCAGAGGTCATAGATCCTCTTCTTAATATTATTAATTCATCCTTGTCATTAGTATATGTACCGAAGTTTAAGTTGGCTATTATTAAACCGCTAATTAAAAAACCACAACTTGATCCTACAGAATTAGTCAATTACAGGCCAGTCTCAAATCTACCCTTTCTGTAAAAAATACAAGAAAAGGCAGTGTCTTCACAATTATGTTCCTTTTTAGAAAGAAATGGTATCTGTGGGGATTTCCAGTCAGGATTACTGAGACTGCATTTTATATTTCACTGCCGGTTGTATATTCTGTATATAACTGTGTATGTGACAAATAAAACTCTTGAATCTTGAATCTTGCTCTCATCAAAGTTACAAATGATTTACTCTTATCATCTGATCGTGGTTGTATCTCTCTATTAGTGTTACTCGATCTTAGCACTGCGTTCGATACTATCGACCACAACATTCTTTTGAATAGACTCGAAAATTACATTGGCATTAGTGGAACTGCATTGGCATGGTTTAAATCATACTTATCTGACCGTTATCAGTTTGTAGCAGTAAATGAAGAGATGTCACACCGATCACAAGTTCAGTATGGAGTCAGTATGGACCGTTGCTTTTCACCCTGTACATGCTACCACTGGGAGATATCGTTAGGAAGCATGGCATTAGTTTTCATTGTTATGCTGATGATACTCAGCTCTATATTTCTTCACGCCCTGACGAAACTTACCAATTCACAAGATTAACGGAATGCATAGCTGATATAAAACATTGGATGACCAGCAACTTAATTCAGAAAAAAATAAATGTTTAATTATTGGACAAAAAAGCTCCACAAGTAGTAACCTAGAATACTGTCTAACACTCAATTGTCTGCTCTGTCAAGTCCTCGTCATCAGTTAGGAACCTGGGTGTGCTCTTTGATACCAATCTTTCATTTGAAAGCCACCGTTTCTAGTATCTGTAAAACTGCATTCTACCATCTTAAAAATATATCTAAATTATGGCGCATGCTTTCAATGCAAAATGCTGAACAGTTAATTCATGCGTTCATGACCTCAAGGCTAAATTATTGTAATGCTCTACTGGGTGGTTGCCCTGCTCGCTTAATAAACAAACTCCAGCTGGTCCAAAACGCTCTCTTACTAGAACCAGGAAGTATGACCATATTAGCCTGGTTCTGTCAACACTGCACTGGCTCTCTATTAAACATCGCATACATTTTAAAATCTTGCTTGTTACTTAGAAAGCACCAAATAGTTTAGCTCCCCAGTACTTGAGCGAGCTCTTAACGCATTATACTCCATTACGTCTATTGCGGTCTCAAAACTCTGGCCAGTTGATTCCAATCTTTCGAACAATCTTATGACTATCTATTTACCTAATATGACTTAAGACCTGAAATGTTGCCAGAATTATAATCATACACTGTTTGTTCATCAGCCAGAGGAGAACTGGCACCCCGACTGAGCCTGGTTTCTCCCAAGGTTTTTTTCTCCATTCTGACCCTGAAGGAGTTTTGGTTCCTTGCCACCGTTGCCTTTGGCTTTTGGCTTGCTCAGTTGGGGACACCTAAATTTCAACTATATTACCGATCTGCCCGCATTGACACTATATAATAACTGAAATTAACTGGATAACATCACCGTTTTCACCAGAGCGGCTGCACAGCCGAATCAAATTCTGTTGCATTATTTACCTGTTAACACTGTGAAGCTGCTTTGAAACAATTGGACTTGTAAAAAGCGCTATATAAATAAAGGTGATTTGATTTGATATTTGTAAGTTTAAGGCTAGGATTGGGTGTAAGGGAAGTGTCAACAGTGTAATTATAAATGTAACTACAGAAATTAATTACAGATGTAATCACATGCAGGTAATTTTTAAAATGTAAGTACAACGTAAAAATATGTATGTACACAATAAGTGCATTGTATCAAATTATTAATTTAAATGTTAGTACATAGTAGTTAAGGCCACCTAATATAATATATAATATAAATGGGTCCAAAGTTATTATCTTGGTCTTGTCACACACATACTGACTTGACTTCTCCTGTCATGGACTCGCAGCAGCTCGAGCTCTTACTAGAACCAGGAAGTATGACCATATTAGCCCGGTTCTGTCAACACTGCACTGGCTCCCTATTAAACATTGCATACATTTTAAAATTTTGCTTGTTATTTAGAAAGCACTAAATGGTTTAGCTCCCCAGTACTTGAGCGAACTCTTAACACATTATACTCCATTACATCTATTGCGGTCTCAAAACTCTGGCCAGTTGATTCCAGTCTTTCGAACAATCTTACCAATATCTATTTACCTAATATGACTTAAGACCTGAAATGTTGCCAGAATTATAATCATACACTGTTTGTTCGTCAGCCAGAGGAGAACTGGCCCCCCCGACTGAGCCTGGTTTCTCCCAAGGTTTTTTTCTCCATTCTGACCCTGAAGGAGTTTTGGTTCCTTGCCACCGTTGCCTTTGGCTTTTGGCTTGCTCAGTTGGGGACACCTAAATTTCAACTATATTACCGATCTGCCCGTATTGACACTATATGATCATTGAAATTAGCTGGATAACATCACCGTTTCACCAGAGTGGCTGTACAGCCAAATCAAATTCTGTTGCATTATTTTCCTGTTAACACTGTGAAGCTGCTTTGAAACAATTGGACTTGTAAAAAGCACTATATAAATAAAGGTGATTTGATTTGATTTGATTTGATATTTGTAAGTTTAAGGGTAGGGTTAGGTGTAAAGGAAGTGTCAACAGTGTAATTAGAAATGTAACTACAGAAATTAATTACAGATGCAATTGCATGCAGGTAATTTTTAAAATGTAAGCACAATGTAAAAATATGTATGTACACAATAAGTGCATTGTATCAAATTATTAATTTAAATGTTAGTACATAGTAGTTAAGGCCACCTAATATAATATATAATATAAGTGGGTCCAAAGTTATTATCTATCTATCTATTAACTTGTCCTGTCATGGACTCTGAGAGTATTTGGACTTGGTCTTGACTCAGACTTCAGACCGAGTCCTGTCTCAGAAACGTTGTGTGTTCTGTGTTGACTAGCGCATTAGATCCGCTCTGTGCTATCGTGTCTCTGGACCAGAGAACACTATGTGTGTGTTGCAGAGGTTCGCCTGATGCTGATGCGAAACCAGATTTCAGCAACCCCAAAGGAAAGCATATTTACACTGTCTGAGTCATTGTCTGGCTCAGACTCTACTCAGGTCTTGACCTTGAATTTGAATGAGCTGGTCTTGACTACAACACTGTAAAAATATATGGACACTTTTGGTCCTGTGGACACTTTCAATATATGGACACTTTTTTTGGTCTATTAAGTGTGTATAACTATCTGACAGTGGATAAACATATGAATGAATCCATATGAATTCTACAATTTTTCTTAAAGGGGCAGTTGATTATAATTTCACATTTTTAACTTTAGTTATTGTTTGAGCATAAACAACATCTGATATTTTCTTTTAAAGAAATAGTTTTTAAGGACTACAACAAACGGCTGGTTGGGACTACAATGAGCTTCTTCACGGGTTGGTGACATCACTAACCCTAAAATTTACACTAACCCTGCTACCGGGAACACGCAACAAAGGCCATGTTGAGAAGAGTAAAAGTTGTTGTAGTAGAACACATTTAGGAGTCTGCTCAAGCTGTCGCATCCATCTTTTAACATTTATTGCAATACAGTACATAACACAAATGCAATAGTTTGTCATAAAAGCAAAATGACAAACATAAGTTGTAACCGTAATTAAACTAAACTGTCATGTTCTATCTTCATGCAGCATATATTCTCTGGCTCTGTGCATCTTACAACAGTTCCCTCATGATTATCATGATTATCATGATAGAATATGCTAACCGATGACTTGAAGAGAGTTAAATCCACATCAGCTACATGAATTCATCAACCATTCATAACCATTCAGAAACGTACTGTTGCATTCTACATGTTGTCACTTCTTGAGTCTCTCCATCATTGTCCAACTCCGATTTGAACATAAAAGGCTGAATAGTTTTGGACATTTTCAGTGCGTGTCTGCATTTTTGCTCACCCTCAAAAAGCGATCATTTGTTATGATATACTGGGAAAGAATTAACAGAAGATCCAATTGCGAGAATAAACATGCAGTTTATTAACAGTACTCAAAACTGGACAGAAAGAGTCAAGCAGAATGTAACAGGTGGCAGACAGGAAGGCTCAGTGACGCAGGGACTGCAGTGGGCAAAACAAACAGGAATCCCAAATCCAAACAGAAAGGTAATCCACAAACAGCTCCAGAAAGAACCACGTCCTTGAAGATGGAGAGAGTGCAACTGAGCCCCGTAGCTCCTGAAACGATCTGACAAACAGGACCCGCAAACACACATTAAATAGGTGCTTAAACAAGCCACAGCTGACGCTGATAATGATCGGTGCTAAACCAGACCACACCCACTCAAGCATACACACAAGGGCGAGTCAGTGAACTCATGAACCGTGACAGTACCCACTCTCCTAAGAACGCCTCCTGGCGTTCCCAGGAGAACCTACCTGTTGATTGTAATCATCAATCAGGGAGTGATCCAGGATGTCCCTAGCAGGAACCCAACTTCTCTCCTCCGGACCGTAACCTTCCCAGTACACCAAGTACTGGAATCCACGTCCCATCCATCTAGCATCCAGAATACGACCGGGGCAGGCGGATTAATGTGAGAATGAAAAATGGGCTTTATTTTGGACACATGGAAGACGGGATGGATTCTCCTGTACGCTGGACTGTCACTGGACTAAGGATCTTAGTGACAGGAAACGGGCCAATCAATTTAGGTGCAAGCTTGTTACAAATGGATCGGAGAAGAATGTTCTTAGAAGAAAGCCACACTTTTTGACCGACGATGCATACGGGAGGTCTGCGGAAAAGATGCTTGTTTATCACTGTCAGCTCCAGAAATTCTGGAAATGAGCTTACACGCAAGAATACAAAGAGTAAAACAGTGGTATACTGTCATTGTTTCTGAACATACCTTTGGCAAAGATACTTCTTATCACAATTTTTGCTCTCTCTTTCACATACAAACACACACACACAGCAGCTGGATCTCAGCAGTGCACAGTGACCTTGAAGATAAGCGCAAACTGTACTTTTAACACATATAACAGACACACACAGAGACACACACTGATAATAAGACAGCTGTGTGGAGGAGACCTTCATCTCTTTCTCTCCCTCCTCAGATCTCTCCTTCTCTCTAATCATGCTGTCTGAAGGATTTTTCAAAAAGCAGTGGACCATTTTTAGTAGCTAAACAACATGCACATTTTGAATTAAGTGTTGCACTTTTTATACACTAAAAAAGTAGAATATGACATGTGCATTAGCACAAGAGTAATAAAAAAAAAGTTATGGTCCCACTTTATATTAGGTGGCCTTAACTACTATGTATTTACATCAAAAAATAAGTACAATGTACTTATTGTGTTCATATTATGTTGCAAAACACTTTTGCTGATATTGAGGTGGGATACAGGGACAGGTGTGGTGGTATGGGTAAGTTTAAGGGTAAAGTTAGGGTAAACATCGCATACATTTTAAAATCTTGCTTATTACTTACAAAACACTAAATGATTTAGCTCCCCAGTACTTGAGCGAGCTCTTAACGCATTATACTCCATCACATCTATTGCGGTCTCAAAACTCTGGCCAGTTGATAATCCCTAGAATATCAAAATCAACTGCAGGCGGTTGATCCTTTTCCTATTTAGCACCTAAACTCTGGAACAGTCTTCCTAGCATTGTTCGGGAAGCAGACCCTAACCCTAACCCACACTCTGTCAGTTTAAATCTAGACTAAAAACGCATCTCTTTACTATGGTATACACATAGAACATTATCAATCTCTATTATTCAAATCAGTTAAATGATTGTTAGGCTGCATTAGCTAGGTCAGCCGGAACCGGGAACACTTCCCATAACACCTGATGTACTCGTTACATCATAAGAAGAATGGCATCTACGCTAATGTTAGTCTCTCTGTTTATCCCGAGGTTTACTGCAGTCAGCCAGATCTGGGCCGTATCCAGATCAGATGGTGGACCTGCGCCTGGACATGACCAACACATCCCTGAAATGTCTGCAGAGAGCGTGTCAATTAAACTCCCCCCTGTTAAGGCCGCATCAACACGACATCCTCATTAAACCCGTCTACGGCATGACAACTCCAATCTTTCGAACAATCTTACGAATATCTATTTACCTAATATGACTTAAGACCTGAAATGTTGCCAGAATCATAATCATACACTGTTTGTTCGTCGGCCAGAGGAGAACTGGCACCCCGACTGAGCCTGGTTCCTCCCAAGGTTTTTTATCTCCATTCTGGCCCTGAAGGAGTTTTGGTTACTTGCCACCGTTGCCTCTGGCTTTTGGCTTGCTCAGTTGGGGACACCTAAATTTCAACTATATTGCCGATCTGCCCGCATTGACACTATATGATAATTTAAATTAGTTGGATAACATCACCATTTTCATTTTGCTGTACAGCCGAATCAAATTCTGTTGCATTATTTTCCTGTTAACACTGTGACGCTGCTTTGAAACAATTGGACTTGTAAAAAGCGCTATATAAATAAAGGTGATTTGATTTGATTAAAGTTAGGGACAGGTGTGCTGGTGTGGGTAAGTTTAAGGGTAAAGTTAGGGACAGGTGTGGTGGTATGGGTAAGTTTAAGGGTAGGGTTATGGACAGGTGTGGTGGTATAGGTAAGTTTAAGGGTAAAGTTAGGGACAGGTGTGGTGGTATTTGTAAGTTTAAGGGTAGGATTGGGTGTAAGGGAACCATTCATAACCATTCAGAAACGTCCTTGTCACGGTTCATCAATTCATCGTCTCCTTTTCTCTGTATATCCTCATCGTCCTCATGACTGTGCCATAGATCTACTTCCAGGCAAGTCTCCGCCTAAGGACAAATAATATTCACTTTCTACTCCTGAGAGGGAGGCCATGGAGAAATACATTTCTGATTCTCTAGCTTCTGCGTTCATCCACCCTTCCTCTTCTCCAGCGGGGGCGGGGTTCTTTTTCGTGGGTAAGAGGGATGGTTCTCTGCGACCTTGTATTGATTACCGAGGGTTGAATAACATCACGGTAAAGAATACGTACCCTTTGCCGTTGATGTCTTCAGCCTTCGAGAGGTTACAGGGAGCATCCATAGTCATGAAATTGGATTTACGCAGTGCTTATCATTATCCCCTGTAGTCTTCCAAGCACTAGTCAATGACGTGCTGGGAGATATGGTTGACCAGTTCATTTGTCTACCTGGATGACATTGATTTTTTTCTTCCTCTCTCCAGGAACATGTCCAGCATGTCAGACTAGTGCTACAGAGGCTGCTAGAGAATGGGCTTTTTGTCAAGGCTGAGAATCGCGTGTTTCACGCACAGTCTGTTCCATTTCTGGGTTATATTGTCTCATCCGAGGGAATGCGCATGGACCCTGACAAGGTTAAGGCTGTGATAGATTGGCCAAGCCCAGATTCCCGTAAGGCCCTACAGAGATTTCTGGGGTTCCCCAATTTCTATTGGTGTTTCTTTTGCAACTTCAGCCAACTAGCCGCGCCTCTGACCGCTCTCCCAGAACGTCATTCAGGTGGTCTGGTGCAGCCGAGACTGCATTTACTAAAATGAAGAGCCGCTTCATTTCGGCTCCCATTCTCGCCACCCCTGATCCTTTACGGCAGTTCATGGTAGAGGTGGATGCGTCAGAGTGGGGGTAGGAGCAGTTCTCTCCAAGCGCTCTTCCTCGGATGACAAGATGCATTTTTTCTCATCGTCTGTCGCCAGCCGAACGCAATTATGACATTGGTAACAGAGAGTTGTTGGCAGTTAAACTTGCATTGGAGGAGTGGCGTCATTGGCTAGAGGGGTCGGGGGTACCTTTCATCGTGTGGACCGATCATAAGAATCTGGAGTACATCAGATCCGCCAAAAGACTCAACTCTAGGCAGGCTCGGTGGTCTCTTTTTTTCGGACGTTTTGATTTTTCTCTTTCGTACCGCCTGAGTTCTAAGAACATCAAACCCGATGCTTTATCGCACGTTTTTGACCGCTCCGAGCACCCATCCACTCCCGAGTGCATTTTACCAGAGAGACTCAGAGTTTCAACACTCACATGGGAGGTCATTAAATCAGCCTTAGAAGGGGTAACGCCTCCGCCCGGTAGACCACCGAGTCGATTATTCTTTCATCTCATCACCTTCACCTGCTGCACTCATTAACCAGGCTTTATAAATAGGTCTCTCACCAGCACTCATTGTCAGATAATTTCAGGCTGCTCCTGGTGTGTTGTCTCGTGGTGTTTCTTCCCACTGCATCCTGTGTGTTCTCCGTTCCCGATTCTGTGTTGCCCGCAGTGTCTCTGCGTCACTGCCGTGCCTGCTCGGATCCGCCTGCACCCTCACTCTTCATCGTGAGCTGCCTGTCCTTCTCGCCTGAGACCTGCCTGATCTGCCGCCGTTGCTTCCTGCATCTGACCTGTGTTCCTGAGTTTTTGACATGTTTAGCGATCTGTCGCAGACATTATCTGAATAAATGAGTGTTTGTATTTGCTATTGGATCCTGCTGTCTCTCTTTCACCGATCATAACAGTCCTGTTGCATTCTACATGTTGTCACTTCTTGAGTCTCTCCTTGAGTTCTCTGGCACGTTAGACAAGTTCACCGGTTCCTCCTGTAACACAGAACAAGAGACAGATGAACATGCAGACACTAAACAATTAGCGTGGCACTGTTGTGCCCCCTGTTGAGCTGTGTCCCCAATCGATCCTGGGTCCGTGCTGGACCAACCACAGATGACCCAGAACAACAGGCACGAGTGGGGACCTGGAAACAAAAAAAGAAGTCTGTTCTGAGTGGTTACAGGACATGGTGAGTGTGAGTGCCCCAGTGGTATGGGTGATATCCGGTAACTTCTGGCTGCCGAGGGCGTGGACGGAGATGGTGTGACGCAAGGGAACCGTGGGAATACCTAGGTGATGGGCCAGTGATGAGTCCAACAGGTTTCCCTCCGCTCCTGAGTCCACAAGCGCCTGGCAGGAATAGTATCCTCCTGCCCATTGCAGCCTTACCGGAAGGAGAGTAGCTGACGAGGCTTTACCCATGGAAATCCCACCCGACAGTAACCCCTGAACTACTGTCTGGCTTGATCTTTTACGGGACAGTCCTTCATGTAATGTCCAGCACCCCCACAGTACATACAGAGTCCTCTCTCTCTCGGCGATGTTGCCTCTCCTCCCGGGAAAGCCGAGCTCTACCCATCTGCATGGGCTCGTGGTCGACAGGATGGCTGGGACAGGATGGGCTCCCGTTGTTACCACTGGGAGTACTCCGAAACTCGAATCTCGTGACTGGGCATGCATCCTCAACACACTGCTGTAACCAAGCGTCTACATGCAGCGCCAGCTCAATCAGCCCGTCGAGACTCTTAGGTAGCTCCAGAGTGTAGATTTCTCTTTGGACGCGGTCAGCCAGCCCATGCAGGAACATGTCCCACTGTGCCTCCTTGTTCCACCTACACTCGGCCACCTGGGTGTGGAACTCGATAGCATAGTCTGAAACGGGTCTCCTCACGGTCCGCCACCGCCCGATCGAAAACCCGTCTCATCTCCTGAGAGAGTGTAGTGAACGAGGAGCAGCACGGATGATGGTTTTCCCACACTGCCGTCCCCCACAGAGCCGCACATCCTGATAGCAGTGTCATGACTAATGCCACTTTAGACTCCTCCGAGGCGAACGTCACCGGTTGAAGAGAGAAGAAGATGGCACACTTAGTAAGAAAAGCTGGCGCAGTGGGCGACGATAGATGTTGTACCTAGGTAGTAAGCTCGGTCACCTGCGTCACCAAAGCCTGCACAGCGTTTGCTGTAGCGAGCACTTGTTCATCTTGCTGATCCATCCACAGCGCATTCTTAGCCAGATAATCCTGAAGATTTGTAGCTCTCGCTGGATCCATGATGGTCAGACTGTTCTGTTATGATATACTGGGAAAGAATTAACAGAAGATCCAATTGCGAGAATAAACACATAGTTTATTAACAGTACTCAAAACTGGACAGAAAGAGTCAAGTAGAATGTAACAGGTGGCAGATAAGAAGGCTCAGTGATGCAGGGACTGCAGTGGGCAAAACAAACAGGAATCCAAAATCCAACCAGAAAGGTAATCCACAAGAAGCTCTGGAAAGAACCACGTCCTGGAAGACGGAGAGAGTGCAACTGAGCCCCGTAGCTCCTGAAATGATCTGACAAATAGGACATGCAAACACACACATTAAATAGGCAGAGACTTATTTCTAAATCTTGTAAAAATGGGCATTATAGGACTTTATAGGACCCTTTAAATTCTTACCACTATGTAATTTCCACCAAATCTCATATAATAGACATAATAATCTCATATAATAATCATATAATAAATTTTTTCTTTTTAATAAAAGTTCAGACTCCTTGAATGACGCAGACCTGAACAAGAGAACAAACCTCTTGCTGAAGCTCAAACATGCTGCGCAACCAATGAGGTTCATTCTCGTGTGTTACGTGTAACTGCAGCACGTTCTCGTGCGCCATTGAATTTCGGTTGAGCTTTTGTTTATGTTCACTTATCAATGTTTATATGTGAGTAAATGCCTAAATTAAATCTGTTCATCATAAAAAGCGATCGAGTGTCTTCAGAACATTTGGACCAAACCACTCAATTCATATGGATTAGATTTCCAATCTCTTTATGAACTTTTTGAAGCGTCAAAATTGTAATTGCCTTCTGTTTGAAGATCAGGATACATCACGCTGGCATTTCGAGGGAGAAGATGTTGAAGCTGGCCATAGGGGTCTGTGCAAAGGATATGTGTTTGGTTCTCATCGTCTTTGCTAAGGATCTGTGCCAAGGGCCGTCCAGTTGCCCGTACATATGTCCAACCTTGAGCACTGTTCCAGTGGTTATTTTTGAGTAAGAGGTGGGAAAATTCCATCAACAAGTATATGGCAATCAGGGCAGGGCCAAGAGCCGCGAGAATGGAGTGAAGCCAGTGGCGTGATTGCGAATGTACATCACCTGCGCACCGCACCAGTCTCAAGTTTCTCATGGAGGAGCTTCTGGAACATAAAAGGAAAAGATTTACTGGTTAACTTACTGAGATATCATTCTGTCAAATATGGGCCTCGCTTTGGGCCTCAGGTTGCTAAGTCTAGTTCAGTGGCATATACTGTATCAGTGCTGTCTAGAAAGGACACTTAGATCAGCTTATCCTTCAAAGAGTCTGAGCCTTCTGTCTCGTTCTTGTTCAGACCCTCCATTTCTCAGTAGAACACCCATCATCTCCTTAAATGTTCTAAACATAAACTTGAAGAGGGTGAAGGAATAGGAAATGGGAAAAACAAGGGCTAATCTGTTTAACTGAATCAACCAAGTATTCCAGAGAGCTGTGTAATTGATTGATAGACTTATCAAAAGGAAGATGAGAGTTTTTAGGATATATGTTAGATTTAATTTGGTGGACCTAGTTAAGACTTTAAGTCAAATTAATTTTTTTATAGTGCTTTTCACAATAAACATTGTTTTAAAGCAGCTTTACAGAAAATCATGATGTTATAGTAAAGTTTAATATCTTAAAAGGTACATTGTATCTTTTGGCCCTAGAGGTTAAAAAACAAAACTGCATGCATTTTGCAGAAGAACATTGTTTTGGTTGTGCTTCGGCTCTGCGTGACTGTGTGGATGAATATGGTTTGCAGCACCCGAGTGTTATGGAACAGAGACTCAAAACAAGGACGTTAATAAAACAGAACTTTATTAACAGCAGAAGGTACTGAGAATGATCGTTAAATCATGAATAGAAATACTGACAGTATGTATCACTGTAGATGAATGTGGAGGTTGTGGATGGCGGAGATGATGGACACTGGAGCACACACCTTGGTTGAGAGATTGGAGACTGGATGGAGACTTGGAAATGGAGAGGAGATACTGACACAGAGACTCAGGAGAGACGATAGAGACACTGAGAATCAGGAGAGACGATGGAGACACGGAGAATCAGGAGACAGGTAAGTAAAAACGGGTAGGTGAGTCCTTACTCTAACGAGACCAGACAAAGTGACTGTGTGAGGTGTGTTTATGGTGATGAGAAGATGAGGTGCAGACTAAATTTGGGTGATTAGAATTCTGGTGACATTGAACGCTGTGATTGGGTGACGGTGGAGCCTGGCTGATCTCTAACACAGGGAGCACATGGAAATACAACAATGATCTCATCTGAGAATGAAAGTGCAATATTTGATGCTGTTTTCACTAATTGAAAACACTGATATTTTTAAATGAATGATGTTACAAAGGTTATCATGACGATTGCAGTCTGATATTTTCAAACGTTGCCATTTTTTTCATAACTGATATTCTGGCCAAAGAGAGATGATTCTACTGCTCATAAAACATTCACTACTAGGCTTAAGAAATATAACCAGTTTAGATGGAAAGCATCTCAATCTGACTGAAGATGTTACTGTAGCTTTACCCATTAATAGACACGATATATTGCTTTACAATGAACTGTTAGAGAGCTACATTTGGCATTTTATCTGTTCAGTAAAATACCTTACTCACCTGTTGAGTAATAAAAACACCATCTCTGCATTGCTTTTACAACATTTCAAATCCCTCAGTTCTCGCCATCTCGGAAAAGCCAAGCTGATGTTGATTCTTGTTTTATTACAGGCTCTGTCATGTTCTCTCTTTGCCAGCAGACTCTCCTTTGTTTGGTGTTTGTTTAAAATGAGTGATTCTCCGGAGGTTGGAGATTTAGAAGATTTAGATTTAGCTTTGACATGTAGTCAACCTTTCTAACTCTTTGTGACAACTAACCTCTTCCACTCCCACATCAGACACACGTCAAAGTAGCAACTTTTCTCTATTTACGTATATGATGAGGCATGCAATGGGCAAGTGACGTACCAAATTTCCAGTGAAAACCATCTCGACAGGTCTAAAATATAAACGCTTATGATTTACCATAGTGAATCAGGTTAAGACAAAAACATGGAAAAAGGATTGATTATGTACTGATTCATTGTTTAAATTCTGTTTATTTCTGTTTCTGTTTCTGATTCTGTTTACAATAGTGTTGGCCTACCTTTAATATATTCACGCCTAGAACTGTAACATGTCTGTTGTTTTCCTTGTGTTTCAAGTTCAGTTCCTGTGTCCTAGTTTTCCCCAGTCTTAATTAGTTATATCATTCACCTGTGCCTCATTTATCACCTCGTTATTCTCATTTGCTTTATGTATTTAAGCCATCAGTTCTCCCTCAGTGTTTGTTGGTTCTCATCTTAGTTACATGGTATATGCGTTATTAGCTGTTTGTGAATTAGTTATCTGGAGTTTGACTATTAAAGTTCCTGTCTCCAGTTCATCCTCGTCTCTGAGCTTACCCCTACGTAACGTGACAGAAGAACCAACCCAAAAACATTTATTTTTCTCCGTTTTTTTTCCCATGGACCTTCCCGCCATTCAACTCTGCCTGGAGCAGGGAGCACACACTTGGGACTTTTTACATCTCGCGTGCCAGACCCATTACCCGGACTGCTTTGTGTTTGTACCCGGACATTACCTTTGTGTTTTTTACTACACCAGCCTGAGCGAGCGGTCGAAGGCACGCGTTCCAGCGGATGGTCCACAAGAGGATTTCGCCACATTTGTGGAGTGGGTACTGGTAAATAACCACTCGCCATTTACCATCAGCCCCGCTGAGGAGGACAGTATTACCAGTCCCACTCCACCACAGACAGAGATCAGCCAACCACCACCAGCGAGTGACTCAACAGAGAATTTGCACGAGCCCACTGCAGACCGTGGGGACCGGCTACCCACGAGAGACGACCCCGTACCGAGGACAAGGAAGGAGTGTGTCATCGCCTCGGAGCCTGGACCACCTACAAGGTCTGACCAGGTGCGTGAGCCGGCAACACCGCATGTCGCTGAGGGAGTGATTGTGGAGCTCGAGGGCTGGGAGGAAAGCTCTGTCCCACACTGAGGGTCCCCTGTTTCCGCCTCCAGCCACTGTGCCCCCTGCTCCGCCTCGGTCCATCGACACTTCGGTGCCCCCTTGGCTCCTCCCTCCTTCGGCTCCACTGGAAATCAGCAGCCATATGGCTTCTCCGGGCTTCCTCATCTCTCCGGCTCCACCTTGGTCAGTCGTCAACCTACCTTCACCTGCGGCTTCGTCTGGCTCCGCCTTCCCTTCAGCTCCGCCTTTGTCCTCGGTCGCACCAGTTCACCCACTGCCCTCTGATTCCATGGTTCCACCTCGGTTGCTCGTCGCTACGGTGCCACCTTGGTCTCCTGGACCATCAGCTTCACATGGGCTCATCGGCTTATCGGCTCCATCTGCAACTGCATTTCCATTGGTCATCCCCAGGGAGTCGTCTACCACCAAGTCGACTCCTCCATGGTTCCTCCCACCGTCGACTCCGCCCTGGGGCCTCCCCCTGGCTGGCCTCTGGCATGTCACCCGGCTTCTCCTACTCCAGGTACCTCACTGGCTCCTCCCTCCATCCCCTCCCACCCTCCTCAGTTGGACTGTGTACGGCGCGAGGACGCGCCTTCCGGGAGGGGGAGCTAATGTAGCATGTATGCTCTGTCTGTTGTTTTCCCTTGTGTTTCAAGTTCAGTTCCTGTGTCCTAGTTTTACCCAGTCTTGTTAATTAGTTATATCATTCACCTGCGCCTCGTTTATCACCTCGTTATTCTCATTTGCTTTGTGTATTTAAGCCATCAGTTCTCCCTCAGTGTTTGTCGGTTCTCATCTTAGTTACATGGTATATGCGTTATTAGCTGTTTGTGAATGAGTTATCTGGAGTTTGACTATTAAAGTTCCTGTCTCTAGTTCATCCTTGTCTCTGAGCTTATATACCCCTACGTGACAATAACAAGTTACAATAGTTTTATTTTAGCATTTAGCAGATTAGAACTGGGTGATAATGGTGTGTCAGCTTGTTTATGTGCTTTATGAGGACACAAATTTGTATAATGACATGGGTATTACATTGGTATTACAACATAAATTTGGTTTATGAGGACATTTCATATGTCCTCATATTTCAAATAGCTTTAAAAGCATACTAAACAATGTTTTATTAAAAAATTAAATGTAGAATGTTTCCTGTGATGGAGCAGTGTAGGGGGGTAAAATATACGGTTTGTACAGTATAACAACCATTACACCTATGGAATGTCCTCATAATGTAGTTGCTCCAACTGCAACTGTGTGTGTGTGTGTGTGTGTGTGTGTGTGTGTGTGTGTGTGTGTGTGTGTGTGTGTGTGTGTGTGTGTGTGTGTGTGTGTGTGTGAGAGAGAGAGGCACAATAGGAGGATATGGTCTTTGTGTTGTGGTAGCAGCATCAGAATGGACTACACATGACATCAGATGAGTGACAGAGAAACACACAAAAAGACTAAAATTATGATGCTTTTGCTGGTTGATAGTGAGGTGAGAGGTCATGCTTGTGTAAATAAACTATGTGTGTTCTAGCAACACCAAGGTCATGGGTTCAATTCCCAGGGGACACACATACTGGCAAAATGTAGCTATACCTTGAATGCACTGCATATTGCTTTGGTTAAAAGTTTCTTTCTGGCATTTTTGCCTTTATTCAGACAGGACATTTTTAAGTGAACAGAAAGCAAAAGGTGGACAGATCAGAAAAGACCAAGAGCTGGGATTTGAACTTGGGTCACCCAAAGCACAACCGTGCTGCTTGTCGGAGCACTGGCCGTGAGCCTATCAGCTCCAACTGGGTATATGTTTCTACCAAAAAAATAAATGTAATGTAAATTTAAAAAACGTTTGCTTTGTTTAAAATATACAAAATCCTACTGTCATTTACTTGTGGTCAATTATGAGTTACCATAGTTTTATTTTAGTTACCATGGTAATAATACCACATAACTACATGTTACCATAATTTTTTGTAACAGATGGTAAAATCTATTAGCTTCAGTTTATTTGTAGAATATGTCTGCCTAAGGTTATAACAGGGAGGGAAAAAATACTCTTTAACCTCAGTGCATATGTGTGCGCATGTTAACAAACATATTATCTAACATGTTATATAACATATTATTTAATATGTCATTCTGGCTATAGCCAAGCATTTAATCATAAAAATCCTACATATTAGGAAGTAGATGGAAATGTTATTATCCAACTTCCACAAGAGAGTGGAATCAGCTATTGTGGCTGTGTGTGTGAAGCTCTCTGTGAGTGTTAGATAATGTGAACTATAATTAAATGCATCACTTAATGCTTTGCTAGTAGTGCTCCCTGATCACACTGTCTGATAACAGATCACACAGACCATGTGTATTCCAGCAGCAAAAGATGGTCATTCTCATTACACACACAAACGCATACTGGAGAGCGGGGGAAGTTAGGAGTCAAACATTTCACTTTAAAATGAAAATTATCCCAAGATTTACTCACTCTCAAGACATCCTAGGTATATATGACTTTCTTCTTTCTGATAAACACAATCAGAGTTATATTAATAAATACCCTGATGCTTCCAAGCTTTATAATGGCAATGAACAAGGTTCACGAGTTTGAAGCTCAGAAAAGTGCATCCATCCATCATAAACGTAGGGGAGAGCGGGAGCGGGGCACAACCTAACACTTTTCGACTTTCTCAGTTTGTGTAAATCCACTTGGGGTTCAGAGTATTTATTTTTTCCCACATTAATTTCACACGTCTAGTAAAAAAATATACAAGACAAACATTTTGTATTTGTATTTTTTGTAAATATTTTGTCAGTAAAATACAATTATTATTTTTTAAATAAAATAATGGCATTTTTAATAATTAAAAATAAACTAATTCTTGAGTTTGATAACAAACACAACAAAAATAATTCATAAAAGTATAGAATATAATAGTGTAGTTCTAATAGGAGCTCATTGTAATGCAGTGTGGAATACGGAATGGATGGAACATTATACTCGGAGTGGTTAGTTTCAATGGCAATAATATCAATGTCGAAATGAATCTGCAGCAGTCAGGTGGTACGGTACTCTTTAAGTTGTTATTATTATATCATTATTATTGTAATGTTATGTGCTTTGAGAGTGGTTTAACGCCGTCTCTTGTGGCGCTTTTGTTTGCCCCCTGTGGTGTGCGTTGCGTTCATGTGTTTTGAAGGAGCTTTGGAGACGCTCTGAGGCGCTCTGAAGGGAGGGTGGGATCTCATGCTTTCAAAGCTAGCTCGCTATTGCTAGCCTCTCCGAAAATTGCCTACCCTACCTTTAAGTACATTCTCAGGTACTTTTTGTGAATGTCAGGTCAGAAGAGGTACACATTTATAGGGGCAAATTGTCACATGATGTTGTAATTGCATACATACGTTGTAATTTCACATTTCCTTTGGCCAAAACTGTATTTTTGTAAGCTACCTGTTACTTTGTGTTGTTTCATGGATTGTTTTGTGCTTCATAATTTTATAATGCCCCTCTATTGGGGCAGCTGCCCAAAAAGGCAGTTTGTTGGATTCAAAATATATCAATATTTTTTTCTAGGGCAAAATTAGGAAAATGTTCAATAGCTTTTTTGTTGTGAAGAAAAAAAAAGTCAACCTGAAAGAGCAAAAAAGAACTACCCCTGGTCTTTTTTTGCTCTATTCATGGTTAATATTAGTGATTTGTCTGTGTACTGAGTGTGTTTCTGCATGTGAGCATGAGGTTGTAACAGCAGTGTGGGGTGATGAAGGTTTCAGTAGTCTAGATGTGAAATGAAAATAAATATGTCATTGCTAGTTAAGACTGCACATTCGCTCTCTCATACCATATGTGTGCACGCGTGTGTGTGTGTGTGTGTGTGTGTGTGTCTGACTGTGTGTAAGCATGCTCATATCTCTCTTCACTCTGTTATTATTTGATTTAAGTTCATTACAACTTTAAACATTTTCCTTGGACCCATGCAGGCTGAAAATTGCTAATTAGAAGTGGGAAAATGTTTAAAACTCCAAATAAATAATGTCAAGCTAATCTATATAGACCATTTGAACTCTGCCTCTCTTATTTATACTGTCATTGGAGCAACTACACTCTTAGAAGAAAAGGTACAGGGATCTGTCAGGCGCTTCAACCTTTCAGGGGTTCCCATTTTGGATTTAGTTTTGATTAATTTTGTTTTAATTCATTTTAAATGTTATGAATTAAACAGATCATAAGCATACTTTATTACTAGAAAAAAAAATTCTTCAATCATTTAAGACATTTCTTCTTGTTTAGAACCTTTTTGGCATGAATGTTTCATTAAAATTGGGTCAAGAACTTTATATAGAAAACTATTGAACTTTTTTTTTTTTTCTAAGAGTGTAGAATTATAATTCTAATTGTCAGAGCATTTGACTTTTATAATGTACCAGTTCTTATGCTGACTTTACAGCTTACTTTACTAGGGATGCAATTGTGTCACAAATTTATATTGCAATACAAAAATCCAACAATCTGTATTGTGTATAGTTCACCCAAATTGAAAATTACTGTGTGAGAATTTTTTTACAGAGTTTTAGTGCCAGTACTAAATTAAAATACCATATGATGTTGAATATAATGTATAATAATGCAATGGGGACTATTTGTGTGTTCTGATAATGCCAAATGTCTTATGTTACCAGTAAAACGTGGCAGTTCAAGCATATTCGTCTAAAATAATTCTGTATTTTCAGCTTCAGAATCATGAATATTTTTTGTTCTGGTGTCTCCATTGCAAGTCCAAGCCTATTCATTTCCACCCCCAATGTAATAACACATTTAGCATTTGAATCAACAGTACTTATTTTTTATCTTTTACCATATGTATCGTAATAATATTGTATTGTGAGTTCAGTATCGTAGTATGTATCAAATCGTGACATGAGGGCATCGTTACACCCCTGTTAAATACACATTGCAAATTGCACTTTACCAACAGTAACAAAAAACATTATGGTACTACCTGGTTTTTGGACATGTACCATGGTATTCTTAGAAATATCTTGGAGTAAATCCAATGGTACATGATTATTGTGGTCATTCAGTGCCATGGTATACACATTACCGTGGTATTAATATCTAATACAAACATCCAGTGAACAGAACTGTCCATTTTCAAGAGAATGCATGCTTATTGTGCAAAATGAAAAGCTGATGAAAAGATGGAGTTGTAATTTCCCAAATATCTGTGAAAATTGTAACCTCACTGTTCCTCTCATGATGTCATGGCGCAAGGACTCTCTAAGGGGGATCAGGCTGAAAGGATAGCCGGGCCGAGCCAAGGTAAACTGGGCTGCATGGAGCCACGACGGAGCGCTGTGAACACAGACACCAGTTACAAACGCATTCAGATATGGATCGTTAGGTCTGAGCACAACTGCAGCTTGAATCAATTATTGGTGTCATCTTGATCCAATTTGACTGATCTGAGGGGGAACGGAGAGGACAGGGCGGGTGGGGGTGCGGCAGAGGGCAAATTCTGGTCAAATATCCTGAGTGCATTGCCCCCCCCCCAAAAAAAAAAAAAAAACCCTTTCCCTACCCTATTTAATGGTGGTCACTCTGACTCACCGGTGGGGCCGTGGGTCAGCGGTAAATAGCGTAACATGCTCTGAAATGTAATAAGATGGTGACCACATGACGCTACATCACTCTGAACTTGTATTTGACTGATGCTGTTTTGTGACAAGATTTGATTCCAGTCACACTCACTGATCTCTAATAGCAAATGGTAACATTATTTCAATGGGCCACTTTAGACTTTCTGCTAACTATAACTAACTTTGCAACTACATGTCAACTAACTCTCATTAGAGTATAAGTAGACTGTCTGCTTAATATCTGCTAACATTTGAATGCTCCCCAATGAACATTCAACTGACTATAAGTAACTTTGCAACTATGTGAACTTATTCTACTAACCCTAACACCTAACCTAACAGTCTACTACAGTCTACTGCTGCTCTAATGAGAGTTAGTTAACAGGTGGTTGCAAGTTACTTATAGTTAGTAGAATGTCTAAAGTGAACCATCAAAATAAAGTGTAACCAAGCAAATTTGGCCTTACATTATGTTGTACATAATATGTTAGCAGACTGCTATGATAATGCAGCAATGCTCACAGATCTCTCAAATACAAATACAAATGGCCCATCATTAATAGGTAACTATACAGGAAGTAATACAAGACAAATAAGTAGTATTACACATTAGCTACAACTATTATAAAAAACAAGATTAACTAATCAGTATATAATATCAACTTCCTTATTAGGTAATCAACAATTAGCCTTATTAGTAACTATATCAACTCACTATGACAAATTATACACTGTAAAAATTGCCAGGAATTTACAGTATTATTTTTTTTACAATAAATTACTGTAGTCAGAAATTTGCTGGGTCATTTTCTTATGAATGACTGTTAATCACCAGCAGAATGATGCTGACATCACAGTGATTTACTGCTTTTGTTTCGCTGTGAATTCACATGATAAAGTTGTCTTTAGCCACTGTAAGAAATGATATTGTTCAGTACTGTAATTGTTTTGAAGTCACCATGATGGTGATCAGTGTTACATTTGCTTGGGATCTTGGACCTCATACATTCATATTCAAATTTCTGATCTAGCCAAGAAATTAAAACATTTGTTAAAACAATGACAAGCTAAAATATAAAATAAGCTAATTGGCTGATTTGAAGTTAGTCAAACTATACTATTATTAGAGTTATTTCAGCATAAAAATTTACCAATATCTCCACAGCTTAATCTATTCCTGCCGCACTGCATGCTGGGTACCTTCATAGTACTATGCACTGTAGAAATACAGTCTGATATTCCAAGAGTGCAGTTAGACACAAGAGAAGTCCTACTGGGGAATTACTGTGAAAGTCATGCAGTTATTAACCTGGAATATACTGTCATTTCACACTAACATTTGTTATTCATTAATTTATTAATTATAATTCATAATTATTATTTATAATTAATTTATAATATTAATCACAACATTATCATGTGTCTGAGATGTAATCAGTCATCTTTTTTTACTCTGAATATAGTCATAAAATGCATCACTCAAGAAAATAATCATAAAATGCATCACTCAAGTGTTACCAAGCATTACCTAGTGTTACCAAGTCCCTCTGCAGGAACTACTAGTGATCTGGACCATTAATAGTGATGCATTTTATGACCATGTTGAGAGTAAAAAGACAATTGCACACATCTCAGACACATTATAATTAATTGTTGTAAGTTGTAACTAATTAGTAATTCTTTATAATTGGTAATAGTTAGCTATTAGTTCTTAATTAGGCTAATCTCATTCAGTAAGTATTGATTACCTAATAAGGAACTATCTTAGTCCTAAATTTGATACTTACTGATTAGTTAATCTTGTTTCTATATTAGTTAATAGTTAGTACTACTCATGTGTCTTGTATTACTTCCTGCATAGTTACCTATTGCCATTACGGACCATTATTTTAAAGTGTTATCCAAATGACTTCAGCTGAAATACTTTTAAAAAGGTGTGTTATGTCAGAAATATGTGAACAGTGGAAATTGGACCTTGGCCTTTAACTCTAAAAGAATCCATACAGAAACACGTTTATCAAAATGTCTATTTTGAGAGAGATAAACCCCCCAAAAAAGAAACATACACTCTGGATTTGTCCCAGCTAACCCTGAATCCTAACAAACTATATCTGTAAGCTCTGTTGAGCCCTGAGAAAATCTGTCTCTCGTCTACGGTTAGCACTCTTACCCACACAACCTGCAGCTTAAAAAAACTTCCTAACAAAACATAACATACCCATCACTTTTATTCTGAGTCCATCGATATCACCTTCCCAATTATTTTAAATCTCTATGATGACATTTAGTCTGTTTATTCTGATAATATTAATATTATTGTAGCTAATGGCTTTTGGTCTGGCCATTAAGTGACCTGCATGCATCTGTGGTGCCTGATTTCCTTGAGATAGGTAATGCCGTCGTAGTGTTTAGTTACCTGTGTGAAGCGTGCAGATTAAGCCAGGTTGCTGGTCAATCTGGTTTCCATAGCATCAATCAGCACTGCATACTGCACTGACATCCTAGAAGAAGACTGAAACGCTAAGTGCTGATTATACAAAAATCTTGATTGTGTCTCAAAACCTATACGGTATTGAGTAGCTTTTTTGTTGCACACCCTTAATGTGAAGTCTGCGTAATCTACAGTACATTGATAATGTATGTATGTAGCATGATGTGATGATGCATAATGGGAATTTGTAAATTACAATAGCAAAAATACGCTACTTTCTAAGATATCCCAACACATTGTCGTTATATGAGCATTGGAGTTGGAGCAATTCATTTTTGAGGACATGAACAGCTTGTCAAATCTTGACACGGCCCTAAAACAATGGTCTGGAGATACAAACATTAATTTTTAGGTGCAGACAAGGCACACATAAACACACACTGAAAATGGTTGTAGTGACACTGACATGCTTAGGGTTTTGGGTTTAGGCCTAGGGTTTCCCTTTTTTGTTTTTATTAAGTTATTAAGACAAACCTCTGTGAGTCTTTTTAAAGTCTAAAACAAATGTAATTAAGTAACCTTCATACTTTGCCCCACTGCAAGAAAAAGGTTTGTGCCTAGTCTGTTCCTGATTATCCCTAATATTAACGTGCACACACACACCCAATACAATTCCAGTCACACACTCAGATACAACAAAAGAACTGAAAACTCCTCACAGAGAACAGTTTGCTTTGTATGTACACACACACAGACATGAATAGTGAAAATCTATCCATGTCTGACAGAGGGGCTAAGAGGTTGCCGGCACATTGCGGGTTTATTGAATTAATTACGATAAGGATCAGAGCTTTAAACAGGGGGTGAGACACTGGCTGGAAAGACATTGGAACCCTTCAAGCAATCTCTCTCTCTCTCTTTCTTTGTCGGATCGCATGATTGGATTGGTAGTGTCAGGGTTGAACTGTGTGTGACAGTAACTAACTCCATAAGGTAAGCTGAGGGTTGAGATCGGTCAGCCGCACAACTTGTGCACTCGCTACATGCGAAAAATTAGTCCTGCATACTGAACAAATAAGGGACTGAGCTGCCCCGGCCATGTGTGTGAGAGAGAGGCAGAGATGGCAGGGGGTGAGCTTTGGAAAGGTTGAAGGGGTCAGCACAGATACAGTTACCACATCTGAAATAAGGGAGGTCATTCTGCACACACAATGCATAGAGGTCAATGGGTCGATATATATACGCATATATATATATATATATATATATATATATATAGAGAAGTCAATGGGTGGATATATATATATATATATATATATATATATATATATATATATATATATATATATATATATATATATATATATATATATGTATATATCCACCCATTGACCTCTATGCATTGTGTGTGCAGAATGACCTCCCTTATTTCAGATGTGGTAACTGTATCTGTGTGTGTGTGTGTGTGTGTGTGTGTGTGTGTGTGTGTGTGTGTGTGTGTGTGTGTGTGTGTGTGTGTGTGTGTGTGTGTGTGTGTGTGTATGGTGTGTGTACAACAAGATGTCCCCATAGAGATGGCAATATCTGAAATCATTGTCCTTTTTGGGACATTTTTTGGTCCCCATGAGGAAAACAGCTTATAATCATACTAAGTGATGCTTTTTGAAAACGTGAACTGAGCGTGAGGATCTCCAGAACTGCAGCTCTTGTGGGGTGTTCCTGGTCTGCAGTGGTCAGGATCTATCAAAAGTGGTCCAAGGAAGGAACAGTGGTGAACCGGTGACAGGGTCGTGGGTGGCCAAGGCTCAATGATGCACGTGGGGAGTGAAGGCTGGCCTGTGTGGTAGAAAGGATAGAATAGTGCCAGAATACACAGTGCATCACAGTTTGTTGCATATGGGGCTGCATAGCCTCAGTCCAGTCAGGGTGCCCATGCTGACCCCTGTCTACTGCTGAAAGCGGCAACAGTGGGCATGTGAGCACCAGAACTGGACCATAAAGCAATGGAATAAGGTGACCTGGTCTGAAGAATCACATTTTCTTTTACATCACATGGATGGCCGGGTGCGTGTGCATCGCTTACCTGGGGAACACATGGCACCAGGATGCACTATGGGAAGAAGGGAAGCCGGTGGAGACAGTGTGATGCTTTGGGCAATGTTCTTCTGGGAAACCTTGGGTCCTGCCGTCCATGTGGATGTTACTTTGACACGTACCACCTCCCTAAGCATTGTTGCACACCATGTACACCCTTTCATGGAAACGGTATTCCCTGGTGGCTGTGGCCTCTTACAGCAGGATAATGCTCCTGCCACAAAGCAAAAATGGTTCAGGAATGGTTTGAGGAGCACAACAACGAGTTTGAGGTGTTGACATGTCCTCCAAATTCCCCAGATCTCAATCCAATCGAGCATCTGTGGGATGTGCTGAACAAACAAGTCCAATTCATGGAGGCCCCACCTCGCAACTTACAGGACTTAAAGGATCTGCTGCTAACACCTTGGTGCTAGATACCACAGCACACCTTCAGGGGTCTAGTGGAGTCCATGCCTCGACGGGTCAGGGCTTTTTTTCAGCAAAAAGAGGACCAATATTAGGTCATAATGTTATGCCTGATCGGTGTATAGCGATATAAATATTTTTCGCACCAATTATGTTTATTATTGTTAGGGTTAAGTCATTTGTCCCAATTCAATCTCGATGTATGTTTAATATATGAATTAATAGAATAAATTCATCACACTGAAGGACATATGAGTGAATAACTGAAGACACAGGTGAGTTAGATTTCTGCTGAATAAGCATTTAGTTTGAGACCCCAGAGGCAGGGATGGTTTTGAATTTAAACACAAAAATACACACACACACACACACACACACACACACACACACACACACACACACACACACATATAACTGGACAATCAAGCAAAGACTAAGTTATGTTCTCTACTGTTATTATGTATACATTATGTTTGAAAATGTCTTCGTAAATACAGTGAAAAAGTAAAAAATAAAAATACTTGTGAGGACATTTGAAGTGGTTCTCAGCATTTTAAATTTTACTACTATGAAAATTTTCATGAGAGGTCCTCATTGAGTTTCTGGTCTGTGTGTGTGGAGCACTATGCACTTCGAAAGTAAATTAATCAAGTCACATATTATTTATTTTATAATATGAATATTCCTCAAATATTATTTATTAGACAGAACTGACCTGGTTTCATTAGGCTAAACCAACAAAAGTACATTTTAAGGGTCAGATAGAGTTGCTCCTTAAGGTAACAACACCACACTTTTTAAAGTGTGGTGCATCTGTGTTACATAGGCATTATGACTTTTAATGATGTTTGAATGCTCAGATGATCATTTCTCGCCTCAGCTCTCTAAAAACACCCTAAAGTATTTCAGAATCTCATCTGATCTCTAATCTCTCTCTGTGTGTGTGTATGCGTGTGTGTGGTAAGGCTAAGTGTGAACAGATGTACCACAATATTTTCTCAGTAAGGGAGAATCACAGTGCGACAATAGCCTACAGCTGAAACAGCGTACTGTCCTGCAAACACACAGACACACAAACATACACGAACATTCTCTAACCCACACCCACATGAGCTCAAAAATACTGAACATTCCCAAATGCAGAACACACACATTATTAGATGCATATAAGCACACTGTCATAACAGTGTGTCAAGGCATCATAGGTATACAGTGTGAAATTACACATGCAGTGTGAGTGCGTTAACTAAACATTTGTTTAATGGTTCGATTGGATGTTGTGGAATCTGTGACATCACACTGGCAAATATATTTGCATATGACTGCCTCTAGAGCAAGACATCGGAACAAAGGAAGACAATAGAGTGTGACATCACTTTGTAGGCCAAAACATGGAAGCGAGTTAGCATTTAACACTTCCAGTTCCATCGTCCTGAAGTCAACAGGTTTTTTTGAATGAGATTTTGTTTAAATGGCTGAAATAAGGTTTGTGGTGAACACAAGCTCAAGACACTTTCACGTTTTATTGTAAGACATAAAATACATCAGTATTACCCCACGTGTGATTTTTTTTAAATGACTTGTCTTGAAAAAGACGGTTGCTAACAAGTGGCTAAATGGGACTACAGAGGCTATCGAGGAGATTAAGGTAAACTCAGACTGCTTTTACAGCCTCGTTATACTCATAATTGTGCTCTTATAACTTATAACTACTCTAACTCAAACTATGTGGGAAATTGTTTTGAGATAAAAACTGGAAGAGTTGTCGGAGAGACAACTTAGTGATAGTGACGTTTAAGTCGAGCGACTGTGGTGTAGCTCGTTTATAGCTTACCTTTAGCTTTTTACTTCTGGCAACTGCATTTAGGCTTCAAAATTCAAAGAAAGTGGATCTCTGCAGAACAAAATTTAGACGAATTTAGTCTCCTCTCCCCCCTCAGGAACCTGACGATCAGATTGTGCTTCCCTAAGGATTTTCCACCTACCAAATCATGATTAGCAGCGATAGCAGCAACATAAACTTTGAGGGTGGAGGGAGACAGCCTTCGCTCCAACCCGTCTTGTAGGAAAGAAAGCACAGAACTGATCGAACACCTTTGGGGGTCTTCTCGGCAAAAGAAGTACCATTCGACAAACAGGTTCCACTTCAACGCATAGAGGTGCCTCGTAAAGCGCCAATACGGAGCGACCAACAGGACTTGCTCTTTGTCCTCCCTGACCTTGCACAGTGTCTGTGCGAGAAGGCTCACTGGGGGAAACGCATATTTGCGTAGGCCCCGGGGCCAGCTGTGTGCCAGGGCATCCGAGCCGAGGGTCCCCTCGGTCAGGGAATAAAACAACTGGCAGTGGGTCATGTCCGAGGCGGCAAACAGGTCTACCTGTGCTGTCCCGAAGCGACTCCAAATCAGCTGGACCACCTGGGGATGGAGTCTCCACTCTCCCGGGAGCACTGGCTGTCGTGAGAGCTTGTCAGCCGCACGATTGAGCAGGCCCGGAATGTGAATGGTGCGAAGCGACCTCAGATGCTTCTGACTCCATAGGAGGAGATGGCGGGAGTTGTGACATGCGACTGGAGCATAGACCACCCTGTTTGTTGATGTATGCATCGGCTGCAGTGTTGTCTGTACGGACCAGAACGTGCTTGCCTCTGAGCAGCGTTTTGAAGCGGCTGAGTGCAAGACGAACTGCTAACAACTCCAGGCAATTGATATGCCATTGCAGTTGGGGCCCCGTCCACAGACAATGAAGTATGGGCTGTGGAAGCCGGTCTTCATATCGGCTGGAGGGACCGGCTCTATCGCGTCCTTTGCCAGTAGGACTGTGATCTCCGCCTGAAGCACAGGGGCATTTTCCTTCGACACAGAGGTAAAGTGAACGCCCCTGAACTTGGGGGGATGCCAGGCGAACTGAATCGCATAGCCGAGTCTGATTGGAATGATGAGCCAGCGAGATGGGCTGGGAAGCGCTAGCCAGGCTCCCAGAGACCGTGCAAGCAGGACCAACTGCACCACAGACGTACCCACAGCGGGGCAGTGAAGCGGCATGCAAAACGACAAAGGATTCTCCCCCAGAGAATGGTGCTGCAGCCATCTTCTGAAGAGCAGTCTCCTCTATCTCTGGGTGGCCCATCTCAGGGTCTCTTACGACGGCGCTTGTCACCTGGCTTGGCAGCGGCCTGAGCGGGCTCAACGTCCTTCCCACGGCCGGCTCCATGCCGACCCACCCTGAGAAACCATCCAACCTAGAAGGTTCGGGATGTGGTGAAGGGTTCCACTCAAGTCCAACCTTTTCGGCGGCCCGCAAAAGCATAGCCGTCAACTCAGGGTCCGACTCGACCATTGCCACTCTCCCAGAGGGAGGCAGTACAGCCGGGTCATCATCCTCTGAGGACTGGAACTCCCCCTTCGATGCAGCGATCGACATCTGCTCGTCTGTGGATGCTCCGAAGGTCACTGCTGGATGCCCATGGGAGGAGCCAGCGGGCTCCTGCGGAAGCACCACCGGCTGCGGAACTTGTGAGGGAACAGGGGCCTGAGGAGGCTGGCTCGGCGGGTTTGCCTTGAAAGTAATCCTCAGGTCACACCTGGCATTCGTCGAAGTAGGTCTATCCTGCTGGGCAGAGATAGCTCTAGATCGAGGCATGGGGAGGGGGACTCCACCGTCCCGAAGGTAGGTGAGTCTCGACCTAAGCTCTGCGATAGTCATGTTCCCGCAGTGAGAACATTAACTATCCACAAAAGACGCAGTGTCACACCCGTGTTGCTCTTTTGTGAGGAGACGCTCTTTCAGAAGTGCTGAAGCACCCAGGGGAAGACCACTGCAACACACAGGGGATAATGCAGCCTGTTTGAGCACTCACAACAGTTGCTGTGAAAACAACAGTTGTTCCTTTAAATAATGCAGCAGTGTTCGGCTCCGAAGTGAATGACAAAGGTGCGCTGCATTTCGCTTCCGCTTATACCATTGCTGCGGAGCAGAGGGCGAGATGCAAATCTTGCCCGCCAATAGTCATTGGACGGTTCTCTATATCTCGAAACTGATAGGGGCTCCCTGAAGTGATCCCAATTCGTCTGTGACGTCCGACGTACGTTGAACGTGACCGACTGAAAGGGAACCAAGGACACTGGGGAAAAAACTTGCAAAACCCACCCAAAACAGAAACAAACCATGAATACCTGTGACAGCCAGTGGTTACCTCTGGATTTTCCTATGGGTTATTATAATGGGGGGTTTCAATTTATAAAATAAGGTTTGTGGTAAACATAACTTGGTGATATTTGGACGTTTTGTTCTACAACATAAATTACACACGCCCATCATTTTGAAACTGTTACTTTTATTTAAAAAACAAAACATATATTTCTAATAAGTAATTAGATAAGACAGTTTAGGTTGTGAGTGTTTACATAAAACGTTGAAGTATCGTCAAGTTATGTTTACCACAGACCTTATTTTACCTTATAAATTGAAAAAAAAATCCATTATAAAACCCATAGGAAAATCTCGAGGGAATCACTTGCGAATTCGGTTTTAATGTCACGGCTGCAGGACTCTATTTACCATATAGGCCTGTTGTTTTTTGTGCAAAAAACTTTCTAATGACTTAAAAAGGACCTTAAAGGTTCCCCTTTTTCAAGATGAATAAGTGTGTGCTGCTGGTATTTTCAGTTCATTATTAGATTTACAGATTTACGGCAGGTTTACTTGCTTCTGTTAATATAAACCGTGCTATATTGCTTGTAGCTATAATCCTCTAATTAAACACTGCAATCATTAAAATATTATCTTTTACACTAATTAGATATCATCTCACATCGGAACTTGTATCAGATGGTCGTTATGAAAGAGGGATTTCAATCAGTGGCTACGGTTGTTGCTGTGGAAGCTATTTGTACTATGACACCTCAACACAGCCTCTCAGAATGACACAGCACTGCAGGATCATATTCACAAACAATAACTGCACACACACATAGCAAATGGCAATTCTCACTCCTCACCAGACATTCTGCGCCATCAGGGCTCACACCTGCCATACAGGCATATTAAGACATTGTTCCCCCTCCTACACATGCATATACATAACCACTTTTTTTTCTAACACAGTGCTCAATACTTAGTTGCATTAGTATTAAAGTAATTGCTCCTTGTATGACTGATGATTCAGAAATAAACCTGCTCTTCCCTTCCCCCCTCAGCTTCACTGTGCATTTCCACAGGAATATGGTTCTCTCACGAATACCAGCATGAACGTTTCTGTCCTCTAACTGAACCAGCACCTTTTATCCTCAAATTGCTCTTTCTTTTCTTCTTTTCTGATTTCCCCCCTTTATTCCTGTAACAGTCAAATAACAAATACTTATAACTACTCACGATTTAGTCGATCTACATACAGAGTCTAGTTAGTGGTGTGCCCCAGGGGTCTGTGTTGGGTTATTAATGGTTTGTTGATTAATCCTGCTAAATGATATCAGTGTAAGTTTCAAACCAAACACATCTTTCAAACACATTCTCTCTGTCTTTCTGTACTTCTGGATTAGAGTTAACTCTGAAAGCTTTTCTCAGATCTCTACCAGCTGTGATATCCCACTGCCACACTGTCCTATATACACACATGGCCCAAGGAGAGCATGCAGTCACACAC